>OX465378.1:11646475-12246475 GCA_950004255.1 Mesopsocus fuscifrons
TAGGTAGGTATAGGTGTATAGTATTCTTCGAAATCTACCTAAAAGCCTCGTCAGCCATGTAGGTAGGTACCTACCTACCTAGTCTGGTGACTGGACTTTTCCCCACCCCATAAATGCTGACTGTAGAGTGTGGCATCACGGAAGGATAACGTAAACTTTTAGAGAATACTAAGCTGAATTTAAGTAACTTGTGAAAGCCACACCTTCCTAACTTTAAAGTTAACTACCTATAACCACCACTGACTGTAACACTAAAGGCGCTTACTTTCCCGAGGCGCCATGCAGTAGCAGCGCTTTCAGGTTCATTCAGACAAGCATTTTTTCAAGTTCAGTGCGATACTTCCAGTCGACGTCACTTCCGATGAAGTTGAAGAACATGGAAGGGACCTGCACCCCTGTAGGTTCATTTCCCCCACCCTCTATCAGCAGCACCTTCCAGCAGTGAGGACCACACTCAGACGACTCGCCACCACAGCACCTTGTACCACATCACATACCTACTGATAGGTAATTAGAGTTCGGATTTGTCCTAAAAAGACTTATTCTTCTCCTTACGTTTGATTTCAGCCAAATTTTGTATTTATGCGTTTTGGACCTCCACGACCCCATACGCACACACACATCAAAACTTAGATCGAGACCTATAATGTCCTATATCAGCTTTGAAATTACTAGAAAATTCTATACCTATTTTTCTGGTTGGCGGGCCATTTTAACCTATTCCGCAGATGACATTTACTTATGGACACAGGCCCGTATCCAGAAAGCGGTCATGGGGGGGGGGGGGGGTTCGCCTATATTTTTTGCTTCACGTTAGCATTACCATGTTAATTTTCCGGTCATGAGGGGGGGGGGGGGGGGGGGGGGGGGGGTTAATCCCCTAACCCCCCCTCCCCCCCCCCCCCCCCCCCCCCGTGGATATGGCTATGTATGGACATATTGTGTCCTGCAATATGCTCGCTTCAAAAGAATCTTTCCAGACGAGATGTTAGAAGGAAATAGTACAGATAAAAACATTTGCCCGATCTTTCCTCTACTGAAGTTGCCTCCTGCAAATTTCTGCCTCTCGTTTCGTTTGACGTAGAAAGAAGTCTCTCTGCGTTGAAAAGAACTTTGATATAGAGATGCGACGTAATTCTAAGATGGAAAATCTGGAAAAAGTTTTGGTCGTGCAATCCAACAAAATGGGAAAATTCTTCCTTATTTTTTGCTCTAACCTACCTATATTTTTTATTAGAAACCTTATCTTAGTATTTAAGCACTAGGTAGGTAGGTAGGTACCTACATATAAAATTGGATTTTAAAGAACCTAATTTCAGAAACCTATTTTGCGTTTTTGAGCAACCTATTTCACGGTTTTAAGCAACCTATCAATCCGAACCCAACTAATAATAGACAGGGTCCCCATGCAACAAACTTATAAGAAAGAGAAACGATAGAAGAGGTAGGTATAGGTAGGAATCAATTAGAGTCGCCATCTGATTACCGCGGTCAGTTGCTCTACCGCTATATTTACTCCATAGGCGTAGCAAGGGTGGGTCTGGGGGGCTAAGCCCCCCCCCCCCCCCCCAGAAACCGTTTAGCCCCCCTCCCGCCAGGATTTTTTTGACCTACACATAACGTCACATAAAGCCATGCCTACCCCCCAGGTGAGGAGAAGGTCTGGGGGGCTTAGCCCCCCCCCCCCCAGGGTTTGGGTCCTATGCCCATGATATACCTACGCTGCCTTGCACCATTCCTGCTATTTTCTTTCGATAACTTATGAGATGTTCTTAAATTACAATTTGCTATAACACAGACCGTCGCGTCGGTTTAATTCCAACATGGCATGGATTGCCCAGGGGCGAGGATGATAAACCAGGAAAGATTTCGACAAGTCCGGAGTTTTTAATTTTTATATTTTTATATATACGTTTTGTTGACCTTGTCCCGCCCAAAAAAGGTAGGATTCAAGTAATAAAACGCCTGGTTTTCCAGTAAATTTACAAACTGAGAAATTCTTCTAAACTATAAAAAACACTTTCAAGTAAACACGATTTTAGCAATTTTTTAAGTATTGTTAAACTTTCTTCAGATCTGATTTCAACCGGAAGGGCTTTGTACACAAGGAGCAGGAAGAATTTAGAATTTCTGAAAAAGTGACCTGCAAAACTAGGTACTTACCTATAGTCCAAGTCAGGCTATAGGAGCGTACCAATTACTCATAATTTCTTGCAAATCTAGGACTGATCAAAACTTCTTCTTGATCAGGAAAATATCTGCTCAGGGTCGGATTGGCATTTTTAGCCAATGGTAGGATATGGAACCCAAATCCGGATCGGCGTCAACTGAAAATCTTCAAGAAATTATGAATAATCGGTACGCTCCCATGCCTGACTTGGACTATACCTATACGTGTAGATGTATGCAAGTATGAGTAGATCCTGGCAGTTATTTTCTAGATCCTTTAAAAACGTTTTTTTCAGGGTCTGGCACCTCTGCTCGACGCTTTGCAATGAATAACTCAAAATCAAATTATCTGCACGATGACGATACTTTATACTATATACGTACGTATATAGAGACCGGTAATTGCAACACCATTTCTCTCTTAGTTAGTATTTTTACTTCTTGAAAGTAACCCACTTCATATCGCTTCAATGGAAGCTGGTTGACTCCACGGACGTGATCGAAGAGTGATGAGCTGCGACGGCTGACGAGTGATCACTGATCACACAGGACACAGGATGACGAAAACCACTACACTTCCTTTATGTCACCGTCAACTCAGGAGTCTCAGGACCAACAATACTCTCTAATCTTCGTATCAACATGCACGGCAGTGCATGCAGCCAAGTTTAAAAGAAAAAGAAAGTGACACAACTCCTCGAGCACTGCCAGCATGTTGTACAGGAACCTTTTCGTGCCTCTCTACAGGAGGCAAGGGGGCGTGTCTCGAACAGTGGGCACTCTTTTCCTGTAGTAGGGTCCCACGGGACCTCCTAATTAAAATTTCGAACTTCTACGTCTAACCGTACCTGTGCCGTGATATCCCAAACCTGTGCCCAAACTTAGCTGTTTTTGAGTGTCACTCACTGACTGACTGACAGACTCCAGTCACTCACCTATACAAATTATTAGCATGTTCCAGCAGTGGGATAGAGCTGTAGGTATCATCCCCTGGACACCCAGAAAAATAGCAAACCCGAAGTTATACCTTCAGTATTATAGGTTCAGGTACAATTATGTAGGTCCTACTTTCAGGTATCAGGTACGAGTAGGCACTATACTTCTAGGTATCGGAAGGTAACTTGTGGAGATTCGACAGGAAACTTGTTTTCAGATACGAGTAGGTACTTTTCAGGTATTTCAGGTATGGGATGATAATATGTGTAGATTTGACAGGGAACTGGTTTTCAGGTAGGTTTTGGAAGGCACTTTTCGGGTATGGCAAGGTAACTTGAGTCCATTCAATAGGGAACTTGTTTTCAGGTATGAGTAGGTAAGCTTAGGTACTTTTCATGTATGGGAAGATACTTTGTGAAGATTTGACAGGAAATCTGTTTTCAGGTACGAGTATATAATTTGTAGGTATTTCAGGTATGGGAATGGTAATTTGAGTACCGTTGCCAGGAAATAGGTTTTCAGGTATGGCAAGGTAATTTGAGTCCGATCAACAGGCAACTGATGTTTTAACCTACTGTTAGAAACTATTGTACCTACCACTTTACACAAATTATAATATGATATCCGACCAAAGACACTCCGTGTAAAAAAACAGCGAAGTTAATAACCCTCCAAAAATTAACCTAACTCATCAGCCCTTTAAAGAGTTTGATATCAAAATTGTTGGCCAAGTTCTCCACTAATTTCGGGGGCTGAGTGATCGTGGGAATGTGGAGAACTTGGCCAACAATTTTGATATCAAACCCTTTTAAGGGCTGTTGAGTTAGGTTAATTTTTGGAGGGTTATAAACTTGGCTATTTTAGGTAGATTTCGAAGAAAAATCTACCTATTGTAGTCGTACCAGTAGTCTCACTTTTGAAAAATTTCTTCACAGTTCTTCTTTTTATGACCCCTGGATCCCAAAACCACCATCAGTTCAAAAGTTTATATATATATATATATATATATATATATCTATATATATATATATATATATATCATTTTCACTTCCTTGTGAACACGCTAGCAGCCGTATTTTTGAAAAATAATTGGTTTTGACTATTTAATAAAATATAAGGGACTAAAATCTCGGTCGAGTTCGTTAATGGGGGAAATCGGACCAAGGGGGGGGGAAATGGGGGGACTTTTTCTAAATCTGGCTTTTTGGCCATAACTCCCTTAATATTGCAACTAATGAAACGTAGTTTTCTCTGAGGGTCGTCTAACAGTACTGCCTACAACTTTTCTTCGTAACGTTTTTTGATCCCACCCTTAATGGTTGAATAGGGGTGGAAAAAGAGGGTTTTGCGCACAAAAAAATTCATAACTTGTGTCCTAGGGGTGTTATCGAGTTCTTTTGTTTTGTAATGCATTTGCCTCAATATTACCTACAACTTTTTTATGAAAAAGTTTTTCGTCCCACGCACCGTTTAGGCAGGGGGTGGGGGGTTGAATTTTCAAAACGTCATAACTCACTTATTTGGTGAGATATTGAGTTTTATCTTTTTGCTATGAGTTTATATTAATAATATCTACAACTTTTGTCTGAAAAAGTTTTTTGTAAAATCACTTTCATTTTCTTGTTAAGGGGGTGGGGGGGGGGTGAAATTTCAAAACTCAATTCCTCCGTTTGTTATTGTGTTATCGAGTTCTTTTGTTTTGTAATGCATTTGCCTCAATATTACCTACAACTTTTGTCTGAACAAGTTTTTCGTCCGACGCACCGTTTAGGCAGGGGGTGGGGGGTTGAATTTTCAAAACGTCATAACTCATTTATTTGGTGAGATATTGAGTTTATTCTTTTTGCTATGAGTTTCTATTAATAATATCTACAACTTTTGTCTGAAAAAGTTTTTTGTAAAATCACTTTCATTTTCTTGTTAAGGGGGGGGGGGATGAAATTTCAAAACTCAATTCCTCCGTTTGTTATTGTAGATAATGCAATTGGATCAACTGAAAATCTTCTTATCCGTCTTTCTAAATGATTTTAGACTGCTTTTAGTTGATGGAAGTAATCTTCGAAATCTACCTACGCCTTTCGGGGCTGCCGAAAGGGATTTTTTTTTAACGGAGTGTTTTTGGTCGGATTTTCTTTTTCATGTTATAGAACGGTAGGTATTTTCCAACGACTTGGTAAATTTCCAGTTGAAGCTCCAGTTGGTCACTCGTTTTCATCCTAAACTTCGTAATGGAACAGTGTGGAACTTCTAGATAAATCTGAGGTTGGGAGCTCTTCTGTTTCTCGCTTTCAGAAGCGTGAATGCAGCTACGTCGTGCGCTGCTTGGCTGACCCAACTACACACGGTTGCCCTCACCCTCACCACCTGAATTCTTTCAAAATGTGTTTGTCTGGAGAAGTGTCAAATATACCCCAGAGGACGAAAAATTTTAGGACTTGTAAATAAGACTACTTGGTTATTTTTATTTTATTTTAATCCATCTTAAGACAAAAATACATTGAAGTATTGATAATTCCACACAAAGAAACAGTTCAAAACAGTTAACACTGATTTTCTACTGAATACTTGAAGTGAAACTTCAGTATACTTAGGGTGCGTCCCACCATGCCCAGTTAAAATTAAACTGGAGATTTACCATGTTAAATTTAACTTTTAAGTTAAATTTAACATGGTAAACATAGGACAAAATCTCTAGTTTAATTTTAACTGGGCATGGTGGGACGCACCCTTATAGGTATGTTTAAACTACACCTCAGTGTAGGTAACAACATCGAGTAGGTACACCGATATTAGCAGGAAAGCTGCAACACATAATCAAAGTTAGTTCTTTAGGGGGAAAAAAAATCAATTTGTAAAGAGACGCAGAGTTAAACGAAATGGTAGGTATCAGTTTCGAGATAAGAGAGCGTATTTACTTTCATTAATACTAAACAATACAACAAAACAAACAATTAAGCGAGATCATTATAAAGTTGCAGATTTGCAGAATAAAAAATCGGTTGAAAATTGCCTTGATATTCTACTTTTAGCTGACTTTAAGGTGGCATTTGTGCCACTCGTAAGAATGACATTACGTGCAGTTGTTTCTTCCCCCGTGGTCGGAAAGACTGAGAATTTGACAGGGAAGTAGCTTCATAATGCACTAATAAAGTAATGCTCTGGCAAAGTACTTCATCTCAGTAATGCTCTGGCAAAGTACCAACGCAGATCCCCAGTTTCCCCACGGTTTTCGATATTCCTCCCTTATCCCCCTTAAAAAATGAGTTAATGAAAATTTCACACTGGTAAAATACCTGGCGATTTGGAGAAACTAGACAACGACTTGGCGAAATTTAAAAGCAAAAAAATAATCTGAAATCGGTTGGAACTTTTTCCAGAGAACTTGAGAAGTGCTCGATGTCTACTGCCAAGACAACTCTTACATGACAGATGAACTGTATGACTAATGGCGAGAAATGAGCGATGCGTGTCAGTCTTATAGAAAACGTTGTCGAAATGTTGACTAGTCTATTTTCTCTGACGAGTCGTACAGTCACGCCTTCTCCAGATACCCTGTACACCGATCCAAATCAACATATTATATAGTAGGTAAGTATGTGCCTAGGTACAAAAAACTTAATTTTTAGTATAATGGAATGTGTAGTTATTTCACGTAAGTCTTAGCTGAAACTCTGAAACCTCATACCTAGTAGAAAATTATCAAACAAAATAAGAACAGAACTGTAGGAAATCTAAACTACTGTATAGAAATACATACCTACACCTAGAACTTTATAGGACATTCAACACTGATAATATCATTCTTTAAAAGTTTTGAGTAGTATGAGTCTGGAATCTCCCTTTCCTAAGGGCCCAGTTATACATTCAGATATTTCACGATACAATGCTTTTTGATGTCTAATCTATCTAGGAGCAATGTGGTTACGAACAAACATGTTATCATGCGAACACTGACACTACAACAACTACTGACTAACCTACTTTCCGAAATTCGCGAACTGCATCTAAACAGTGCGAAATGATTAGATACCGAAACAAAGTGTTGTTGGGTGTTGTTAAATTATTCATGAATTTTATGCAACAACAAAAAAGAAGGTCAAAAGTTTCAAATTCAAAGCCAAATAGGCATCCCTCCAAATTTTTAGTGTTTGTTAACCTTATAAATGTTTTTATAAATGGGGCAGGGGCAGAAAATACGATCTGAAAATATTTCTTATCTTATCTTATGTAAACATTTCTTTGGTTTTTATTCAGTGGATCTTTCCTGTCAGCATGCACCTTTAGTACTGACACGCAGACCTGGTGCATGCTCACGGTATTCAGACGAGGGCGGCTATTCAGGCACGTCACGCCTGCATGAGATAACAGTTTGAGATAAAATAAGTTATAAGAGCAAAAGCAGAAATTCCTTCTAATTTAACATTCCGGCTTTCTTTTATTCAAAATTTGTAATCAAAGTACAGAAAATGAGTTGATATTTGTGATGGCTCGCTGAGGAGGGATGCCTGTATTGTGAACTAACCGTAATCTGTTAATAAAACGTTTCACAAGTGTATTTTACTTTTGCATCAAAATTTTGAAGTGATACCAAAAAGGGGCTCGAAATGGCTGCCTTTGGGTGCCATTGGAAATTTTTTATGGTAGGTAAATAGTTTTCAAACCAGATAAAGACTGCGTACAACAACAAAATAAGATGTAAAAACAAAATAGAAGGATTTACGTCGGGGTGAGATACTGATGGTAGAGATCCTGATGGACTTCGTCATCAAAAAGCGGCCAGAAGTTAATCTTGATAACATGAGTGAAGCCTTCGTCAGTTGTGGGCTCCTGGTAGTTTCGCCAGAACTCGTCAATCAAATTCTCTCCAACTTGTGGGTCCTCATCGGGAAACTCCGTAATGTGCCGATACTGGACAAAATTGAGAAAACAACGTCCTGTTATTACACTCAACGTCCTGTTATTACACTATCAATCAAGGGGTTAACGTGCAAGTAAGCTCTTACGACGGCCTCGATAGCCGAGTGGACTAAATGGTCGACTTTTGAGGAGCAGTGAGAGCCGGGTCACACCGGTTCGATCCCAATCCTACAAAAAAGTTTTTTTCTGCTCGGCATTCACCTCTGATATGTTCAACATGTCAAGTGAAATGTATATCGAGGCTGTGGTGGTTCGGAACCCACCTAAAACTGTAGGTCTCCCTCGTTTTCTCGATGGCTAGGGAGCTGGTATTTGGTAGTGCTGCCAGCTGAGCACATGCAATGGATAGTTCTTGCCCCCCCCCCCAACCCTCAGCTATTTGATATACCTAAATACGCTCTTTCAGGTATGGTTATAACATGTTACAGAAGTTACAGAAAATTAAATCATTCTTTGAAATCCATTTTTTATCAAACACATGCCAACCAAGTGAAATAAAAATATTGTATATATATATTTATTTATTTTTTGAAGTTAATGGTCCACGCACATATCAACCCGAAGGCACACATGTTAATTATAGCAACTGATGGTTGGCTGAAGCCAAATGAATATTTGGTGTGACATCCATGCTTTGCCGGTATTGGACACTCTAAACCAAGAAGTTAAAAATATTATTGTTAATTTAATGGTCTGTATCAGCTTAATGAATAGTGTCGTGACTTACCATATTGTTGTGCTTCGCGTGCTGTGCGGTTGTATTCATGATGAACGCCCGAGCGGACACTTTGTTTTTCTTGGCAATATCGGCGTACCTTCGCCGGAGTCCCTTGGTCGCATTGTTGTCGTCTACAACGACGTGCCTGCCCTCTGACAGGTACTTCTTAACAGACAAGCGGCATAGCGCATTGCTACGCATCTCTTCTTTACTCACTCGCTGATACTGAGACATGTGCGTATTCGCAAAAAATGTCTTCCCAGAGCGAGGGCAACCCACCAGGATAACGAGATCACGCCGAGAAGCACTGACCACTGTGTGCTCACTTGGATCACACAGGGGAACCAGCGGAATGGTTTCTGGGTTAAAAGCTGTGATACACACAGGGCGGTATAAATCAAACCCCATGAAATGCTCTTCGTGAGTTACAAATTTGATGGCGATGTTTCTCGCAAACAAAAGGTCTTCTTGAGAGAGATCCTTCTTTTTGTCGCCCATAGCCTGGCGACCGCCACGGTCCCCGCAGTAAAAGCTGACGTTCCTATTAACATCTAAGCCTCCATTGCGCTGCATCATGGCATCCCACATCCCCGTGCAAGGCCTCTGGTACTTATGGCCCGTACCTCTTGATACGTAGACTTCAACGGGTACTTCGAGAACAAAGGTAGCTATTCCCCCAAGTTTACTCAGGTAAGCAGGCATACCGTACTCAGTCAGTGACGGCTGACTTGTAAACAGAACAATTTTAAAATTGTTTTCATAGACTTCATTAAGTTTTTCTGGTATCTTTTTGTGTAACTCCAGGTCAGACTCATTCCCAGGTTTTGTGTCTAAATCACAGCGACTGAAGCCCCTGCCGATAAAGGTGTTATCAAGGTTGTAGGCAGCGATACGCGAATTGGGGCTGCTATCAGGGCTTTTGTAGACAAGCAATTGTTCGTCTACGCTTTCCCACAGCGCGAGTTTTTTTATCCACCACTCGGGGCGCGAGCCCGGGGGCGGGGTCATGTGCATGGGCCAGGGCGCGGGCATGGGCGCGGGCATGGGCGCGGGCATGGGCGCGGGCATCGGCGCTGGCATGGGCGCGGGCATCGGCGCAGGCATGGGCGCGGGCATCGGTGCGGGCATCGGCGCTGGCATTGGCGCGCGTATCGGCGCTGGCATCGGCGCTGGCATCGGCGGCGCGGGAATCGGCGCTGGCATCGGCGCGGGCATCGGCGCAGGCATGGGCGCGTTATCAAGGTTGTAGGCAGCGATACGCGAATTGGGGCTGCTATCAGGGCTTTTGTAGACAAGCAATTGTTCGTCTACGCTTTCCCACAGCGCGAGTTTTCTTATCCACCACTCGGGGCGCGAGCCCGGGGGCGGGGTCATGTGCATGGGCCAGGGCGCGGGCATGGGCGCGGGCATGGGCGCGGGCATGGGCGCGGGCATCGGCGCTGGCATCGGCGCTGGCATTGGCGCGCGTATGGGCGCTGGCATCGGCGCTGGCATCGGCGGCGCGGGAATCGGCGCTGGCATCGGCGCGGGCATCGGCGCAGGCATGGGCGCGTTATCAAGGTTGTAGGCAGCGATACGCGAATTGGGGCTGCTATCAGGGCTTTTGTAGACAAGCAATTGTTCGTCTACGCTTTCCCACAGCGCGAGTTTTCTTATCCACCACCCGGGGCTCGAGCCCGGGGGCGGGGTCATGTGCATGGGCCAGGGCGCGGGCATGGGCGCGGGCATGGGCGCGGGCATGGGCGCGGGCATCGGCGCTGGCATGGGCGCGCGTATCGGCGCTGGCATCGGCGCTGGCATCGGCGCTGGCATCGGCGCTGGCATCGGCGGCGCGGGAATCGGCGCTGGCATCGGCGCGGGCATCGGCGCAGGCATGGGCGCGGGAATCGGCGCTGGCATCGGCGCGGGCATCGGCGCGGGCATCGGCGCGGGCATGGGCGCGGGCATCGGCGATGACATCGGTGCGGGCATCGGCGCTGGCATCGGCGCAGGCATTGGCGCTGGCATCGGCGCGGGCATGGTCGCGGGAATGGGCGCGTGCATGTGTGTGGGCTCAGGAGGGGGAGCAGGCGCGGGTTCGGGAGTGGGCGCACGCACGGGCACTGCACGAGAACTGCCATTTTTGTTTTTGGCTGGAACTTTGCCGGAGGCCGCCTTATTGTTTTTGGCAGGAACTTCGCGAGAGGCCGCCTTATTGTTTTTGGCAGGAACTTCGCGAGAGGCCGCCTTACTGTTTTTGGCAGGTACTTTACGTGCGCCTGTCTTCTTATTTTTGGGAGGACCTTTCCGAGCACCCTTGACATTTTTCTTCTTTGCTGCACCTTTTTTTGCAGGAACCTGGCTATCCAGGTCCGTCTCATATCTGGCAGTAAGTTGACGTATCCTCCCAGATTTACGTCTAGAAGTAGACTCCATCAAGCTGAAATTGAGAAAGACAGCCATTAGGAAGGTATATTACTTAGGGTACGTCCCACCATACTCAGTTAACGCTTAAACTCCAGTTAAAGTCAATTTTTACCGTGGAATAATTGGAATGTAACTGGAGTATAACGTTAACCGAGTATGGTGGGACGCACCCTTAGGTACTGAACCAGTCAAGAGCTCAAGCTCAATCTCAATAGTCAATACCTTGCAGCCGAAGTTCCCACAACTTTCGAACAAAATTTCAAAAAATCGAGACACTTATTTATATTTCCCATGATCCTGGTGCTACACTGAATCGAAACAAAGCTGTTTCGGTTTATTTTGATGACGTCTGGTACAGTGATGTCTCAGGTCCCGATAGATTTCCCTCCAATTGTTCCCGGCAACGGGTTTTAAGTATTTTAGCATGAGAAACAACTTGAATATCTGATATGATATGTATATTTAAAATAAAGGGTCCGACAATGGTCGCACTTCACTATTTACGTCAGTGAAAAACAAAAGTCTGATTATTATTTTTGTTTCAACCACAACTTCGATTTATCAAATTCATATTTTGCACACCCACAGGCAATAATTTTAGGCAAATGTACCTATAAGTATCGATTTTCAAGGAAGGTGAAGTTTCGGCTTGCACGCAAATTACATGTTTTTCTTTCTTTTTTAATCAAAATTCTGTTGAAAAGATCACTTTCACCAATTTTCAAGATTATCGGTCCATTAGTGTAAGTAGTGTCAAATCCGTCTCAACCAATCAAAAGCGTGATTTTCATTTTTGCCACTTTTTGGCTTACCTATTTTGCCAATATCGGTAGCAATTTTGAATTGGTTGAAAATGTCTTTGACACAAGATTATCGAAATTTGTGGAATTCTGGAGAATAGCGTTAATGGCGCCAAGGTTTTCACGCCCATCTCAAAAGTGAGCAAACTGATCCTGGAGCATCTATATGTATGGAAACACTATTGCGAAATTTGAAGGTCCTAACTTAATAACTGTACCGTCAGAAGTGTCTCGACTAATCAAAAACAGGAATTCTATTTTTTTTACACTTTTTCCACAACAGTGGACGTAATTTTTTTGTTATCAATTTATATACAAAACATGTCTCGGAACTGATTTTAGAGACCTATATAATCCAAATCTGGGCAAAACTGATTGATTGGTGCGATCTCTAGCCGCGCTACAGACAAACGTAGGTAGGTATAGTCGACGGCCGAAAAGGAGACCAAAATGGCAGATGGCAGCGGAGGGGTGGGTACCCCCTCTACGTGGCACCAGTACCTATGAGGCTGAGCTGCGACCCACAGCTAAGCATCGGCTATAAATAGATTTTGCCTGTATATCGTGTGACATAGCCAATAGTGTGGGTCGCAGCTCAGCCTCATAGGTCCTACTGGTGCCACGTAGAGGGGGTAAACACCCCTCCGCCGCTATCTGCCATTTTGGTCTCCTTTTCGGCCTTCGACTACGTACCCAGCCACTTTTGCAATGAAAATCTCAAAACCGGAATTACGCACGATAACATAACATTCTCAGCCCATGTATTAGGTACCTACCTACATATGGGCGAGAAAGTAAAAATAAAATAAAGGATGGGTTTCGCACAATATGTATTTAGGGTAATAATACGTCTTGTCGGTGTACTTAGGTCCGTATTAAAACAACCCCTTTTTAGAATACCTAGTCGGAACGCATTTAGGACTACAGTAAATGAGTGACAGTCATGAGATTGGGTAAGAGTGATCTCAGATAGGTCGGTAGGTAAGTAGGTATAGATGATTTTTGGTCATTTTCAACCGATACTAGATTGTGTAAAAAATAGGTAAGTCCATTAAACAAAATCACCAAAAAATCACGAAAAACGAAAATTTGATATGGGGCGAGAAAGTTAAGTGCGACTATTGCCAGACATTTTACTTATTAATCAGTCAAAACTAAATTATGCAAAAATTCGGCCTACCTACCTGCTACATTTAGGTATACAAATAAAGTTTTGAGCTGATATTTATTGGTTTTAGGGTTCAGGGACCATGAAAAGAAAAAACCGTGGAGAAGCTTTTTGGAAGTGAATCTATTAGTAGTTATTTGGTATCTGCTCATTCCAATACCTTTGCTGTGTATAGGTAGTTAGGTTCACATCTGTAATAAAAACTTTTCAACCTGGAAAGCCGTAGGGGAGGCATTGGATAAAATGTTGCATTCTAGTTCGTCCTTATAATTGGCCCATTTCTGGTGCACTTACCCTAAGGTAAGTAGTATTTCTTCGATATCTACCTAAATTACCTACAGAGCGGTGGGTAAGGTAGGTATAATAAAATATCGGTGTTACAGACGAAAAGAAGTAGGTATACGAACCCGCAAAGCTGTAGCAGCTGGGGTCCTTGAAGTTGGCTGGCGGGCTTCTTCCTGGAGTAGGTAACACCAATTTACAAGTTATTTGATTCCAAAAACCGTTTTAACACCTCACAACTTCAGCCTCACAAGAGAGCTCGCACCATACTGACGCCATCCTCTTATTTTCTCGCTGCAGGTCTTATTGTCGTCCGCTCTACAACGCGTGCGCATTGAGCTCAGGGATCAGCCAATCACAGCATGGTTACCCGGCGACGCGGCGAGGGTCTAGAAATTTCTGCCCGGGTCTTTTTGCCAGCCTCCCTCTTGAGAGTGCTACTCAACACAACATATACATGGGCAGGGCCCGCAGGGCCGTAGTCGGGGGGGGGGGGGGGGGGGCAGGGTTATAATTATTTTCCCATTCCAATTTACAAGTGCATTATCATCTATTTGTTCTTTCCATGTTCTTACTGCAATAAGAAGATTTTATGGATAATAAGTATGGTATAGCCACTCTGACCTGCCTGGCCCGAGGGCATTTTGCACGGTTCACTGTACACAGAATGCCCTCGGGCCAGGCAGATCACAGTGGCTATACTATACCTACCTACGTGTTGATAGCTCACCTTCAATTTTCTTTTTACTCCCTCGAATACTGATCACTTTTCTCTGTCCCTTCTCCTATAAGTAGGTAAGTAGTTACCTTCCTAGTTATACATATTGTTGAGGTTAATGAGTGTTTATAGCAATAACTACACATTTTAAATTTTCTTCGCTCACTTAGTTACGAGGTTATTGTTTCGTTTACCAGTAGGTATAGGCACGTCTAAAAAGCAATTTGTTTCGGCAAGTTAAGTTACTACCTACCTACGACGATTTTTTCTGGTTAGGGCCTCGAAGAAGCTTAATCCGGCGCTCCGACCATAAAGGTGGGGTGCCTAACTTGGAAATTTCCTACAGGACAGGGATCTATAAATACCTATACCCATTGTTCTATACCTTTAGCTGCAATTTTCCCCACTTATAATGGTCTCCATGACATTTCGAGCCATTTGAACCGCACTTGTTTTGTGCATATTTTGCATATTTTAGCAGTTAAAAAAAATGCGTATTTCAAGAAAAACGGCATATTTTTGCATATTTTTCAATTTTACTGGGAAAAATATTACATTTCAATAATTATTGGTACCTGCCTATAGTGAGAAGACGACAGAGAGATGGAAAGTGGTTATTCAATAGAACCTAGATACGCTCCTGAGCCACACCCAGACGAACGCAATACGCAAAGTCGGCAGAATAGGTAGTTACTGACTGAGCCACATTCTGTGCCTGTTTGCCTTTGCAGTCAGCCCAGTCAGCTTTACTGCACTCTCAGTATCACCAGTGCAGCGCTGTGACACACCCAGGCTACTCCAAGTTTCTGATAATACAAAATGCCAAAGATTAAAACTCATAGAATTTTAGCTTCAGTAGACAAAGAAATTGCTAAATGTTTCGACGTGCATGAAAATGGGGCATTTTGTAAAATTTGCGGGAAAGTGGTAAGTACAAATTTGAGTGAATGTATGTAGGTACATAGGTAGGTACCTACCTAGCTACCCACCAACATGCACCTACTTACTTTCATATTTACTTTGCCTACCTACAATATCCTATCTCCCAAAATGGGGTATAGATGGGAGCAACAATCCACCGACCTACTGAGAAAATTTCAGGGATTATGGGTACCTACTTCAAGGGCCTAGTCCCTTATCTTAGTTTCTCTCTATTAATTTTTATGTTGCCTGTTTGATCATTATGTAACCGCTTTCTTTCTTTTAGATCAAATGTGAGAGAAAATTTCAACTGATCCAACACTCTCAGACGCTGACCCACCAAAAGTTTCTGAAGAGGGAACAGCAACAGCAGTTGTCTATTGTTGAATCTCGCTCAGCACCGTCGAGTTCTGGAAATCAGTTTATCTATGATTTAAGCTCTGCACTGGTTGCAGCAAACATACCTTGGCACAAAATCCAAAATCCACGTTTCAAAGGTTTCATCGAGAAATACACCGGAAAAAAGCTGCCACGCGAGTCAACCCTTCGTAAAAACTACCTACAGAAATTATTCGACGAGGTCATCGAAGCAATCAAGAAAGAAATAGGTAACTCTCATATTTGGCTTTCAATCGATGAGACATCTGATGCTAAAGGGCGAATGCTGGCCAACGTCATCGTAGGGAGTTTAAGCCCCGACCACCCCACCAAGCCCTTCCTAATTCATTGTGAATTTTTGGATAAAACCAATCATAGCACCATCGCTCGAACTGTCAGGAATGCTCTCCGTGTCCTTTGGCCTGACGAAAGCAGGGACGACAAACTTCTTTTGTTAGTAACTGACAGTGCAGCTTACATGTTAAAAGCGGGCGAAGCACTGACAACTTTTTATCCAAAAATGATTCATCTCACTTGTACTGTCCATGGACTGAATCGGGTAGCGGAAGAAGTTCGAAACCAATTCCCTCTTGTTAACTCATTGATCTCACGTGGAAAGAAAGTCTTTCTAAAATCACCGTCACGAGTGTTACTATTCAAAGAAAAACTTCCGAATGTTAAGCTCCCACCAGAACCCGTCATTACCCGATGGGGAACTTGGCTCGAGGCTGCTTTCTACTATGCAGAACATTTACCGGAAATAAAAAATGTCTTGATGATGCTGGATGAATCAGAAGCAGCCTCTATTAAAAAGGCGAAGGAGGCAGCATGCAACAGCAAAATCCAAAACGACCTGATGTACATTAGGGGCAATTTTGGCGAATTACTGAACGCCCTAAAAAAGCTGCAGTCCCAAGATATTGCTCTCGCTGACGCACTCGAGGTTCTGGATGGAGCACTCGCGCTCCAAGCAGGTTGTTCAATCGGGGAGAAAGTGCAAGAAAAGTTGAAAAGAGTGGAAACCCGAAATCCTGGGCTAAACAAAATTAAGAACATTGCAGGTATTTTAAAAAATGACCCTGCTGCCAAGGGTACAGATTTGCCGGCCTATTTATTTAAGTATGCTCCAATCACCTCGGTAGACGTGGAAAGGAGCTTTCCCTCATACAAAAATGTTCTACGTAATAATAGGACCTGTTTCACGGACGAAAATATTGTAAAATATCTAATTGTTAATGTATTCTCTTCTTCTGAATAAATATTAAGTCTAAGAATAACTGCATTATTTACTCTGTTTTAAGCTAATCCAAACATAATAAACAAACAAAAAATTGAAATCAGATAGTGAACCACGGTGTTAATTTAGGTACCTGCGTCCTATTTTGGAAAATAAACTACCAAAAACAGCTGCATATCTTTGCATATTTCCCCAATTTTGCAATACGCAAACCGAAAAGAAACCTATTGACAATATTAATATAAACGGATCTACAACAAATGTTAAAAAAGAAACAAAGCTAATCCTAAACCTACAAAAAACTGAATACGTGGAGTTCTTCCCCAAAGCAAAATTCAATAACGAAAACCTGCACATAGAAGACATTGAACGAAAAAAAGAGAGCAAATATCTAGGAATAGTATTTGATGAAAAACTGAAATGGGACAAATATGTCTTGCAAACCACAAAAAAACTAAGAAAAACATTTTATAAATTTGTATTACTAAGAAATATTGTCCCAGAAAACCTCCTGTCATTAATTTACCACGCACTTGTCCAGTCACACCTCTCTTATGGTACACTAGCCTGGGGAGGTGCTTACCAAAACATCATAACCAGACTAAAAAAAAATAGCCCAAAAAAGAATCCTAAAAATAATGTATAAAAAACCAAACCGATTCCCAACCGACGAAATCTTCTCCATAGCACAAGTCCTCAATATCAAACAACTATTCATAATAGAAGCTATCATAGAAATACAGAAAAACATACATACGATGGAAACAGTCCACCACAATCACAACACAAGATGGACATCAACAAACCCACTTATACAAAAACCCACCAAATCCACATTCATACAAAAACAGGCATACCAAACAGGAATCACATACTACAACCAACTTCCCATACAAATAAGATCAATCACAAACATTAAAACATTTAAACGCAAGGTACATACATGGATAACAGATAGGCAGGTAGGTTAGTTAGATAATAGATTATAGGTAGGTAGATTAGTTTTTTTCTTTCTTTTTTTCTTTTTCTTTTTAGTTTCTTCCTTGCTGTAAGTCGAACTCGACCCTGCGGGGTCCTCGATGTTAAATTGGAATAAATAAAATATTGAATTGAATATTTCAGCCATTTTTCTTGCATATTTTGTTGATATTCGTTGCATATTAATCCGAGTCCTGTTCATAAGCGACGTTGTGGTAGAGGTGTTGTTGAGGAGGTTCGATGACGGTTGTAATGATTTTAAGGAAAAATTAGAGCACTTATGCTCTAAGGGTGCATCCCACTATGCCCAGTTAAAATTAAACTGGAGATTTTCCATTTTCCATTAACTTTTAAGTTAAATTTAACATGGTAAACAGAGAGGACAAAATCTCCAGTTTAATTTTAACTGAACATGGTGGGACGCACCCTTATAGTATCAATTACTCAGTTAAGTAAACAAATTGAGGAACATTCGGTAGGAATAATATGCAGGAATAATCAGGTGTACAGTTCCCAATGGGCTGCATGGTTGTCTGCGCACGACACCGCTCGCCATATCAGTCTTGAATTGGTCGTGGTGAGAATAACAACATCCAAAAAAGGTATTATTTACACCGCTCCTAAATTACTGGTAAGTTCCTTTTCCTTAATTATTTGTCCCGAGATCGTCGACTGCTCTAGGATGACCAGGCTTTTAAGTCCTCCTGACACTGGTGCGGACATTTCCTCGAATGAATTTGCCAGTGATATATTGGTAGGTCTTCCTGTAAATAATAACAATAGGTTAGTGTTTCCGTGTCTGCCACGGACTAAAACAACTAAGACAGAACTGTCACACTCCCTCTTATCTATTGTGGCTTAGCGCTGAATATACATTCGCACTTTTTTTACGTTCGGACTTAAAACTTAAACTTAAACTTAAAAAAACAGTGAATGTATATTCAGCCTTAAGCGTGATTTATTTTCCTGCAGAGACATTACTGGCATATTTTTTACTTTCTCGCTAGCCATATATGGCGAGAAAGTATTGTTTTCGTGCAAAATTTCGAAATTGAGATTTTGGGTTTCCCATGATCCTGGGGGTCCCCTGAGTCCAAAAAAGTGGTTTCTGGAAAAAGTCTGTCCGTCCGTCAGTCCGTCCGTCAGTCCGTGCAGTGCTCTAGCGCCTATACCGTTCATCCGATTTTGATGAAATTTGGTATGGACCTGTCTAAAATTACTGCCGAGGGACATTTTCAAGGATTTTTTGATTGGTCAAAAATTGCGGCCGCTATTGTCAAAAAACCGCCAAAATAATTCAAAAATCGTGTTTTTGGTTACTTAGACAAGCGCCGACGGTACACTTTTCAATCTATAACACTGAAAATTGGTATGTGTGTTGACAAATAGATGCTTCGAGGTCATTTTCAACTAAAATTGAATTGGTTGAAAATTACGGCCGTTCTGGACCGAAGTTCGATCGTTTCGGCGCCATTCACATTTATTGACCGATTGTCATGAAATTTGGTAAATTTGTGTAGAACCATGTAACTTAAACATCTGTCGAACATAATTTTGTTATCTTCAAAATTACGGCCGTTGTAGTCAAAAAAGTGTCGAAAATGAGTTGAGAATGAGAAACCACGTTTTTGAATGGTCGGAACGCATTTGGGACTACAGTAATAGAATGACAGCCATGAAACTTGGTGGGAGTGATCTCAGATAGATGCTCTGGGGTCATTTTCAACCGATTTTGGATTGCTTAAAAATTACGCCCGCAAAAAAATCTCAAAGAAATAAAAAAAAAAAAAAAATCACATGGGGCGAGAAAGTTTAGTGCGACTGTTGTCGGACCCTTTATTTTCAATTCAGATTGATTTTCAAAGTTAGCGATTTGGTTGAATGTTCTGCCGAGCGAGTTGCTGTCTGTGTAAATAAACCATTGTCTCGTTCCATCCACCGTGGTCACAATCACAGCAGTTTGCTGTCTGGAAACACCCTGGTCGGTAGTATACTTACTGTCAAGTGCGGTCGCACCACAATGTCCTCTTGAATGGGCCGGACACCGAGAATGGTTGCTGTGGCCTGGGTAGGCCTTACTTTCTCGCCATGAGTAGCATTCGACTGATACTGCAGCGGTGCGCATCTTGCGCTGGACTAAAATAAGAGACAATAATTGAAACACGTCTGCTCAGATTCACCCCATGGTTTGTTCAAAACTGAAGTGTCTTCCGGACTGGTACTTACAGTTAATTCACTGTTGGGTTTTAAAAGAATGTTGACTGAAGGAGGATCTCAAACGTTGGAGACGTGTCCTTTGTTAATCTGCTATCATACCTGTGATATGATATTCTATTGTAAGTATTCTAGGGGAGGAGAATGAAAGGTAGGTTACCTTGATGGAAGATGCAGGATGTCCCGGTACACCGTATATTCGAACACAGACACACACAAGTGTAAAAACACTGTTACATGAATAATGAGCCTAAGACTGATTGAACTGAATGAACCCCCGTACCGAGAGAGCCTAGGGCTTATATACCCTCTAGTAGGTACGGGTGCGGTCCATGAAATGATCCTACCTAAGTTAAGTATAAAAGTGTGGTTACGTGGTCTATAGAAGGCTGATATGGGGAGGCTGCGCGTGGCTATCAGCTATCTGAAGGCATACGGGATGCTGGAGTATCGCATGGTGCGTGACCAGGCAAATATCACATCCCTGATAAGCCGATCTGGGCCATCATGGCTGATGTTTTGTCTGGGGATATTGATATGGCGATATGCCTCGTGTCCTGATTGTCCAGACGTACCTACTGCTTTCCGGTCTTTGACACTGCAATGAAAAGAAAACCCTCAAGTCTCTAAAGAGTTTGCGAACGTCACAGAAACTCAGTGGCACAGGCAACTACGAGAAAGTGGAAAAAAGGGGTCGGGAACTTCCTGGAATATAAGGACCCCGTCCATCTAGCCACATTGACTTGATGTTCCGAAGCAATATCAAGTCAATGTTAAATGGTCTTTTTTTTTCAATTTTGGAAGGATCGTGCATTACGAATTACGAATATAGTGTCTACATTTTGAAAATATTGCGTGATGCAGTCGGACCCTTCCATTACAGGAGAATTTTTCCAGAAGCCACTTTTTGACTTCGAGTGTGTACCTAGGTAGGTACCATAAACTCGGAACCTCATTCGTCATTCATCTAAGATCCTCAACCAACATGGAAAGTTTGTCACCTGTATTCCACATTGCACACAGATGATGTGGGTGTCCTGGGTAACACTGCAATAGCTATGAAGGAAGCTGCGGTCTTCTCGTGATACTTGCCGCTGCAAGAGTACAAATGTAAATCCTCAACATCCGACGATGATAAGAGATACGTGAATAAATATATCATGGCTTTACTTCTCATGACACTACTGATTTGACTTTCGACTGCACATGCGGTTAACATTTTACATAGGTACACAAATCGACGCCATATTGACGTGGAACGTGAGCCGATCGAAGTGGCACTAGAACTACGTCACACATTTTGTTGATGTTGATATATTTCTAACCTCATCATATCCAAGGTAAAACTGCTCCGTGGTAAAACCTTTCTACTCATTTTCAGTTCGTTTATTAATACTTATTTTGTTTTTCGTTGATCTAGGTAATTGCTAAGACATCAGCTAATTTAAGACCGTTGTGAGATGAGCATAATTTAAAATTTTAAAATATGTTTTCCGTTTGACAGCTCCCACTCCTGCGCAAATGCCTAAATGCCTTTTAACACCGCAGAAAGTCATTAAATATTATCTACCTAGGTAGGTACCAAACTTTCCGGGCGTGGCCGGGTTTGTGACTGATACCTACCTACCTACCTACTGTAAATAATAGTAATAACCCAAAGAAGGGTGCTTTCAATAGGTTTGGTGTCAAGGCTAGGTGTCTAAAACCTATCTGAAAAGAATATAGGCTGTGCCTGCTTCGATACATTCAGACTCAGTTTCAGTTTTTTCATGACATTAGTTATTTTTACCGTGGTTTTCTTTCCAGCCGAATCCAGTTATACTTTCCTGTTGCTGCGAGGATATTGCCTGGGTACCTCCTCCAGAGTGGCCTGTACCTGCCTAATTTCGGTTAAGGAAAATGGATGCCTTACGCAGTGTGCTGAATTCTCCTAACAGTCCTGGTGGTGACGAAGAAACTGGAATTTTAAATGGGGTAAGATTGTAGATAGTTATTTTCTATTTCTGCTGGTTCGAGTTCCACCAAGCCTCTGCAGCCACTCTTTTGCTGTTTTTATCAGAGTAAAAATTTAAAAAAATTCTGTGATTACATAACTTATATACATATAGAACCAAGACGTATGGTGTAGGGTGGCACAGTGGTACTGCCCGTTTACCTATTTTAATTTTTTCAACGTAGTTCGAGGAAGCTACCCGCATGAGCTGGTCTACCCGTCTTAAATGCTTCTGCGTGTGTTTTCTCTTGGGAATCGTCGTGTCACTACTGGGTACATTCGCACTTTTCTTTGGTGTCAAGAAGGGTCTTCCTCCGTTCGCTGTCTTCTACACGCTCGGCAACGTTTTCAGCATTGGCAGGTCTGTCTTATAAATATGTAATATTAAATTAATAAGTCTTTATTAATGCATAAGCAGTAGGTAATAGGAATTAAAAATACTATAATTTTTTATTTGTAGCACCATGTTCCTGGTGGGACCTGTGAAACAGATGAAGAATATATTTGCGCCTACTCGTCTCATCGCTTCTATTGTTGTCCTCTTGACTTTCGTCCTCACTATGGTCGCTGCCTTCGTGGTAAGTCCAGGGTTCTTTTCAGTATTTACATAAACGTTATTTCATGGTCCTTCAGAGATTGCCAGAAGCTTTTTTGTTTTTTGTACGAGTAGGCTTAACCTATATTGGTTACAAATGAGTCTACTCCAAGTCTTACTGTGGGGAAATTTAGCAGAAATCAGGGAAGAGTACTTTTTCTAGGAGGCTCACCCATCAGTTATGACACCAGTGCTCAGGTTGCTGAAGTATGGTCTTACAAGTACTACCTACAATAGGACGACTAGAAATAACGATTATTTGTAATATAACAAGTTAGTGGTCTCAGATGTGGAATATACTAAGCCTGTACCTAGATGACGTAAGGAGCTTACCTTAGCTGTCCTTATTGAGAGATGCTCTCAAAGTTTGGGTACCTAAGGAAAACTAGGGAAGACGGACACAAATTAATACCTCTAAGGGTGCGTCCCACCATGCCTAGTTAAGAGAAAATCGGAATTTTTCTTTTAACCGATTATGATGGGACGCACCCTTAATAATTTATTTTAAATGTCTTGCCGCATTTATGGGTGGCAACAGAAGTATTCTTCAAAATGAGGTAAGAAAACAATTGGCAAGTATTTGCTCGAGTAAAAAAAATGAAATTATTCAGGGATAGAAAACACGTTTGAAAAGACTTAGTGGTTAAAAGAAGCAAAAACCTAACTGATATACCTTTTAATTATTTAACGGGGTTTAAGTGTGATGTACCTACTTAATCCTTTGCCTTCTGATTTTTGAGCACATGAACTATTTTTATGGAGTGACAGTATATAGTTCCATTATTTCTCCGGTCTGTCCTGTTTGAAGATTGGATTGGCACTGATAACTACTATTCAGATGTTTTTTGTTCAGGTTAAGAGTGCTGCACTTGCTCTTCTGATGGTAATCATCCAATCGCTGGCAATGACGTGGTACTCCATATCATACATTCCGTTTGCTCGGGACTTGGTCACGCAGTGTTTCAGCAGTCTCTTCTAGTGCCTTCTTCAAGACTTGGGAAAACATCGTGCCACGGGGGTGGCATTGAAAATTGAATACTGTCTTTTCCGGGTCGTATTTTTTTTAAATTTGATAGGTGACTATACTAACTTCCACATTTTACGCTTGTGACCCGTGAGAGCTAGGACCTAACATAGCCTGACAATGTAATTACTGATTATTGATTTTGTAGTATTTGTCGTACAGTGGAGAGGATTTGGGTCAGAAGTCAGAAGTGAAGATACAGTGACAGGCAATCTCTTATATTTCGGTACCTACGGTTGTTCGGCAAGTGTCTTTTTGGTTCTGCAATATTTTAAATCAATTTCGGTGGGTGAAACGACCGCTGCTGCCATAAAAGTTAGTCAGAAGTTAGTCGCTTTAACGATTCCATCCCAAGTTATACCTGCCATTGAGTTAACCCACTACAAAATCAAAAATCAGCGAATAACTTTTTCGTGGGAGCCTCAGGCACGAGTTTGTTCTTTCCCTGCAAGCTATACCTGTAACTTGTATAAAATCTAGTTGCTATTATTGTTATTGATATATAGTGGTTTTTTATTGCAAAATTACATGTAGGATATTGTTTCGTAAAATATCCATGAATGGTCACGTATAGGAGTGAGCATTTTCCAGTGTTAAAATGTAATGAGAGACCACAGCATTACCACTACCACTACAAAAGACTGAAGTCGTACTTTTTGTGAGAATACCAAAATATGCCGTTGTATTAGAAAGATGTGCAACTGGCTTAAGAATCTTGGCATTTTATATTTTCCATTATAAAATAAACCCTCAAAGATGAGGCTGACAGATTTATCCTTCCCCCTTTACGTGAGGGTTTATTTTATATTATAAAACTGACGTTATGCTACTTACTATATACTTAAAGTTCTTGATATTACGGGAAAGCTATTGAATATAGGGATTTATAAACTCGTCTTCGCTGAATTCTTTGTATACTCTATTACCGACTGTTCTCTGCTATGGTAATGTACTTATTCTAATACACAGCCAAAACTGTGCTTCTATTATAGCATCATTGAATGTCTAGGTTTAAAAAAGAAAAAAAACGGAAGCTAATAATTGTGGATTAAAATAGAGAAAGAAATAATAGTTGAATGTATTCTGACTGCTAAACCTGAAGATTTTTTTTTTAATGTCACCAGCAATTTGTGGAGCAGAGGATGGTTTATTACTTTTAATTTCAAGACAACCCTTTGCGGTAAAGTTGTTAGGGCCTTCAAATTCCTAACATCAATGTCTGTTTAACATACTTGAATGTTTATTATCAACTTCTCTAACGCGGGAGTCAGTAAATTTCAGTAGCATAAACCTAAATTTAAAAAAAGAAGAGCTCGTACCGTTACTAATAGATATTGCAGAATTTCCTCCAGTTTCTTTCTTCATTTTACCGCTTTGCACCTACATTAATAGAGGTTATAACTGTATGCAAATTTACAGAAAAAAAATTCTCTGAATTATTTCAAGGAATTATGGCAGTACCTACGTCAATAGGTGAACTTTCTAGAGACGAAAACTTCAATAAAATTTGTATTCTTACGTATTTACAGTATTGAGTATACCTTGGTACCTCTATATATTCGCTTTGCTGCTAAAATATTTTTAATGGCTGATTATAAGCAATAAAATGTAAAAGCAAAAAAATTCAACATTCTTACATATCTGAATCACAGGGAACTTTATAGGTAGCTATCACACAAATATAGGCCTCAATATAAGCTTTTCAGTACTTAGAAAATACACCTAACTTTGAAACTTTGACGATACACCTATGTCCACGTAAGGTCTTATCGGCACTTAAATATGTAGACTTTTGATATGAAAATACTACACTTACGTTAACATAGTCATAGGTCATTTTCCTAACATTAAAAAATAATTACATCTAAAAGGTTGAGACACAAAAGGAATGTTTATTTGCCTCTTAAGAGGACAAAAGGAATGTTTATTTTCCTCTTAAGAGGACAAAAGGAATGTTTGTTTGCCTTGTTTTGGGGGAGGGAATACACTTATGGTTGATATTTATTTTGAAAGACTTCGTTAGACATATTTTCATGGTGTCATTGAAAAATATATTGTTTTCTTTCTTGTCCTCAAATAATTGCAAACATTCCTAACTTATTTAACACTAATTCTCGCAAAAACGATTTAAAATACTAACAAGACATAACTTCTCACCTACCTAAATGAGAAATATTAAAATTTTAAACAGTTAAATATTTTAATATGTAGGTATGTTTTGGTAAAAGATATAGTAGATAGTAAATTGAGTGGATAAATGCGCAGTTAATAACGAACTAACGGTCGTGGGATACGTCGGTAATTTCCGTAATTTCACTTCCGCAGGGGGTCTAAGCTTTCCAAAGAAAAATCCTCGTTTCCAACTGTCAGACCGCGGCTGAATCCATCCTGTCAAGAATACAGTTATGATAAAATTAACACAAATTCGGTTAACCAGAGAGTAAGTAACAAATACTTATATTAAGACCCAGTAGCCGTAAGCAGTAACGCCAAGGTTATTTAAAATGAGGATCGTCACACCTACCCTACCCACTTTCGAAAAATTTGGGTCTGTGTCAGTCTACTCCGTCGGGAAAAAAATATCAAAGTCACTCTTTTGGGGTCCTTCTCACAACTGAAGAGTAAACTGAAAATTTTTTCCGTGACTGCTGTTTACAGACAACTGAGAATGGTAGGTATACCTTCAGTTGAGAATACTGAAAGTTAATACTCACTTGCCTGTTACTTTCTATGAATTACCTTGAAGAAGAAAAACAACTAAATAAAGTATAAAACATGTTACTGACAATATTTACGATTTTCGCTTTGATAGTGAGAGGTATCAGAATATACTCTATATCGGTGACTCTCCAACCCCAGAGAAGATTTTCAAAAATAATTAAATGTAGATTGTATGCACAGCTTTGCTGCCACAAAAGTACAGAATAAAAAATGTAAGGTTCAAGCAACTACCTCTTAAGCATACCTTCATTTCCAGAATACGCTTGTCGAGGAATCCAAGAGCACTTTCCAACTCATACTGTCCGGGGGTCATCGGAGTTGACGCAGCAGAATTAAATGCCTCCATTCCAAAAAGGTCAGTGGTGTGAACATTAATTTTCTTTCCGGGGGATGTGGTCGCTCCTGGGGCGGGACTTAACAAACCTTCGCTGTAGCCATTTGTGGAGGAAGCATTCGAAGCGTGGGGACGAGGTCTAGGCGCAATTTCTGTTTTTGGAGGAGTTGACACTGAAAAAAATCCAGATTCTAAGGGTTTGGGTAAAGAAAGTCAGTCTGGCGAGGCTTGTCCTTTAAGAACGAGTCGTAAAAAAGTTTTTTTAAGGGCTGGTGGGACATAATTCCCTCGGGTGTTTTATTACCCATGCCGAAGAGGAGTGGGGCAAAGCCTGCTACGCCCATGTCTCAAAAGAGAAAGTTTCTTACGCTAGGACTTGAACCCAGACTTCTCAGGATGTGAGTTGTTAGACCTATCTGACACTCTGAGGCGCGAATACTACGACAGGGTAAGAAAAATTATGTCGATTCCCCCAGGGAGGAAAGTCCTCCTCTTCTGCTTCTACTCATATTTTATAGGTAAGGTCTTCACTTGTTTTTGAACACTTACATGAAGCAAGACTGTTGGAAAACGATATCCCGTTGAAGACCGTTGGAGCACTGTTGAAATGGTTGGCGTTGGCAGCAGCGGCTTCAAATGCTCTAGGGTTGAAATCGTCCTCAAGATCGTCCAGCAAAAGACCTTGCAGCTTCGTCCCTACTGATGGTCCCGCATTTTCTCTGCAAAAAAAAAAAATTGTGTTGAAGGCGCAAAGTAAACTGGCCACTTTAAGGACTACATTTTAATGTACCTAATAAAAATTACTAGTATATTATAATATGCACTGATGTCTTGTAAAGTAATATTTCCTTACGTTTTTCCAGAGAAAAGAGTAGTGGCTGGTTCGAAAGCACGGGGTGGCACTACCGGCGGAGATGTCCCGTTCCCACCGTTACTTGTCTGCTCCGGATGAACGAACAGCAACAAAAAAGAAGATAATTAACCTCAGAAATCAATTGTCGAGCCTCAGGGGGTCCTCATGATATCCAGAGCTACCCTCAACAATACCTGTAAGTTTGTACCTACCCATATTCATAGGATAGGTACCTACCAACAAGTACCCGTCGATCTATACCAACGGACATTATGTCGGATGTAGGTTGGTGGTTATATAGGGGGAAACGCGGAGCCTGGCACAGGTCCGACAAGTTGACTCGATACTGAGAGATCTAGGTTTGAATCCCGGTATAAGCGTTACTTTTTACAATTATCTTTATATACCAGAGCAAAACATGTATCCAAGAGTTTCACTTGGTGCCATTGAGAAACGGAAAAAATTGCATCGTGAGGTGATTTTTAAGCCCCAATATTTTGAAAATTTGACAGTTACCATAAAGGAGCTGGTGCAGCTGGAGGTGTCGCTTAGGAAGTCAACTGACATCATGGAAGGCACCTCAGAGTTACTCGCAGTGCTGGACTTGACGCTCGGTGTCTCCCCCTCCACCGTCATAAGATCGGAGAGACCTTCTCGGCTCATCCAATCTTCTAGAGTTCGCTGAAAGAAGATGGCTAATTGAGGAGGGCGTGAATGGGTCCCCAGCAGTTTCAAGCCATAGAAAACCTTTCACGGTATTTTCACTATTTTGAGGTAGTCCATTTTATTAGTTCTCGTTAGGTTTTGTTGTGTCAATAGAATTCACCTGCTTTGTTTACGTCAAATTTATTTCAACAATTTCAATCTAAAAGTGGAAATAAACGTGATAAAACCCCTATTTTTTCGGAGAAAGAAGTTAAAATGTTGATTAGACTACATTAGACTACACCAAATGAGTCGCAGGTATGAAAGTTATCGTTTTCGCTAACGCACGGAAAAACCACTCGAAAGCTAACGAAACGGTAACGGTGCATGGTGAAAGCCGTTAACATTTTTTACCGATACGATAGCGCTATTGTGTACACGATAGTCTTCACGTTAAAGTGGTGAAATCCAGCCTTAGGTAGATAGGTACTGGACCTTAGGTTGGAACCAAATACTTATTCGCTTAAAGATTTCTGATTTACCCAGTGATATCTTTTCCAAATTCAAGAAAACCATTTATTTGCTACCACTGGCTGTGAGTAGGTATATACCTACATGAATTAATAGCCACTTAGTGGACATGCACTGAGGTCCTGGGTTCGAATCCCGGTAACTGTAGCGGAAGTTAGAGATTTAGGAGTTATTTTTGACAGTAAGTTATCATTTGTCTCACATGTGAATAAGATGGTCAGTAGTTCTTTCAGAATGTTGGGTTTCATTAAAAGAATGTGTCGATATTTCAGAAGTGAAAGCACGATCTTGAGACTATATAACTCATTTGTACGGTCTAAGCTTGAGTACGCAGCAATTATTTGGGATCCCATATACACAAGTCAAGTTAATCAGATTGAGCGAGTTCAGAAGAAATTTGTTAAGTATCTAAATTCAAAAATCAGGAATGAGGAATCTTCTGGCCTGGAATATGGTGTGATTTTAGATAGATTTGGCATGTCTACCCTTGAAGATAGGAGAAGACGTGCCAAAATCATATATCTTCACAAGCTTCTCCATGGTCAGGAGAACAACTCGACCATGATCAACAAGCTGCAGTTTCGAGTCACCTCACTTCGAAATGGCGATGCTTTCTATGTTCCATTTGCGAGGACCAACATTTCTGAGAGAGCCCCTGTATATGCCCTGAGTGTAGCTGGAAATACTTGTTCGGAAGTAGACATATTTAGGTTTAGGAATACAAAGAGCTTTAGAAGCAATCTTAACGGTAGTTGACGTTCTAAGTAGGTATGCCTAGGTTACTTTAGTGGTAGTTTTTAGTTCTAGTCTGTAGTTTTTAGTCTGTAGTTTTAGTAAGTCAGCACTATTATTAACTCTGTAGTTGTTGTGTCTGACTTTAATACATTATTTATTTATTTATTTATTTATTTATGGATGCCACACCAAATGTGATACCCATGACAAATAAGTTTTCTTGATTAACATCTGTACATTATCGGTTGTATGTTGTAGATATAGTTACCTGTCTCCTGTGTTGGCCCTACCTTGTTACTAAGCTGGGATACGTCGTACAGCCTTTGACGCAGTACAGTATTCTCGAACTCCAGCCTCTTCATCCTCTGCTGGAGAAGGACGATATGTCGGTGGGTCTCCAGATCCTTTCCAGATGTCTCCAGGAATCGACGGTATGCCAAATCGAAAGCCTGCCCGATAGTCAGTGTGATCTCTTCCGCCTGAAATTGGAAAATTTGCTGTCTTAACTGTCGTGTATATAGACTTCTTGTTGTAGGTGGCTGCGGATCTACAGCCACGTTGGGACCACGTTGGGACAGTGCATATACCCGGGCAGGAGTTATCGGACAGGAGAATATAATAGGAACCTCGAGCACGCCGTCATGGTTTCCTGCATTTTCTGCCTTAATAAGGTAAGATACTAAGGGTGCGTTCCAGCATGCCCAGTTAAAATTAAACTGGAGATTTACCATGTTAAATTTAACTTATAAAAGTTAAATTTAACATATGGTAAACATAGGACAAAATCTCCAGTTTAATTTTAACTGGGCATGGTGGATTTCGACAGTCCAGTTAGTTCAATTTAAAAACATACGGCGCATATGTTTAGCTTACAAGTCACCCAAGAAGGCGGTTTATAGGATGGTTTGCCTCCTCCCATTACCTACACATACACGTATAATTGGCATTTTATAGAAGTTATCTAACCATTAAACTGGACTGGTGGAAGCCTCCCTAAAGTAAATAGAGCATATGAAGAAAATTAATCATGCACTCAGGTATACCTACTTGAGCTCTTAGAGAATGTACTTAATGACGTGTAGACATCTGACATCTGACTCAGATTATTTAGTAATTCTAGCAACTTCAGTTAGGGCTTCATTTTGGATAGGGAAGTACTATAGGACCCTGGTAAAATCTCTATCAGACTTGAGTACTGACTAAGCAACTGTGTTACTAGGGGCTTAACACTCCTGTGAGAGTAAGTAGGTAAGGAAAGGTACCGCTTTAGACCTCAAGGCAAACACATATAAGTCTGTGTCTAATAACGGCACATCTCATGAAATCATTTTGGGAAAGAAGAATACCCATGTAACCAATTTCCAAAACTAAAACTTATCTGTACTAAATTATATGTATAAGTAGAGATATCGATGACTGGAAAAAATAACACTAAAGTGCATTGGTGAGGTGAGAAGTCAGCTCAGTAGTATTATTTGACTATGATCCTTAGACATCTGATGTAGGTACCTATAGGTCGGTAGGTAGCTAGGTAGGTACTTATTACACTTACCAATTTATCACTAACGAAGACGAAACATATATGCTGGTCTGCGTCTTGTTCCTTCGCAATGAAACTGAAAAATTTCTTCTCTCCTTTGTCATCGGCACAGTAGGAAATTCGATGAAGAGGGAATTGGTTCATTATCCGCTGAAATATAAAATAATTATTAAGGGTGGATTTGACCACTTCCCTAAAGTATACTACAGTTTTCTTTTTCTTTTTCGAACGCGCGACGTTCAGAGAACATATGCGCCGATGAGTTGGTTTGTTAGATGTTTTTGGTCGAAGCCGAACACGAAGTGGCCGAAGCCGAATACAAGTTGGCCGAAGTCAGTTTAGGAGTGAGCCGAAGCCAATACATCCATGTCGAAACCGGAAAATATTTCCGTTCCGCCGGGATTCGAACCCGGACCTCTCAGGACACAAAGCGGACCCCTTGACCACTCGGACACTGAGAGGCACGGTATACTACAGTGTCTCCTATCGAGCAGATCTAACGAACCAGTGGCCCGGGGGGGGGGGGGGGGGGGGGGGGCGAACCCCTGCCAGAATTCTTCGTGAGAGAAAAAATTAAGATCGGTAGTTTCAGATACAAAAGCTCCCTTGCTTATTGGAGAGGAGAGGGCCTTTATGTATTCGATTAGTAGGTAAACATCACAGGTGGGAAGTAGCTTGGACATCATATGATCTACATTAAGGAGGAATTGAGAAATTGCACTTGGGTAACACCAAGTGGCACTAATAGAAAACGATACGACAATGCAGTGTCATTTATCAATTCCACTCGCGCTGAATAAGCACTGAGTGCTTGTGAATTAAAACTGATGGATAAATTGCATACTTAGTCAATGACAAATCTGTTCAGAAGGTTATGGGTCTTAAGTGAGTTTCAAAGTGGGCCAGATTATCGCGAGATGGCAGGGCAAGCAATGAGCCACCAAGCAATGAGCCATCAAGCAATGAGTTATCAAGCAAGTCCCAGGATCCAGGACCTCGCCAACCCTAAGTGAAATGTCCTTTGTGTGATCTACAGTAATGAGGAAGTGAAAAACTGCACTTTACTAACACCAAGTGGCACTCATGTAGTAAACGATTTGACAATGCAGTGCCATTCATGAGTTCCACTTGCGCAGTAGAATTAGAACTGATGGATAAATTGCATATTTAGCCAATGACAAATCTGTTCAGAAGGTTATGGGTCTTAAGTGGGTTTCAAATTGGGCCGGATGACCGCGCAATGAGTTACGAAGCAAGAAGTCTTTTACAAGATCCAGCCTAGAGTTGTTTTTTATAGGGAATATTTCCCTGCTTTGTGCCGACTCTATCCTATATTGGGTACTTGGCATTCATCAGCTAGGGGAAAACTCAACTGCGTGCTGTGATTCTGACGAAATCACCCCCTTGTAGCCCGCACTAGACCCTGACCCTTGTAGCACCAAGAATTTATTTACTGTTTCAAAAGTTTGTTTTAGTAGGGCAATAATTTTTTATCTCTCATAATACAGATGAAAGCAGGATTAGGAACCTAACTGCTGCTTATTGGTAAAAATAATTGGTAAAAATCGAAGGAACTACGGCAAGGTACCAGGTGTTTGGTGAGTTGTACCATCAGGTATTCGTAAATACGAACCATGCTGATCAATCTCGTATTTTATTTGACTGGTGAATGTCATAGAAAAGTTTAGCTACAGTCAATGAGAGAAAATATTAGTTAGGTAGGTAAAAGAGTAACACGGGAAAGGGTTATTTATTTACACATTTTTTCTGGACATATACCTGCGGGATCTTTATTTTGAGTCACGATTCTCCATGACATTCGGTATTTTCCTTGTTTTTCTCTAATGTCGTAAATGTAGTTTCCTTCTTACCTAACGACTCAGTCGTTATATTCCTTTGACCAGTGGCGTCACTGGGGTACGGGAATAGACACAAGAGATGCCTATATACTTTCCTGTACTCTTTGCTAGGATAAGCTCCAAGACTCTGACACTAGGTATACAGTCTACAGGTACTTATTATCAGGTACCTACCTTAGTTTTAGGTTCTTGAATGGCGACGCCATCAATGCTGATGGTAAGTTCAACTTTGGGTATTTTGGTTCCCTCTGATTTCTTCAATTGTTGGTTAAACGTTAATTTCCGGATCCCTTCTTTGACCACCTCAATCCCTTTCGGTTCGTCCACTTCCGTGAACCCCAAATACTGAAATAAACAAAAAAGCTCATAAATAAACAAGTGTAGGTACATAAACTGTAGAAAATGAAATAAACGTGCTAGGTAATGGAGTTCGATACGGACAAAATGCCAAAACAGCAGGGAACCTTTGCGGACTAGTAAGGTCTCCAGATGACGTCAAGCAACTCTGAAAAATTAGGATATATCAGTCTGATCAGTGTCTAGGACCTATAGGGAAGTATCATTCAGTAGTCACCATATTATGCATATCCTATCACCTCTGCAGTGATAGCCAAGATCCATCCGGTGTCTCAACTTGGTTTAGTGGGAAAGCACTAAACTCGCACTACTGAGGTCCTGGGTTTGAATCCCGGTATAATACCAGCAGTTTTCTGTTGTTAGTATAGATGTCAATTCAAAAATTCATTATTTGTCGGCCAACAGTCAGTTTGTTGAATTAACATCTGCGCCTTTGGGCCAAGGGTGTGGGCTGTAACCACCTGTAGGTTTTCAGGTCGGTAACTAACAATCACACTAGTGGTCAGTCACGTTTAAAGCCAACTATACCTGTTACAGGTTTTTGTATTACAATTTTTCCATGGTTGCAACTTAAAATGAAGTCGCACCTATAGATACTCAGTATACAGACTGACCTACTTAGGGAGGTAGGACGGTAGGTATGTGTACCAAGAATAACAAATATGACACAATTGAAACGATCTAGGTACACAAAAGGTGGCGGATGACAGACAGCAGAAGACAATGCTGAGTCATTTACTTATACCTTCATATTACGGCCATATATGAACCTAACATCAGTAAGTTTAGGTATAGAAAAGATAAGTAGGAGAGGCAGTTTTTAACCTATTTTCTCCAGGCTCGACTTTTCAGGATTTTCTTACGACAGACTGATTAAAACTTCATGAGATGGTTGAACCTTAGGTCTCTAGTGTAGAGGTACCAAACTCTGTTTAGGTATAGCAGGAAGGCAGCTGAGAATGACGCCATAGATGAAAGTGGTGGGCAAGGCGCCTCAGGCACTCCTAGCACCAAATAGGTACGAAGGTGTACCTACTCTACTCGTGCCCCATGCCAAACAGGCAAAGGTGCGCTCATTCTATCGTAACCAGCTACCGAAGAGTTAATCAACCGGAACAACTCCTCAACATATAAACAGTTTAAGTGGAAAGGAATTGAACAGCGTCAGATAAAGAGGCCAGAAGTGTCTGTTGATAGAAGACATTTTCCAGACACCACATTCATAATATAAATTATCATATCAGATAATACATATGAAATTGAAACGGAACAAAATGACTGCACTAGGGAATATCGGGTAGTGTTGGTGGATAAGCTCTGACACAAAAATTAAGAGTCAATTTAACACCAAAAGAACCTCAATAAAGGGTTCGACAATGGTCGCACTTGACTTTCTCGCAATTTTTATCGAAAATTTGATTTTTTTTTTTACGTGAATAATTGTCAGAATTTTAACTTTTTCTAAAAAGTATTTTGCCTCACAATGGACGATACTTTTAGGCACCTGCATACCGAATTTCAAACATATCCGTCAAACAGTGAAGTGTCGTTCGACGCGCAAAGTATATGTTTTCTATTTTGCATGTCACCGTCTTAATTTTTAAGTAAATAAAAATCTATTGAAAATGCCCTTGAAGCATCTATCTGAGACCACTTTCACCAATTTTCAAGAAAATCCGTCGATTAGTGTTGTTGCAAATGTGACCTAACCAATCAAAAACGTGATTTCCATTTTTGGAACATTTTTCCTACGATAATGCCAATATTAGCCCAAATTTTTGGCCCATCTCAAAAAGAATAAAAAAGATCCTGTAGCATCTATTTGGGAACACTATTGCTAAATTACAAGGATCTAACTTAATAACTGTAGTGCCAAATCCGTCTTGACCAATCAAAAACGAGATTCTAGTTTTTTTTTCCTATTTTTGACTTTATTTTGCCTATATTGGCCGAAATTTTAAAATGATTGAATACTTCTTCGACAAACCTTTAATTAATGTTATTAAGCACAAGTTTATGGATTTTTGTGAAATTCCGGCTAATACTGTTCATGGGGCCAAGATTTTCACGTATGAGCCAATTTTGGCCCAAATTTTTGGCCCATCTCCAAAACAATTAAATTTATCCTGGAGCATCTATCTGGGAACACGACTGCAAAATTTGAAGGTTCTAACTTTATTACCGTACCGTGAAATGCATCTTGAGTAGACAAAAACACGATTTTGAATTTTTTTTGACACTTTTTTGACAATAGTGGGCGCAATTTTTGAGTAATCAAAATTAAATTAAAAATGTATCTCGGAACTGATTTTAGACATCTATATTCCAAATTTGAGCCAAATCGGTTGACTGGTGTGACCTGTAGCCACGCTACAGACAAACGCACGTACGTACGTACGTCGGACGGACATGACCTAAAAACCATTTTTTTGGTATCTATAGGACCTCTGAAACGCCTTTTGCAATGAAAATCTCAAAATCGAAATTTCGCACGATAACATAACTTTCTCAGCCCATGTATTACATACGGGCGAGAAAGTAAAAAGGTTGACATTTTCTAGAAGAACTGAATTGATTGTCTTTGGGTTAGGTTTCCCCCTGGTAGCCTGAGTTGTGGGGCCGCCCAAGGCGTTGAGATTCGCTCTGCCTGAGCCTGACTCTCTGCCCTACACCTGACCTTGTTTTTGCATCCAGTTGGTGCTTAGGTTAGATCCTCCAGTAAGTACCTAAGTTCCTAACGAGTGGAATAGGTATCAGTCCGCCTTCCAGCGTCCACCCGCGTAGTTATTAGTTACCTAGGTACTATATAAACATAGCTTTGACTATAGTGTGATTGAATACCTAATTCTTCACGGTTTTTCACTCTTAACATTTACTTCTATAGTGCCTGCGTATACTTCGCTCATTAGGGGCTTTCTCAGTAGCTTATTTTAACCGTAACATAGTCTCAGTAGCTTATTTTAACTGTAACATAGTCTCAGTAGCTTATTTTAACTGTAACATAGTCTCAGTAGCTTATTTTATCTGCCACATATACCGTGAGTGCTGTAGATGGTTCAAATAACGGGAATCGGGTGTTTTTTTTCCACAGATTTTCCCAATTTTTTACAGCCATAGTTATGGGCCGAATTAGATAAGTGGCACGGAACTAAGCCATGTAATAACACATGATCTAGTCCCTAAGTAGTAGAAATTGTAAAAATTCTTCTGGTAAGTCTTGCCCGGCCCTGGGCCTATACTCAGCCCTGATGGCTATCTGGCCTTCACCGGCTGGAGGAAAACTCGGCTTTCTGACCATGTCACATGCACCGTTGTTGTGTAGACAGGTCACGAAATGTGGCACTGTGCAACCTACTATAGGCCCTAAGCGGCCTAACCCTCCTAGAACGGTTGCACCAATGAATTGTTTTCATATGTAAAAATTCCTGAAAAACATTGGCAACATAATTTCAAGAAGCCTTCATAAGCAAGAAAAAGAAATTACTTGCAAAATGGCTGGAAAGCGTAAGCTATAAGCCTCTGAGGACGTTTTGGGCACCCCTATGATGTCACATAGTGAATCAGTTGGTTGACGACCTCTGACCTCCAGCCTCATAAAGGGCTTGCTTCTTGGTTCATTTAACTCATATAGCTTTGTATTAGCAATTCCGCCTTGCAGTGGCGTAGGGAAGACCGTACTCCAAATCCTCACAGAACGAAATCGGTTTAACACCTTTTTACTTTCTCGCCCGTATGTAATACATGGGCTGAGAAAGTTATGTCTTCGTGCAAAATTTCGATTTTGAGATTTTGGGTTTCCCATGATCCTAGAGGTCCCCCGAGTCTAAAAAAGTGGTTTTTAAAAAATGTCCGTCCGACGTACGTACGTCAGTCTGTCGCGCAACTGGACGTTACACCGTTCATCCGATTTTGCTCAAATTCGGTATGTAGGTACCTAATGTAAATATCTGGACATATTTTTTGATAAATTTTGATAACTCAAAAATTTGCCCCTGTTATGGTCAAAAAAAGGCAAAAAAACGTGTTTTTTGACAGTTAAGAAGGACTGGAGGCTAAGCATATCAAGTTGGAACCTTGAAAATTTGCAGAAGTGTTTTTGAATAGATGCTTTTAGGTCATTTACAATCATTCGGAGGTGAGCCAATAACTTGGTCCAGTTTTGGCCAAAACGCGTTGGTCGTCACTCCGGTAGCACTATTCGATCGATTTCAATAAAAATTGGTATAGGGAGGTGTACTTTAACCTAGTTTGATGTTTTACCGAACGAAATTTATGCAAAATAATAATTATGGCCAATATAGGCATTATCGTAGGAAAATTTTCCAAAAATGGAAATCACGTTTTTGATGGGTTAAGACGGATTTGCAACAACCCTAATCGACAGATTTCCTTGAAAATTGGTGAAAGTGGTCTCAGATAGATGCTTCAGGTTATTTTCAATAGATTTTCAATTATTTGAAAATTAAGGCCGTGACATAGAAAATAGAAAACACGTACTTTGCGCGTCGATTGACACTTCACCATTTGACGGATATGTTTGAAATCCGGTAAATAGATGCCTAAAATTATTGTACAGTGTATGGCAAAATATTTTTTAGAAAAAAATAAAATTTTAGCGAAAAAAAAAAATAATTTACGAAAAAAGAAATCAAAATTTTCGATACAGCTGGCGTAAAAATTGCGAGAAAGTCAAGTGCGACCATTGTCGGACCCTTTATTTTACTGGAGATTAAATAGATGATCCGACAATGGTCCCACTTGACATCATAGCATTTACTGCAAGTTCTTGCATTTTTGCTTTTTGGAAGATGCGCACCTACCCGATTCACTGAAATCGGTCAAACTGTGTCCGACCGTGAGTCCAATCCTGCCATGGTATCCTCAGCTTTAGCATACCGAAACTGTCATAAAAAGCACGTAAAAATGTTGCGTGCTCCTACTGCACCAGTGGGAGGTAATCAGGTAGGTGTCTCGAGATAAGTCGGTAGGTACGCCCGCACGTTCGCGTACGTAAGAGTGGACGTGAGACAATGATGAGAATATTTGTGCAAAGGTGAAAGATAGGAGACGGAAAGGAGCATAGTTGAGTAACGTCTGGGATCCTGTTATAAGTACAGAACGGCTAGGTAGGTACCTACAACTACAACTAGTGACGTAAAAGGGGAAAAATTAGTACCTAGGTATACTAGGTCCGTCCGTCTGCCTGAGCATGTCCGTCCGTCCAGTCGCCAACAACATGTTTCCTATTTCTAAAAAATGTTCTGAAGAATATTTTAAAAAATTGACGTATTTAATGGAACAATCCTGGAATGTCAGACGTGAGGATTTCAAACTTTCCAAAAAGAATAATTCCCAGAGCCTGTCCCTCTCTGGTGTTATTATACTGTACCTTCGTATAGGTAGGTACCAAACCTACAGTGGATGGCTGAGTTCTCGCCATCTCGGCAAACCAGAACGAATTGATTCTTTTGTGGTTTCAAAGACCGAAAGAGATGTCAGGGACGTACTAAGGAACCTCTGAAGATAACTCCCTGTTATAATCATGGGCACTGTACGAGATAACGTACATGAGAGAGCTATAGAATGCCATTTGAAAGCAGGTACGTTATGCTATGCTTAGGTTAGACATACCTTGACCAAATAAGCGACGTGGCCCTTCTGGAGGGCGTCAGGCGTATGGTGCCAGGCTCTGTTTCCCCCATTTTTGCTGTTCGGTTTGTTTGGATTGGCCCACTTCATCAAGTTGGAATTGCGCATGGCTTGCGGAGTCATCCACGACGGCAGCGTTGCTGTAGACAAAACGCAAAATCAAATTCTACTGAAACCCCTGGGGTGCTAACCCCCAAACCCCCCCAGGGATACGGCATGGTAGGTAGACCTAATCCTTTTGTCCATCTACGAAAATTATGAAAAGGCACTATCAGAAACCATTTCCGTTAGGTACTGATACCTATGATGATAAACTGTCCACTGGCTTACCTATACGTACCTATAATACCTATACCGTCCCAAGGGCGAACATTAGAGCAGAGCACGCAAAGGCAACTATATATAACCAAAACTACACTATGCGGGACTTCTCCATTTTATTTTATTTTATTTTTTTTCTCAAAGAACATTATGCGCCGATGAGTTGGTTTGTTAGATTTTTTGACAGAAGCCAAAGTAGAATTGGTCGAAGACGAATATGAGTGGGCCAAAGCCAGTTTAGGAGTGAGCCATCCACGTCGTAAGCGGAAAATTTTTCAGTTACGCCGCGATTCGAACCCGGACCTCTCAGGACACAAAGCCGACCCCTTGACCGCTCGGCCACTGAGAGGCACACTTTTCCTAAATTGACAAAAAGTAACCACCCCCAAATTTTTTTTGATCCGTATATTCTTCTGTGATAACATGTTCAGCATCATGTCAGCTGAAATGTGGATTAGGTACCGAGACTGTCGTAATTATCAGAAATATCAGCATGAGAACCCTCCTAAAACTGTAGGTCCCCATAGTATACTGCACTTTTTTGAGTAGCTGGAGCTTATACTGTTGTTTCTATTTACTGCACTGGACCGGCTCCAGTTTGCTGAATCTTGCACTGCTGCTGGTGATGATTCCACCAGTCAGCACGGTGTGCACCAAAGGTTGCTCAATAGAAAGCGCAACAGGTATAGTAGGTATAACCTGTCTCTGTTGCGTGTAGGGACGTGTATCTATTTATGAAAGATGTGACAGGAAAGGTGGGTTATACTGCGTGATCAACCGTATCGGCACGATTGAGTGATAGCGAGGTGAACCTCGATTAAGAAGCCACGAACTAGGTATCGGTAGCAGAGCTGGTACCTGTGTCAGATAGCGTGAACCCTAGACCTAATATTGCGCCCACAATAATAACAACAGTGAAAGTACAAAATATACTCCAGAGAACTTACAGGAGAGCTTTCTCCTTAAGTACCTCGCATAACCTTGTGGTTAGTTTATTTAGGTTGGTAGGTATATAGGTAGCCAACAGTTTGCCCTGTTCCCAAGTAAGTACTTAGGTGCCAATAAGTAGGCGACGTTGATAATTTTATTACTGTAGGTAATTATATCTGTAATCTAAGTATACCTACTTAGATAGAACATATACTACTATCCTACCTACCTGCCTACATGCATGGTTTAGGGTAAGGAAGGCTATTTTGAGGAATACTGCAGTAATATGTACTAATCCAACTGTTACTATCTAGAGAATTATCATACCTGCAATGATAATTTTTCCAACCCAGATAAGGTTAGGTCGCCCGACCTACCTATACCTCCAGTACCTACTTCCGTACCTTCTTGCTACAAAGAATAATATGTCCGCAAATTAATACCCAGAGGTACCTAAGTAAGTAGGTACTTTAGGTTATACGGTTCCGTAATACAGGAATAAACAGGAGTAGGAATGCTTAAAGTCAAAAATAAAATTCAAGAAAATTAGGGACGTCTAGATAGGTAGACAGTTTAGGTGCCTAGTTATAGGAACGTTTTAACTTACCTATATTGAGGGAAAAACTGGAAGAAACTAAACACTGCACTTAGGCACGAATTTTGAGGATGTGACAACGATTTAGTAACACTTGCAACACGGTTGAGCGCCGTCAGAGACTGACTTGAGGGAACATGAGAGACAGACCACCTCTCTTGTTTAGAACTGCGGCTAGTCGCTCTCAGTTTCAGGGCTGACCAAACTAAGGAACACTCACATCAATCTGCATAGGATCCTCTGGCTCTTCTAGGGCAGGCCCGGCAAATAAGTAAGTAAATAGGTAGGTATTTACTTAGATATCTACCAATGTGTATTTAAGGAAGAAGTATAAGGTTCTGCTGCAGGTGGCGTTGCATCTCTGCCTCCCATAAGATAAATAGGTAGGTACTTATACCTATTGCAACCGGAAAATTATTTTTAAATTTTTCCCTTGGTTGAAAAGGTTTCAGATTTTGCCAAGACGCAGCCTTAGCACCTAATAATGCCAACCCACGTTGCCCATTTTTGTGTTTCGCAAATTGGGACATGAGAGACTATGGGACAAAAGTTTTGGCCACTCCTGGCGCAATAGGTACCTGGCCGTACCAGGATACAAGCTGTACTACCTAACCTGCGCGCATTTCGCCATTCTCAGTGCGACGAAACGCCGGAACTTGGGTCATGTTTTCTTTTCTTCCATAACTACACTATAGTGCGAATTTTTTAACCATCAATGGTAGCCAAAAATACTATTTAGGGTATATTTCCTAATATTATTTGGTTATTCTCATTGCCTAGGTAGGTACATTATTTGTATACTTAGGTAGGTATAAATGGAGTTCAGTTAATACCTACCTAGATTCTGATCTGAAGTTAGGTTTCAGTTATATACCTAGGGTGTGTCCCACCATGCCCAGTTAAAATTAAACTGGAGATTTTGTCCTATGTTTATGTATATCTCCATTTTAATTTTAACTGGGCATGGTGGGACGCACCCCTAGTGTTACACTTTGAGATGCGCAAGTTCGTAAGTAGGTAAGCTGCATGATGCATTATCTTCCACTTAAAGTTGATTGAGGAAACGGCCCTTCTCATCCATATAAGCGTTAGGATTGGATACTATGGTGCGATTGCACTTGTCGTAAGCTAAACATACGATAGATAAATCTGTGCGGTAAGTCGGTAAGTAAGACACTAAGTATATGGTAGGTACTGAAGAAAAGTTGTGAAATCCACCCTTATTTGATCCGCCCAACCCCCTTTGATCTGTAGGTATAGTTACGTTTTGGATAAGTAGGTGCAGGTACAGGCACCTATACCAGCAGCAGTCTTGATTATAGTACCCCATTTCTGTTGGGCAGGTTACGTCGACAAATACCGGAGGATAACTGACATATGGTACCTATATAGGTACCTATACAACCTACGTATCTATACATGCAGTCGCTTTGGGGATACCTATATAGGTAGGTGGTAGGTGGCTATATACCTTCCAGATTTTTCAGCAGCTGATTGAGGTTAGGTATTACTTATAGTACGTACCTACTTATTAAGTTTAAGACCCATTTACTTATAGTAGGTAGGTACTTAAACACATGTAGCTTATACTTACCTACCTACCGTAATTCCCTATACCTAAGTATATACGTATAGGTACCTAGGTGAAGTACCTATATACTTATTAGGTAGGTGGGTTGGTAAGTTAGGTTCTTACCTTCTCGAAGACGTTTCCAGTTGGGGGCCATTCTTTCTATTTTCAGAACCCGCGCAGTTGTCAACTCACTTGTTGGGCTACTTCTACAGCAGAGCGACCTACAGCAGTGGTACTACCTACATAATTCATCATCTTTGGCTATTTAGCAAGTTAGAGTAGATAATAGACACATCTGCATGCCTCTGACATTCAGCAGAAATCAGGATCGGAAGTAGGATACAGTAATTGTATACGATAGGTAGAAATGTGAGTTGAAGTACTTAGAAAATTTTGAGCTATCCATCGTGCTCAGCTGGCAGTACCTACTAGGTATACTAAACACAGGTTTTAGGTGGGTTCTGAACCCCGCAGCCCCCATATTACTTAGTCACTTATTCAGTTGCTGAACGTATCAAAGATGCATGAATGTCAATCAGAAACTCTTGGATAATATCGGAATCGAACGGGGGGCGCGGCGTGGTCTTCTAGAGAACCTTCTATAGCTGGCAGCTGGACCACTCGGCTCTGCGTCCAGAATTAGCGTAAGAACTTCTTTGTGGATTTCTATTCATCTTTACTGGAAGAAAGACGTTATGTCACCTTGACATTATAGCATGGAGGTCGTGTACCTTGTACTGGTTTGGTGCCAACAATCGTGAAAGCAGTGGAAACTTGGAATCTACATTTTGCAGAAATTGACTACTTAAACCAAATTATATAGATACCTGGATTTCCCTAAAGTCTTTTATAGTGTCCCCTAAAAGTTTATTGTAGGTACCTACCTACTTACCGGTACTTATAGTAGGTTATCCTCCGGCGCTTTTCACCATCCTGGCGATAGTATAGGTACCCTTATCCTATATACCTATATGTTACTTATAGAGAAAATAACGGCAAGAAGTTTTTGTACTTTTTCGGGAAGATGAATTTACTAAGTTTATATCTGCCATCCTATAAGTATATATCTATAGCCTCGTAGTGGTGAGTTCGAAGATCCTCAGTTACCTATACATATATATATTAAGTAGATACCTGCCTATAGGTACCTACCATAGGTAAGTTGGTAAATGGTACCTACCTATACACAAGTAGGTAATTACCTATAGGCAAATTTTATCATCTATATAGGATAGGTGTATACCTAGGTAGGTATACTTACCTTTGTCCTGTTACCTCTGCTTACTCTTGTCTGATTTAATTCGTTTATCATAAATTTCAAACAACGCGTTTGATCTCTTCATCGACATCATGGCATTGATGGCCATGCAGGTATTCGATCTCATCTTGGTAAGTTTTTTTTTTATTTACGGGCGACGTTCAGAGAACATATGCGCCGATGAGTCGGTTTATTAGATGTTTTAGGCCGAAGCCGAAGGTGAAGTGGCCGAAGCCGAATATGAGTGGGCCGAAGCCAGTTTAGTAGTGGGCCGAAGCCAATACATCCATGTCGGAAGCGGAAAATTTTTCCGTTCCGCCGGGATTCGAACCCGGACCTCTCAGGACACAAAGCGGACCCCTTGACCACTCGGCCACTGAGAGGTAAGTATTATACCTACCTATAAGAAGTGCCTACCAACAAAGTGCATGTATGGGTGAAGGTAAGGACCCACCTACTTTACTCCTACCCAACTTGTATAATATTATTGAAACATGACGATGACGAGACACGTTGTTCTGTCCTTGAAAAAGCCCTGCATTTATAATCAGAACTTATTGATATAGAGCCTATAGCAAAAAAAAAATCAGACAGATGAGTTCCGACATGACTAGTCAAATATCGCAGTCGTGTTCCGTCGGCTTTTTTTTCGTAGGTACCTAGGTACCTACTATGAGATACCTATTGGTACCAAATTAGGTACCTACCCACTCTCTAGGTACAGCCTGGTACAGAAACAATAAATTAATGTCTGGACTAAAGAAATGGTCAAGGTCAAGCCTGCAAGTCGTCCAATCTCCTATTCTTTTACCTTTAGCAGTCTTTTGGCATTCACATCATTATGATTTCAAAAATGTAGGTACCCAAGAGCTAAATACAGCCTAAAATTCATTAAAATATGTTGAAAACAATAGCGTCGATACAGTTTTGCACAGGAACTCTGTTCCGGAAGTTATTTTTCGAATCAGGGGATTGATATCAAACGGAAAACATTGTTTTTGCATTATTAATTACAAATTCTAATCTGTGAATAAAAATTTATTGAGTAAAATAGTAGCAAATTAAATTGAAGATTGAGAACAAATAAGCGAAACAAGAATGTCAAGTTTTTCGAAAACTATTTGAAATTGGCGCGCTCTGAACCGGAAACCAGTTGAAAAAAAACTTACTTAGGTAATAAAATATTAATTTAAATATTATATTTATTATTTATAATAATATTATATAATTATAATAATTTTCAAATTATAACTACTTACTCTTATTCTTCCCTGATAGTGATTTGGGAGCAATCTTTTAGAGCAATGGCGGATATTGAGTAGAACAAGAACAAGGAAATTGATTGTCACAGTGAAGGCGGTGAAGTGACTGAGCGGTTGTCAACCATATTCGTGAGAGAAAATTACTTAAAAATCACAGTTAGTTGTACTTGAATCAAGTAATTTCCATCATGGGGATGAGTGGAAGTAAAGAGACCGAATATGCTGACCGTCTCAACAAATTTCTGTCAACGGAGCCGATAAAATCCGACGATGAATATTGGGGTCTCTTCTTAAAGATTCCGTATCGAATGTTTCTTGGAGAGCTGTAAGTATCGTTAAATATTGCCGGTAGTTCGATTTTACGTCATTTTCTAATATCTTTTTGTCAATTCTTTAACTGATGTGCAGTTTTTCCTTCAATGTTCGCTTATTTTGTACCGCTGGCGTCGACAAGGTAGGGTTAGGTTAGCTAGTTGACAAGCCATGCGTTGATTCTATTTCAAAAATTATATATTATGTTTTACTCTGCTGGCAGTTCACCGCCCATCGTGTGATATCATGGCGGGGACCTACAGTTTTAGGTTGGTTCCAAACTATTGGTAGGTGTATACATGTCTCATGAGATAAGCCGTGAATGTCTTTCTACAGAGTGGGTAAGTAGGTACCTACCTAGTTTTGAAGCAAGTTTTTGAAAATGTTTCAGGTATGTCAAGGAGGATGATGACATCATAAAGGAGCAGCAGACAATTCTTTTGACAAATAACATCCAGTCAGCGAATTTTACGGAACTGATGAAACAGTGTATTGTCAGACTTGAAACAAAGCCGCTAACGTGAGTTACCTATATCTTTTTTCTTCACAACTTCGTCTTTATTTTGAGATAACGTTGAAAACTCACAAACAAACAAACAGATAGGTAGGTAGGTTAGTTAGATAATAGATTACTTATAGGTAGGTAGATTAGTTCTTTCTTTTTTCCTTTTTCTTTTTAGTTTTTTCCTTGCTGTAAGTCGAACACGACCCTGCGGGGTCCTCGACACACCATCACACATCATTATGTTAAATTGGAATAAATATCTTATCTTATCTTATTCATGTTTCGTTATCTTCTTCTGCCGTAAGGCATATCAACTATGGAGTGTGAACTAGGTAATGCAAGAGTAGTATTATGTTTTCATTTTGTAACTTCAAATACCCAGTCACCGTTGCACTGTGTGTATAATATGTAGAGCAGATGGCGCTTGTGGGATAAGTGCGTACCTAAGTAGTGGAACAGTGAGGCTTTGATTCTTGTTCGAGAGATTTTTTAATGTACCTAAATTTATGTTATATAAACACGAATTAACTCCAGTGTTGAGGAGCACTTCCGTCCGTGATAATCGGCTATCGCTTTTGACTCACTGGGAGTCTCTACTTTGGTACTTGGCTAGGACATTCCAGGATATACGATAAGGCACAAAGATACCATTCGAAAGAAAACGAGGAATAAATAAATTACCCACTAACTTACGTAAAAAAGGCTTAAATGCATTGTTTTATTTTTCAAATTTTAACTGTTTCAGCGACTCTGTGGCCGAGGAGGTAGCGAATGGAATTTTGATTTTTCGCACTTACCTGAAATTCATGGTGGAAAGTGTACCTGAATCCACTATACTGTCGCAGTGCAACATGATTCGCAGCGATGAACCTGTGAGTACCGTCTGTGTAAATTTTAGACTACTAAGTATTTCGAAGTTGCAAGGTATGAAGGAGTAGGCAGTGAGGATCTAACTTTACTGCAATAAGTCATTTTTCGCTTTATAAAGCGCGTGTGCCCCATAATTACTGCTAATCATACTTCACGTTTAGCTGACATACAAGCCAGATCGATACTTTTCCAATTCGGTTCGTTATTTCAGTGATAGGGTTTGAGCACCGCACGTGAGGACGTCTTTTAAGGTTTAACCATAACCATAACAAGAGACCGGTAGACTTATATTGCATTGTCGATTTAAAAAAAAAAAGAAGAAAAAACAGGAGAGTCCGTTGTGTGGGCAGCAGCACTGGCTAAGGGTGCTTCCGCTACCACAGTGGTACGCACTTGTCCATCTTTTACTGGCCAGTTTTGGGCCTGAGAGTATCTGAGGCCTTGGGTAAAAAAGTCGATCGAAAAGATGAGAGATGTGAAAAGTACACCTTTCGTATCTCCTGAAACTAATGTAGAGGTACTAAAGTTTATAAGTACTCAAACGTTAAACCATCTGCTAATTGATTACGCTGGTATATCTAACTTCACGCTTAATTTGAATAAGGAGTAGATAAGGAACTTCATCCTGTCAAATGGTGTTGTATTCCCTGGTTTCGATTCCGGTGCTATCACATTTTTCATCATGGTAAATACTGTCCACTAATTTGAGCCCCCCTCAGTGTTCGTGCGGTTTTGTTAACTGGATTACCTACCAAATGTCAGCAAGCCAAGAGGGCTTGCTCAGTATATCAGTTTGTTGCTATTTTTTATTTAAAAAAATTGAAAATAACCAAAAGCTTTAGTTCCATGAAATTAGGAGAAAAAGTTGTTTGTTTTGGTTGCGGGTAGCCACCAACGTTTTTCAGAAGAATACTCATTGAATTTATATGTTTCTCTGGCATCTAACTGTATTGCTGTTTCAGGAACCTTTGCCTGGTGAACCCAGCCCTTTTGAAACTTTTCTGAGGACCTTGATCAATTTTCTGGCCATGGAACCTGTCACTTATACCTCTCGACTGGTGCATGTGGAATGCGCCTCGTGCTTGCTAGTCCTCCTCGCCGTACAACTGTACTCCGACCAGCCGACCTACACATTCTACATTTACAGGTATGACACGTTAGAATAAATTAATCCCCCATAAAATCTTGCTGGAGCAAAACTCCACAAGCACTCTTTTACTGTTTCTATTAGTGAGAAAGCAGAACTTCGCTTGATCTTTCTGTCGTTTGTTTACTGAAACCAGGAAAAAGATAATCTCATACATTATGACAGAAATGACATGAAATACGTGCAGTTTTAGAAAGGAAACTGAGAAGTTACTTTTTAAAAACTTAGGGAACTGTCTCGCTGATAATTCTGTTTAGGTTAATCGGAGCTCACTCCAGAGGGGTATGTAGGTTTACTCAGGTATAATGTAACCAACGAAATTGATGTGATTTGGTTGAATTTGTGCCTGATGATATTCAAAGGAGAAATTCATGGCTTTGAAATGAGCTTCCCTCTTCCCTTCGAGCTCGGGCCCTGCCACTGAGACACTTCACCTAAACGTTAATTTTGGCTTTGTTTAGGTGCATCATGCAAGGTGGGGACCCCGCCATTGGGAGAAATCTTACGCAAGCTCTGCTGCTTAATTTTGTGAACGATACCCTTCCGGAAGACCCCTCTGGAAGTGTCGTCATAAATCTAGCAAGTAAGCACTTTTCTCTTACTGTTTAATCTGTCTGTGAAGTCCCGTTAAACGTTATCATGGACTATCAAGGTAGAAGTGGAGAAAAAATTGAAGAAAAATAAATATATTCTTGTGAAGTAAAGTTTTTTACTCCACATTCTCTAGACTTTTAAAAGCTTGTTGACGGTGATGATATGGGGATATATTTTCTCCCATAAACCGGATTGGCATTGACCCACTGTTTCCATTAACGTCGACCGTCCCAACTGTATTTTCTAACGCAACAAATGTGACTTTTTTCATAGCGAACTTGATTAACCTGCTCACTCCAAAACCTGGTGACGACGGACGAACCGATGAGCTGTCCAATCTCAGCGTGTGGCTGTTACTAGTGTTCACTTACCACTGCACTAACGACAGACACGTCGCTAACCCCTTCCGGAGGCCGCTCTTTACATTTTACAACGTATCCACCCATAGTTTACCATCACTTGGTAAGTATCACTTAGAATCGACAAGCCAGGGAAAGGAAGAGAACATAGTGGGAGATTTGGAAAACCACATGAAAATAACTGAGGCCATATCTAGGTAAAATTCTCGCTCTTTCCAACTAACGGAGAATAATTCATAATATAATCATAACAATTCATAACATAATTCGCCACTCGCAGTGTTAAACGTACGGAAATCTTTCGGAAGTCAGATCAGATCAGGAAAAACTGTTAATCTGAATATTGCCGTAGATTCTCATTCTGAGGACAATACAGATAGATACAGCCGTAGACATTAATTTCTATGCTTCTTCAGATGACGATGTAGAGATGGCGATAGAGGCCGAGGCTCTGGCTCGCCAAATGGATCATCCCTTGTTTGAAGTGAATTTCCCGACCGATCTCAGTAGACTTTACCATGCGCTGTGTTCTTCCTTGGAGAACGAAGGGGCTACATTGCTGCTGTACACCCTCCTGCATCGTAATATCAACGTCCGAACGTACTTCATGGCAAGGACCGACATTGAGCTTATGGTAAAAATTCTTGTATACATTGGCTTACTAATTATTGGCTTATTGTCACTATTTATTTGTTTTTTGCTTAAAATATTTACGAAAAATTACTAACTTACTAACTGTTGCGGGCTTTGGCTAACAATATCTCACCCTCTGCATGTCCACTACGAAAAAATCAGGAATAATAAAGTTCATCTATCTTTCCAGATTGTTCCTATTCTGAAGACGTTGTACGGTGCTGGTTCGTGTGGTTCATATCATATCTACATGAGCCTCGTGATCATTCTGATCTTCTCTGAAGATGATCTCTTCTCAAAGACTGTTCATCACATCCAAGTAAAGAACATCCCCTGGTTCACGGAAAGGACTCTTCGTGAGATCTCTTTGGGTGGCCTCATCGTTCTTGTGCTTCTGAGGACCATCCACCTAAACATCATGACAATGCGGGTAATCTTTAACTAGAAGAAAAAAATATCTACGCTTGAAGGAATCAGTTATACCTCCAGATATCTACCAGTGATAACCTGTGTTAATTTAGCTTATCTGTGGTTATTTTTTTAAGGCTTACAGGTTGGTTGAAGCTGAGAGATGGTACGCCAAAACAAGAAGCAGTGGAGTGAACTGTAACTTGCGCTACAAAAAACTACACTACACAGTGCGTTAGAAACTAGGTTAGGGTGCGTCCCACCATAGTCGATTAAGAGAAAAACTCGGATTTTCTCGGAAATTTAACATGGTAAACATGGGACAAAATCTCCAGTTTTCTTTTAACTGGGCATGGTGGAACGCATACTTAATGTGTTATTTATGATCTTACGAAAATAGTAATTTTTGGAAAACATATGAGTCGATCGAAAAATCATAACATATTAGTTTCTGACTTTAAAAATACATATTATATTTAAGGACAAATAAATACCAGTTTCTTCATATTGTGGACATTAAAAAAGTAAGTCGACAGTCTTAACCCAGACAGCTCGTGACTAGAGAATCTTTTGTCTCTGTGACATTTGGTCCAAAAATAGAATCCAGAACTGCAGTCAAATCAAACTCACACTGGCTCTGAAATGTACCCCATAGCAAACATCTTAGCGTGCGGACTACGCGAATAAATTCAGGTTCACTGCAGGTAGTGCAGGTTGGTCCAACAAAATTAACTATTTCGTTATTTTCTGTGTTATTCTTAGGATAAATACCTGCACTCTAACTGCTTGGCATCCCTCGCCAACATGGGAAGTACGTTCACAAACCTCCATCCCTACGTCTGCCAACGTTTCATCGACTTGTTTGAGACTCTTGCGAAAAGATACGAGAGACTCAAATGTGAGCTGTACCCGACCGCCCGCAAATCCCCGGACCCCAGTCTGCCACCAGCCGAAGGAACTTCTTCCCCAGTAGAGCAATCTGACGAACTAAAGGTACATAGCTTTTACGTTTTAGGTATCTGAATTGCACACAAAAAAGTCAGTTCAAACATTCTCAGTCGATATGATGTTAAATGCAAACTCGGTCCAAAGATTCACTGAAGTTTAGCGTGAAATGGGGACTTAGTAAATTTTTACTCTCAAGTGTTAAATTTCTTAGTTACTATAAAGTAGACAAGTTACTGCAACTTTAAGAAATAGAAAATGGGCGTAGGTTTTATTAGAAGTGCTCGCAGTTACTTAGCTACAGTAGTGGCGGTTGAGGTAAATTATTTTTACCTTACTTTGACTGTGGATAGCACAGGATATTAAACAATTTACCGTGATGTGGTTGAAATTGTTGTCATTGTAGGCACACCAGTATGCAGTCCTAGAGGAGGGTCTGCGCTCCATCGCTGAGACCATTAACGTGGCGCTGCGCTACAACCTACGGGGTAACCCCAACCTCATCTACGCGATCCTCCACAAGAAGGATGTCTTCGGCCGTTTCCACTGCCTCCCAGAGTTCCGCGAGGCCACTGACGCCATATTCGAAGTCATCGCACACTTCAATCCTGTCCTGGAGAGGATTCAAGAAGAACCTACCGAGAGCATGGTCATTGCGGCTATCGTTGAGGGATCGCTTCGCCTCCATTTCACTCCCCCCGCCGTGAGTCCAGGAACATGCAGCCTTGTTCCTAATAACTTTTTTTGAGCGTACATGCAGGGACCTATAGGCCGCAGCCAAGGAATGGTTAGCCGTAGAGGAAAAGATGAGGATATTTCTTGTTGGAAGAAACCCCCGCTTGAACATGAACGATCCTAAGATAAGTTAAATTTATTTTCCCCGCACATCCCAGTGATTCACTTCATACAGTTGCTTTGTTTGATTACAGAATGGACAGGAGATGAAGTTCAAGTACATAGAAGAGGAAATTTCGGATAATTTCTTCTTGCCGTACGTCTGGTCAGTGATTCTGAACCACTCTCAGTTGCTGTTCTCCACCAGCAACGTTCGCACTCGTATTGGCGACTAAGCCTACGTGGCATCGTTGTCTTTGAAGTTAAACTGACTTTTCTACGTAGTGTTTTAAAAGAAAATTTAGGTTATATTTTCTTACTTTGGTACCAAGCTATTCAGGTATAATTCTACCAAAGTGGTCAGTTCGAATATTTGTATTTTTATGTACGCCCAGTTTCATTTAGTAACTTATTTCATGTAGTAACACTTAGAAACTGTAACTTATTTTAACACTACAATACTCTATTTCTCTGTGAAGGTAGACACCATAATTTTTCGCTTTCGCTGTGGTGTCCCACTGTCCATTATCAAGTTTTCAAGCGTCAACATTCCGTATTCATCCACAGGTCTTTCGTGCTCTCAATCCAGGACCCGTTGTAAGCCGAGGCTCACTTACTCACTTACAGTACACAGAAATTACTTTCACTATCCACTTCGCCAATTTCAAATGATATTACTTACTATGTAATCGTTTAAACTAGGTTAAGATAGAATCATAAGAAGGTAGGAACATATTAAGTAGTTTGAGCAACTAGATACTTAGTTTAATTTATATTTTTTGTCTTTTAATTGTGTAAGCGCCACAGTTCCGGACATTTACCCAGGTACGTAACAACAACGATACTAAAATTCGGAAAAGGTACACTGCAATTTTGGTTTCAAACTTCTTCAAATTCTACTCTCGTTGTTTTAGTGATATTTTTTGTGTCTGAGCTCTCAGAACCTGTGCTTTGTAAAACTCAGTGTAAAATTCGATTGTAACTTGACTGGTTTTTTTCTGTATATTTGTATACCTAAGGATAAATGTACTTATGTATAATTAGTGTATTTGCTTCAAGTTGGAAATCAACTGGCAATTCTATTATTCTGTGTCTGTGTAATCCCCTGACTGTGTTATTTTATTGTTTATTGAGAATTAAAGAACTGAGAGCTCTGCTAATAAGCGGTCCCCTCGAGTCGTCATACCAAGCCGGCCAGTTATCATACCTGTGATAAGATATTCTGTTGTAATTAAGCCTAAAACGGAGAAGGTTGAAAGGTTGGTTACCTTAATGGAAGATGCAGGATTTCCCGGTACACCGTATATTGGAACACAGACACGAACACAAGTAAAAACACTGTTACATGACCAAAATCCTTCTTGAAAATGACCCCGTACCGATGGAGCTTATAATATAAGCCCTAGGCTCCATCGGTACGGGGCATATTATGCCCTCCAGTAGGTACGGGTACGGTCCATGAAATGGTCGTACCTAAGTTAAGTGTCAGAATAGAGGTTCGTGCTTTTAATGAGGCCATCCCGATATGGGGAGGCCGATTTATCGGGGTGCGTGCCCATCAGCCGAATAACATGCCCTCTTTTCTCGGCTGGTATGGCCGATGTGGGGCTAACTGGGCTGAGGCCTACCTATAGTGGGGTGACGCAGTGTCGCACGTCCCGACTTCCTAATAGACGCTGCTCTCCGGTCTTTGACACAGTCGTCCCCGCCGCTATACTAGGGTGCAAGGGATAAGGAAACGCCTCAGGCGACGATCCAGCAAGTGGCAGGGTGACCAAAGTGTACCGCAATGTAATAGGAATAACCGGTGGTGACGTCACCAGCCTACACAGGGGTGGAGTTGTTTTGGTCACCCTGCCACTTGCTGGGTCGTCGCCTGAGGCGTTTCCTTATCCCTTGCACCCTAGTATAGATATATGTACTGCTATTGCCCTAATATCCCTATTGTGATACCGTGATACTCATGCTAAAGGTAGGCAAAATATGAAAATATTCAACCAATATTCCTTCTATTTTTCAAAAGAACGACGCATTGTAATAGTAAAAACGCAAACGCAACAAATTCAAACTACATAAATTTGAAGCCTAGCTAGGTACCTACCTATCCACTCATGCAAATAGGCCTGACTGGAAAGATTCATTTACCGATATAAAATAACCTCAACAATAAATAATAGGTGTTACCAAACAATTACTAAATACTTGGTCTTTGAACCCATAAAAAAATCTCAGACAACAAATATTATTTTTGGTTTTACGAAGTTTAAGAGGGAAACTTGATTCTACAATAATGGTAAGCAGTGATTGCTGATTTCTGATAAGGTAGGTACGTCATTTCAGGGTGGCGGTGAATTTCTTCTCCACGTAACACCCATTTACTGCCATAGAATTTGAAGTAGGGAAAGTTCTGGCATTCCTGGTTCAGCACCTTTTCGTAGACCTGCAAACAAAAGGTAAATACACCGTCAGTAACATTCAGTGCTTAGCTTAGCATCTACTCGTGCCTGCTAAATGCCTGAAGGAGCACCACAAAGTGATGGCGGGCGTTGCTGGTTACTCCCGTTCTTAAAGCACGCAGTGGTGTTAACACTACTATACTCCACGCGCATCTTGGGTGACAGTAACTTCGCACATTGTTTTCAAAAAACACAGGGTTCCCAAAATTATTTTTTTGTCCAGAACCAGAAGTAGACTTGAGAAGTAGGGTCACAATGATCTAAAAGAGTTTAACAACGACAATTCACATTTCTGTAGCCTATCCACCCTTCGATAAGTCTGAATTTCCTTATCATCCAAGATGCGCGTGGAGTATAGGAAATGGACAATGGCGTTAACTCGGTGCAAGCCGGGTGCTTTTTTTTTACCTTTACCTATTCAGTCTCACCAAATCATTCGTATGGTTAAAGGGGCTTTTTAACATGCTTTCTTCTTAAATAACCTAACTTCGTCAAGGAATCGATATGAGTCTGTAGAGCCAACTTACCAAGGTAAATTACTGTTGGAATGAAGCCTACGTGAAAGACAAATTTTGCCACTTTCGTGACCGCCGCGATTCGCGATTTGAAGCCTGATACTGCCATTTCCAAAATATTAAAGCTACAACGATGTGCGGCGTAGCCGAGCTTATTTACTATTCCTTTCAGAGTAGCAGACGACGGAACGTTCTCTGAAAAACCACCGCCTTCCAGGATAACACCGCTCCACCGCGAGAAAATAAAGATTTGGATGATATGGGGCGGGGAGCCTTTGCTGCTACCTTTCGTCCCTAGCAAAAGTGAAATGCTAAAATGTCAATTTTACGCTTATTTTATGTAAAAAGAGACAGAAGTGTCCAATAACAAGGTCTTTTACCATATCAGTTTCTATTTTTTACGAATGAACACTTCGAATTGGTATATTTTTTGAAAAATATTGTGACGTTTGTGTTGACATCCTGAAATGGCTACTACGGAGGGTAAGTTAATTGATATAATTGATCATAATTATAGTCTTCTCGCTCGCGTTGTAATTATTAGACAACACTTTGATGAGTTGAATGGCTGAGACGTACAATATGAGGGAAAATGTGTTTAACCTTGAAAGCAGCTGTCATGTCGATAATGACATCTGTCCCCCCCCCCCCCCCTCCCCCTCTTCAAATGAAACCTTATCTTCTCCATTTCCTCTCTTTGGCCTCGAAACCAACTCCACAGTGGAATTCAATACTTATTTTGTGCGAAAAGTATTCTATGGCACCCTATTATTGTTCTTAATCGCTCATTTTTACTTCAAAAACCGAAGGAAATGAAGTATTGTTTAGATCTATAAATATCTTGTCCTTCTGTAGAGGTCACCCCTGACATTTTCTCCAGGGTAGGCACCTACCTACGTACAAAACAGCTGTTCTTATTAGATTCAAGCCAGAACAGCAGAACAGCTTTCCCTGTGTTTCTGCTTTTGTCGTAAAAATCAGGGGGCTACTTGCTAGTGCCTTGTGTCAGTAAATATAGGTAGGTCAGGGGCGTAACTAGGATTTTGTAAGGAGGGGGCGGTCCGAGGACTATGGGCCCCCCCCTCCTAATTTTTCAATTCAACAGGAAATTAAACATGAATCATCTCAAATTTTTATTTTATTTTAGTCTCCTGGCCTTCATTTTCAAAAACAGGTCAATTGCACTGTCGAAGCTGTGCTTTGCAGCACTTTTTTTTTCTATTGATAGCAGCGCCAGATGGTTTAGTCGATCCTGAGACATGGACGACCTTAGGTACGACTTAATTAGCTTCAGAACTGAAAAGGATCTCTCACATGTTGACACTGAAGGGCAAATTGTTAGGAGCAATCGGTATGTGACCGTAAGAGCAGGAAAACACTCAGGTCCACTCTTGACCAAAAACTCTAGGAGTTGCAATGCGGTCCACCGGCTAGCGTATTCTAGGGTGATTTTGTTGCAGCAAAGAAGGACTTTTAATCGTTCTCGTTCACGGAAAAGCATGTCAGTGGGGGTTTCAGTGAACCATTCTAATCTTCTAGCCTCCTTAGCGAACTCGAGTTCCGTTTCGCACAAATTTAAATTATTTTAACCTCTGAAGAAAGTTCAGTTTCACGACATTTCAAAGTTATAAAGGTATTTTGATTTCGAAGTAAGATTCACTAAAGCCCCGCTGGGCCCTTCGGGCCCATCGGGGCCCCCCTGCATCGCGGGGCCCGGGGCGGCCGCCCCCCCCTAGTTACGCCACTGAGGTAGGTACAATCAATCTTATGTCAGTATAAAATCAATTTCCACAGTCACAACTGCGTATGAAAGTCCCACAGTTTAATTTATATGTAGGTATCTACCTAGCTACCTCTATACTTACTGAATACGTTACTTCTTTTTTCAGAGAAGGACACTCTCATAAGATGTGTGAAGAAGGAGGTAAGAGTTCAATAGACATTTGTCTAGTTAAGGTACTGCACTAGCTTATGGTGCATTTCCGTCACTAGTCGCATTCTTTAACGTTGGTTGACTAGATATAGGTACCTAATTGTTTTAAGAACCACTACATAACAAAAAAAACTCCTTGGCCTTCGAGCCCTAAAAGTGCCAGGGCCTGGTGGGATACAGGGTCCCACATTTTAACCAAGCGGGTAATTTGGTCGTTCTCCCCAGCCAGTGAAGGCTAGGTACTGATCAGGGTTAGGTATACACAGGGCAAGATTCACCAGTCCCGGCCTAATACGCTAATCCAGCCCTTACGACACCAAGAAAGTTCTTTTGAAACGTGGGATAGCTATGCTATAACAAACTAAATTCGTAGGTGAAGCAGATAATGGAGGAGGCGGTGACTCGAAAGTTTGTTCACGAGGAAAGTTCTTCTGTGACGTCCCTCTGCGCTGCGGTGGAAGCTTGTCTCTCTCAAGGTCTTCGGCGAAGGGCCCTCGGGCTGTTCAAGACTTCCTCCAGCACTGCTCTTCTCCATAAAGTGGCGAAAACGTTCCAGCCTGCTGCCATTATATCACAGATGGTCGAGGAATTGGAAAACTCCGACCCTACCAGGTACTTAAAGTTTCTATATTTTATTTGTTACTTTATTTATTGACTTAAAATTTCCTCAAAAGTAATGTTTTGTTTTCTTATTTGCTCAAGGAGTCCACGTAATGGGTTCTACGTGTTCTGGTTAGTTATCCGTTTATTTCTTTATACTTCGGTGACTGAGAAGACGAAGAAGCAGAACCTTAAGTCGAAGGAAGACAGTAATTTTGGTACAAAACTTGTGCTTAAATACTTTGCAGACGGTCTTCCTCAAGCAGTGACAGTACCAATCGCATTGTCAAGCCATCTCTGCAAAAGAACAATTCCATGTCTTCAGTCGCTCCTCCGAAGTACTTATGGATACGACTTGCCCTTTTCAACAAGCAACTTTCTCGCATTATCGACTATCTCGTCCAGAACGCCACGTAAGTACCCTTACTTTTTCACCGCATGTCCTAAATCCAAAAATAGACACTATAGATACCTAATTCGAAACAAGTAAAATTGGTTGGTGTGTGTTAAAACATTTTATAATGGAAAGATAATGCTCGTGGATTTTTCAAAACCAATTCCAACGGAATGATATTTTCCCAAGATGTCTGAAAATGAACTTTCGTCCTAGACTTATCATTGACAGTTTTATATCAGTAACCTTGAGACATTTCATTATGTTACTTGCACAACCAATTTAAAGCCAATTTTTTGTTGTTCTCAGTTAACTTGACATTCCCCATAACAGTGCTGTGGGAATGCATCCATTCTGCTGGACGTTGCGAGTGGTCCAGATTCTCACATCGGTCCAAAATACTAATATTCCACACCTAACGTACCTGTAACCTTAGACCATAATTAATAGACTTGGAATGGCATGACCTAACCACTAACCACCTAACCTAATTTGGTTGTTCTAGTAAATATTATGAGAAAGACTCGTTGGTGGCTGACCCCGACTACGGTTCCATACTTAGCTCTCTCCTGGGTAAGTTAGGGTAAAATGAAGAAAAACTTTTGAAACCTAATTATGTCATAGAGTCGTCGACTTTTATGCTAAAAATTTAATTTTTGTTTCGTTAATTTTCCAAAAATTTTAATTGATTTACGCAGCTAAAAAGTTAATATGTGAATAAATTCTTCAAAATAAAGGAGGTTAGAATGGTTAGAATGTGTATGTGGTGGGTTCATGTTGATGTTACGGGGAGCTTATTTGTTTTTCTAGTTGGTCCGTGCGCAGTTGACTACTCGAGGACTAAGACACAGGATCATCTGTGGACTGACCCTCCAGCTGATGAGCTGGTTCAGCGACACCGGATTTCGACAGGCCACGGCACCCCACCTATGGTCCGACGCCCTGTTCTGACGGTAATTGCTTTACTTAAGGATATTCCTACCCAAGGTCTTACAATTCTAACGGGTTTCTTCATTAGAGGTGCTGCTGGCACGTCAAGGTTCAAGGTCTATGACCCGGTGGCCGACATTCTCAAAACTTAGGGTCCAATTATATTTTGGAGTAAGGGAGAGCCCAAAACAGCCTCGATAGCCGAGTGGACTAAATTGTCGACTTTTGAGGAGCGGTGAGAGCCGGGTCACACCGGTTCGATCACGATCCTACCAAAAGGTTTTTCTGAATCCACCTAAAACTGTAGGTCCCCATCGTTTACACGATGGCTGGGGAGCTGGTATTTGGTAGTGCTGCCAGCTGAGCACAATGGATAGTTCTTGAAAACGGTCTAGTTGCTGGGGTTATCCCCCCTCCCCTCCCAACCATCAGCTAATAATAATAATAAGGGAGAGCCCTGTTAGCGACTTCCTTCAAGAGGAGGCCTCGTTCTAGTCACTGCCTCCGCGCCACCCCCGTCTTTACATTCCACAGCCTTCTTTGAAACATAACAGCGTTTGTGTGTGAAGTTTTGCCGAAGTCTTCACGCGGGAAATTCGGAAGAAAGTCTTCGAATTGGACCTCTCTCTGCCAAAGACTACGTCGAGTCTCTCCATCAGAACCATCGAGCTACTCTTCTCTACGGAAAAAACAATGTCATGGTCTTGCCCGTAAGATGTTTTCCCTTTTTTGATTTTTTTGTGGATTTTTTTTTTTTTTTTTTTTAACATTTGTATAGGTACTGTAGATGTTCGTAGATAGCCTAATTTTCTACTGGCTACGCTAGGCTTAAAATTTAAGCCTTATAAACGGTAAATGTTATGTTGATGTTATGTTAATAACGGGTTAGGAAATACAGTATCAGCTGATACCTAGCGGTTATTTTATTATTCAGTCATTTTCTTAACTGTTAAAGATGGATGCCCTGATGTCAGTAACGTGATGTTTTCAGAAAGAGCACACGGAGCCAATGGCAGGGTACCTGTCTCTCCACCAGAGCACCAGCACTCTTACAATTAAGTGGACTCCCAACCAACTTATGAATGGGTACACTGAGTCTGAAGTCGTAGACAAAAGGTAATTATTGACATGGTAAAGCAATTTTGAAAATCTTCAAAGTAGTATTTGACTGTTCTGGAGTTATTTCGAACCCCCTTTCAATCACGGGAAATTTCATTCATGGGTGTCATGGGCTGCAACATCTCCAGTTGGTGGCAATGTTTAAAACTTTAATTGTTTAATTAGATGCCAGTAATTGAAGAAACAACTTAGCAATATTAGCGAGCGTTGCGGAAATATGCGCAGATGTACTTTTAGCAAGCTCAAATATTTTTTTTTTCTTTCTTTTTTTTAAAATAATGAAGTCCACTAATCCATTGACTAGGTACTAGAAAACTGTTTGTTTTATTCAGGCGTGGGAGTCTTCCAGTTCCTTCAAAATCTTTTCTGCGTCGTTCCTTTTTCCGAAGATACTCCAGTTCTGAACTTCCGTAGTAAGTCATTTTGTATTGAGCTTTGGACAGCAACCGGAGCGCCAGCCACTCACAAGCAAATTAAAAGTTTCTTTTCGAGTAATTCTGCATAGAAATTGGTGTGACCTTTCAGTAGTGAGCGTGGGGGATTTTAATATTAGGGTCTATTTTTATTTTCACCAAAGAATTTTTTTTCGATTCATCCGATTAACTTTGATTAGATTCTTATTATTTAGAGACTGTTTCAAAAACTTTGTTTAATTCCAGTGATTTTTTTGCTTTAAGTTCGAGTGGCTTGTCGTTCTAGGCTGTGGAGAATGTCCCAGCTCTAATCGTGCTCGGTGGAATGTTGGATTGTTTTGCTGCTGCTATTCTCAAAGATCCTCTCCACTAAATTACTAACTCTCTTCATGCTTAATCCTGTCGCTATATGTTGGTGGCCTGGTGAGGGGGGTTATTTTTCAGCACCTGGATAAATATGTATGTCTTTCTTTTTGCAGCCTTTGGTTCAAGGGAAAGGTACTTAGAGCGATTCCGTTGCAGAGCTATGCCCTATATTACATAGCAGCCTTCTGTGTTATTTTTTTATTTTTTTTATTTTTTTGGAATAAGCGCAGGACCCGAGGGGATATCGCGCTTTAATAAGTGGGAACGCCAGCAGCCGCCGGCCAACCTATTTGGCCATGGTGGGACCAGGGAATGCTGGCGGGCGGCTGCTGGCGCTCAGAGGGAGTCGTTGGGGTTTAAATCTTCTGTGTTATTATATGTGTCTTACCGGAAAAAATACCTATTGTGACTAAATGTTTGAAAGTAACATTATGTGATTTTTGTTTTGAATAGGATATTTTTTTTCATTATGGTTTCATTTGAACCATATTTTGACAAAAGAAAAAAAAATTGCGGACTTTCTCCGATTTCTACAATTATGTCAAAATTATGTTTGTATAAACCAGTAAAACCTACTGCCATCCGTAACGATAGTTATTATTGGTTAACTACAGGAACTTAAAGTAACTTAGTCTCAAATCTACAAGAATAAAGATATTTTATTGTCTTTGGTCTAATGGGAATACTGCGAAGGCTGTTTGTTCCAACAGGAAATAGGATACTAGGCTCAAACCAAAAAATCTTAATTCTTAATAACAATATTTATTTTTAGTGTGTATTGGGAATACGCATTGAACGTGAGCGTCGACGAGGTGGTGTATGTGCATTGCCACCAGGCCAGTGACTCTGGGGGAACGGTTATTCTGGTCGGTCAAGACGGTGTTCAAAGACCTCCGATTCATTTCCCTCGGGGCGGTCATCTCCTGGCTTTCCTCAGCTGTCTGGAAACTGGTCTTCTTCCCCATGGTCAGCTGGATCCTCCACTTTGGTCCACAAGGGGCAAAGGTATTTAAGGAATACGTTAAGATTGCTTGAAACCCATTGAGCTTCCTCAGCTATTCTTTTACTGTTTTTTCACTGCCGCACATAACTTTCTCTCGATTAGTAGAAAAATTCATATGAAGGTACCAACCTATGAAACCTAAATTAAATTAGTTAAACGGTGTTGCACAGGAAAACAATTTTCACATGTTTTAATTTTTTTAACTTTCAGGTAAAGTTTTCCCGAAGATTCGTCGTAAAGCTCGGGTTCGTTCGGCAGAGGAAGAAGAACCTACTGATTACGTTTTCAGGATCGTCAGTAAAGTTCTCCGAGAGGATATCAGTAAGTTACTGAAAAAAGAAACTTATAGTGAGTAGCAACAGTATTTAGGCCATCAAGAACTATGAGGACTATAGCAGATCTCGGTCTCAAGGTCACTCGGTTCTTTCCTCTACGAGTCTAGGTTATGCCATTTGAGTAAGGCTAGGTTTCACGAGTCTCAGTTTAGTTTCATTCAGCCAAACCCAGTTCTTATAAAGTTTAACCTCCAGTTATATTTAACTGAGGATCTTTCAACCCGCCCTAATGTTTGTTTTAGTGTCAGTGGAGTTAATGGAGCCCCGGGTGTGCCAGAAAGCAGCTGTCAAAGCTCGCAACCAACTTCTCTCCAGCTCCACCAGCTCGAGTACCAGCTCCAAGAGTCTTAGTGGCGATTTCTATGAACCACCACCCACCCCCAATGGCTGCTCTACCGGGTAAATTACTTGGAAGCATTGTGCCCATACGGGTATGTGTCTGATCCGTAGGTCGTCAAAATTGGGAGAGTTTCTTGAGGCGTGCTCAACCTTTTATTTTCATTCAAAACAAGATGGCAGTTAGGGGGAGGCCATTAGAACGAACGAGTTACCTTATTTCCGTTTTGGTATAAAAATTGTCGTGGCAACTATTCCTTCAAAGGAAGTGCAAGATGAGAGAAATGGATATTTGATATTTTGACCGTTTTGTTTTGGTAAAATCCAGCGGAATTTTCTGTTCCACAGAGAGTCGATTCAGCTGGTTTGTGACACCATGAAGCGCCAGATAATTTCCCGCGCTTTTTATGGGTGGCTGGCGTACTGCAGACATCTGTCCACTGTGCGGACGCACCTGAGTGGACTCGTTCAGCCGTCTATCATTCCTGGCACAGACGCGGAACTTGGCCTCACCGAGGAGCAGTGGCGGCAGTTAACACTGGGAGGAACAATCTCAGATTTCAACGAAGTTCTGAGACTTACTTACTACGGGGGAGTTGAGCACAGTATTAGGAAAGAGGTATATTCCCTTCAGTATCAGAATTGTTCGGGAAAGTGCAAGTGTATTATGAAAGTTGTAATTTTAAATTTGCGCGGCTTAACCTAGCGGCAGATCGAGAAACTATCTCCCTGGTTTAATCCCCGTCCTGTCTAGGCAGTTGAGTTTCACACTTCATACGATACAGCTAAGTAAACCACCTCCTCCTCCTACCCTGACCTTGTCGCAACCCCCCCCCCCCCCCCCCCCCTGATAATTACCATCCCCCTTAGCAACTAATGTGTGATGTATGTCGCTCCAACCTGCCGGCAAATCCAAGTAAGTCTCGAAATACCAACTTAAGCCATTAAGATACAGTCCACTTTGAACGAACAAGAATATTATAGGCGTGGGTTCGCGTTCCATTTCAGGAAAGCTTCTTCAGCCTGTGATTCTGGCTTCGGCCACACATGTATTGGAAGATCTACTTGTGGTGCCAAAGAGGCTGTATGTTGGGTTCACCCTGGTCTAAATATTATTTCCGGTTGGTAAGGGTAACTGCGATAGATGTAAATGCAAACAGTTAAGTAAAAATCCTTTAAATATCATGTATAAATTAAATTGGTTTCTATTTTAGGTGTGGCCATTCCTTTTGGGACATTACGCACAAGACAGCACAGAAGAAAGTAGGGCGGAACAAGACACAGTAAGCAGACAGGCTTACGAGGCGACCATGAGCGAATGGTTGGCAGTAGAGGCCATCGTTCGTCAGAAGGATAAAGAAACCATGGCTGCCAACTTGGCGAAACTTTCAAGCGAGAGCACAAGCGGCGAAAACGCTCCCCCCACTCCTGCCTGCAACGCACATCTTAGCAATGACGTACGTAACTCTTCATGGGTCAGCTGCCACGGGTAACTGAAAGAAGTAACTTTGAGGACAACCAGTGAACTTTTTTATTTATTTATGTAGCTAATGCTTGCAAGCTAACATATGTTTGTAGATTGATTCTGTTAACTTTTTGCCAAGACCTGACAAGGAACTGGTTTCTCGACCAGTACAGGATCAAGTCATTATGGAGTTGTTAAGGTCCTAACGCTAAAACATATGTCGTCGATATCTCTTCGTTAACTCTGGATTCAGATGTGGAATAGACCTAGGCATAGAATAGGCAAAATAACGGGATGTCATTAATTACTCCCTCTGTGGGGCAGGTGTTTGAGGATAACCTAAGTCTGGCGTCAGATGATGATGATGATGATCTCGAAGTTGAAGATGAGTCTGTAGAAGACACGGCGACCAATGCGGAGCTTCTGGCCGAAGAAGTCCAACAGAACGCTGTCAATACCCTCATCGAGAATAATATCGTCAATGCCGATACTCCTCAACAAGCACATGAGGATTTGGAAGATGAGGCAGTTCTTAAGAAGCGCCGTGAGTACCTACTATTTCTATAATATAAGGTGGAGTCGATAATAGGGAAAAGTGTGCGATTGATATTGCAAGTCACCGCCTAATTTCAGTCGTATCAGTTTCGTTTCTTTTATTTAAACCATGGCTGACTTCTCAAATAGAATTTTGGGAAATAAACAAGTTGTTAGCCCCAGAATCCTTTGAGAAGGTTTACTCGGTGAAAACAAAAGTTTTTTTTTACATATTAATTGTTTTCGTTTTGGGTGAAATAGAAAAAAAAAATAGTAAATTCTTTTTGTAAGGTCTTCAAATTAAAACATCGAAAAACTGATCCTAAGCCATATTTTAGAACTCAGATTCTAGGAAGTTCTTTCACTTTTTGAAGATTTTTTATTTTTTTGCCGCCATAACTTCATTTTGTGTGTACAGTCATGTCATAACGCATAACTTAAATGGTGGACAGTCGTAGAGATGGGTCCTGATGTTCGTTCAAAGTGGACTGTATTTAAATGGCTTAAGTTGGTATTACGAGACTTACTTTGATTTGCAGGCAGGTTGGAGTGACATACATCACAATCACACATTAGTTGCTAAGGGGGATGGTAATTATCAGGGGGGGGGGGGGGGGGGGGGTTGCGGCTAGACAGGACGGGGATTATACCAGGGTGATAGTTTCTCGATCTGCCGCTAGGTTTAACCGCGTAAATTTAAAATTACAACTTTCATAATACATTTGCACTTTCCCGAACACCTGAATTTGAGCCACCAGTTTGACAGTTTGTGTCTTGTCCAACTTCCTTTTTATGTCGTGTAAAGTTCTATTCCAGTATGTGTTGTATAGTTGTTTTATCTCATTTTGCATGTTTCAGCTCTCCCAGGAACGGTTATGATAACAAACCCTTCCATTGAACATATCGTTTACCCAGAAGAACCTTCCATCCTGCCAATGGCACCTATTTTAGAAGTGGATACCCTCACCGTTGCTGGAGAAGTTTCGGAGCAAAACAGCCCGTGCATTTCTCCAGCTAGCTCCCAGGGAGGTGTTTACTCTGTGAGTATTTACGTGTATTTTTTAATTTTTCGTCAAGTTGGCAAATGGAAATAGGAACTGAAAAAAATGCTTTGAAGGCTCGTTCTTCATCATTATGTGAGGCAACCCATCGCGCGTTTAAGCCAGTCTCTCGCAGTTGTCAATGGGTTATTAATGGAGCATTGGATTATAGTTGTGACTTATCTTACGCAATTTTTCAGGCTGAACTGTTGGAAACATTTGGATTGAACGTGCACAGAATCGACAAGGACGTACAGAGGTGCGACCGCAACTATCCCTACTTCAACTTGGACAACCTGGAGAAGCTTAGGAATGTCATGTGCACGTAAGTTCACGTACCTACTAATTTGAATAGTCGCAGAGACATTTGACAGTTAGCAGTTAACTTGAGGCGTCATCCGCTTTGCTGACTCATCTCTTTTGCTTTTTTCCACTCATACTTGGGTTGTGAAAGCACACAGCCATGTATATGCGTATTTTTTATGGTTCCTGGTCGGTTGCCTAGTAATAATTGTTCTGAATTCGGGCTTAGTTTTGTTTCGTCTAATTTACTTAATTTTATGATGGCAGGTATGTGTGGGAGCACCTGGACTTTGGTTACATGCAGGGGATGTGCGACCTGGTGGCCCCTTTACTCGTTATCTTCGACGAAGAGGCGATTACGTACAGGTATGAGAACAAGAGAACCTTCTGCGTATGATAGTCATTCTGAGTCATTCCACGTCAGGTGGGGCGTAACACCACTGGTGTATTTGACTTAAGCGGGCCGGAGCCTGATAAGGAGTTTTACATCCATGCCGTCACAAGCTAGAAACTTGCTGGGATTCAAACCCTGAGTTCTCAGGCTATGAGTCAGCCTGTCAGACAGCTGGGACAGTGCGAGGTGGCTTGACGCACAGTTGCACTTCCTATAAAGGCCCCGTCCCACTTGTCGTACATAACACTTCTCATCACTGTGACAACATATCGCATGCTGTCCCATTTATGGTACATGCTACATCACATATATGAGACACTACATTGGATTTCTTTTTCACCATATCATGATGGAGATAAAAAATAAACTGTGCTTCACGGTTAGGTAACCTGTATGTACGCTTTGCTTACGCATAATATGACACTTCACGTTTAGTTGTCTAACTTTGTTATTTTACTTCATGGCCTTCTTCATTGAATTTATTGGTTTGTTCTAGTTGCTTTTGCCGGCTAATGGAACGCATGGCAAACAATTTCCCGAATGGGGGTGCAATGGATTCTCATTTTGCTAACATGCGTTCACTCATTCAAATCCTGGACGCTGAAATGCTGGAGCTGATGCATCAAAACGGAGACTACACGCACTTCTACTTCTGCTACCGCTGGTTTCTACTTGATTTCAAGCGGGGTTAGTCTTACGTGTTTTTGGTTATCAACATGCACGGCAGTGCATGCAGCCAAGTTTTAAAGAAAAAGAAAGCGCGACAAAGCCTCGAGCACTGCCAGCATGTTATACAGGAACCAGAGTTGTGCACTTTTCGTGCCTCTCTACAGGAGGCAAGGGGGCGTGGCTCGAATAGTGGGTACCCTTCTCCTGTAGTAGGGTCCCACGGGACCTCCAAAATTAAATTTCAAATTTCTACGTCCAACCGTACCTGAGCAGTGACATCCCAAACTTAGCTGTTTTTGAGGGTCACTCACTGACTCACTCACTCACTCACTCACTCACTCACTCACTCACCTATACAAATTATAAGCATGTTCCAGCGGTACGATAGAGCTGAAACTCGGCATACTTGTAGGTACCATCCCCAAAACACCCAGAAAAATCGCAAACCCGAAGTACCTACAGTATTATAGGTTCAGGTTCGATTCAAAGTTCCCATACTAACTTATGGCAGATATTTACAAAACAAATACTGCCTCCTGCTTCTTGTCCTTCCAGGTAATTTGTGTAGATTCGCCAGGCAACTTACTTTCAGGTACGAGTAGGTACATTTCAGGTACGGGATAATAATTTGTGTAGATTTGACAGGGAACTGGTTTTCAGGTACTGGGAGGTACTTTCCAGGTATGGCAAGGTATTTTGACTCCATTCGACAGTCAACTTGTTTTCAGGTACGATTAGGTACATTTCAGGTATGGGAAGGTAATTTGTGGAGATTCGACAGGGAACTCATTTTCAGGTACGAGTAGGTACTTTTCAGGTATTTCAGGTATGAGATTGGTAATTTGTGTATGGTTGACAGGGAACTGGTTTTCAGGTACTGGTAGGTACTTTCCAGGTATGGCAAGAAAACTTGAGTCCATTCGACAGCCAATTGATGTTTTACCTACTGGTAGAAACTATTGAACCACCTCACAAAAATTATATGATATCCGACCAAAAACACTCCGTGTAAAAAACGCAGCCAAGTTTATAACCCTCCAAAAATTAGCCCGACCCTTAAAGCCCTGGAAGAGTGGTCACTTAAAACAGGCTTGGAATTTTCCCCAACTAAAACTGCGGTGGTTCATTTTTGTAAAAAGAGATGCGCAACGAATCCAAAATTTACGTTAAACGGCGAGGACCTCCCAATTTCCCTCACACACAAGTTCCTTGGCCTACACTTCGATAGGAAACTAACATGGGCAAACCACATTACCTTTCTGCGACGCACAGCCACGCAAGCCCTCAACCTCCTAAAAGTGGTTAGCAGTTACTATTGGGGAGCTGATCGCGAAATACTGTTTCGTATGTATCATGCATTGGTCCGGTCCAAAATTGATTACGGCTCGATTGTATATGGGTCGGCGAGCCCCTCCCTGCTAAAAAGTCTAGATGCTATCCACCATGAAGCCCTGCGAATCTGTACCGGGGCCTTTCGGTCCAGTCCAGCTGTAAGTCTTTATGTAGAAGCCAATGAGCCGCCCTTGGAAAAGCGGCGGGCCCGGCTCCTTCTGAACTACTGCACAAAAGTGAGCAACACCATCCACCACCCTACCCACACCTGTATAATCGCCACCACCCTCCACCCACTATATGAACGCCGCCCTCAATCCCCCAAGCCCGTTGGTTACAGATATCACAAATTGCTCCAGTTTTACCATGTCCACATCCCCCCCCTTTCCCCCACTCCCTCTCCTTCGCCATCACAGCCCCCCCCTTGGATCCTCCCCCCTCCACAGTGTAATTTTTCCCTTCTTGCTCACCCAAAGGCCACCACCCCCCCACAATTATACGTACAGGGATTTAGCGACTTGGTAAAGACATATCCAACTTCGGCATGGAGTCACTTTTATACAGATGGGTCTAAAACGGGTACTGGAGTCGCGGGTGCCTTCTCTTCTTCAACCCAGTCGCAAACCTTCCCCCTCCTACCTTTCTCTTCCTCCTACACAGCAGAGCTTTATGCCATTCTCCAAACCCTTAAGTATATTCTCCACAATTTAATTCCATGTTCGATTATCTTCTCCGACAGCCTCAGTGCATTGCAAGCTATACGTGATATTTTTAGTCCGGATCCTCTCCTCATGGAAATTCGTTCACTACTATTCCAACTGAGCACCCACCAAATTGTACAATTCTGCTGGGTTCCCTCACACGTTGGAATAAAGGGAAATGACCTTGCAGATTCTGCGGCTAAGGAGGCCGCTGTCCATCCATCTGTCCCTTGGCCTACCACCACCTTTTCTGATGCCAAGCGGGTCATTAAAGATGCCATTCTGAACCAGTGGCAGCACGAGTGGTCGTGTGAAGCCGCTGCAGGAAACAAATTGGCAGTGGTAAAACCACGCATCGGATCCTGGCGTACAGCATCTCAACCGCGCAGGCGTGATGAGGTGCTGCTCGCCAGGCTCCGAATTGGCCATACCCACTACACCCATGGCCATCTGATGGCCCGCGACCCACCCCCCACCTGTCCGTCCTGTTCCGTCCCTGTCACTGTGTCCCACATCCTCCTTTCCTGCCCACTCCACTGTAATACTCGTCCTCCCCTACCCACCCCACCTCTTCTCTCACATCTATTAGGGGATAACCCAACACACCTTGCCCGCCTCTTCCCATTCCTTCGCACCACTCCCTTCCTTTCCTCCCTATAATCCCCCCCCCCCCCCCCCCTTTCGCGGTATAGGGTATAGGATAGGCTACAGGTTGTAGGTTGTAGGTTATAGGTTATAGGTATCGGTTAGGTCAGGTTTTAGGTTAGGTTCTTTAAACCCACCTCCGCGCAGAAATTATGCCTTAATAGGCAGTGCGCGAAAAAGAAAAAAAAAAAAAAAAAAAAAAAAAAAAAAATTAGCCTAACTCAACAGCCCTTAAAAGGGTTTGATATAAAAAATGTTGGCCGAGTTCTCCACATTCCCGCTATCACTCAGCCCCCAAAATTAGTGATATCACTTATTACAGGGCCAAGTCTTTGGCGCGAATCACAAGGATGTTGGCGACATAGTTTGTCATATACCTGCTTTCCAATACCCCCGGACCGCAGCCCCCATCCAACCTTAGTCTGTGTCTATGACCGGCTGTGACGCTTACGTGATTTGCGCCAAGGACTTGGCCCTGTAATAAGTGATATCACTAATTTTGGGGGCTGAGTGATAGCGGGAATGTGGAGAACTCGGCCAACATTTTTGATATCAAACCCTTTTAAGGGCTGTTGAGTTAGGCTAATTTTTGGAGGGTTATAAACTTGGCTGCGTTTTTTACACGGAGTGTTTTTGGTCGGATGTAGTTTAGTTTTGAGGTCCTTCAGCAGGGTGGGAACACCCTTAAAATTAACCCCACTGGTCTCCACATACGAGTAAAGTAAGCAGAATACTAGAATATACAGGAAATCAATTAGATCAACTATCTTTTTTACCATACCTGACGCCTTGCTACATGGTTTAAGAAATTATATTCAAGGGAAAAGTGGAAACGACCTGCCTGTAGGTACTTTCGTTTTTATTTTTTTACCTACTAGAGGATGTTTCGACAATGTCGTTGAGCCTGCTGCATCTCCGTGGCAGCTTATGTCATCACATCCGGAGGCTAACTTGGTTGTATCGTAACTATAACAAATATTTTCACTGTTTTTTTTCTTTTTTTTTTCTTTTTACCAGTGAAAGCACTGACGGGTTTGGATATCTATTATAAAAAATGCTTGATGGATTGAGATCGTTTAACCCGATAAACAAAGAACACCGTTTAACAAAAAGAAAACACAAAGAACATCGGAAAGACAGTTATTTTAATGTTTGTAGAGCTGCTGTATGACGACGTATTCATGATTTGGGAGGCGATCTGGGCAGCGAAGAGTGTGGCTTCCCCTCATTTCGTCCTCTTCATCGCCCTCTCACTGGTCGAGTCCTATCGAGAGATTATACTCACCAACTCCATGGATTTCACGGATATCATCAAATTCTTCAACGGTATGAACCTGCTTCCCGGGCTACGTTTCAAAGCCATTTTTCTTATTCTTCTTAAAATTTCAAAGTTTATATTTTCATGCATGAAATGTAAATTTTACTCTAAGGGTGCGTCCCACCATATTCGGTTAACGTTAAGCTCTAGTTAAATTCCAATTATTGCACGGTAAAAACTAACTTTAACTGGAGTTTAATCGTTAACCGAGTGTGGTGGGACGCACCCCCAATCAATTTATTTGGACTCTCGTGAAGAAGAAATTAAATTTTTCATTTTGGTTCTCTGAAATTAATACGAGAAGTTCGCAATTATTATCAAAAAAGATTTTTTAATTATTTTTTAAATTTACATTATTTATTCTTACTGACTTTCAGGAACAACCGAAAAAAGTAAGAAACCCTCGATCTGAGGCTCCTTTTGAAGCGGGGTTCTTAACGGTTTCTAGTGTGATTGAGTCTAAAACATTAAACATGAACATTTATTTATTTATTTATTTTTCAGAAATGGCGGAACGCCACGATGCCAAAGCTATCCTGACGTTGTCACGTGACCTAGTTCTCCAGGTTCAGACTCTCATCGAGAACAAATAGACCCGTTCTTTCGCAGAAAACACAAGGAACAGAACGGTTCTCCATCTTCCAAACTTCTAAAGAAAACCGTGCGAGAAATAATTTGATTCGGTGAATCCTAAGTACAATATGTCTCATATCTAGAGCGGTATATCCGTTGTTAATCTTTCAGAGAGCTCCTACGTCTTAAGCGGATATGATGTCGCATCACAGCGCATTGTGCTGCTTCTAGTGTCATAGTTGCCAGTATGTTAGTTAGTGTCCGGAACAGTTATCTAACCAAAATTTCCAACACTGGGGTCCCCTTACTACTTCTCCACAACCAGGGTGAGATCTGTTATTGCTCTTCAGATCAGAAACATGCCTCCCTCTGGTTCTGGAGAGCAGTAGGAGGTCTCACCCTGGCTGTAGAGATGTAGAGATTTTGGTCAGGTTACTGTTCTTGGCACCATATGTTCATTTCTGTTGTGTCAGTTCAATTGTAGTCCAACTACCTAATTTTTTCGAAGTGGAACTTAGTTCAGATTCTGGAGTTAAATAAGTACTTAGTTCAGTTGTTATGGTTCTTAAATTGTGATGCATACTTTGAGTGTCCGGTCTTGGAGAATGCGCTTTCCTACCTCAATCAGTATTCTAGGTTTTAAGTCCGTCTATGTTTTGCTTTTTAGCGTACCTTTACATACGTTCAGACTGAGGTTGCCGCCTGAATGAAATATTTTGCACAATTACATTAAATTATTAATTATAATAATATTTTAAATACTAAGACAGCCTAAATTGACAAATTTAAAAAAAAGCAGTCCAAGCAATTCATTCAAAAACTTTGATTACGATTCATGTTGAGGTTTATTTTTTGTCATGACTTGGCAAATTTTTGTTGTTTTTCTTTCGTTTGTTTTTGTTTATTAAGTTCAATTTATATTTTTGGAATCATACTCCGAATTTTCAACTGGCATGTGCTTCCCACAGACAGAAAACTCCGTTAACGTTTACGAAGTATTTCGAAGAATATGGCAAGTGTTGCGCTTAAGAAACGCTTGTAATTTAATTTAAAAAATTAATAACAAAAAGTACCTACATAGAAGGCAAATATTTGAATGAGAAGCAAATTAAAATATCGACGTGGCAAGTGGCAACAATATTAAAAAAAATCACAAAAGACGTTTAGTTTTAGAAAACGAAAAACAAAACCTGTACTCTCCAAGACCATGCATGGTGCACGCAGCTTTCCAAGTTTAGTTAATAGAGAAATACCTACTTGAGGGGATTCTCCTTATTTGATGATTTTCCGAAGCTCGAAAAAAATCCCCATAGCTGGGTGTACTAGAAATTTTGTAAGTTTCATTTTTTTCTATTCGATAGAAAAAACTTGCCTTTTATTTACCAACCAACGTATTCCGTTGTAGTTCCTAATCCCCGTGACTTTATCGAACAAGATGCATTGTCCTTTTTAGTTAACGTTAGATCCTTTCATTTATTTATAACAATGGGCTTAATAGGAAGAGAAAAGATCTGAAATAAATAGTTTGTATTGTCGATGTTTCCATGTTGCCATGTAATGACGGTGGACACCAAACTGCGTGATTTTTAGGTCGATAGTGATGGTTGTAGGTACGTTGATGACAATGTCGTTAACGTGGTCAAGGTACGGCAAGATAACCTTTCTGGTGATAACCAGAATTACCCACCCTCTCTAAGAATTGTGAGTGTACTGTAAGTAGATATGTAGCATTTAATGTTATCTACAGATAACTGATGAACGGTAATAGATGCCATAAAAAAATATTTTATCTATTACCTTTCATCGTTTATCTAGACACAATTAGAAAATCACCTTTATCTATGGTTGATTAAAAAGATCCTCAATTCTAGAGATAAAGTTGATTGTCTTCTGTGTTACCTATTGATAGTTTTGAGTGATCTGGTGGAATGTCTGATTGTAAGAGTGCCAATATGTTCCGGAATTTCGGATTTTAAGTGTTAGCGAGTTTCGTTTTCTGTTAACAAGCTTTCGTCGCATTCAGTTATTACCTTTAATGATGATTTACGACTAAACAAATGTTAAATCTTACCCAGTTGTTTTGCAATCTGGTTGGTATCGAAATATTGACCGGAAATTGGGTCCTTACCGGATACACTGAGCAACCCTGCCGGCGTTTTTCTAGGACCAACCTCTTTTTTGTTTGTTATTTGATGAGTATGGATCAGTCTCCTAAAAATCTGATGAATGAAGAATTTAAGGAAATGTGCATATTTTTGTATTTTCCTGGTCTTCGGAGCGTATTTTTTTTACTAATTCTATCCTGGAAGAAGAGAGAAAATCCACCACAACCTGCTAGTATTTAAAATTAGTTTAAGTGAAATCTAAATCTAGTCAATCGTTGAAAAGTCTATTTACTGTATAATCAAGGTTTATGACACGAAACGTAGATCGTGACATGCTCGCTGATCCCGATCAGCGATTATCGTTTTAATTGGTGAAATTGGCACCAACTTTGCCAAACGTAACGTAAACGGTTGTTGTAAGTGTAAAATCGAGTAGCTTTTTTTGAAAATTCCAAAGTGGAGATACTATATTTTTCAATCGGTGATTAGGTCCTCGTTTTTGCCCTTATACATTACGAGTAATGACAAGTGATTGATGATAACGACTGATGACTGATGAGATTTCTCGTAGCCCTAGCCCTCCGTGTAAAAGTTCAAAGAATTTGGAAGTATCAGAACGCTAAGCATTCAACGTAGTGTGAATTTTCCCAGTTTACATGATCGTATCAAAGAAAGAGTTGACTTTTGACTTGTGCCGCAGAAATAAATGTGCAAATGCAATAAAACTAACTCGTAAGTAAATTAAATACCATTAAAAAAAATAATGTCAAGCTGGTTCCTTTTTGCTTTGACCAAAATGGGGAGCTTCGCTCAGGGGCGTCCCGTTGGTGCTACAATACACCGTATTGATCTCTGTAGGTACACTATAGGTACACTGGATCTCCTACAGTTCAACTCGAGACTTCCATCATTCGATACTCCAGGTTTTATAGTATGCTACAGTGTTCCAGTTTTTGTGAATGCATTGAGATTTATAATGCTTATAAAAAATTTATTATATAAGTATCGAGTTGTTGCTGTAGGACTATGATTTTTATAACATTTTTTACCCTAAAGTATTTCTGCGGCGGTATTATTTGTGGCAATTTGTTTTGTCCCATCATTATGACTTTAATGTTTTTAACGCCTTGTCTGTAATTCTGTTTAAATACTTGACTTGTGTAAAATTAGTGGGGTGCCGACTAAAATTTACTTATAATTTCTATCCCTGTTTAAGGGTCCGCTATACCTGACGGTGCATTTTTTGCCGCCCATAAGATTAACATTGCGAGTGGCGATTCATTTTCAAGGTTTACCCTTGGTTGGAAAGACACCAAATTTTGCCAGTACCTAGCCCTAACAATGTTCTAGGGAGTGTTCGAAGCAGATTTCCCATTTTTTTACTGGTTTTCGAGATACAGCACTTTTCTTGAGGTATGCGATGCTAGCATTTGCAAAACAGTTGCAATAAAAGAAACCTGTGAGAAATTGGGAAATCTGCTTCGAACACTCCCTAGAACATTGTTAGGGCTAGGTACAGGCAGAATTTTGTGTCTTTCCAACCAAGGGTAAACCTTGAAAATGAATCACCGCTCGCAATGTTAATCTTATGGGTGGCAAAAAATGCATCGTCAGGTATAGCGTCCTCTTAAGAGGAGTGTCCACCTAAGAAGCATTTTCTTTTTTAGAATATTCATTACGTGCTTTTCAATTGACCCAATATGAATTTTTTAAATCCATAAAACTGGTTCTATGCAATATTGTTACAAAAGTTGATGACAATCTACTAATAATACCCACTGCTTCATGACCCTAACTTCAAAAAACGACTATAGAAGTTCGAGGTCATTTGGGTATACACTGCTCCACCTGCTGACTAGCTTATGTCGGAATGGCATTGTCTTTAAATGCATTTGTTTATTTTTCGTAGATTAAGGGCACATTAACTTCTAACAAGAAACAGAATTGCAGGACAAGGTTTTTTATGTGAAATCAAACATTTAATACATAAGTATAATAAATGTTTAGGTACTGTAACTGTAAGGTCTGTACTGTATCTGTAAGGTCTGTAACAATCTTTCGATGTTCAACTGACCACCTCCGCAGTTGATGAATTTTGTTAATTTTGTAGAGTTTCTGTCATGAAAAAACATTAATTGACTGAAAGGACTGTAAGAATCAAGCTGAAATTCTAAAATCTCATTGAATTGTCCTATCTGCTCTGCTTTAATTTCATAGAGGTCACTGAACAAGGCTCAAGTTTACTGGCCTCTCGTTTTTTGTGATTGTTACAGATTTTATGCCTAGTACCTACACCTACACCCCGCATAGTTATTGGTGAAATCGCTTTTGACTATAATTACCTATATCATCCGCTGTTGATCAGTGTGTACCTAACTGTACTGCTTACCACCTAGTAAGTACCTATACCTACCTACTGTACCTACTGTAAGCGTAGTGCCATGTGCTACTTACTGAAAAATATATTTAAATATAGTTATATTTTTTGGGTTTAAAATATATTAAGTATCGCATTGTTCTTTCGTAGTCCTGCATTCTTTTGCCAGGTCATCGTGCCAGTTTCAGGTCATTTTTGACCTGTTATAAGAAGAACTATAGGATCATCTTTAAACCCGACCTAAGTCAAATGACCTTGGCCTTCGGAGCGAGACTCTTGCGGTGAAGCACTGTCTCTTGATTTGTACCTTGTACCTACCCTGTCAGACTCCATTAGTCATTGACAGGGCCACTCTGGTACTTTAATAGCAGTTTTTGACACACTCGAAAGTGGTGCTCTTACTTTGCGTGAAAGTCTCTGTCAAGTAAAGGATGTATGTCACATGAAGTCAGGCAAGTGAGACTTGAGCTTTTTTCAACAATTCCGTTGAAATTTTGCGCTAAAATTAGTCGGGGCAGCAGAAATAAAACGCGCTACTGATACAGCTACGACAGATTTACGAGGGCAATAAACCCCCCCAAATTTTCCGCGCAAATCTGACATGGCGCGCTGCTGCTTCTGCTGCCTCTTCAGAATTTGGCGGGAAACTTAGCGAAGTTGATGAAAAAAAGCTCGCTATGTATACAGCGCCCCCTCACAGATTTTACGTGAACTACTAACCTAACTAAAGTTGTGGAGAAGTTAAGTTAGGTTAGTAGTTCCAGTAAAATCTGTGAGGGGGCGCTGTATACATAGCGGGCTTTTTTCCATCAACTTCGCTAAGTTTCCCGCCTTTATCTCTATTTCCCGCCATATCATATTTGCGCGGAAAATTTAAAAAAGCCTCTTCACAGATCTTACGCGAACTAATAAGCAAACTTATCTTGCCTGAGACTTTATTTGTTTTTTTCTGCCATTGTTCATTCTTTCTTAGAGCCCAATTCAAAATAAATAACCAGGAGTAAATACTGTCCTTACCTTTCAAGAAGACATATTTGTCGTCGACTGCCAAGAAATATACACTATGAACTTGTAGGTAATAGGCAAGCCTCCATTTTTCTATCATTCCTATCAAAGCTTTCCAAGTATGCTATACCCCAACGTACCTAAGTGGGAGACATTAGACTGTCAGGTGAAATTTCCAGCATAAACAATTAAGTTGGTAGGTATTTCAAAAATCGCTGTATTGTAAATACACACAGATAAAACCATTGCAATGACATAAAACCTTTGTACATGTCTCAAATGAAAAAGGAATATGAAATATCTTATTCTCAGTAGTTATGAATTACACCTATCTACCTGCTCGTTTGAGTTATCGTCACTAGCTATCCGAGTGTGGACGCCGATATCTTTATCCTCTAGAGGAGGTATGTAAGAGTACCTAAGTAGGTAGAAAGGTAGGTATAGTGGGATTAGGCTGCGATCACTTTTCTCGTTAAAAAGTGGTGTTAATCATGGGCGAAACAGTCGCAGATAAGGTAGGTAAGTACATACCTACTACTTAAATCTACCGCAAGTAACTGAAATTACATAAATTCACAATACCTACTTCTCATCTAGACATAGCTGAAATAAGAAGAAATCAGCGCCCCGACTCTAAGAAAATTCTATAAGGTACCTAGTATGGGCAGCTCAGAAAACTTATAAAAAGGAAAACGCAAAATATTTCAGTAAATAGGTATCTTGTAGGTACTAACCGCCTAATGGCGGTGACGTTTTGGCCGCTATGTTGGTACTTAGTTGAGGAGGTGTTAACGAATCACCTCCAAATCTCGATAGTAAGTAATTAAAAAATTCTGCGCATATCATCAATTACCTCGTACCTGGTAACATGGTTAATAATCCGATAAACTATTTCGAAGTGCGTGATGGGACCAAACCGCTGAGCTCCCTCCTAACTCTTCTTCTTTCTCCATTTCAATTGCCTGCTTAACCGCATTATTACTGGACTGTAATGTGAAGGAGCCCCTTAGCCAAGATATTCACGAATTTAGGCAACCGGAATATCCATCAATAAAAAAATGACAACTATAGTGAAACTTGCCTAAGTAGTTAGGTAGAGTGCATACACAGACAAAGTTTTGCGATTAAGAAAAGAAGTTAACAGCGGTGGTGGTGACCACCTTCACTACAAATGAACTGAACCAGATTTTGCAAAATCCCAAATTCAAATTGAACTTAAAAACAGTCGCAAAATCATGTCAACACGAAACCACGAAATGAAACAAAAAATACGTGACAAGCTAAGGTATAGAACTCTGATGCATCTCATAAATATTCAATCCGCAGCATCGTCTTCATAAATTGTATCCGTATATATCTTATCGCCTCTTCTTAAATAATATCTTTATCATTCGATATTAATAAAACCGAGTATTTCGCACAAACTGCTCAATATACCTATCATACAGAAACACTGGTTATAACCTCTAACCGCTGCTTTTGACCAGAATACCTCCAAAATTATTAGGTAGAGGTATCTACAATCTCAAGAGATAATAACCCCAAACAAGGCATTATCTTTATCATAACCAAATTAATTAACGATAGCGTTTTTTATTTCCTGCATTATCGTAACACTATACGTAAATTTCACAAGTCCAGTTTAATGCCGAGTACATTACTCCTTTGTTTAGCTAATGATAAGTTTCAAACGGTCCTATAGTGAGGTTTACAGGATGTTTTCACATTACCATGAAATAGATATATCTGCCAAGGTAAACGTTAAGCTGGACTGGTGACAGTATTTCTTATCTTACAATATGGCAGTGAAAATGATGCACAAGTGTTACCGCACTCGTGCGACAGGTAAGTATATGGAAAATAAAAAACGCTATTTGTGAAAGAGACCTCTAGTTAAGGGTTAAGACAAAGCATCACGGTTAGACCACAACATTACCTAATTTGGACTTAGAGAATCAATTATGGTGAAACAGATCACACAGAACAACGATGCGAAATCTGAAGAACAACACCACCTACACACACACGCAACTACCGACAACGTGCAGATATTTACAAAACTTAACTGTACCTACCTCCTTCTAGATATAACGACTTTGCCGCATCTACTGAGAAAATACCCAATTATTACTGTAGCTGCAAAAAAAATTGTAAAAGACCTACAGAAATGTGATACCCGTGAATTCAAGAAAACTGGGGAAAAAATTCTTTCAATTCCTATCGGTTTTCATATGATATCATTTAGAATTTTGTTTTTACCCATACAGTATTTCTGCATAAGGTAAAAAAAATTGGAATGGAAGTACCTACAGTAGGACAGGTACTATATTAGTAGTCAAATAATTGACTACGGTTGGTAGGTACACTGAAAAATAAAAATATGGAATTGCAGCTGAAAGTAAAGCCCAGGTTTGTGGGTTACATAGTTATAGATGCATTATATAAAAAATAAAAAGAAGGCATGTTCCTCGCAGTGAACCTATAACTTTAACTCTCCGAAATGCTACGTTTTTAAAAAAGAAAAGTTTAATAACTAAGGTAACCAAATCAAAATAATAATACAATAAACAAGAAAACAATCATGTGGACTCGGGTTGTTGCAGTCAACTTTTAGGCCTCATTCGACGGTTATTAGGCAAACATCTCAGCGACCTTATGGCGCTTAATTTATATTTACCTTCTTCTCAGGTGGGTTCTATGAGATCGGTAGGTTTATATTTGCAATGGGCATCTTACAGCGAACGTATCGCTAGGTACCTAGGGAATTTGGAAAATCTTTACACAACGCACGAAAAAGAAAAATAATGATCTCAAAAAGTAAAACGAATAAAAACGTTTCGTGGTTTTCGTCAAGAGTTGAAAATTTTATCTGAACTGAACAGAGTAAGCAATACTGAAGACTTGTTATAGTATCGCCACTCTGACTTGCCTGGCCCTGAGGGCATTCTGCACTGTTCACTGTTCACAGAATGGCCTCGGGCCAGGCAGGTCAGAGTGGCGATACTATACTTTGGTACACCCACCACCAGCAAGGACGCGAGATGCCCACTGTGTAACGAAAAAAACTGAACGAACTACACCGGTTTAATGGAGCACTTTCCACACTGGCCTCGATAGTTATAGCAGCTGCTGCTCTACGTCCTGCCTAAATTGGCCATTCTATTTACCGCAATAGAGCCGTACATTGTGTTCCACCAATTTGGTGCAGGTAAGTAGAAAATTTAATAATGGCTACTACTATTTCCAAGTGCAACGATGCACTGCACTAAATAATTTACAGTGTTTTATTTACGAGGGGACAATGGTGTGTCACCCCTGAGTTTCACTTCACTGCACGACTGTAGTGTACACTCAGTGTAGGGAAATAGAAAGAGCTATAAAAATTCAATAAAAACGCGCTAAAATCACCCTAATTTCCACTTCATATGGAGGAAATCAAATTACAAATTACCTATCGAAGCTACTATTATTCTTTCTCCGACTAGCAGAAATTACATGACTTTGTCTAATTTTAAACAGTTCGGAGAAATCAATCGAACCAAATATTAAAGTCTCAAAAAATTATGTCCTAAATTTTGTACAAAAGGAAAGCGATTGAGTACCTACAGAGAAAGGCAAATGGAGGTATATGTAGGTATCTATGTTCAAGTAAATAACCTTTGACTTTTTTCTATTCCCTATTAAAAATGTGAACGATTTGTAAACATTCACTCCGCAAACGCCTCTTTATCCTCATTATCCGAACCTTCGTGAACTTCTCTCATAAATACTCCATCCCGCATTCAATTTTCTACTAACTTCAGTATTCATATGTGACGTGTACAAATCTAACAAAAATAAACCTATTGTGCATTCACTGTAATTTCAGACGCAATGGGTGCGGGTACCTCAACTAAAATCCTTTTTTATTTACAGTACTAACCATAACGGTGCGTGGCACTAGATCTGTTGTGCAATACTGCGCCATAGTGTCTGACGGGTCAAATGAGCTGACCCGTGTCCTGAGAGATCGGGGTTCGAATCCCGGCAAAAGCAAGTTTCTAGACTGCATGGGTACCCCAAAGGGCGCTCATCTAGAAAAAAGCTACAATTACGCATGACTTGTGCGGTCTCAGCTATTTTTGGTTAAGAATGGGCCTCACTGGTTACCCAATATTACTAGTTACAACCAAGAAAAATATAAGGTAAAATTTTGACTTTTTAAAACCCATTACTTAAAGTGAATGCGCAATAGTTCGATAAGTTAGGCAGCCAGTTCTAAGGACGGTTGGCTTTTAATTTTTAGGTAGGTACAGGTATCTATGGAAAATATCATTTTAGAATGATGATTAGGTACCTACCAACTACATTTTATTCAACTATAGGCTCCCCGAAAAACTGGCCACTTACGCTAAGTACGACATAAAAAGCAAAGCAACAGAAAATATATAGGTATAGCTGTGTCAAATGATAAAATAAGTTATGTGCCTGCGTGCTTGCATACGTTCTCTCAAAAGTATATTACCGCTAAGGGTGCGTCCTACCATGCCCAGTTAAGGGAAATCGGCGATTTCCCATGTTTGCCATGACATATTTCGAACTAGAAAACCGACGGTTTTCTCCTAACTGAGGATGGTGGGACGCAGCCTAAGGATAGATACTATACTGCCAACAACTTGAAACAGGTACCTATTCTAGTTTACTCGTAGAGCAGAAGTGGAAACCTTTTCTGTGAGTCAGTAGTTATGCAGGTACGAGATGTCGACAATGTAGTACCTGATGTTATAAAAAAGGGGTGCAAGCAAGCGGACAATATTTGTAAGACCGGCTTCAGAACTGCTTCCGACGATTCTCTGTTAAATATCAGTTGGCTTAACCCGAAGTGTACACCGACTCCAATAAATAAGCATAATTAGAACTGTCAGATCGATTTTCCCTAGTCAAATGTCTTTGCTTTCTATTGATTTATTTCTCGTTGCATAGAAGACACAATCCCTAGTTAAAATTTAAGCATAATCCATGGTTAAGGCAAACCTCAAAGAATGGCGATTAGTACCTACTTCAATTTCAGTGATGGAATCAGCATCCAGAAATTCATCTTAAACCTTTGATGACCCAACTCCCAAGGCTATTCTAACAATAAAACTGGCCTTTCAGCAAAAGGTCAGTTTAACGAACAAATAATTTTCCGATGAAATTATGTTTTTTGAGATGAAATGTCAGGTTTGTTTACCTCAACTAATTATTATATAAACAATTTTACTTTCAGACAAACCAACCAACTTCACAAACTTTTAAACGAACTTTAAGGAAGAACTTAAAATGGGCATTACCTAATACCTGAGTGTTGCTTTAGAATCTGTCTATTTTAAATGTAAACAAACATTCATCTGTATTTTAGTTACAATCGTACAAAGTAGGTTCCTACCAAAGTAAAAAAAATTTGATATTTTTTTTAGTTTTTATTAAATTTAAAAGGTGGATTTCACCAATCCAGCTTAAAAATCAGTTAAAATTAGACACATACGTCATATGTTTAGCTTATGGGAAGAGGTCAGAAGGGAAGGAAGAAGTCTTCAAGGATGGTTTCTTCTTCTCACAATCTGAACAAATGTACTTTAATACTTTAAAAAATGCATCTAACCTTAAAACTGAACGGCTGAAAGCCAACCAAATACTATTTTTGTCGGTTAGCTGTTATTAAATAAATAACACTGCCCATTTCATCTCAAGTGGTGCAACAAAAAGTTAACCAATAAGAAAGCAAACAACAGGACTGAATTTAAATTCTTAACCGGTCGAAACAACGACAGTGACACATACGGTGAGATGAATTATTTATGGTTTGTTCACACAAGAATGTGATGGCTATTTCTTCGGGGCTGCCGAAGTTCCCCCCTGACGAGGACTGTCCGGTTTCTTCTCAACCGATTTCCTGGGTGTCGGTATCGCCGACTTCTTTGGCTCAGGTCTGACAGCTGTTTGAATTGGTTGTGCTGGCTGTGGTTGCAGCACTAACTGCTGTGAGTGAGAAGCAGCTGAAGAACTGGCCGTGGAAGCAGGAGGTTGGATACCCTGCTCTAGAAGTTTCGCGGTGACAGAAATGATGTCAGGAGGTCGGTTTCGGGTTCGAGGCATTGCGGACTCAGCGTGGCGTTATTTTGCTCCAGGGATTTTACTCAGGACCTGGGATTAAAAGTAATGTTATTGCACATAAGTAGGTACACAATTCCTATTTTAGTATAATGTAGATTTGACTATAAAATATGAGGTATACCTATCTTTTATTTGTCATTTATTATTTCCAGTAAGTTAACTTTAATAAACCTCTGAAACACAAGAAGAGACCGTTGTCACAGATAATTTTTTTAAGGTTCCTACTTCAGCCTATATTATTATTTTCTGAATTTTTTCTAATTTCCTCTCTTGGTTGAAGAGGCTCTGAATTTCTCCTAGAAGGTATATCTTCGTTTCGAGCAGTCTTAATATATATAGGAATCAAGATGCTTCAGCGAAAGTTTACTATGTACATTCACAAGATCTGACTTCTGATTTATATTCAATAATTATAAATTTAATAATACCTTGGAGATGTCGACTCCAGTGACAGCGTGTATAGCAGGCGGTAACTGTCCAGCAAGACGCGTCAGTTCTCCTGTAGTCGAGTCATTCCCACCCAAAAGAACGATTTCATCGGTCTTGGCGAGTGGCGCCGCCACTTCGGCGGCAATCTTCGGCAAAGCTTCCACCACCATAGACATGACGGCGGCGTTGTTGTACTGTTTGTAGACTCGAGCTTTGAGGCGCATGCGTTCTGCCTCCGCTTTGCCCACTAACGCCAAAGCTGAAGCGTCGGCGGCCCCAAGTTTTTTTATCCTCTCGGCTTCCGCTCTGGCTACCTCCACAGTCTGAGTTCGCTTTCCTTCTGCTATCATCTGTAAATTTTATACTACAGTTACGGTATGTAAGCAAACAGCCCCGATAATCTAGTGCTCTAGATGGCTATCTTTAGGGTGCGTCCCACCATACTCGGTTAACGGTTAAACTCCAGTTAAAGTCAGTTTTTATCGTGCAATAATTTGAATTTAACTGCACGCACCCTTAGACTACTTTAGAGGAACAGTGACAGCGGGGTATCAAAGTTTGTCTGATCATTTTTATTTAAGAAACCGTCTAATTTTTCTCAGCTACCAATTAGCACACTAAATAGTAGTACCTGGACTCGATAGCTTTCTGCTTCAGCAGGTAGACGGACGGTGGAGTTGAGTTCTCGCTCTTTTCTGAGAACTTCCTGTTCCTGGACCTGAATTTCTTTCTTACGCTCCACGACTTCGATCTGAATCTCCTCGTTCCTGATTTGCTGCTTGATTTTCGCAGCCTGCAGCTCGTATGCCAGTGCTGACTCAGCTTTCTGCAATCATTAAAAGTGGGTTATTTGGGCTATGGTTACCAGGCTTTGGCCAACTCCTATCTGGCTTCAGCCAATTCCTCTTCATGTCTACACCTTAGGTGTTACATCCCTATCAAGGGCTTGCAGCCTCACACACCTTAATAAACCAATAAATAAAAGAGTCTTCAGTTTCAGCAGCAATATGAGACAGTAGAGGGGGAAAAATTGCTTTTTTAGTGTGTTTCTCCAAATTTTAGTTTGTGAGGTAAACGTGCAAAAACTGTAGCAAGAAACTCTTAACAGCTACGGCGAAACCTGGCAATACTCACAGCGGTATTGATCTCTTTGTCAAAAAGAGCCTTCTGGAGTTTGTACATCCTGGCATTGTCCTCTATCTTGGTGTCAGTTGTGTATTTGACATCCATCGCTGACTTCTCACACTCTGCCTCGCGGATGCCCGCGTCCCTGTTAGCCTGGGCCACCCCAATGTCTGCATCACGCTTCACCGCCGCAGTCTGTGATTTACCTATTTAATCACACAGAAATTTAAGCACTGACTTGTTTTTGACTAACCACATTGGGTATTGCGGCAATATTCTTGACTAATTTTCATTTAGTTACTGAGGGAGAAAGGATGGTACGACTGTGCCTTTCACACCATTGTACCATTGTAATATTATAAGGATAACATATTTAAATAGGGAATATAAGTACGATTTAAAGATTATCAAATAACAACCCAAAAATTTGAAAACCTTTTATGACGTAACAAAATCCAATTACCTAATGAGGCGAGATATTGGACATCATCGTAGACATCTTTGATGGTGAATGACAGGATTTCAATGCCCATTCGACCGACATCAGGAGCGGCGACCTCGCGCACTAGTGCTGCGAACTGGTCTCGGTCTCTGTACACTTCTTCGACTGTAAGTGTTCCTGAAAATGAACCAGAGTGACTTTAAGGCTTTTGAGGCCAAAGGGGGGACCTCTCCAGGTTCCCCTGAACAGTCAGAAGAAACCCGCTGTGCCACTTGCGACAGCAGGAAGGTGTAGATAACTTTTATTTATCAAGCTGCCCGTCCACTAGTCGGAACCGAACGAACCGAACGAATCGAAGTTTCCTAATCGTCGGAAGGGTTGGAAGCGTCCGCGACGGCCAGAGAATAGTGGGATACATAATGTTTCCGATGATTAAGAGGACGCTATACCTGGCGGTGCATTTTTTGCCACCCATAAGATTAACATTGCGAGCGGCGATTCATTTTCAAGGTTTACCCTTGGTTGGAAAGACACAAAATTTTGCCTGTACCTAGCCCTAACAATGTTCTAGGGAGTGTTCGAAGCAGATTTCCCAATTTCTCACTGGTTTCTTTTATTGCAACTGTTTTGCAAATGCTAACATCGCATACCTCAAGAAAAGTGTTGTATCTCGAAAACCAGTAAAAAAAATGGGAAATCTGCTTCGAACACTACTTAAACATTGTTAGGGCTAGGTACAGGCAAAATTTTGTGTCTTTCCAACCAAGGATAAACCTTGAAAATGAATCGCCGCTCGCAATGCTAATCTTATGGGCGGCAAAAAATGCACTGTCAGGTATAGCGGACCCTTAAGAAGCTTAGATTCGTTCGGTTCGTTCGGACTAGTGGACGGGCAGCTTTAGAGTGGAACCACGCTAGCGTCATACTTATCCAAGTGTCTCTGTCACGTCTAAGAAGACACACACTTTTTTTGGAGAAAGAATCAATTTTCGGGCCTTCTTGCTTGTTTATTTTTTGTTTTTAGAAAACCCGAAAAATTGTGTCTTTCCCAAGCAAATTGCCTGTCTTCTTAGACATGACAGACTTATTGGAGAAGTATGAGGCTAGCGTGGTTCTACAGTAGTTCTACCCAGACTTACCATCTGACCAGTAAAACCGTCCCCACCAGAGTCATGAGCACTTGCACGCCCCCCAAATGCAGTACATTCACCATTTCCCAAAACTACTCACACAGGTTTTTTTTTTTTAGCTCTCAAACCTACTACTCATAGGGCTTGTACACTTTGTCAACTGGATTTTAACTAAGTAGCCTAGTCTGTAAAGCAAACTGATAGAAACTTGTAGCAAGTAGTAGTTTTGTCGATTTGGTCAGCTTTGTAGTTTAGTTAGTGGTAGTTTGAATTTTCCACAAAGCCAGCGAGTGCTTTAACTACCTAAGTCTGATAAAAACTTCAATTGGGAGAGATTTATAAATGCACTTAATATAACACAGGTGGGGTAAACATCAATAAGGAAAGAACTGTTTTGGGGTTAAGCCAACTGATGGGGTGCTTGGTTGAATTCGGCACTGCGATTAGATAGTGTCGCGCTTGTTGACACACCGGGGGGTTTATAAATAGGACAATTCAAGAATCCACGTTAAATTGGACGGCAAAGCCCACGCTGTCGTGTATCCCTATCTGTACCAGCTGATTTTTCTGTATATGTTTTGTTTACTTTGTCCCCCCACCATGGGTGAGCCTTAGGTACAGCAAGAAATTTTTTTTTTTTAGCTCTCAAACCTAGCTAGCATACAGTGCCACCATACGACGAAACTGAAAGGAAGCAGAGTTACAGGGACAAAACATGTGTTAATAGTAGAGAGAACGCTGAACTCCCATGACGGAAATACTACGTTCGAGTCTTGGCAAATTCAGTTAGATACTCTTGTATAAGTTAACTTCGGCCCGCTCATTCTCAGCTTCAGCCACTATGGAAAGACTCCAAGATGGACGGATAGGCACAAATTTTTAAAATAAAATAAATTAGTAAAATAATTATATGTAGGTTAGGTAGCACAGTAACTACTAGGTATTTCACATTCGATAAGAGCACGAGCGCGGGTAAGTATGACTTGCATGATTTTGCTACAGACTTTATTCAGAAGTAAAAAGGGTTCAAGTTTCCTAATTTTTTAGTTTCAACGTGGTGGTCAAGGTGGTAGGTAGCTTTGAATTCCGTCATAAAATTTCACTAACACTGTCGGTCACTCAGAAGTAAAAAACAAACAAACAAGCGAGAGGAAGGAAGGCCACTGACTGCCCGATTGTCACAACTGGCGGTCTACTGTCCATACACTACGGCCAATCAGCGAAACTCAGCGAGTGCAAATACGGACCAACTGCTTTTTCAGTTGACATGTGGAAGGTCGTAAAGAACCAAGAAGCTCAGCTTCCTGTTAGGCCCTTTAAACACTAACATGCCATGCTTGCATATCACGCGAAATTTTTGCCAAGGTCGAATAGGGCTAATTACTATCTGGTGTAGGTAATTGTTGGTAGAGAGGAAGGTAAGTAGGTATGTTGGAAGTTTGATAGGTGGTTAGCTAGACATAGGTACACAAGCAGGGAGCTCGGCCGAAGTTAAACCGAAATACAATCGAGGATGGCGGGTTCGACCTTTGAGGTACCCGACTTTCTTTTTGCCAGAAATACAAAAAAGTAGGTGAATGGTTGGGAATAAAACAGCACTGTTAACGTTTTTATTTTTTGCGGGTGAACTCGAATAGAATTTTTACTCATTAGTTCAAAATATGTAGGAATTGGTATGGCAATCGGTATTGACCTAATACTCTTATTCACCGATTTTCTTTTTATCGTTCTAAATGTCGCAAGGAAAAGTTACCAAAATCACCAAAAGTACATACCTAAAATAGCACGTAAGTGTCCTTCAAGTGTCTGCAAGATGGTGGTTTTGATTTCCTTGACGTCCTTCCCTAAGAACTGCTCGCTGGCAGTCTGAAGTAATTCCTCAGCGCGCATGATCTTGCACTGGGCGACTCCTGTCACCGTGAGGGGCACTCCCTGCGCGGTCTCCACGTACTCGCAGATGGGGTTTAGAGTCATAACCTCGAGGGACAGGCGCTGGACGTCTGTGATTCCGCACCAGGCCCAGGCCCAACCCCCCACCACCGTCACCTTTCGCGTTGCCCTGCAGCATCCACCTATAGACAGAACAGAAAAAGGTACGTCAAAAAACAGTGTAACATACATATAGCTGGGACGAAAAAAAGAACAAAAAAAAGTACAGCATGGACATCAACTCTTAAATTACATAATTGCTGGTTTTGCAGGGGATGAAAACATGTACACCGGGCCTGAAATTACATAATCATGATTCTCGCAGGCGCAGTGAAATACTTTTACAGCTGAGAAATTTCCTCCAAAATAGGGTTTTCCTTTTGTGGGGAGACTCAAAATTGTTCCTGTAGGAAGCCTCAGATGTCTTAGAAAATTCTAGATTTCGAATATTTTTATAGAGCTGACAGAGTTTTACTAGTTTTTTTGAAAGGGGAAAAAATCAAGACCTTCAGAAAATTCTTCCCTAGAATGCTAATCAGATTAGGCGTCTAGGATAATTTTGGGTCCTTTCAAAGAAGGGGATTTTTTTTTTTTTTTTGCAACCTGTACTTAATGTCCTAAAGGACAACTGAATAACATATCACAGAGTAAGTCTTGCTTTGGTAGTTGGTTAGAGGAACAGCGAAGGAGTTTTCTTATCTCGGTGACCTTCCAACCCCATTCGTCATCACAGCTCTCTCCTTTTTCCATCTATTCATATACTTCTCTCTCTTCTTTCATGAAAAGGATGAATTCAATGAATGGATGAAAAGGCTGGTACAGAACAAATTCATACTTCCCCCACTTCTTTTTTTTTATGGTATGTAAGTGTATATTTGTTAGAGAAGAGCAGAAGATCTTGACGGAATATGAATAGAGGGCTATGAATGCAAAAGTGTCCTCTAGAACAGAACACTGCAGTTCTAGGACGGGGGAGTTTTACAACAAAAATCTCTCAAACACTGAATTCAAACCTGCGTCCGGCCCATAAAGACAAAGAGTAAAGGGTGTCCAAGTTAAAACTCAGGACGTGCCGATTGGAACGTGCATCCACATACGTTCGCCACCTTTGGTACCGTTGCCTACTTCGGCCACAAAACACAACTAAAGAAGACACTCTTGATTTCCATTTCATAACACATGGCACTTCTTTATAGACCATCACTTCAGCGGCCACGTGGTCCACTCTAAGAAGAAGAAATCTACAATAGATTTGAATAGGCGGGGTAGGTCTATGGATGTAGAGAGAGTGCAAGCCGTTAGGTTTGAATTGAAGAATAATTCCCTCCAGAGCTCCAGCACCAGTAGTCAGGGAGCATACAGACACCACTGCAGGTGAAAGGTGCTCAGCCATTCTTCAACAGACACTGAGTCATTTCTAAGGTAAGAGTTACAAACAAATAACAATGACGCAAACTTATGTTTTATCGTTTGAGGAAACCTTTCTAACGCGGGATCAAATCCCAGTGCTAACCAAATTTTTCTTTCCCCGGACCCTTCATTATCCATTATGATCTACTAAATACCAATTATTCAGTTATGGGGACCTACAGTTTTAGTCGGGTTCCAAATGACGACAGCGTCCATTTAGTTGACCACAATTCAAAAGTAAATGTTCAAGAGTTAAATACGAGTACCTCTGCAATCGGCATGAGTAGTTTTCTCTATAATCATGATTTTTATCTACTTTTACTATTATCAACTAAAGTATACCATCCTTCGGCAGGTTTGTAGATCCTAGAGACGGTACAGGTGCAATCTAAGAGATAGATAATTAAATATCGATTTCGTCTCCCCAACTTACGCAAGATGACAGCAAACATACCGGTGCCTGACTTTCTGATGTATGAATTTGTTGTATGACCCATGTTTGGAATGAATACTCACCTACCTAATGATGCCACAATGCCAAACACAACACACAAAATCAGAGGTGTCGCAATGACGTGCATGATGACTATTTCTTCGTGGCGATAATCAGGCAGCCGCGGTTCTCGAATTTTTTGGCTCATCAGAGAAAGTAGGTAGCGATTAATAGATGCATCAAATTCAAGAAGGTATAACAACCTTGGTAGGCTATTACGTTGGGATATGGAAGGTATTCTTTCGACGTTTCTCTCACTACCAAAGCAAGAACTGAATATTTGCTTCGTTACAGTCGTTGGAAAATAATTTAAAGGAGGTAACGAACAACTTAGAAGAATTGGTAGAAACTTCCAGCAGCCTGAAATGGAGAAATACCGACTTTCCTCACCGGTACGTTGTTTCCTATGAACCATACTCACAGAGAAAATTTCTTACTTTGGCTCCTCTATTTCGGTAAACTTCGCTCCCCTTTCTAAATAATGTCTTTCGGAGAATTTGCTAAATAAAACTGGAAAATGTTGGAGAAAGTTTCGGAATCGCTGGCAGAAGTCAATGACACAGTGCGGTGGACCTGTTGCTCGCACACGTTGTAGTAATATCAAAGCTACGTAGATTGGCCGCTGATCAAAAATTCTTCAAAAAATGCAACGGAAATGGGTGGGTTCACTGACTGCGATAGAAGACGCATCACCTCTCACTGTCATTGCCAGAGTTAAATCTGTTAGTGTCCAGCTTTTTCAGAGACACAAAATATTTGCCTCTGAGAAAGTAAATCCCATTTCAAGCTCTCTGCTCTACTTTTGAATCGGCTTCGCACAACATTAAATCAGCTTCCGCCTTCTGATTACTTCCGCATACTTTTGTGGAAACAGTACTCTATACCCCTCAGAAGAGGTAAAATAAACTGTTACAGTTGTCTCTCTCTATAACGAAAACCTCTCTATAACGAGTGACCCTACAATCCATTAAAAAACCTCGCTAAGTTTTGTAACCCTCTCTCAGCGAACTCTCTTTATATAGCGAGCACGGAGAGAGAGGCAACTGCAAAACTCAGAAAAATGCGCGACCTTCGGTCTCATACCGATAAATCCAATTTGCAACACAAACAACTTAAGTGTTTCTTGTGTTTCTTTTCAAACGTCCATAAGCACTTTATAAGACTGTCACCATAAGGATATAATGTTTTACGATTTGGGCATGGTGCCATTGTTTTTACTTTCCCTGGCTTTGATTACTATGCAAGGGGCGTTAAGGTGTTTCCACACTGCCAATATACTGTCACGTGGTCATGTCAATCGTCTCTTCCTCAACGTTAACTGCGTCAAACCGTTACTTAATCTTTATTTGGGACTCACTTAGGACCTTCACCACAATACCCCATACATTCCCATATTCAGCGACTGGCTCATTCGCTATTTTTGTATTTATTGTACCGCTCTCTAGCTATTTCCTTCATAATCCAACGGAAATTTAATGAAAGTATAAAGAGGGCGCTCTCACCCCCGCTATAGAAGGATATAATGCTTGTCAAAGGTCAAGAATGGTGTCAAGCACTCGAAGAGAGTGACGACGATGTACTTCATACGCCTAATACGTTACAGTATGGGTTATTTATAGCTCCAACGCGGAAGATGTTCTTTTAAAAAAAACCAGGAATACTGGAAGGTGGGTAAGGGGGAAATTAAAGGGGAAGGAGAAGGCAGCTCATCCCCTCCCAGTACCCTATTTCAATATCGTGTATAACAGAATTCCGCAAAGTAACCGAAGCCATGCAGTTTAGCAGTGGGCCGAAGCCAATACATCCATGTCGGAAGCGGAAAATTTTTCCGTTACGCCGGGATTCGAACCCAGACCTCTCAGAACATAAAGCGGACCCCTTGACCGCTCGGCCACTGAGAGGCACAAATTTTATGGGTTCAGTGTGCTTTTTTGGTGGAAAGAGAACGGAAATATCACTCCTGACCGCCCGATGCTTTATTCTGTTTTAGGATTATTTGTAATACCATGACATCATGAGTGCGGCAGCGGTGGGGCTGCCTATAGCCCTGGCGGGCGCAGCGGCGACAGCAGCAGCGTCAGCAGGCGGACTTTCCTGGTTCTTTCCCCTCTTAGTGGCAGCTGTTGCCTACTTCCACTATGAACTTCTCGACCCAGAATCAAGACCGATAGATGTAGTACCGGAGATGATGCTAGATCACTATGATTTTATCGTTGTGGGAGCAGGCTCAGCAGGTAAGGAAAACTTCGAACATTCTCAGTTTTGTTCATAGTTCTTCCATTCGGAGGTCTCCCACTGAAGAGATAACTGAGGTTGCTTACATTCGGTCTTGAGAGCTATCTCGTAGCTAAGTAAAAATAATTATTTTCTATGTTTTGAACAAAGGGCAAAGTAAAAAAAATGCGTTTACTGTTTGTTCAAATGACATATGTTCATTCCATAACTATTTCTGTACTCTTAAAACGTGAAGCAATGCCAGCTCTTGGAAATTTAAATTGGCACAACAATTGTTCACGGTTCCAGAATATCCCGTTAAAAGTTGAACTAATTGGGTGAGTCACGTCCGGGAATCCAGTGGGCTACGGTGGGACGGATATTGGTCTCTCTCTGTAACGACTATCAAGAGAGTCCGTAAATTTGCTCGCTATAGAGAGAGTTCACTACAGAGAGGGTTTCAAAATGAGTCAATGGTTTATCAAGGGAAGGGAATGTAGCGATCGCTCGTTATGAAGAGGGTTTCATTATAAAGAGTGATGAAATGCATGCAATTTTTTTTACCTTTGCAATTATGATTATTTAATCGGGAATTAGAATTAGAAATATCAGAATTGTCAACTTTTTGTCAACCGTAAGAGAAAGAGTCGAAAAAATTAATATTACTTTTTTGGTAACAACGAAACGATAGGCAAAACTCACAGAACACATTGAGGAATTACTGGATGTGTCGTTTATCATTTCGTCCTAACTTCAACCGATTCACCTAAAAAAGTTCGTTAACTGGCTTTCAGGGGCAGTTTTGGCCAGTCGCCTCAGTGAAATCGACAACTGGAATGTACTTCTACTTGAGGCAGGTGGTGACGAAACGGAAATATCTGACGTACCTCTCCTGGCAGCATACCTACAGCTTAGTAAGCTTGATTGGAAGTACAAAACTGAACCTCAGGGGACAGCTTGCTTGGGTGAGTTATATTCACAGCGTACAAGACACACTGGCTAGGCTCTAGTATGGTAAGTGCACCACCATCTTGTCGCAATTATCGATCGATAAAAGACCAGCGATTTTCGAGCGCCGTTAATGTCGCATGAACTTTTAGGAATGAAGAACAACCGGTGTAACTGGCCTCGTGGGAAGGTGCTTGGAGGATGCAGCACTCTAAATTACATGCTTTATGTGCGGGGGAATAAACTTGACTACGACCAGTGGGAGGCCATGGGTAACCCAGGATGGGGCTACGATGACCTTCTCCACTACTTCAAAAAGTCCGAAGACAATAGGAATCCTTACCTCTTGAGGACACCTTACCACGGATCTGGAGGGTGAGTATTTGCTGTCCCCCTTTATGTATTATGCAATGGACCGGTTTAAGATCTAACCAATATAGTCCTAATAAAGGGTCCGACAACAGTCGCACTTAACTTTCTCGCCCCATTTGATTTTTTATTTCTTTTTATTTTTTGGAGATTTTTTTGCGGGCGTAATTTTTAAGCAATCCAAAATCGGTTGAAAATGACCCAAGAGCATCTATCTGAGATCACTCCTACCAAGTTTCATGGCTGTCATTCTATTACTGTAGTCCCAAATGCGTTCTAACCATTCAAAAACGTGGTTTCTCATTCTCAACTCATTTTCGACACTTTTTTGACAAAAACGGCCGTAATTTTGAAGATAACAAAATTCTGTTCGACAGATGTTTAAGTTACATGGTTCTACACAAATTTACCAAATTTCATGACAATCGGTCAATAAATGTGAATGGCGCCGAAACGATCGAACTTTGGTCCAGAACGGCCGTAATTTTCAACCAATTCAATTTTAGTTGAAAATGACCTCGAAGCATCTATTTGTCAACACACATACCAATTTTCAGTGTTATAGATTGAAAAGTGTACCGTCGGCGCTTGTCTAAGTAACCAAAAACACGATTTTTGAATTATTTTGGCGGTTTTTTGACAATAGCGGCCGCAATTTTTGACCAATCAAAAAATCCTTGAAAATGTGTCTCGGCAGTGATTTTAGACAGGTCCATACCAAATTTCATCAAAATCGGATGAACGGTATAGGCGCTAGAGCACTGCACGGACTGACTGACTGACGGACTGACGGACGGACGGACGGACGGACGGACAGACTTTTTCCAGAAACCACTTTTTTGGACTCAGGGGACCCCCAGGATCATGGGAAACCCAAAATCTCAATTTCGAAATTTTGCACGAAAACAATACTTTCTCGCCATATATGGCTAGCGAGAAAGTAAAAACTGTACAAGCCTGGATCCAGGTCCCTCAGACTTCAAAATGACTTCCAAGACGACCATGAATTTGAAAATGAGCATGCTATAGTTGAGTATCGTAGACCTCTTCGATAAAAGCGTTCCAACTTTCGCGAAAACCAGACGAAATTTCAAGAAGCGTCCGACTGATTTTCGTGTCTGTCATGTGAATCAAAATGAGTAATATTTGACTTGATCTCGAATCGCCATAACAACTTGGAGGTCTCTGGAAACACTGACAAATGAAGAACATTCTTGCTTATTTCGAAAGTCGAACCAGCCAGGATATCATTATTTTCGTTTCAGGTATTTAACGGTACAAGAAGCGCCTTGGCATACACCCCTGGCCGCAGCCTTTGTACAGGCAGGGGTCGAAATGGGGTACGAAAACAGGGACATCAATGGAGAGTACCAAACAGGTTTCATGATCGCACAAGGTACCATCAGGCGTGGATCAAGATGCAGTACCAGTAAAGCCTTCCTGAGGCCTGCCCGGCTAAGGGGCAACCTCCACATAGCTATGGGAGCCCACGCACTTAAGGTACCGTTCTTTCTCAAAAAGGATTTCAATCAACATTCAATCAATAAAATTGTTGGACCATGCTGGGTTTCTCGGTGTTGCTTATGACGAGTGTTGTCAACTAAACAAGAAACTTAAGTAAAAACAAGGATAGCTAGGGAAGTCAAAAGAGAAAAGGTAGCTTTACACGACATGGAAACAGAACAAAAAGCTCATTCATAAAAGGAAAGTCACTGATGCTGTCGCTACCAAAGCAATAATTAAAATGGTCCTTTGTAACATTTTGTTATTATTCAGGTGTCTTTCAGTGGTTTGAAGATCATTTTTAGAAAGTAACAAGCATCCGAGATGAAAACTCACAGCAGCCTCAAATGGAAAAGTCTCAAAGCAAATTTTAATTAATGCTTTGGTAGTGAGAGAAAAGGTGGTTTCCCTGCCTCGACGACTTTTCCAGCTCCGCAAACATCAGTATTATTAATATACAGGCAGCTTTTCTGTGGTGTTTTGATTCTAGGTTTTGATCGATCCTGTGACGCGCGTGGCATACGGCGTGCAGTACGTGAGGGAGGGAAAGGTTCAGGTAGCCCGTGCCAGCAAAGAGGTCATCTCAAGTGGAGGTTCCGTTGGCTCCCCTCAGCTGCTCATGCTTTCAGGTTTGTTTCTGACAAGCTGAATATATGTGATTCGTAGTCTACAAAAGTCTGTAGGTCCTAAAAGTGAAACTTTACATTGTCACCGATAGACGGATGGTAAGCACTAGGGAATATGCGATACCTGACATACTACGAACACGTTCACAGGATAATAAAGAGATTATTTTTGCAGGTATAGGTCCTCGGGAGCACCTAACCCAGCTTCAGATCCCAGTTATTCAAGATTTACGGGTGGGGCATAACCTACAAGATCATATAGGCATGGGCGGATTCGCTTTTCACGTGAATCAAGACGTTTCCCTTGTACAAGCTCGCTACGAGAACGTCCCCGCTGTCCTCAAGTACGCCATGTTTGGAGATGGACCCCTAACTGTCCTCGGAGGAGTCGAAGGTGAGCTAAACGCGTGTAAAGTGGTTCTCCACTATTTCATGCCACCTTAAGAAATTTTCGCAGACCTTTTGCTGAGGATACTGGGTTCTGAAAAAGGGAAAAAGAAACCACAGAAGCTGATGCAAGGAAACTTGTACCATGAAAAATGTGAGCGTACACGATGGAGACCTACAGTTTAAGTGGGTTTCAAACTACTATATATATTTCCCTTGACATGCAGAACATATCAGAAAAACCTTTCTGTATGATCGGGATCGAACCTGCGTGTGTGATCCAGCTGTCAGTATTCCATCTAAAACACTCGGCTGTCTACTGAATCTTTACTAAATGTTAACTTGCTTCTAGGTCTCGCCTTCGTTAAAACAAAATACGCGAATGCCAGTATTGACCTACCGGACATAGAATTTCACTTCGTCTCTGGCTCAACTGCTTCCGACGGAGGGACTCAGATCTGGAAAGCTCATGGCATCAAAGACAGTTTCTACCAGAGGGTTTTTGAGCCTATCGTCAACAAAGACGTCTGGAGCGTAATTCCCGTCCTTTTAAGGCCAAGGAGCAAAGGCATCATCAAACTTCGAAGCAGCAACCCCTTCGATTACCCTCTCATTTACCCCAATTACCTCACTGACCCTCTGGATGTAGCTACCCTCGTCGAGGGAGTCAAAATAGGAATTGCCCTGAGTCGAACAAAGTCATTCCAAAGGTCAGTATTAAGGTTAAATGGGAGCGATGTATTTACAAACAATGAAAGAACGATGTGAAGACGGAAGACGATTTTGAGGAAACTGTTTATTTAATTGTTATGAGATACAACGAGATATATTAGTTTAATATGTTGTAACTTTACGATCGAGAGATTTTAAAAAATAATTTTGTTGATAAAAAATCACTTGATTGTAAAATAAATCACAACCAAAAGTTTTATCAGAATATGAGCATTAAAAAACGTCAAAAAATAATAGTTTGTTGAGGGACTTTCCAGTGAAAAAGTGCAGATAAATGCTTCGAGTTTCGATCCCCCCCTTATTACTGTTGTTTCTGTGTCTATCTCTGTCTGTGTCTATGTCACAGGTTCGGGAGCAAACTTCACGACATTCCCTGGCCTGGGTGTGAGCACCTTCCTCCATTCTCAGATGCTCTTTGGGAGTGTATGATCCGAACGTATACGTGTACTATCTACCACCCTGTGGGCACCTGCAAGATGGGGCCTTACTGGGACCCCCACGCCGTGGTGGACCCCCAACTCAGGGTCTACGGAGTCAAAGGTCTTCGTGTGGTCGATGCTTCCGTCATGCCGAGCCTAGTATCCGGAAATACGAATGCCCCAGTTATTGCCATTGCAGAAAAAGCTGCAGATATGATTAAGGAGGAGTGGAAACATGACCAAAGAATGAATTCTTTGGACGGCGGAATACTTGGAGATTTTTAAGAACAGATTGAACAGTTAAATCCGTTAAGGGTCCACTTAACCTGACTATGCATTTTTTGCCGCTCATAAGATTAACATTGCGAGCGGCGATTCATTTTCAAGGTTTACCCTTGGTTGGAAAGACACAAAATTTTGCCTATACCTAGCCCTAACAATGTTGTAGGTCGTCATCGAAGCAGATTTCCCAATTTTTTACTGGTTTTCGAGATACAGCACTTTTCCATTAAAAAATTGAGGTATGCGATGCTAGCATTTGCAAAACAGTTGCAATAAAAGAAACCAGTGAGAAATTGGGAAATCTGCTTCAATGACGACCTACAACATTGTTAGGGCTAGGTATAGGCAAAATTTTGTCTTTCCAACCCAGGGTAAACCTTGAAAATGAATCGCCGCTCGCAATGTTAATCTTATGGGCGGCAAAAAATGCATCGTCAGGTTAAGCGGACCCTTAAGGGATTTCACCAGTTGCTAAAGTCTACTATAGTGTCTCCTAAAAGTACACTATAGCGTTATCCTTCCGAAAAGGAAATTAAGTGATTTTCACCATCCTGCCGATAGCGTTCTTTCCATTAACGTCAGCTTGTTGACTTTTAACGACGTGATAAGGATTTTGGCCACTCTTTTGGGAAGGTCACTTTATCTGCTGGTGAAAGCCACCATTAATCGGTTAAATCTGGTTAATTTTATCATGGTTTGTTTGTGTCTTATGGAATGTTCTTAAGTAAGCCAAGCAATGGTCCAATGACTCCGTTAAGTGAAATAAGTAAGCCAAGCAATGGTCCAATGACTTCGTTAAGTGAAATAATGGAGATACTGTTACCCTTAAGTTGCCACTGTGTTTTAAAGTGTGATTTAAACCCTATCAAGGCACCACAATAATCTGGCGAGTGAAGATTCTCACGCAGTTCCTACAAATAAAATGCTGCACATTTCATATATTTCACAGATGTGACACATATTGATTTATTAAGCTTTAATGTCACTTCTAAGAACGGCCTCCAAAGCTTTAAATTTTATTTATAGTGCCCACTTTGCTCCGTGTGTAAAAAAATTGAACGACGATTTACGGACGTAAAAATAAAGTATTAGTTTTTGAAATGAAATAAGAGTTTCAATTATAAGCCAGAAATTTGAGAAGGAAATTTATTTTTCACTTGAAAGACAAGAGACTTTGTAGTATAATAGTATAGGTATAGGTATCGTAGTAGGTATATAAGTGCCTAAGGAACGCGAAGGCCTAAAAACACGCCTAACAGAATAGAGGCGCTCATTTCACCATAGCTCATCAAATTCAATAGGGCTCTATAAAATTGATAGGTAGGTAACTGAGAAGAACTTTTCCGTTTTTTCTGCATCACGAGACCTACAAAGTCATCAACTAATACACGTACAGGACAAGGACAATGGCGAAGAAGCAGAAGAAGAATTGCGCCTTATATAATTTAACTTAACCTTAAGTCGCACCTGGTCACCAAAAGCGCTAAGAAATGGAATATGAGGAAATTAACCGAAAGTTTTAAAGATACATCACCGGAAATTGCTTTCAACTTCAAGGCTTCCGGTAGGAGATCGAAATCAGAAATGTCTCCGTGATTCTGTGACTTCCGCTTCACCCTCCTTGAACAAAATGAGAACTTTAGGACTAAAATTGACTTCGAAATTCACTGAAAATAAAGAAATTTCCACCTTCACTTACTAGGGAAAACTGGCCAAACCACAAGGATGAAGCCAACTTAGTCCGTCTACCTGTCAATTTCCATCAAATCAGACTTTGTACAACCCTGAAGCCAATTCAATAAGTAATAATCAGCAAAAAGGCAGAAGGAAAGTGTCAGTCACATACCGCACTGACCTATTTTAAGTTCATCCGAGTTGTGTTTCAAATGTGTGTGCACCAAAAATGGATCTCCATACTTTAACTTTAAATTCGGTGGTTAGGATAACTGCAACCTACGCTGCGAGCACTTCGTTCCTGCTTATGATCCGGCTAACCATTATGTCCCTGCGTCCAGATATTCTCAATGCAAAGGTTACATTTTAGGATATTCCACATGCTATAGATCTTAATCCTAAGAAACTTACCAGCTTTAGACGGTAGTCAGAGAAAAGGTATATTCTGAGAGAGCTGAGGAAAAAAATCCTCCGATTTTGGCTGTTGCGAAAGGAATTTTTAAACTTTGGTTTAAGGCTATGCTTTCCCTAATGGTGCATTTCTGCCACATAATTAACAGAGCTTTGCTAGCGGTAAACGTTAGAAAATTGAACCGTTGAACTGTTTTTGTTCAGTCAACATTCTGTTCGAACTAAGAAATTACCTTCAGATATTTTTAAAACAAAGTCTGTGAAAATATTTCAGCAAAAAGTCAACACCTAAAATCAGGAAGGGAGGAAGGGAAATTTCCCGATACGTGCGTCTATTAGAACGCGTCTGTGTTTCGCATAGTTTTGAGCTAGAGGAAATTTTATTGGATTAATATTGTCTATATCTAATATAGGAAAGAGCACGTGTCACGCCGAGTAGTCAGCTATTCGATATGTACGACTTCGTAGTCATAGGCGGTGGTTCAGCGGGGGCAGTGATGGCTTCTAGGCTCTCCGAAAACCCACAGTGGCGTGTTCTACTGCTGGAAGCCGGAGGGGAAGAAACTGTCCTCACAGAAGTGCCTATTCTAATGCCTAGCTTGCAGCTTACTGATATGGACTGGCAATTCAAGACTGAACCATCAGGTACATCAATACAACTAATTTGAGTCTGCGTCAGTGACCTTCTGGGTGATAAAAAAAAGTTTATCCAATCATCTTTTGGATGAGCCCGACGGTAAATTCTAAAGACAAAATTGGATTTTAGATGGGTTGGGGTTAAAAGCTGGTTGATCCCAGTTGGTTGCCTCCCTTTTTCCTTTTTTACAACTTCTTGCACAGTTGTAACTTTCACTCCTTAAAAAAGCCATAGACGTTTGTTGCTTGTAGCGCCGAAAACACAAATTTAACCTGATTTGCTTCTTCAGATTCCTTCTGTCAGGCAATGAATGGGAAGCGCTGCAATTGGCCAAGGGGCAAAGTTCTGGGAGGCTGCAGTACTATAAATGCCATGCTGTACGTGAGGGGAAACAAAAAAGACTACGACCGCTGGGAAACGATGGGTAACCCAGGGTGGGGCTACAAAGACATTCTCAAGTACTTCATACGATCAGAAGACATTCGCATTGAAAGGCTGACTCATTCACCCTTCCATGGAAAAGGTATCTACTTTAAACTACCAAGAATAGAATTAATTTGTAGTCTGAGACCACTGATACAACAATTAGTAGTTAAAGTAGTTCCCCAGGGGAACTACCCCAATTCTTTATCGAGTCTTTTTCGGCCTACAGGTGGACCAATAACAGTGGAGGAATTCAGGTACCAGTCGGAAATGGTTCCTCGTTTTCTTGATGCCGGAAAGGAGATTGGATACCAACTCCAGGAGGACATCAACAGTGGCACCCAGACTGGGTTCACTCAGTCTCAGGGCACCTTACGAGACGGTCTGCGGTGCAGCACAGCTAAAGCCTATCTACATTCAGCAAGAGATCGGCCCAATCTTCACATCAGTCTGCATTCCTTCGTCGAGAGACTCATCATAAACCCGTGGTCGAGAATAGTGGAGGCTGTTGAGTTCCAAACCAAGGTCCAAGGCAGAAAGACAGTACAGGTGACAAAAGAAGTCATCCTATCAGCTGGGGCAGTACAATCACCGCAGATTCTAATGCTCTCAGGAATCGGCCCAAAAGAGCACTTGCAGGTAAATAAATTATGTGTATCCGCTTTAAAATGAACCGAGATTATAGAAATGACGTATGACGTCTATACTCAATAAATTCAGGCTTATCGAAGGGTGGTTAGGCTACAGATATGTGAATTGTCGTTGTTAAACTCCTTTAGATCATTGAGACCCTACTTCTCAAGTCTACTTCTGGTTCTGAACAAACAATAATTTTGGGAACCCTGTTTTTTACTTTCTCGCCCGTATGTAATACATGGGCTGAGAAAGTTATGTCTTCGTGCAAAATTTCGATTTTGAGATTTTGGGTTTCCCATGATCCTGGAGGTCCCCCGAGTCCAAAAAAGTGGTTTTTAAAAAATGTCCGTCCGACGTACGTACCGTACGTACGTCAGTCTGTCTCGCAACTGGACGTCACACCGTTCGTCCGATTTTGCTCAAATTCGGTATGTAGGTACCTAATGTAAATATCTGGACATATTTTTGATAAATTTTGATAACTCAAAAATTGCGCCTGCTATGGTCAAAAAAAGGCAAAAAATCGTGTTTTTTGACAGTTAAGAAGGACTGGAAGCTACGTACATCAAGTTGGAACCTTGAAAATTTTCGAAAGTGTTTTTGAATAGATGCTTTTAGGTTTTTTGCAATCAATTGGAGGTGGGCCAATAACTTGGCCCAGTTTTGGCCCAAACGCGTTGGTCGTCACTTCGGTAGCACTATTCGATCGATTTCAATAAAAATTGGTAGGGAGGTGTACTTTAACCTAGTTTGATGTTTTACCGAACGAAATTTATCCAACATAATAATTATGGCCAATATTGGCATTATCGTAGGAAAATTTTCCAAAAATGGAAATCACGTTTTTGATTGGTTCAGACGGATTTGCAACAACCCTAATCGACAGATTTCCTTGAAAATTGGTGAAAGTGGTCTCAGATAGATGCTTCAAGGTCATTTCAATAGATTTTCAATTACTTGAAAATTAAGGCCGTCACATGGAAAATAGAAAACACGTACTTTGCGCGTCGAACGACACTTCACCATTTGACGAATATGTTTGAAATCCGGTGAGTAGGTGCCTAAAATTATTGTCCAGTGTATGGCAAAATAATTTTTAGAAAAAGTTAAAATATTGGTCCGAAAAAAATAAATTACGTAAAAAAAATCAAAATTTTCGATACCGCTGGCGTAAAAATTGCTAGAAAGTCAAGTGCGCCCATTGTCGGACCCTTTATTTTTAAAACAATGTGTGAAGTTACTATCTTCCAAGATGCGCGTGGAGTATAGTGGCTCGGATACATATCAGTCACATTATGAATGGTGCGGATCCAGATTTCCATGGAAAACATTCACTCAGACAGAAGGAAAATGTATCCGACTATATAACTGTAAAGCCTACTTGACACATGCCCGAACGTAATATAAAGGGCTATACACCAATTCTGGCAAAAGAAGATTTAGATAACACAACAGTAATAACACCTGATAAATCCCTAACATCTGAGGCTACTCCAGCACCCTAACAACACCAAGACGTGTAAAAATACCACAGCAAAGTGGCGTTAGGTCGGTGCAACTTGATGCTTTGAGAATGGGATTAACTCCGAAGATCCACTGCATGTGTACAGAGCGCACTGGCTTACCCTTAAGTTCGTCCAGCACAGCAGCCCTGACCTCAAATCTTTATAAGTTAACTAATGGGCGACCGAATGATTTTTAACTGGAGTTAAAGTTAATCTAGCAAAGCTAAACGTTACACTCCCTTTAACGGAGGATCAAAGCATAAGTAATGCTTCTTACTATTTCAGGAAATGGGGGTGTCAGTGATAGTGGACTCCCCCGGAGTAGGGCAGAATCTGCAAGACCATATCGCCATAGGAGGGACCACGTACCTGGTTGACCGTATAAACAAAACGAGTATAGGGCCAGGATTTGTGATTCCGAGGACTCTCACCATGAACTCCCTGCAACAATTCATCCACAAGAAATCGGGGCCTTTATTCGCTGTGCCTGCTTGCGAAGCCATGGCCTTCGTCCATTCAAAGTAAGTCGGAAAATCTTCAACGCAATGCCTTTTGCTGCAGCAGCCATACATTTTGGTTACGAAAGTTGACTCAAAATTTTAATTTTTAAGTAGACTTTTAATATGGGTGGATGAGTGATGTTATTCTCAGTCTCATCCACCCAACCAATACACAATATAGCTCAACACAAATTTTTTACAGGTATTCTAACGCAACCGAAGACTGGCCAGATATCCAACTGTTTTTGGGGTCTTATGGAGACAACACTGATGGTGGACTCTTTGGCAAGAAGATCGGGGGGCTCCGTGACGACTTCTATGCTGCTTGCTTCGAAAAAATTATCTACAAAGATGCGTACACAGTTCTCCCTTTACTGTTGCGTCCTCAAAGTCGAGGGAAGATACTGCTCAAGTCTAGCAATCCAAAAGATCCCCCACTAATCTACCCCAACTACTTCAGTCATCCCAATGACCTCAAGGTAACTACTCTACCAAAAGACTTTCTTGCACTGGGGATTCGAACCCTCTCAGGTCCGAACAGTACAAAGTACAAACTGTGTGAAGCAAGCCACTGTTTATCAGGAAGTTCAATCCCCGATATGTAAAAGACTCTGCAGATAAGGGAATTAAGATAGTGAAGGCATGGCACTTACATAACCGAATTCTAACAAATCCTCAAACTGACAAACTTTACAAAGATGTTGAACTTTTTTATGCTTCAAGGTGCTAGTAGAAGGAGCCAAAATAGGGTGGAAACTAAGCCAAACGGAAGTTATGAAGAAGCTCAACGCGACGCTGAACACAAATGACCCTCCAGAGTGCGAGAAGTTTGACAGACTGTCGGACGAACACTGGGAGTGCAAGGTAAGACCACAGGCAACCGTTGGAGGGCACAATCACATAAGGATGGGAAGCGTCCATTTCATTTTGGAAAAAAGATGAGTAAAGCGAATAGGCAAGGGTTGTTTATAAGGTAAAGAGTAGAAGAAAATCTATACGTACTCAGATAGGAGCTGCTATAGCGATTTGTGTCATGTACTGGCAAACGAGTTGTTTTTATATTGTTTTGTCTATGTCTTTGTCTATTTCACTCTCTTCCGTTTCGCAAGTCAATTTAAACATAATTATATTTTCCTAATAGAAACGCAATCAACAACTGAACGTCTTATTAAATACTCTATTATTTTCAGGCTCGGCTTTATACCATGACGATCTACCACCCCGTCGGTACCTGTAAAATGGGTCCTTCTTCTGACCCAATGGCTGTTGTAGACAACAAGCTGCGCGTTCGAGGCGTTCGAAACCTCCGCGTAGTAGACGCAAGCATCATGCCAACCATAACAACGGGCAACACGAACGCCCCTACCATAATGATAGCTGAAAAAGCTTCAGATGATGTCGCAAACCTGTGGCGTTGGTTTTCATAAGATAGGGACTACCTGTTTTCATTTTCGGGAGTGACAACAAGAGAAAACAGTGACAAGAGGAGAACTCGGCATTCTCACAACGAAACCAATTCGTGGAGCTGTGTACATTTGCGATGAGTATTCAGAACAATATTTAGTTCACATTTTTTCGGACATGGACTTTCCCAAGAAACCGTTGGGTAACTTTCATTTTGAAAAAAATGACCTCGTATTGCGGACAGGTACATTATAGATTACCAGAATATATGAAAATTTCAGCAGTTTCCTGGGAAGGTACATTTTCCTCTATTTGGCAGGGGAAGGAATATTTTACACTTGAAATGAACATTTCTTTTCGATTTAAATAAATAAAATTATGTACTGAGAGCAGTTCTTAGAGGTTCTTGCGCATTTGCAAAAGACAATGTTAGAAATATAAGTCTCTACTGCATTGAAATGGTTGGTTTTGTTTCTTACGTAAACATTTCAATTTCGAAATACCTATCGATAATTTCCATAGAACATCACAGTTCAGAGTGTCGTACCGGAATGTTCCAGTTTTCCTTGATCATGTCAGCAGCCTTCTCAGCAATCATAATGGTGGGAGCGTTGGTATTTCCTCTCACGATGACAGGCATAATACTGGCATCCACCACGCGCAGACCTTCTACGCCGTGAACTTTCAGTCTAGGATCTACCACAGCTGTAGAGTCTGAAGAAGGGCCCATTTTGCATGTGCCTACAGGATGGTACACACTAGTTGTAACGTATTTCATAAGACACCTCCAAAAATCATCACTGCCTTTTTCGAAGCCAGAACATTCTGGAATAGTTAAATAACTTGGTTCCGGTGATAGGTGACCCATGTGAATGGTCTTGGTCACCCGTTCTATGATACGGATGCCTCGAATCAAAGTACTACCATCTTCTTCCTCGGCCAAATAATTAGGGATGATAGCTGGCGCGTCAGAAGGGTTCTTGGACTTCAGTCTGATCTCACCACGGCTCTTTGGCTGAAGAACTGTAGGCACCATCAGAAGAACATTACCAACCTCAGTCAGCTCCTTGTATTGCTCAGCAACACAAGGTTTGAAGTTTGCAGCTCTAAGGAACTCCGATATGAGATACTGATCCTGCTTCGGGAACATTATGAAATGGTACTGGAGGTCGGGAACTTGAGAATTGTTTATTGTGTCAATAAAAGCCAGTACATCGGTCACGCCAATAGACCCGTAGAGGCCTTCTTGCTTGGTGATGTACTTATAGACTTCGTCAAGAAGAAGCTGCTTCGGAAGAGCCGTAGCTGACTCACGGTTCAAAACTAATGGTGCTCCAGGAAATAGGAGGTGGTCTTGCAGATTTTGACCAACGCCTGCCAGGTTTTTAACGACTTGGATGTTCAGCTTTTCCAAATCCTTTTGAGGCCCAACCCCTGACAGTTGGAGGATTTGCGGGGATCCAATTGCTCCCGCCGACAAAATGACTTCTTTATTGGCCCTGATGATCAGTTTTTTTCCTTTTCGCGTCATCTGGACACCAACGGCTCTATTCCCGTCAAAAATGATTTTCTCTACAAGCGTATTTTTAACCACCTTTAAGTTCTGGCGGTGTTTTATAGTATTCAGGTACATTTTAGCCGTATTGGCACGAGTTCCTTTATGGAGTGTACCTGGTACTTGCCCGATGCCAACTTGTGTCTCTCCGCTTGAGTCTTTATTATGAGGATACCCCAGTTCAGCAAAGCCTCCATACAGCAAAGTCTTTACAGTATTCAGGTTCTCCTCATATGAGAAGTTGGAGACGGAAAGGGGGCCTTTACTTGAATGGTATTTGTCATCTAATCCATAATTTTCTAATTTTTTGAAGTATTTCAGAATATCTTTATACGCCCAACCAGTATTTCCGAGCTTTTCCCAGGTATCATAGTCCGCGGAATTGCCTCTGACGTAGAGCATTGCATTAATGGAGCTGCTTCCGCCAAGAACCTTGCCTCGAGGGAACACGCACTGCTCGTTGTTCATCCCAAGGCACGCTAGAGGACTTTTCTCCCCCCGGAATTTCCAGTCAATTTCTGATCCCTGGTTACTAAATAAGAAAGCAGGAACATCCGACACAAAATTAGGATCACCCCCAGCTTCAATCAGCAGAACTCTCCAGTCTGGGTTTTCAGATAATCTACTAGCTAGAACAGATCCAGCCGAACCTAAAAATAAGAACCATATAGTTAGTGTTCAGTCACAGACTTATAGGGTGCGTCCCACCATGCCCAGTTAAAATTATACTGGAGATTTTGCCCTATGTTTACCATGTTCAATTTAACTTTTACCATGTTAAATTTAACTTTTAAGTTAAATTTAACATGGTAAATCTCCAGTTTAATTTTAACTGGGCATGGTGGGACGCACCCTAAATAGATCGGCACAACTTAGCTCCTGACGCCCCTGTCAGTGAGTGAGTGCTTAACGGAATTGCATGTCTAATACGTTAAAGGCTCAAAGAAAGCCGACACAGTTGACGTTTAGTTAGTCCAGAGTGTAGACCTACATAGTATGGTATCCGTGATATTAGGTTACTGCGAAATATCACAACAATAAGTTTTTAACTGTTAACAAACCTGCTCCAACAATAATAAAGTCGAACTGTTCTTCCTCGGTAAGCGAGTCGCCATAGCACGGAGGGTAGTCTGCAGGGTTGCCCAAACTGCAGTGAGCTGCCATGATGGTTTGTACCAGTTGAGTAAAGATGGCCGCTGGAAAACCTGACGCCTGGCCAGGGCACGCGTTGGGGAACGCCACTGGCACTGTAAACGCCTCCATCTTAAGAGAAAACAGTGAGATCTTAGACTTCTTAGGGTGTGTCCCACCATGCCCAGTTAAAATTAAACTGGAGATTTACCATGATAAATTAAACTTAAAAGTTAAATTTAACACGGTAAACATAGGACAAAATCTCCAGTTAAATTTTAACTGGGCATGGTGGGACGCAAACTTAGAGGGTGAAGGAGGGTTCAGAGAGAAAATTCACTTGCAACTATGTCGGGTTCATATTTTAGGTAGATTTCGATGGAATGCTACCTTTTGTTTGTTTTATTTTAGTGTAGTATTGTGGTGTCATCAGCAGTGCCACTATCAAAAAATGTATTCACAGTTTATTGATTCACAGTCCCTGGACCCCAAAACTGCCGTCAGCTCAAAAATTTGCATGTGTATTTTTCTAAAATTTGCGCGTGCAATTTACAAAACTTTTTCTCAAATTTCCCTGTGCGTAACATGCAAGGAATAAAGTATGTTTACACAAATGGTGTTAGCAAGTGAACTTTCACTCTGAACCTGAGACCTACAACAAACACAATATTACATTTAGCAATTTCACACTCACATTACCATATCTATATTATTAGCATTTTTGATACGACAAAGAGATTGTACATAGTTGCTACGTTGTTGTAACGTAGCTATTTTGGGACACATTCAATGCCAACACTACTATACCTTTTTAAAGTAGGTAATATAAAGTTGGGACCCAGTTAACACTGCCTTCTATAGAGCTAGCACTAGACCTAGTTCAAATCAAGACATACCTAACGTCAAATGAAACTACCGGTCAGTAACCTCAAGTCCTCGACATGAATTCGCCCTTTTCTCTTAAGAAAAACTACTAGCGAACGAGGCAGTTAATTAACAGTAAAAATAAAATTTATAAACGGTTCAAAAGATCGATATGATTAAATAGTTCTAAAACCAAATTTCAAAAGTGAAAAGCAACTTCAAAAACTTTACATTTCTTAAGAGTGCTAAAGAAAAAGCTTTGAATTACTGGAATAACTAGTTCTGGATTCTCCGATTTATCTATGTTTATTTTAATTCTATTTTAAATTTTATAGATTTTCAAACTCTCACTCTCACATATCCCGATGTTATGTACCTACCTACATACCTACCTATACTATACTGAAAATCGTCAAAGGGAATATTTTTCCTAGGTTCAAAACTACAACACAGCTGCACTACAGGACAAATAAAAATTGAAGTACCTACTGAAATGAGAGAAAATAAAGTGGTACCGTACCAGAGGAGTTGTCTTCCGTTGATCTGCGGATGGTAACGGCACCGGGCACCGGGAACTCTTCTACTTCTAAGACTCTCCAACTTCGGTGCGCGCGCAATCGCACCACACAAGGTCACACTCAACTATATTATTTCATTCCGAAACGAAATATGTACGTACCTATACTACATTTTCGGCCTGATCTTTTTAAGGCTCTGCTTTTGCTCACGGTGCATCTCTGCCTCATAATATTAATATTCCGCTGATTGCAAACGCTAACATGGCATAACCTTAAGGGAAAAAGTGGGGATCCTGAAATTTACAGGGAAATCGGAGAATCTGTCAAGATTTTTTAGGCTACGTTTTTTCAGCCGAGGGGAAAAATTATCTGAAAAAGTTCCCTACAATACATACTTAGTTACTATTTCATTGAGATACCTAAATAATAATAGCTGAGGGTTGGGGGGGACAAGCCCAGCAACTAGACCGTTTTCAAGTACTATCCATTGTGCTCAGCTGGCAGCACTACCAAATACCAGCTCCCCACCCATCGAGTAAACGATGGGGACCTACAGTTTTAGGTGGGTTCCGAACCACCACAGCCTCGATATACATTTCACTTGACATGCTGAACATATCAGAGGTGAATGCCGAGCAGAAAAACTTTTTGGTAGGATCGGAATCGAACCGGTGTGACCCGCGGCTCTCACTGCTCCTCAAAAGTCGACCATTTAGTCCACTCGGCTATCGAGGCCATTTGAGATACCTACACTAAGGGTGCGTCCCACCATGCCCAGTTAAAATTAAATTGGAGATTTACTATGTTCATGGTAAACATAGGACAAAATCTCCAGTTTAATTTTAACTGGGCATGGTGGGACGCACCCTATGGATATAACCGCATTTAACTTTAACTAGATAGGCGGAAGCGAGTGAAACGACCCTTTTATTGAAGTAAATTTAAAACTCCGATTCGGTTAACAGCTGTATATTACGAGGTGGGTATAGGAGTAGAGTCGTTCAAGTAGCATTTTGACACTGCATTATGTTATAGAGCTCAGGACACATATTACATCACCCTGATAAGAAGCAAAATAACAAGTTCCATGATGATAAAGATATGGTATCTATCGATTCTTTGGGGGGAAAAAATCGATTTACCCATTTTCTCGTATTTCATCAAAAACTTATTGCAAGAGAGTAAAATTCAATACAAATTTTAATTATAATGATTCCCGCAAAAGGAGTCGGAATAAGGAAGTGCATCCGGATTAGTTAACTGCTTTACAATATAGTTAATAAATAAATAATAATTAATTACTCGTGTCTGTGGTCGAACTGTAGAGGGAGCGTTTCAAAACGAGGGCTAGGTGACTATCAATGAAACATTTCTACATCATTACGACCAGAGAATTTATTTCAATGTGTCCTAGTCTATTGGAAATATGAAGAAATGAAGGTGTAGAAAAATCTACAAATTACAAAAGTCTTCAAAATAAACTATGTATTTATCTTCCACTTAAAGCTCTGTGTGTTTGGGTGCCTGGAAGTTCCAGTCTTCCTTGATCATGTCAGCAGCCTTCTCAGCAATCATAATGGTGGGAGCGTTGGTATTTCCCCTCACGATGAGTGGCATGATACTGGCATCGACCACCCGCAGACCTTCTACCCCGTGAACTTTCAGTCTAGGTCCCACCACGGCAGAAGGATCCGACGAAGGGCCCATTTTGCATGTGCCTACCGGATGGTACAAACTAGTGCCCATATGCCGAATCATACATTCCCAATATTTCTTCGACTTATAGTCGTGTTTAGAACACCCAGGAATTTTTAACTGAACTAGTTTTGGTTCATACGTCTGTAAAGGTTTGGCTTCAGCTATTTTCACCATAACGTCTATCCCCCTTATTAAAGTGTCAACGTCGCTTTTCTTTGAAAGAAAATTTGGAATAATCTTTGGGTGCTCCTTGGGATCAGTTGACCTTAATTTCAACTGGCCAACGCTTTTAGGTCGAAGCAAAGTTGGTGCAATTAGTAAAAGGTCGGATTTTTCTAAAATGTTTACAAATTGATCTCTCGTATCGTCATCGACATTCATAGATTGCAACCAAGGGTTCACAAAGAAAGTATCGTTGACGTTTCCGTAAAGAGTAATGAACTGAATGTCTGGGATAGCGGAAGAGTTCTTGGTGTTGACGAAGCCAGTGACAGTGGTGCCTCCAAGGGTGGCAAACATGCCTGTCCCGCGGGTAACGAACTCGTAGATGGCATCCAATTGCATAGTCTTGGTTACCTGTTCGGCGAATCCTTCATTTATTGCAAATGGTGCCCCAATAAAAATCACATGATCCTGAAGATTTTTTCCTACACCAGGAAGATCGATTACGGAAGGAATGGACAGTTCTTCGAGTTCTTCCTTAGAGCCAATGCCAGATAAAAGCAGAAGCTGTGGGGAGTTGATGGCTCCGGCGGAGAGTATCACCTCTTTTGTACTTTTCGCAGTCAATAAAGTATTATTGCGCAAGAATTCAACACCCACCACTTTCCCGTTTTCAACCAAAAGTTTCTGCACCAAAGCATGCTTCACCACTACCAAATTCTTCCGCTCTTTGACCGGATTTAAAAACATCTTGGCTGTGTTAGCGCGGGCACCCTGATGGACCGTCGCCATGGTCTCGGTAAACCCGAGCTGACTCCTCCCATTGATGTCAGACAGTACCCGGTAACCAGCTTCTTCTGCCGCGTCCAGAAGTCGCTGCTTCAGCACACCAACAAAGAAGTCATAATAGAAGTGATTAACAGAAAGAGGACCATCCTCCGAGTGATACTCTTGGGCTGCCATGTTCGCCAATTCCCAGAGCTTGTCTTCATTGCCTTTGAATTTCTTCCTGTACCCCTGTAGGCGGTCATAGCTTTCATCTTCAACTAGCTTAAAATCCTTTAAGCCCTGAGACTTTTTGAAGTATCTCAAGGCTTCTTCATAGCCCCAACCAGGATTTCCAAGTTTTTCCCATTCATTGTAGTCTTCAGCGTTACCTCTTACATACATCATAGCATTAATAGAGCTGCTTCCTCCGAGAGCTTTGCCTCTAGGGTAACCACACTGCTTCTTGTCCATACTGAGGCAATAACTATCGCCAGGTTCGGCCAGGTACTGCCAGTCCATGTCGGTGCGAGACATTTGGAAGAAAAAGGCAGGGATGTCGGACATGAAACTGGGATCTCCACCAGCTTCCAGCAGAAGAACTTTCCAATTTTCATTTTCAGAAAGACGGCTCGCAACCACCGACCCAGCAGAACCTGGAAGAATTATTCATCAATCAACAACTATGCAAGTATGCAAAATACATCACATTGCTGTAAAAATTAAGAGAACCTATAAAGCTGCAGGCGCATACTTCAGTAAAATTTTACATACACACGTGGCCTACTTGGAGACAGGTTTTTATTTTTTATAATACCATAAGCAATAAAATAACCGCAGGCAGGTGCAGCCTAAAACCTTCATTTCGTCTAATGTATTTCAGGGGTATTACGATTAATATAGAAAAAGTGATTATATAAAAGATCATATTTTTTACGTTACAACTATCAGAAAAGCAATATTGAACTTATAGTAGGTAATTAATTTATCACTAGTGTAGGCAGGTATTCAGTTATTTTAGGTACAGTTTCTTGAAATTTTTCAGAATAAAGTGATTCCCGTATCATGACACTTTAAGGTAGATTTAAAAAATATTTGGCTAACAATTTTTTTACCAAGGAATTTTTTCTCTCTTTCTTACACGTTACTCTTGATCAAATACGAGATACTATCATCCAGCAGTATCTATATGTATAGGACTGCAGTTTGTTAATTTCTGAATGTAATTATCTTATTGACCGGTAAACTATCAGATGACTGGCCTAAACGGACCAAAATTTTGATTATTTGAATATTTACCTGCTCCCACAACAATGAAATCGAACTCCGACCCGTCTGTGAACGTTGATCCTTGGTCAGTCGGGTAGCTTTTAGGGTCAGACACTCTGCACTGTGCACTCAGCAGAGTCTGAACCAACTGAAGGAACAGAAGTCCAGGTACACCGACTGCATGGCCAGGACAAGCGTTCTCATATCGAACAGGCTCCAAAAACGGTACAGATATCTATAAACATGATAAACGGATACAAATAAATGGCAACTTCTTTTGCCAGAGATCCTGCTCATAAAATTTATCTGCAGATTAAGCTTACAGAAATATTGAAACTGGTCGAACTCATCCTTACCCAACTTCTTTGTTGATCACTTTTTAAACCACTACCTAAAAATATTAAACACCCAGTGATTTCCAAGGTCCTAAACTACAAAAGAGTTGCTAGAAAAAAATTGGAGGGATGTCTATTTTGATTGTGAGGACTCTAAGTGTGAAGTCGTGGTGACTATCGAACCATTTTAAAATGGTAGAAAGGATATACATACCATGATACTGCCCGCCCCGAGAGTACAGGAACAGTAAATCAGACAGATACCAGATCACTCACATGAAATATCTTATCACTGATAATAATGATAAAGACGAACACTGGGAAGTATCTACCGAATTAGAGGGAAACCAAATATTTATAACAACAGCAGGTAGGTAATAGTCTGACGTAATATTGGGCGAAGGTCATGATTGTGTTCTTATATATACAATATTTTTCCCTATGCATTAGCCCAGATAGGTCAATATTGGTCCAATACTGTACAGTGACGCCCGACCAAATGCCCGCAGCTCATAACAAGCCCGCAAATATGACTCCCATCGAGGGGGGAGATTCCTTGAGATTCCACTGAGATTCCATAAAGATTTCCAAAGATTCCCAACGATATTCATAGAAAGATAAACCCCAAAGGGGTAACCACTCCAAAAAATTCCAAGATTCCCTGAGATTTCATAAAGATTTCCAATGATTCCCAACGAGATTCCCAACGAGTGGTTAACCCCTCGACTCCCAAGGACCCCCCCAAGATCAATTGTATTCAAAGATACCAAAGAGTTGGACATCTTCCTATTATAAGTTCGATACCTTGCTATTCTGCCCAATCACGCCTCAGATCCACTATGGTCCAGAGTCGGCCGGTCGGTAGGGATGGGCCAGAACGTACCATGAAAGAAACCTTTACCAGTGCTGCTGCCCACACAATGGACTCTACCACCCTACCCCATACACGATCACAGTGGGCCATATAGGACCATGCTGGGCGATATAGTAGCAGCGTCAGCTAGTGATGCACGATGCAAGAACAAGAACAAGAAACGGCATTTCTTGTTCTTGTTCTCCCAAAGAGACTCTTGCTCTTGTTCTTGCAGCAAAAATCCTATATTGTTCTTGTTCTCGCAGTAGAAATCACTTCTTGCTCTTGCAATTTCTTGCATACACATGGAATTTTCTGATGTTTAAATGTAGTTTTTTGTCTACTGAGCGGCCATTTCAAGTGGAGTCTATCGTCGCATAGTCTGCAGAATTTTTCGTACAAAATATGGACTCCAATCCATGAATGAAGCTTTGGAAAAAAACTGCCTGGGTTTTTTCAAGACTCTTGCGAGAACTCTTGCAAGAGTTCTTGTTCTTGCAAGTCACTCCTTGTTCTTGTTCTTGCAGCCAAAATCGACTCTTGTTCTTGTTCTTGTACTTGCATGCAAGAAATGCAAGAACAAAAGCAAGACAAGAAATTTTCGTGCATCACTAGAGTCAGCCAGCTGAGCTGCCTACATAATGGCGATGGCTTATAGACTGGCTGAGGATCACCCAGGATCGTCCAGTGGTGAGCTGAGCCAACAACGTGACGTATTACCCATCATAGCTTGGGTACGAAGCAAAGAAAGTCGGAACTTAAAGAAGTGCTTCAACTAGCTCGGCACGACGCCGTCTACCAAATGTCAAGAGCTACTGGTGCTACTACTGTCAACCAACGTATTTCAGTCCACCAGACCGAAACTGTCTGCTAAGTAACACAAAACAATAATGTTTCTGCTATGAAACATTAATTTTCACCAAAATTTTCCCAGACACGATATGACGAGGATTTTACTTTCTCGCCTTTACGTAAATATACACGTATAGTTTCGCGATGATAAAAAAAAGGATCTGAGATTTTGGGCTTCGCAAGATCCCTAAGGTAGGACTCAAAAAGATTATTTTTGACGAGTGTCACAGAAAGTCACATGCGACCACCATCGAACCCTTTATTTATCTGTACTGTGATGTCATCGTCATTTCCAATTTTATTTAACGTCACACCTACTCTACACTTAGATAATGTATTAGTACGGACTGTTTGACTGAAAATAACTACAGTTGCAGAACAGTTACAGTACTGTTACAGTCTCCAAAACCCTCCTAAAACTGCAGGTCCCCACGTGACGACTAGGGAGCTGCTGCAACAAAATAAATTTGGCAGTGCTGAGAATAGTCGTATAGTCTTCAACGAAGGACAGTACTGAAGGACAGTACTGATGGTAACCGAACGAACTACGTGCCAGGTGAGAATCCATGAATGGACGATCCAACCAAGTCAGAATTTACGCAATGAGTGGAGCAACGGAGTGTAAACAAAGCAACTCCCGAGACAACACTACCGCCCTTCTCACAACCAAAATGCACAGGAAGGCTCACGAGGTCCTGTGTTCAAATTCGTTCATCCGCATTTTTTTTTTTTTTTTAATGTGCGACATTCAGAGAACATATTATGCACCGATGAGTTGGTTTGTTGAATTTTATGGCCGAAGCCGAAGATGAAGTGGCCGAAGCCGAATATGAGTGGGCCGAAGCCAATATAGGAGTGGGCCGAAGCCAAAACACATCCATATCAGAAGAGAAAAATTTTTCCGTTCCACCGGGATTCGAACCCGGACCTCTCAGGACACAAAGCAACCCCTTGACCACTCGGCCACCGAGAGGCACCGCAATCTTTTCTCTGTCAGCTGTATGGCGGTTGCTGATGGTTTTCGCATAATCAGTCGTTTATAAGACTAACGGTCTCTGCAGACCGTATTTTCGGTCCCTTTATGGATGCCTAAATAAAAGCAAGGGAAATAGAACGTAACAGACTGAATTCAAAAAAGGTTTAAGATATAACTACCTTCAAACTCCAAGAGAGTCAAGTGCGATTATTGCCGTTGGATCCTTTACTGAACCGAAAAAAATCATTGCACACAAATTTAATCTTGAGTGTACCATTGCAGTCTGAAATAATTGGATGAAATGTATACAGAAGGGAATCAACGAGAAATAATAGTCTTGTATTTTCCTCTGTTCAATTTCAATTTTTCTTATCTACAAAAGAAAATTTCAATGTTCGTCATTAGCATTTTGCAGTTGTTTGCGGCAATTATATCCAGCAGAAGTCTCTCCGAAGGTAACTTTATTTTTGTTTCAATAAAGGGTCCGACAACAGTCGCACTTAACTTCCTCACCCCATATGATTTTTTTTTTAATTTTTTTGCGGGTTTAATTTTTACGCAATCCAAAATCGGTTGAAAATAAACCCACCAGTATCTATCTGAGATCACTAACACCAAATCTCATTAGTGTCATTCTATTACTTTAGTCCCAAATGCGTTCCGACCATTCAAAAACGTGGTTTCTCATTCTCAACTCATTTTCAACACTTTTTTGATTACAACGACCGTAATTTTGAAGATAACAAAATTTTGTTCGACAAATGTTTAAGTTACATGGTTCTACACAAATTTACCAAATTTCATGATAATCGGTAAATAAATGTGAATGGCGCCGAAACGATCGAACTTTGGCCCAGAACGGCCGTAATTTTAAACATATTCAATTTTAGTTGTAAATGACCTCGAAGCATCTATTTATCAACACACTTACTAATTTTCAGTGTAATAGATTGAAAAGTGTACCGTCGGCGCTTGTCCGACTAACCAAAAACACGATTTTTGAATTATTTTGGCGGTTTTTTGACAATAGCGGCCGCCAATTTTCAACCAATCAAAAAATCCTTGAAAATGCCTCTTGGCAGTGATTTTAGACAGGTCCATATCAAATTTCATCAAAATCGGATGAACGGCTCTAGAGCAGTGTACGGACGGACGGACGGACAGACTTTTTCCAGAAACCACTTTTTTGGACTCAGGGGACCTCCAGGATCATGGGAAACCCAAAATCTCAATTTCGAAATTTTGCACGAAAACAATACTTTCTCGCCATATATGGCTAGCGAGAAAGCAAAAAACATAGAAGGACGCAACTGGGGTGATGGAAACAGATTTGACATGACAGCTAAATAATGGGAATATTGTTGCATAAGCCTCGCTGACACCAGTAACCTGCTGTTACCAGGAACAGGTAGTCTTATTGTTTCAAAATGATGGGACAAAATATAAGAGGAACATAGATTGGGAAACAAGGGGTACGACAGTGGGCGCACATACTTTCCCATAATGGGGTTTTGAGCCCTTTCCCCCAAAACATAATGGACGTCACCATGTGCTACCATAGTCAAGCTCACTCTTGGTTGGAAGTAATAATTGTTTCTTTGATCATGAATCAGTAACAAAAGTTTCTTTTATTGCAACTGTTTTGCATACCTCAATTTTTTAAGGGGAAAAGTGCTGTATCTTGAAAACCAGTCAAAAATTGGGAAATCTGCTTCGATGACGACCTACAACATTGTTAGGGCTAGGTATAGGCAAAATTTTGTGTCTTTCCAACCAAGGGTAAACCTTGAAAATGAATCGCCGCTCGCAATGTTACTCTTATGGGCGGCAAAAAATGCATCGTCAGGTTAAGAGGACCCTTAAGAGTCAAGAAAAAGCAGCCCAGATACTGTTTAACCACATAATAATAGACTCCTTCGCTCTTGTGCATTTAAATCAAATTTTCTACGTATGTAACGATATATGAGAAGTGCACTGCTCTCGTTCTCACTGATGCAACAAAGTGCATAAACGCGCATGTCACACTAACAGCAGACCAATTATAACTAACATTAAGAGTAAGTGTGGGATTTTTGCAATCTAGCACACCAACGTGATGAAACAACAAATGAATTTGCCACATGATTATAACGAAGACATCATAATCGTTAGGAGGTGAACAACGTCGCCATTAAGGTGCATTGTACCTACAAGAGAAGAATTACTTAATAAGAGCAAAGAGCAGAAGAGAATCGCCCTAAACCTCTTAAGAACTTAAGACACCAAAATTACGATTGGTGAAAGCAGAAGTTCAAAAGTTCAGGTAAAACGAAATGTAAAATCAATTAGGTAGGGCCTGTCTACTGGGCAGGTAGATGGTACCATAGGTACCTAGGTACTTCCAAAGTCCTAATTGACGTGAGTGTTAGTTATTAGTTCGGTTATGTAATGTCACGATGGGTGGGTCCTATAACTATGCATGAGCAAACATTTTAAAGCTCAAATCTTCTGGTTCTTGACTTCTAAATTCACCACTTACTGTGATGAATGATGAAACACCAAAAGGATTACTCAATGTCTTCTGGAAACTCTTCTGTGGATGAGTCGTACCGCATGCAAGGTTAACAGTTAAAGCTCCATTAAATTTGGTTTTTAACACGAACCTGAAGGGTTCTATCCCACTTGGAGGGAATATGTTTTCTGAAACCCCGCCAAATTTTCGGCCAATGAGTTTCAGTTAGTTCAGTTCAGTTAGTTCTTCGCCCAACTCAACCATTAGGTTTATTAGCCAAAAACTTCCGAAATATGCGATTTTAGTACAAAATACAGTGCAACATGAGGGTATGGAGGGTATGTATTACAGTGCAACCTCGATATAACAAATCGGAGGGGAACAAGAAAATATTCGTAATATCAAGTAATTCGTTGAACTGAGGTTTGTTATGTTGAGGTTAGATTGGTCTAAAATTCGTTATAAAGAGGTAAAAGAATAGTTTTATTCACCTCAATATTACGTACTTATCTTGTTATAGCGAACAACTTCTACTAATAAATGATAACACATTTTTATCAAATTACTATATGTATTTGCTATGTATTTAAAAACCATTAGGTAGATAATATTTTTTTTTTCTTACATTAATAATCAAAAACAATTAACAATGTGGTTATATAGTAGCTTAATCTCAATTTTGTTCATTGATTAGAAAAAAAGTCATAGTTGAAAATTCGTTATAAAGAGGTTGTACGCAAAGAATGTTCGCAATGTAAAGGTATATTTTATATTGACTCTTATGGACAATTCAAGGGGATTACGGAGAATTTGTTAAATCGAGGAAGTCGTTTGAGGTACGTTATATTAAGGTTGCACTGTATTTACAAAATTTGGTCCTAACACTAATTAGGCTTCTTTTGAAATTGAAACTGAAAATTTTCCATAGTAGCACTGTATTAAAAATTGAAGAAGGGTGTCGAAAGCAGGTGCAGCTAGGTACAAGGTTCAGCTACCAGACCACAGCTAATGATGTACCTCAATAAGGAGGCACAGGAGCCCCAGTCAAAAGTCATAAGTAATTTAAGTCTAGGTTAGTTACATCTTAGGTAGAAACCGCGCATCGCAACCGACATACAGTCGATCATCACAGTGCCATCAAGGAGGGTTACCCACCAATATCAAGGTAAAAATGCATTATTTTGCAAGAAAGATCGAATTGAGATCGAAACAAAACTTCAATAGTGTCCCTATACTATTTCTAGAAATATAATTTGAGTAAAACTACGTAACTTAAACCTGTTCTTAAACATTTGCCGAACAGAATTTTGTTATCTTGCAAATTACGGCCGTTTTTGTCAAAAAAGTGTTGAAAATGAGTTGAGAATGAGAAACCACGTTTTTGAACGGTCGGAAGGCATTTGGGACTACAGTAATAAACTGACAGTCATGAGATTTGGTATGAGCGATCTCAGATAGATGCTCGTGGGGTGTTTTCAACCGATTTTGGATTTCTTAAAAATTACGCCCGCAAAAAAATCTCAAAAAAAAAAACAAATTTCTCTAAAAAAACGAAAAATTTCATATGGGACTATACGACTGTTGTCGGACCCTTTATTTAATAACAGAGTCCAATTTATTTGTCACCAATTACTACGGCTTCTTCGCTACACTTTTATAACAACTTTTATGACGCTGACCATACTCCAGCATGAAATTATCTAACAGCGATTTTCTTCTCAATCTGGTCCTATACTAAAACGTGCTACTGCCACGTCATGAGTGGGTTAAAACTCCAAACCCATTTGTAAAAACAGCCAACGTTTTAGAGCACGTTCCTTCGTGACCGGCTAACAGTCCCTCTACTTATGAAACTCAACCAACATTGGGAAGTTTTTAGTATAATAATTACGCATAGAGGCTTGACAATTTCTCATCTTTGTCCAAGGTTTCAAGAGGCCACGAATTCTGGTACCGTTCTCGGTAATTTAGAGTTGGTCTCGCACTGTTTTTAATCTCTCGGTACAATAGGCTAGAAAGTAATGATTTCGTGCAAAATATCAAAATTAAGATTTTGGGTTTCCTATGATCCTGGGGGTCCCCTGAGTCGAAAAAAGTGTTTTCCGGAAAAAGTCCGTCCATCCGTCAGCATTAATCATTTTTAACGTCACGAAATAATCGTGTGAAGAAATTCTGTCCCATTGTCCTTGAATTTGTACTCCAATAGAATGAGAAAATTCCGTGATTCAACTTGACCCGGATCAATACAGGTATTGCGAAGAAATCCGGTATGAACCCTCGAAATAGGTAAATACACTGACTCACCCACACCCCACACCCATTTCTATCTTCAGGCATTCGGTGCGTACCTGCATCACACTACCGTTAGAGGTACGAGTATTACGCTATTTTTTTACTTCAACACGTGGGGGTTTCACCTATGTTAAGCCTTCGATGATGTAACAGTGATAAAAGTGATGCTCTTTACTTGCCTGGTGGTCGAGAATGAGTGGGGCAGTTCCCCACCTGTACCTAGTACCTAAACCACAATCTTCCAGCCGCTCAGTAGTGATGCGGTGTACCTATGGTGACAACGTGCCCATTTATTTACAACACAACCTAACCGTAACTACAACGCGCGTGCGTAACACAGACCGGTTACATTTTCAAATAGGGAGGTTTCAGGCGCAGTGCAGTTTGATGTGAATAGTGCTGGATATGTGTACTCTTCTGGCGAGACTGATGCAAATATGAGACTGGTTTGGAGTATTTAACGGCTTAGGTAAGACCAACATTTATTTTTACAGGAATTTTTCGTGAACGAGAGAAACTATGGCTTTTTCACTGTTTAGCCCCACAACAGCGAAGACAAGGTAAATTGGGAAAAAGAAAGTCAGTTGGAATATACTATATATTCAAAAATAGGTAGAAATAAAATCTACACAATTTAAAGAGATTTTCACACTCAAGTGACCATGGAGACTGTCTTAACTGCCAGTACCTATGAGGTACATTGGTACACAACTACCAAACCTATCTGCCTTAGATTAAAAAGCTATAAGCTATCAATTGTGCACGATTTCACGCACGCACGCTTTCATCTGAAGAATGTCAACAAACGCACTCCGCATATCCCAAATATTATTCTTTACAAATTGCGGTATAATAATTGGTTCTGTTCAACTCACATTGGTAGGGTGAAAACTGGAAAGAAGCTCCCGTATAGAAAGCAGACCGTCAAGTCTTACCTGCAACAAATTGAGACAAGTTAAATAAATGGCAATGGGGCGCCAAAACACGCATGCACACAATTTGGGGGGACCATGGCTGGTTGCCGAAAACCATACTGTACTAGGTGATGCTCAGCCTTAAGGTTATGCTTCAGCTGACGACGCATTCATCACCCTTAAGGCAGAGAAGGGGTGCCTATACTGGATGATATTTTATCTTCAACCATATTTGAAACCAACAGATATTTGTCGAACACTGTTATGGGTGGCAGAAATGCATCACTAGAAGAAGCAAAACCTTAACTTGTGAGTTAGGTCCTACGTCATTCCAAGGAAAAAGCGTCATTAAGGATATTTGGTTTTTATGCTGCAATTTCTTTACCCCACTAAAATATAGCCTTCTATAGCTTACAAATCCGGACCCATAAGTTGGAATAATATTTTGGCTGAAAATAACTTCTATTCTTTTTCTCCCCATACAAAACTTCTACATTCTATGTATATTTTACCACGGTATTACGGTATCAGTGTTAGATCCATACGCTAAGTACATACGAATATACATATTCCTACTTGACCGCCTCCGCACGCATCTCATGCGGAATTCTAACGATGACCTTTGACCGCCACCCAAGTCACCTAAGTACCATCAAGTTGTTAGTATTCAAAACACTTGCATAACAAGTCCTTTGCCATTCCTCCTATACGATTAGAGTGGTTATTTGGTTATACCCATTCGAAATTATGAAATTCTAATTGGTTTGTTAGATGTTTCTGGCGGAAGCCGAAGACGAAGTGGCCGAAGCCGAATATGAGTGGGCCCAAGCCAGTTTAGGAGTGGGCCGGAGCCAATACATCCATGTCGGAAGCGGAAAATGTTTCCGTTCCGCCGGGATTCGAACCCGGACCTCTCAGGACACAAAGCGGACCCCTTTAACACTCGGCCACTGAGAGGCACGGAAATTCTAAATATGAGGCGATATTGTTCCCACAAAGTTGAGACTAAAATTCCTGGCAAAGCATTCAATAATGTATTTATTAGTATTGTATTGTAGATAGAAGGGAAGATTTTTTCTTCATTCTCTGCAATGCACCTAACGGTGGATTTCACCACTTTTTGAAAAAAAAAAACACGGTTTCCAAAATTATTTTTTGTTTAAAACAAGAAGGGGTCAATGATGATGATGAGTTTAGCAACGACAATTCACATTTTCCCAGCTTATTCAACCCTGGATATACCTATATTTGCTCTCATTCATGAGTGAGGTGGTATAGGCATTGTGCTGTAATGGTTAGAGCAATAGCATCGTACCTGAGGAGCAGTATCATTCACTTACTGGATACCTGCGTCTACCCAAGCTGTACCAATCGCACCATGGGTTCACTTCCGTAGTTACCAAACAGCAAGACATCTTCTTTTAAACGCTCGTTAGAATGAAAATCCCACTGACCTACTTCTAGTCGCCGGATGTAACAAGATAATAGTACAATATTCGTGTTTTATTTATTTTTAACCAGACTAAGAAACGCAACGTTAAAAGAAAAGTGTTGATTTTCGGCTGAGAATATCTCCTTCTTTCCCGAACTACGTACTGGAGAATTTTTTAGAATGTCTCGGTTAAGTAGAGATATTCCCTATAGATATTCATAAATGGCCTCGATAGCCGAGTAGACGAAATGGTCGACTTTTGAGGAGCAGTGAGAGCCGGGTCACACCGGTTCGATCCCGATCCTACCAAAAAGTTTTTCTGATCGGTATTCACCTCTGATATGTTCAGCATGTCAAGTGAAATGTATATCGAGGCTGCGGTGGTTCGGAACCCACCTAAAACTGTAGGTCCCCATCGTTTACACGATGGCTGGGGAGCTGGTATTTGGTAGTGCTGCCAGCTGAGCACAATGGATAGTTCTTGAAAACGGTCTAGTTGCTGGGGTGGGCCCCCCCCCCCAACCCTCAGCTATTATAGCTATAGATATTCATTCAGTTTGTTGTAAGTCAGCGGTCACCAATAATGTAGAAATAAAGCTATAAAATGTTAAAAATAAAAAAAAAATTAAATGAATGTAGAAGGTATTATTTCTGCCTTGTAAATTACATAGTTATTTTTCTGGTTCATGAACTCTTATGTAGAAAAGTTTACAGAACAATGGAAAGTTTGATTTACCTATTTAAAAATCGAAGGGGAAGAAACTGACAATGAAATACCGATAAAGCATACTGGGGACTGGGAAAACAACCAAAAACTGTCTCTGCAAGAAGATAATTTATTACTGGTTGGGAAGACTTTAACCGCACGTAGAGTCTCAACAATTACAACTCGTCTGGCCGCATTCCCATGACGAATGTAACAGTCACGTAAATTCTTATTCATAAGTAATGATATTTAATGATAATGAACAAGTTCGGAAGTAAGAAAAACGAGAGCTAGCCCCAAATAAAAAACAATTAGAGACACGCTACGAATTTTATTGTTTCTATTACAGATCTTACAGTAATTATGTAAAATTGTAAAATTATGTAATACTGAAAACGCCCCCTCCCTACAGTCCAAACATGCAATCTGAAATTCTCCTCAAACTTGACTAGTATAGTGGTAAATTACAACTTTTCGTAACGGTTTCGAGTTACGTGTACAAATTGTTAAAAACAGGGATAGTTCGGATTTTACGTCTGAAACGGAAATTCTATGTTAACTGCCATCTGACGACTTTCTGTTTTTCTCAGTAGCAATGAATAGACTAGGCCGAGGTTAATTGTGAAGAAGAAACACTGGTGAAACTGTCAAGATTAACAAAGTTATTACTGCGTTCAACAATCCCCAGTTAGGTAACAGCACCAAGTCCATAAGGGAAATAATACAGTATCCGTCAGTTACATTTAACTGAGAATCGCATCCAATATTTACTTCTTATAACGGTTATTATAAATTATAACCAATGGAATGGATGCAGAAGTGACGTTTTGTAAGGGTAGGAGGCGTGATTCACTCCAGTGCGATATTCAATTTCAACATATTCTATTCTATTATAAATATAATAAATAATCGATAGATTTTCTCTCCAGCATGCGATGTCTCACAAATAATAATATTCTATCGTTGACGTCCTTGAAGGTCCTTGAATATCTTTCACTGACTGGCCTAATCCACCTATACTAGAGACCTTTGGTATGGCCACCAGACTGGGACATCTGACGTTGTATTATGTAAACCTGACTCGAAAACCAAGCCTCACAGAAATTCTACCTATTGTAGAAGCCCTCAATAATCCATACTAATAACTTGTTACGTCCCAGGCGTCCATCTTTCTACTGTACCTGCGACGGAGGTCTCGTGTTCAAATCTTTGTAACCTATAGCTAGCATGGATGCACCATATGATTACTAGCTTCAGCTTTTGCCCGTATAACACTTCCACTTTCCCCCTATACCATAATAAAAAGTAACATTAAAAGTCGAGTTGCCCAGTAGGCCAATCGAGCTGAACCGCTGTTGTTATTAAGAGGACGCTATACCTGACGATGCATTTTTTGCCGCCCATAAGATTAACATTGCGAGCGGCGATTCATTTTCAAGGTTTACCCTTGGTTGGAAAGACACAAAATTTTGCCTGTACCTAGCCCTAAAAATGTTCTAGGGAGTGTTTGAAGCAGATTTCGCAATTTCTCACTGGTTTCTTTTATTGCAACTGTTTTGCAAATGCTAGCGTCGCATACCTCAAGAGAAGTGCTGTATCTCGAAAACCAGTAAAAAAAATGGGAAATCTGCTTCGAACACTCCCTAGAACATTGTTAGGGCTAGGTACAGGCAAAATTTTGTGTCTTTCCAACCAAGGGTAAACCTTGAAAATGAATCGCCGCTCGCAATGTTAATCTTATGGGCGGCAAAAAATGCACCGTCAGGTATAGCGGACCCTTAATTTGGCCGAAGCCGAGATGAAGTAGGCAAACGAAAACATTCAAGCTATAAGAAAATGTGCTGTTACTGGGATTCTGTTCATGGGCCTATCAGCTTTAAGTTTCTGTGCCAGGGAAGACCACAAAAAAACAAGTATTTCTTTTTTCAGAACCCGAGTGGAAGGATACGATGATTTAGAAGAACCATGGCGATTCTTCTTACAACGGCCATTAAGGCAGCTGTGGCCTTGATCGGGTCGTCCAAAATATGGTACTTCCTGCCTACTTTTGTGGCAGCTATAGCTTACTTCAACTACGACACCATGGACCCGGAGAATCATCCTATCAATCAGAAGATTCTTCGCAAAGAGTATGACTTCATTGTCGTTGGAGCTGGAGCTGGTGGAGCTGTTGTAGCCAATAGACTGTCGGAAGTAAGTAAAATGTATTCACTAAGGGTGCGTGCCACCATGCCCAGTTAAAATTAAACTGGAGATTTGCCATGTTAAATTTAACTGAAAAGTTAAATTTAACATGGTAAACATAGGGCAAAATCTCCAGTTTAATTTTAAGTGGGCATGGTGGGACGCACCCTATAAGTATAACTAACCCAAGAATAGATAATCTGAGGTGGCCTGTATACATCACTCGCACTGAAAAGCATTTCGATTTCAAGAGGAAGCCATTGAAACAGCAAGGCCTGTCACGAAAATCGAGAGAAAGAGGGAAAGTCAGTAAGAGACAGTCTGAGACCGGGTAGATTTTCAAAAGTATACAGACGCTGGAAAAGCATGAATTCTATCAATCATATTATCAGTTTGAAAACTGTAGCCACAACGTCAGACTGAGGTAAACACAATCTGAAAATACCTCATTTCTTTAATTTTCAAGCACTTTTCTTACTTTCTTCTGTGCCTCCCAGTGGCCGAGCTGTCAAGGGGACCGCTTTGTGTCCTGAGAGGTCCGGGTTCGAATCCCGGCGTAACGGAAAAATTTTCCACTTACGACATATGGGTGCATTGGCTTTGACCCACTTCTATTCGGCTTCGGCCTACTCTTTTTCGACTTCGACCAAATCAAATCTCACAACGCAATCATCCGAGCCTCTTATGTTCTCAACGAACGTCGCGCGTTAAAGAAAAAACTTTTCTTACTTCTAGGAAGCTGTGACTAAAATCATGATTCGCTATAACTCATGCATTTATCATAATTTTCTTTACAATTATACCTATTTGTATAGGAAAAAACTCTTCGCGGCTGTTGTTCCATAGTAATTTATATGCGACTCAAGTCATAGAGTATGAAATATAGGGTGGATTTCACCACATCTCTAAAGTAAACTATAGTGCCTCCTGTTGAATTTTCTCTTTGTTGAATGTATGCTTAGCTTAAGAAAAGTGCAGTATGCTTTAAGAAGTGGTGTCGTCCAGTCTTAGCCAGCTGAACAAACCGTCCAGCTAACTTCTAATTCAAACTTCCAGGTGCCATCTTGGAACGTCCTAATTCTGGAAGCTGGTGGCCACGAAAGTGAAATAACTGACGTGCCTTTGTTATCACTGTACCTGCACAAGAGCAAAGTAGACTGGAAATATCGGACTCAGCCACAGCCAACAGCATGTGGTGCTATGGTAGACAAAAGATGCTGCTGGACTCGTGGGAAGGTAAAGGGGCCAAATTATTGGCCCACCCCAGTTGGCCACCAACCTTGGTGAACTCAGCCCAGCGGACCTGTTGGGCCAATAAAGTTTAAAGCAGCTGACCACACCTTTTAAGCTCTACTACTGGAAAACCATTGAAAACACCTGACAAATTCTTATACCCTGAATGCATATTGACGCAGAGTTGGCCCAACTTGGGCCAGCCTTGACAGAAATCATATTTACCTCTCCAGCTCGTATCATGTCTTGGCAAGATCTGATGACCCTTAGCTGACCACGACATGCAGAGGAAATTTTTATGTAAAAATTTTCATATAAATTACTTACAGTAAAATAAGCTGACAATAATATTTCCAAAATTTCGAATACACAATATTTAGAATTTTTTTATACGATGACTGTTTGTTGAATTATATTACAGAACTATAAAAAAACTGCGCCAAGTATATTAGAACCAAATTCAGTAAAAATAAAATTCTTTCTTTTCAGGTTTTAGGTGGTTCAACGGTTTTGAATACTATGCTTTATATCCGAGGCAACCGAAGAGATTTCGACCAATGGGAGTCCTTCGGGAACCCAGGATGGAGTTACCAAGACGTCCTACCTTACTTCATTAAGTCTGAAGACCAAAGAAACCCCTACCTAGCTAATAGCAGGTACCACGGCACCGGGGGATACCTGACAGTACAAGATTCTCCTTACAACACACCACTCGGTAAGATCAATTCTAGATTTAATAAAAAAAAAATTCAGATTCCTCTAGGTCACGTTTGGGGTCTTTTTTGAAATACAAATACAAGGAGAAAGCCCCGGAAAAACCTTCTTAATGTAGTTTTTGGTGCCTCGATACCTCTCAGCACATCATTTTCTGGTTTAGTCTCTTTCTGACTTCTTCAAAAATATGGTCGCTAAAGCTGCTGCTGCTGGTTGAGTGGGGTGCAACTTGCTCCAAAAAATGACCTGAAATAGCAAATCCTCCAAAAACTATCAAGCCCTTCAAGCACGTTTTTTCTGAAACAAGAAAGGGTCTGTTCAACAAGTGGCGTTCAAAAAGGCTGCCGGAGAGATGACAATGTGTCGCGGTACGCTAGTGATGCGATGATGCACAAAATGTGTCTCCCTTGAGTTGGGGCAGATACTAAAATAGAGGCAGAATAGCAAAAGAGCTACAGCCTTAATCCTGACATTCTTTCCCAAGTATAAAAATCCTCAGTTTTAATTTAAACCTCAGAAGCTGAAAACCCCCCGAATTGTTATCTCGATAAGTTTGGACACACTTGAAACAATCATAGACTCTTTAGTGATAAGATCAGAGACTAATGTGATGGCAGTGCAATAGTGGTACATCGTGCGTGTAGTAATCACTACTGTGATAAGGCGAGTGTTGAACTTATGGAACTCACTAACACAATCGTGAGATTCTTACCGTGATCTAGCTCTGAAGTGAACTACAAAACGAGACGGGAAAGTGAATGATGTAACCTCGACTGATCATCACCCCATCCAACTGTCCTAAGGTACAAAGGTAGAGGCCCGTTACTGGAGATTTTTGAAAGGAGAAAGACATTCCCCAGAAGCGCTGGACTCTCACAGTTTGAATCCCAGTAGCAGTGAATTTTTACTTTCTCGCTAGCCCTATATGGCGAGAAAGTATTGTTTTCGTGCAAAATTTCGAAATTGAGATTTTGGGATTCTCATGATCCTGGGGGTCTCCTGAGTCCATAAAAGTGGTTTCTGGAAAAAGTCTGTCCGTCCGTCGGTCAGTCAGTCAGTCAGTCAGTCAGTCAGTCAGTCCGTCCGTTCCCTGCTCTAGAGCCTATACCGTTCATCCGATTTTGATGAAATTTGGTATGGACCTGTCTAAAATCACGGCCGAGACATACTTTTAAGGAATGTTTGATTGCTCAAAAACTGCGGCCGCTGTTGCCAAAAAACCGCCAAAATAATTCAAAAATCGTGTTTTTGGTTAGTCGGACAAAAGCCGACGCGACGGTACACTTTCCCATCCATAACATTGAAAATTGGTAAGTGTCTTGACAAATAGATGCTTCGAGGTCATTTGCAACTAAAATTTAATCAGTTTAAAATTACGGCCGTTTTGGACCAAAGTTCGATCCTTTTGGCGCCATTCACATTTATTGACCGATTGTCATGAAATTTGGTACGTTTGTGTAAAACTACGTAACTTAAACATTTGCCAAACAGAATTTTGTTATCTTGAAAATTACGGCAGTTTTTTTCAAAAAAGTGTTGAAAATGAGTTCAAAATGAGGAATCACGTTTTTGAATGGTCCGGACGCATTTGGGACTACAGTAATAGAATGACAGCCATGAAACTTGGTATGAGAGATCTCAGATAGATGTTCCGATTTGAACCGATTTTGGATTGCTTAAAAATTAAGCCCGCAAAAAAATCTCAAAAAAATCCACACAGAAAATCACACGGGGCGAGAAAGTTAAGTGCGACTGTTGTTGGACCCACTGCATTACCTCTGTTGAGAAATAATATCTGGCTCCATTATCGAACTGGGGGGGAGCAAATAGAAACTAAACCAATCGCATTGGGGGGGGAGATTGGGGGCAAACGTAAACTAATCCGATCACATCAAATCAAATCATGACCGTGATTAAATACAAATATTGTTGAGACCTTTAGAGGCCCAGTAAAGCCTGTATTGGCAACCCTAGTTAGACTAGGTAAGCGTCAGGTTGTGGAAATAAGTTAACCTTCACACATGGGCAGGTCCAGGCTCACTGACAAAAATCCTAATGCGTCGAGACGGCAACCCCAATCCTCTTGCTTCGTCGAAGACACCTACCTAAAAACTGTAGGTCTCTTCACCACATAATTTACAAGTATTACAGACGGACTTTAAATTAGTTAAGCCCATATACTTAAAAGTACGTTAATTCGTAATTGCAGTGGCAAGTGGATGCCTAAACAGCTCCCGAAAGGGAAACCAGTCTAGGTTATTGACCGATTGCGTCTAGCCACGCCTTTGCCCCACCTGACTGATAGACAGGCCTGCCAATTTCGTCCAAAAAATCTATAGTCCCATAAATTTACAACTGCCGGCGACTGTACCTTAAAGTGCACCTTATATAATCATTACTTAATCATTACTGCAATGACCCACACACTATAACCGAACTATAACCTTTTATAATTACAGGAGTGGCATTTTTGCAAGCTGGAGAAGAGATGGGCTATGAAGTACGAGACATTAACGGGGAGCAGCAAACTGGTTTTGCTCTCTATCAGTATACAATGCGAAGAGGAACACGGTGCAGCAGTTCCAAAGTAAGTATTCCAGTTCTTACAGCGTTCCAGCTAGTGATGCACGATGCAAGAACAAGAAACGGCATTAGTTTTTACTTTCTCGCTAGCCATATTTGGCGAGAAAGTATTGTTTTCGTGCAAAATTTCGAAATTGAGATTTTGGGTTTCCCATGATCCTGGGGGTCCCCTGAGTCCAAAAAAGTGGTTTCTGGAAAAAGTCTGTCCGTCCGTCCGTCCGTCAGTCCGTCAGTCCGTCAGTCCGTCAGTCCGTGCAGTGCTCTAGCGCCTATACCGTTTACCCGATTTTGATGAAATTTGGTATGGACCTGTCTAAAATCACTGCCGAGGGGTATTTTTAAGGATTTTTTGATTGGTCAAAAATTGCGGCCGCTATTGTCAAAAAACCGCCAAAATAATTCAAAAATCGTGTTTTTGGTTACTTAGACAAGCGCCGACGGTACACTTTTCAATCTATAACACTGAAAATTGGTATGTGTGTTGACAAATAGATGCCTCGAGGTCATTTTCAACTAAAATTGAATTGGTTGAAAATTACGGCCGTTCTGGACCAAAGTTCGATCGTTTCGGCGCCATTCACATTTATTGACCGATTGTCATGAAATTTGGTAAATTTGTGTAAAACCATGTAACTTAAACATCTGTCGAACAGAATTTTGTTATCTTCAAAATTACGGCCGTTTTTGTCAAAAAAGTGTCGAAAATGAGTTGAGAATGAGAAACCACGTTTTTGAATGGTCGGAACGCATTTGGGACTACAGTAATAGAATGACAGCCATGAAACTTGGTGGGAGTGATCTCAGATAGATGCTCTTGGGTCATTTTCAACCGATTTTTAATTGCTTAAAAATTACGCCCGCAAAAAAATCTCAAAGAAATCCAAAAAAAAAAAAAAAAAAAATCACATGGGGCGAGAAAGTTTAGTGCGACTGTTGTCGGACCCTTTATTGTTCTTGTTCTCGCAAGCCGACTCTTGATCTTGTTCTTGCAGTAAAAATCCGCTCTTGTTCATATTCTTGTTCTTGCTGTAGAAATCATTTCTTGCTTTTGTTCTTGTTCATGCTGCGAGACTCTTGCAATTTCTTGCATAAACATGGAATTTTCTGCGGTTATAATGTGGTTTTTAACCTACCGAACGGCCATTTCAAGTGCAATCTATCGTCGCATAGTCTGCAGAGTTTTTCGTACAAAATGTGGACTGCAATCCATGAATGAAGCTTTGGAAAAAAAACTGCCTGGGTTTATGCAAGACTCTTGCGAGAACTCTTGCGAGAATTCTTGTTCTTGCAAGTCATTTCTTGTTCTTGCAGCCAAAATCAACTCTTGTTCTTGTTCTTGCATGCAAGAAATGCATGGAGCGTTTATGTTTAGCCACTGTCGGTGGAAATGAGCCTATTGGTTGCTATGACGATCCGAGTTAAGTATAGCTAAACACAGTTGAAAAGAAGACTGATAAAATAAATAGGAGTAGGTACCAATCCCTAAACTGTTCAAAGTTTTCAGATAATTAAAAAAAAAATTCCTTTCTTCGTTCCAGGCTTTCCTTCGGCCAGTTCGACTGAGGCCGAATCTACATGTAGCCATCTGGTCACATGTTACCAAAGTTCTTATAAATCCAGACACAAGGCGGGCCTACGGTGTAGAATTTATCAGGGACGGTCAGAGACAAGTCGTCTACGCGAAAAAAGAAGTTATTTTATCGCCTGGTAAGTTTACAACTTTAGGAAGATTTTTCTGTACCTTTGATTTCGCCAATTTTGACCCGAACGAGGATAAAAAGCCCCCAGAGAACATAAACAACTTTTTGGCGAAAAAGTTACGACGAGGGGGTTGAAATTAAATTTGATATATAAAACAAGCTCCTTTTGCGCCAAAATGGAACATTGAAACAGAAAACCAGCGTGCAAATGAGCTCAAGTTCTATCGAGACTTGGCGTACCTAACCAGTAACGAGTTATGACTACGTGCCCGGCAGGTATTGAAGGTACAGGCTTCACGCCACGGAGCGACACACTTCTGTATTTATGCAATCACTCTGTCCATTCTACGTCGATTCATCCTTCTATTGACGTTGACGACTAAAGAATCTAGATACCATCACTAATTATTGCATTCTACCACACTCTTGGAAGAGAATAATCTAAAAATTTAAATCTAAAAGAACGACAGCACATGCACATTTCCGTAGTCTACCCACACCTGCATAGTGAGCAGGTGCAGTATAGGGTTAATGTCAATGTTCGCACCTGTAAAGCCTGAAAAATACAGCTGAAAGGCAAAAATACCCCTTATATTATCACCAGTACGCGTTATAGACCTATTCTACATTTAAAAAAAATATATATATATATCTTTTATAGTGAACAATCATATCTGTCATTTACATTTTTCAAGTCAGTTCTGGGGTAACGGTAAAACTTTGTACATAAAGTAGTAAATTTACACGGATGTAGGACAGAGTGAAAGTGCACGCGGTATGTATAGCCGGGCAGGTCCAGGTGCCACCATCACCATAACTCGGTTAACACGCCACATGCACCGACTCATGCTCTTATGGTCAATGTCACCATGTCATGGATAGGCCATGGCGAGTCCCATTCACAGAACACATTTGGAGCCGATTTTGAGATTTCATTCCGATATCTCTATGTCAACAATGCCCCAACGACAAAAAATTATCCAGCTGTGAAAAATTTCACAACTCGCGTTCTTTTTTTTTTTTTTCAAAGGTCGTGCGATACTCATAATGATTCCGCAAACACCCTTTTCCTCCCTCTGAAAGATCCGAGCAAATATCAAAATATTTACTCAGTAAATTGGAGAACGTTCTACAAGCCTCAGATGGAGGGATTTTTCCTGTCTAAGTTCAAAAGTACGAGAATCAATAAAGAAAATTCAAATAAATTATTTTTATTATTACTATTTTTTACTTGACAAGGCTACATGGAAACAGCGTAAAGCAAGAGGTGCGAAGTCACTATACTATGTTGTGTCAGAATTGAGTGCGAAAAAAAATGTTTATGACTTCTCGCAGTTTCTGTTTATGTTTTTACAGAAGCTATTTCATTACAGTGCCTCCACAAAAAACTACAGCAACTTGTGTAAGTTACCCTTATAGAATATCAAATTCTGAATCATTTTTCTGTTTTTAGGTGCCGTTGCAACACCCCAACTATTGATGCTTTCGGGAGTGGGGCCCAGGCAGCATCTTCAGCAGTTCGGCATTCCAACAATAATGGACTCGCCCGGTGTTGGTGAAAATATCCAGGCAAGTGTACCTTGTACCTGATTCGTAGCACTTCACTTCCGTCCGAGGAATACGCGTGCAAGTCATTAACTGAATAATAATTACTATCTTTCAAACATCATACGCTAGATGAATAATCATTGGTGGCGAAAAAGAATTCGGTAGGTTTCAAATTTCGCAGCTGTGAAAGCAGAGAAGACCGGCTGGTCAGGTAGCATATTTTCTAGTGGTTGTGATTGATACTATGGAAAGAATAATTTTTTAAGGTATAACCGCATCCATGGCCCAAGTCGAGTTAGTCCAGTGTCTCTGGTGCCGATAAATACCTCTTCGCGAAATGACTAAAAACGACGAAATTACGAAAACTCACTCAAATCTCTTTTTAAGATCAAATTGTATCAAGAAAAATGTTAATGTGGAACTTCTCAATGTAGCTCTCAGAAAAGTCAATACAAAAGTCATTAGATCCCAACAGGAACTAGGACACCACGGGCTAGTCGGCATGCACCCCCTTAACAACTAACCAACAACATAGACGACAGCACGAAATACTGCGTTTACAGTTAAGGGTCCACTTACCCTGACGATGCATTTTTTGCCGCCCATTAGATTAAGATTGCGAGCGGCGATTCATTTTCAAGGTTTACCCTTGGTTGGAAAGACACAAAATTATACCTATTATATTATATATTTTATACCTAGCCCTAACAATGTTGTAGGTCGTCATCGAAGCAGATTTCCCAATTTTTTACTGGTTTTCGAGATACAGCACTTTTCCCCTTAAAAAATTGAGGTATGCAATGCTAGCATTTGCAAAACAGTTGCAATAAAAGAAACCATTGGGAAATCTGCTTCGATGACGACCTACAACATTGTTAGGGCTAGGTACAGGCTAACTTTTGTGTCTTTCCAACCAAGGGTAAACCTTGAAAATGAATCGCCACTCGCAATGTTGATCTTATGGGCGGCAAAAAATGCATCGTCAGGTTAAGCGGACCCTTAATATACTTTCTACTTTATGATTTCAGGACCATATCGCCGTTGGTGGAATAATCTTCCTGATAGACTACCCTGTCAGCCTGATTCTTCGAAGACTGGTGAACCTGAATTCGGCCCTCCGCTACGCAATCCTCGGGAATGGACCTCTTACGTCTAACGTGGGGTTGGAGACAGTCGCATTCATAACTACAAAATACGGAAATCAAACAGACGATTGGCCTGATATCGAGTTCATGCTCTCCTCAGCGACCGTAACCTCTGATGGTGGTACGTATTATTATTTTATTATTTCTGTATGTCAGACCAGAAGTTTCCCCGACCTGCGAATGGGAGATTCTGCGTTGGCTTGCTGTACTGTAAGCCGGGGAAGATTCAATATCTAAACTTCCCCATTTTTCACTTACGCCATGTTAGCGTTTGTAGGGCGGTTGACTTCGAAGAGCAAAGGGAAATTGAGGAATCTGTCAAGATGTCCATCGTTTCATATCCAGTGGTGAAAAAGTTCCATACAAGGGAGTTACTGAGGAAAATGATTTTTCGCCTTACGATCACAATAGTAGCTTTCTACGAAATTGCAACTAAAAATAATTGTTGTTTAAATTTCAGGGGAACAGGTTCGTCGGGCACATTGTCTCGAAGATAAATTCTACAATGAAGCTTTTGCTAGTATCGCTAACAGAGATATTTTCGGAATTTTCCCTATGTTGCTGAGACCCAAAAGTTTCGGAAGAATAAGGCTGCAAAGTAAAGACCCTCTCAAGTACCCCCTGATATACCACAACTACCTGACTGAACCTGAGGATGTTCGGGCACTACGAGAAGGAGTTAAGGCTGCTGTAGCTTTAGGGGAAACTGAATCTATGAAGAGGTAAGCAGTATTCACGTGCATACTCTTTTTGAATTACCCTACTGAGAACCACTCAAAGTGCTGAGATAACGAGTGTGAGTTCTACGGCGGCCTGAGATTTTTCCTCCTAGATTTTCCACTAATCAATGGATATTGGAACGTGCGTGCCTGGGAAGGAGCCCAACTTAAACTGTAGGTCCCCATCAAAGTATGTGGGACGTTTTATAAACATATCGTGGCTATAGAACACATACCAGGGATTTGTGCTGAATAGATTAGAAAAAAATAAGCTTTAATTTAAAAAAATTTCAGGTTCGGGGCAAGACTTCACCGAACACCTAACCCTAACTGCAAGCATATCAGGCTCTTCACTGATGAATACTGGGAGTGTGTGGTCCGTCAATACACTATGACTATTTATCACATGTCGGGATCAGCAAAAATGGGCCCCAGCACCGACCCGATGGCTGTAGTCGACCCTAGGCTCAGGGTATATGGAATACAAGGTACGTCCACTCTTCTATACAAGATAAGAGAAGATAGCTTGTAAAATATCTGGCTCATTACCCATTGTTCTTAAAAAAGCGCAGGGTTTCTTTCTAAAATATATTTTTTGTTCAGAACAAGAAGTAGACTTAAGAAGAAGGGGTCAAAATGGCTAAAAGAGTATAGCACCGATGATTCACGGTCTAACCACTAACCTTGTTATATGTATAAAGGATAACTTAATTTTTACAAAGTGCACTGTCAGACAGACACTCTTGGCCGATGCTATAGCCTCTGATAACTAATGAAAGACACTTTTAAATGTTATCAAATAGATGACGGGCAGGTTATTAACTTTAGGGTGGCTTAGCCCAGTCCAGTTTAACGGCTAGTTAAATTTATAATATTAAGATGAAGCATAGATCCGTTTCCTTACCAGAAGTGGCAAATTATCCTCTAAACAGTCTAAACCTTTTTCTTGGAGGGTTTGACACATATTGGTATATTTATAAATTTTATCTAACTATTAAACTGGACTGTTGAAATCCACCCTTAGGCTGAATTTCACCACTTTCCGATAGTGTCTTTTAACGAGAGGATTTAATGAACGGATTTAAGTTGTCGTATGTTTAGCTTACGACAAATGCCTTGCGCTTGCACTTGTTTCTCTGTGATCGCACTTGTCGTAAGCTAAACACATGATAACGTAAATCCGTTCGTTAAATCCTCTCGTTTTCACTATTGGAAAGTGGTGAAATTCAGCCTAAGTCTCTATGTTAACGCTTCGTTACACAGCAAACCTTTTATTATTTTTGCTGAACCGTTAGGAGCAAAATTGCTATTTTTTGAGACCAATGTTATTCTTTTGTTTTGAGCTCTGTCCAATCAATGTTGTTTATAGTTTTTATCAGAACTTTAACTGGACATGGTGAGACGCAATATGACTAATTAATTAAATAATTAACTGTTTTAGGTCTCCGCGTCATCGATGCATCGATAATGCCCCGGATAACCAATGGGAACACCCAGGCTCCTGTATACATGATTGCTGAAAAAGGTTCAGACATGATCAAAGAAGACTGGCTGGGCCTTCCAAATGATTTCCGTCCAAAGCCCTCAAAAAGAGCAGCTGCACCTAGTTTGCGCGCCCAACCTGTACCACTACCTGTAAACTCCCTACCTCCCCTACCGTGGAGACAGTCTCGAAATCACTCCAACACCAGCTGACCCTAGCTGCATGGGATTGAATATTATTTGTACAAATTGTTGATTTAATATACGTTATATTTGTTGTTACTTTTTATTAATTATTCATTTACATTTCAATTACAGTCGCCCCTCTCTATAAGGACCACTTATTGTGGTCGCTATAGTCCTGTTAGCTTTTAACTGGTAACAAAGGCAAAATACCTCGTTAGTTTTGAGACACTTCCCAGGTTTTTTTCACCGAAATAGCTTTGAAACTGTCGCTATAGATAGAGAGCATATCTTTTTAAATCGTTATAGAGAGGTGTAAAAAGCATTGTGGAGATAGGGTTTGTCAAGGGCCCATAGCGTTCGTTCGTTAAAGAGAGGTTTTCGTTATAGATAGGGACGACTGTATCAGTAGGAGGGAGGAAGTAGAAAAATAAAATATGACAGGGAAAATTACTGCAAAAAAACAAGTACAAATAAATGGAATAAAGACACAATGAGTTCAAGCACGGCTCTGTCGCATAAAAAAACGTCTGTAAAAACTACTGTCCTAAAGACAGTTTTCAATTATATCGAATTATAGTCTAATTTAGTTAGGCTGAATTTCACCACCTCACGATAGTGCCTTTTAACGTTCGAATAGCTATCGATTCGAAAAAGCAGACATCCTCTCGTTAGATTTTGTTGTGTCAATAGAATTCGCCTGCTTTGTTTACGTCAAATTTATTTCAACAATTTCAACCTAAAAGTGGAAATAAACGTGAAAAAACCCCTATTTTTTCGGAGAAAGAAGTTAAAATGTTGATGAGACTACATTAGACTATACCAAATGAGTCGCAGGTATGAAAATTATCGTTTTCACTAACGCTCGGAAAATCCACTCGAAAGCTAACGAAACGATAACGGTGCATGGTGAAAGCCGTTAACATTTTTTACCGAAACGATAGCGCTATCGTGTACACGATAGTCTTCACGTTAAACTTGTGAAATTCACCCATAATATAGTTTAATTATAGTCTATTTATTTATTTATTTTATTTATTTATTTATTATTATTTTTTTTAACGCGCGACGTTCAGAGAACATATGCACCGATGAGTTGGTTGTTACATTTTTTGGCCGAAGCCGAAGTCGAAGTGGCCGAAGCCGAATATGGGTGCGCCGAAGCCAATACATCCCTGTCGGAAGCGGAAAATGTTTCCGTTCCGCCGGGATTCGAACCCAGACCTCTCAGGACACAAAGCGGACCCCTTGGCCACTGAGAGGCACAATTATAGTTTATATTACAAGTTTTGAATTATATTCTTGCTCCCTTCTATTCGAGAGATTACCTCATCTCACCCATGTCCTTGTAGTCAAAATACGTCGCCTACAAAACTACGATCAACTACAAATCTACATGACTACACTTACTGTCAACTACATAACCGTAGGCGGATTGCATTGCGCTCGCTACTGCTATTATATCTTTTTAGGTTCTAGAACCTCGGAAGTGACAATAAAATAATCCATGAATTTTTAGGAGATTTTGATGATCCGGTTACGGGTCATGAAACGCCTGAATATAGTACCTATAGATTGCATGTCGTTGGAGCTACTTTGAAGAATACTCGAACCTGCATTGTCCAGGCTCCAGAAGCATATCCTCTTTTCTTTAGGCATACGACCGTAAAACTTAAGGTTGCCACCAAAAAGATTACCAAATCACACACCTGAAGGATGAATTGAGGCACTTGTAGGAAAGTAAGACCTATACACAGTCAGACTAGAATTCGGGAAAACCTTTTTTTTAAAGTAGGTTCCGGAAAATATCTAACATTCACACCGTTACATTCCGTTTATTCTATTTTTTATCCATATGGGAAACTAATGCCATTCGGGATTATTAAATTTTTGATACTGTTAGGGTGCGTCCCACCATGCCCAGTTAAAATTTAACTGGAGATTTACCATGTTAAATTTAACTAAAAGTTTAATTTAACATGGTAAAGATAGGACAAAATCTCCATTTTAATTTTAACTGGGCATGGTGGGACGCACCCTAAGAAAAATAAACGTTTAAATACACTAACGTAGGTATTTATTAACGAAGAGTACAAACTACTGATAGCAATTATGAATTACTTAAATATCATTTGGGCTGGTTTTCTGGTTTTGAAGGTTTGCTCTTCTGACCTCCTTCTTTGTCTTCTTTGTCAGTGGGAGAGTCTGGAGTTTTCGCACCTTCGGAAGTGTCTTCTTTCCCAGGAGACTTTTTCTGAACTGGACCAGTAGGACTTCCCATCCCGTCGGGTAGTCGGAGTGGAGCACCATTCGAACCTTGCATACTGCTGAACCAAGAGGGTGGAATGTTCATCATCGTCGCTGGAAGGTTCGATAGCCCGGACTTTTCTAAACCGGACTTGTCCCCACTCTGGAAGCGACCTAACATGGCTTGAAGATCCGGTGAGCTCATGAACCCTTGAGAGTTGGGCGCTCCGTTGTAAGAACCTGGCTGCCCCATAGTAGGAAAACCTGAAGGGATTCCGTTTGGTCTGGAACCTCCCATTCCAAAAAAGTCGGAAATGGGCATCCCAAAAGGACGACCTCCTTGATCTCGATTCGGGTTTATCATTGACATAAACCACTTCATAAAATTATTGGCTTCGGGCGGAAGCATATTATTGCCACTGTTCGCTGTATTAGGAGTCAGGCCAAAATTAGGTATGTTGGGAGTCTGGGCAAAATTAGGTATGTTAGGAAGCTGGGCAAGACCAGTTTTCACCATAAGTAGAATGAAGGTAATCGTCAAAAGGTGACCCATCTGCAACAATACACAATAATTTACCAAAACGTACACAAAACATCCAAGACTTTCAACATTCGTTTATTTGGAATCAAAAAAACCTTTAGACTTCTTCAAAGAAGTTAATACGTGCAAAGGTCAGAAGAAAACTATAAAAATTTTCAAAGTGATTCACTTATAATCATTTAACCACTTAAATATCTGCCGAAAATGAAACATAAAGTACACATAAAGCTAAACTTACCTCGAAGCTTACTGAAATAATACAATGACTTCATTCCTTTCGTCCCGTACATAAAGTTTCAGATAAAGTTTGTATGACACCTCACCAGGCACGTTTTTGAATTAAACAACAATATAAGAGATTAGGGGGGGTAGATAGAGCACGATGTGGCTTTCCCCTTGAATACACAAATTAATCATTCAAACATAAAACACTCACATGGCACAGCGTCATGATGAGAAGAAAAACAAACGATTTGATGTGCTAAAAGTTGAAAAAAAATGTAACAATGCCATAATCAGGCAAATTAGCTTGTCGGAACTACAGAATTCTATTCGGAAATTTTAAATACGACTTAATTTTCGTGATCGGGATCACTGACAATGAGATGGGATGGGAACCTTTCCGATACCTACATAGCTGAAACATTTATTTTTTTGTATTAAGCAACAACAGAAAAAGGGTTGATAACAAGCAAGCCGAAGTCTACAGTACTCAAGAAACAAGAAGAAAATTCCTTTAAGCGGGGCCAAGAACCCCTTACTGCACCCAAGATACACATTCACATTACCGACCTATTCCAAACTTTTTATATTAAGACTAACTTAACATTGCGTTATCTCCCAGGTACTTTTGAGATTATGGATGTAATAAGGAGCTGGGTAACCCAGAAGAAAATAAATGCTCGTACCTATCTACTGCCACGACGCAGTGGCATTTCCTATAGGATTCGCTCCTTCTGGGAGCTCACGAACTTCCGAAACGTGTATTCGTCCCAACTGTTCAATTAAAATTGAACAATTGACTTATGTAATGTGACCGAAGTCGCCCACTTTCGTCTCGGAGATTTCGTCACTCGATCATCCGCGTTCTACAAATAAACAGGTTCCGAGTTACCCTTTGGTATCGGCAGAAACCAGGTGAAATTAGCACTCTCATTTCAGGTAGGTACCTGTCTGTGAGTTATTCCTGTTTAACACTAAATAAATTTTCATTTAGTGAGTCAAGAATAACTCAAAATTAATGGGGAATGAATCGAAAGATTTATTCTCTGAATGATAGGAAAACGATGGAAATTTTGAAATCAGCTATATGCAAAGGTAATGTAATCGGAACTGGTGAGAAGTATGCCTTGGATGTGTGACCTTTAAATTAAATCAACTAAATATGCCACTATTCCATGATTTGGAACTCTAAGAACATGTACGGTGAAAATTTTAAAATGACCACCCCTCAAAATTTATTCGAAATACAAAATTACCCTGGAATTTTCTCGGAAATTTGACACGGGGGAAAATCGACAATTTTCACTTGATCCTAATGTGGTCAGCCTTAAAGTGGAGTTTGAAATAATTTTGAAATAATTCACTTCAGTCTCAGTCACTAAATGGCTAAAGCACAGATTCATTGTCTTCGAACTGGGGAGCAAAATACAGGTATTCTCTTGGAACGTAAAATGCATCCCAACCCACTTAAAAAAAAAATCACTCCATAATATATCTCCTAAAAGTAGCATTAGTCTATCTCTACTTCTTATCTACTCAAGATGTGAATTCAGTGAAAGTGAAAGGTAACTAAAACCTATATGAACCCGTCCTTAGTTCTTCTTTTATAGTCGGCACGGATTTCTAATGTTGAAGGGACGGACTAACGTGGAAAGACTAGGCATCTGATGTAAGAAACTCGTTCCAGAACCTCATTTTATGGAAGCCGAACCTGGAGCCGTTTTGTGGAAGGTACTGCCTACAGTTGTTAGTGTTACTTCCTACCATGCGAATGTGAATTTTTTTTACCGGCTGTTTTATCGAGTGTTAACAGAAATGGATACTAAACGATGCCCTTCGTGAAAATGAGGATACTGCGATGATTATGGTACGTACGGTTTATTTATTTTGTATTTTTTTATGGCCTTTCTGTGCCTTCTAATTTTATGTTCAATTTTATGAATTCTCAGTTAGAAGATGAAGAGAGGATATTTTTTTTTTTTTTAAACGCGCGACGTTCAGAGAACATATGCGCCGATGAGTTGGTTTGTTAGATTTTGTGGCCGAAGCCGAATATGAGTGGGCCGAAGCCAGTTTAGGGGTGGGCCGAAGCCAATACATCCATGTCAGAAGCGGAAAATTTTTCCGCTCCGCCGGGATTCGAACCCGGACCTCTCAGGACACAAAGCGGACCCCTTGACCACTCGGCCACTGAGAGGCACAGGATAATTAAATATTACAGTGATATTAGGAGTCTACTTCAACGAACGATTTGTGACCCTGAAAAGACGCAGGAGTTCATGTCAACTGTGTCTGCCAGAGTTCTGGAACTAATGTAAAATCTCGTATCACTGGGAAAAAATAGTTAATTTGATACTGGTATAGAAGAAAAGTACTGTAACCAAGAACGGTGTTATTTTGGAATATTTCCTTCTACTAAGCTGTATGTCTCCTTCTCAGTTAAATGTAAATTAACATACATTGCAGCTCCAGTTAAACTTAACTAAGAGATAATAAAATAGTTGGTTCTGGAGGGGCAAAAAAATACTAAGATTCAAGGACAAGCCCCAACTATTGTTTGCTTTTTTTGAAGTTAAGGGCACACATTTGGCCCGAAGGCACAGATGAAGAAATTGATTGTTGGCCGAAACAAATGATTATAAGGTGTCACAGTGCCTCTCAGAGGCCAAGCGGTCAAGGGGTACGCTTTGTGTCCTGAGAGGTCCGGGTTCAAATCCCGGCGTAACGGAGAAATTTTCCTCCTCCGACATGGATGTTCTAACATCTAACAAACCAACTCATCAACGCATATTATGTTCTCTGTGACATCCATGCTACCAACAGAAAATTGCTGCTACCGGGGTTTGAACCCAGGACCTCAGTTGTGTTTCCCTCGTTTCAGTTTAATGTTTTCCTATATAGTATACCACGGTGAGGCTGCACTGACGTTATTGCTCAATTTATGGCCCAATAAGAAATGATAGCTTTTCAATGAACTTCTGAACTATCCATTGCAAATCTGTGTTTTAACGACATTATTTGATTTTCAGGGCCTGTGGGGTTGAAGAGGTGAAGGATGCCGCCGGCTCTGCCCATGGTAGGCACGCTGGTAGGAGGGGGGTCGGTCATGATGATCCCCCTCCTGGCAGTGGGTATGCTCTACTATCGCTACCTAATGGCCGACCCCGAGGCCAAACCAATCAACATACCTCAAGTAAGTCATTTAGGGTAGGTCTGACGGTTACATTTAACTGACGGTTAGCGCAATATTACCAACTTTTTTTTTTTTTTTAACGCGCGACGTTCAGAGAATATATGCGCCGATGAGTTGGTTGTTATATTTTTTGGCCGAAGCCGAAGATGAAGTGGGCGAAGCCGAATATGAGTGGGCCGAAGCCAGTTTAGGAGTGGGCCGGAGCCAATACATCCATGTCGGAAGCGGAAAATTTTTCCTTTCCGCCGGGATTCGAACCCGGACCTCTCAGGACACAAAGCGGACCCCTTGACCACTCGGCCACTGAGAGGCACAGCTTACCAACTAACCCTCCGGTTAAACCGAGTGTTAAGACTGTCGTCTTTAGAGGAACATAGAGACCTGGGTCACACCAGTTCGAGCCCGATCCTATCGAAGTTTTTCTGATCCGCATTCGCCTGTGTGGTTGTTCGGAACCCACATAAAACTCCATGTCTTCAGGGGGAGCTTTATGGAATATAATAATCAATTTCATAAAATTTTGAATAACGTAGTTCGGTTTTGGCTGAGTAGGTTATTAAATTCAGAATAATTCAAACAGTAAATCTTTTTGTGGAGAGAGCTATCCCATCCAAGGGCAAATCCATAAGAAGGGAGTAAAGGGTCAAGGGGAAATTTCCCAGCTCCATAAGAAAGTAGACCTATCGCTGTTCCAAATATTGTCATGATTTGTTACCGAAGAGTACGTAAAGGCCAGGGCGCCGCATATCTTCCTGCCATAATACCTGGTGCCTGGCGCTCACCTCAAGGCATTCAGGCACGGAAGGACAGGCGAGAAAGTGCCCGCGATCAGCCCTCTTCCTTCATCTCGCCACAGAGTAACACTAGCTAAGAGTCTAAGGCAGGTACACCCAACTACGCAAGATATTCCACGTTTGTGGTACGTGGACACAAGTCCAACCTGACTGATAAAACCTGCGGTGTCTATCACAAAAGTGATAATATTCTTCGGTGCTCCAACTGCATGGCTATCCAACCGTGAAGGTCTGGTGCGGAGAAAGCCGTGGTGAGACATCACCGGCTACTAATGCATTAGACAACCACCAAATATTGCAAGACAGGGAATCATATGCCGGCATTTCGAGAGTTCACGCAGAATATTATCGTTTAAAGCAAGCCGACGTTATTAGCCAGCGTATCAAAGCAGAACATCCATACTGGTGAAAGAAAATTCTCATATATCGGGATGTGAACTCGTATCTTCATTGGAATAGGCAGGACCATAACCTCTCTCCCACGCAAGAGAAAGGCGTAACTGCTCATTGATGAGCACGACTGAGTTCTTGAAAATTTTGTAGGAATACCCATGGAAACTTTTTATACTTTCCAACGAGGGGGTAACCACACCAGAGAGATTCCTTGAGATTCCCTGAGATTCCATCAAGATTTCCAATGATCCCCAACGAGATTCACAACGAGATTCCTGGAGTGGTTAACCCCTTTCTTTCCAAGGACAAAACTCATCAAGAAAGAGGTCCCAGGGATCAAATCCAAAAATACCAGAATATTTACGAACTTTATAACTGCTCTCCTACATGATAGCAACAGTGCAGAATGAAGCACCTCATTTGTGTCAGTAGCGCAACTGTTTGAGCTTCAGTTCCTATTGTTTCCGGACTGCTTAAAAAACAACAATTCATAATCTTAATCGCAAAAAATAACTAACCACAGTCGAAATAACAAAATAACATGTGGGAGGGTATAGGGAATTCTATAACCAAAATAAAAAAACAAAAGAAAAATAAGAAAGGGCAGAAAACCCCTCCCGAAAAAAGTCTGCGTGCGCCATTGAATGTGATAGCCGTTTTCCGGCGGGGAACCCGATTACGTATGTTACGCAATGACACAATAATACACCGGAACATGAATGCGAGGATACGTGGGAAATCACGCAAGACATCACAAAATAGCTTTGTGTTAGACCCCATGCCAACAGTGTTGAACTTATGGGGTAGTCAGACATGACGACATTCACAATCATCACGGTAATTTCATGAGTTCGAGGCAAGCATATGTATATGTATGCCGACCGTTGGTTCCATTCTATTTCACGTGACTTCCATGACAGACGCCAATAAATGTCTTTGTATTTGGCTACAAAGCCAGTGAGCTGGCTTGTGGAACAATTGGTACGTGCGTATGCGGGTTGAAAGTTGAAGAATGGCGGGAAACGAACACAATGACATAATATTGTTGAAGTGGGAAAACAATGGTATATTAGACAGAAGAACATGTAGGAGGAAGCTCAGAACATTGCCGGGTTGTCTTTTTTTGTTCAAAGAGAAAATAATGCTGGATAAGTAGTGAATAGTGAAAATCTGACCAACCAAAAACTATTTTCAAAGCCCTGAAACAAACTGTCAGCAGAAGGAGAAATCATACTAAAAAACTATAATAAAATGAAACAGTATGTTGGTACTTAGGTAGGTAAATATTATGAAACTTTCTTATAGTAGAATATAGTTAGATGTAAGTAGGTTAACGCTGTGTCCATCAGGACACTTGTTTTATAGGTACATTGTCTGAAGCTGTAAATAGGAAAAAAAGAGAATCCAGTACAATATAATGATTATTATTAGTCTTTTGCAACATGAATGAACCATACCAATCTAAAAATGCTACACATAAAATAAAAAACTTAATAATTCTCAAACTAACAACAAACTTTTTGCGTAGGTGCTGCCTCTTTATGACTTCATCGTGGTCGGAGGAGGATCAGCAGGAGCAGTCGTGGCCAACAGACTTTCAGAAAACCCCAAATGGACAGTATTGCTCCTGGAGGCTGGTAAGGATATTTAATTTCAATTTAATTTTCTTTTGAAGAGTGCTTTAAGAGGACGCTATACCTGACGATGCATTTTTTGGCGCCCAGAAGATTAACATTGCGAGCGGCGATTCATTTTCAAGGTTTACCCTTGGTTGGAAAGACCTACCTGTACCTGTACCTAGCCCTAACAATGTTCTAGGGAGTGTTCGAAGCAGATTTCCCAATTTCTCACTGGTTTCATTTATTGCAACTGTTTTGCAAATGCTAGCATCGCATACCTCAAGAAAAGTGCTGTATCTCGAAAACCAGTAAAAAAATGGGAAATCTGCTTCAAACACTCCCTAGAACATTGTTAGGGCTAGGTACAGGCAAAATTTTGTGTCTTTCCAACCAAGGGTAAACCTTGAAAATGAATCACCGCTCGCAATGTTAATCTTATGGGCGGCAAAAAATGCACCGTCAGGTATAGCGGACCCTTAAATAAAATAATAAAATAAAAACCCCTTCGAGGGCCAGGGCTTAGTGGGATACAGGGTGGCACCTTTCATGAGCTCTGTACACAAGGGGGTCATTTGGTCAGAATCACGCCTGACAGCCGAGTTTTCCTCCAGCCAGTGAAGGCCAGGTACCCATCAGGGCTGGTAGGCCCAGGACCAGGCAAGATTGACCAGGACAAATCTCAGCACACCAGGAGCCCTATTATGGATCTTTTTGTCACGCGCGATCACGCAGTTATCACGAAAACATAAGGAAAATAGCATTGCAAATGTTTATCACGCGGTTATCACGCGTGATAAAAAGTTCCGTAATAGAGCTGCAGGAGTAGATCCTGGCTCCTCTTGCTTCATACCTCAGTTCCCTGCCACGAACCTAATCTGGCCCAGCAGTACTGCTCTAAATAGATTTCGAATTTCGTTTGATTTGCAGGAGGGGACGAGAATGAACTTTCTGACGTGCCTTCTTTGGCGGGGTATATGCAGCTTTCGGACATGGATTGGAAATACCAAACTGCTCCGCCAAGAGACCGTGGCTATTGCCAGGCAATGCTGGGAGACAGGTGCAACTGGCCAAGGGGCAAAGTCTTAGGAGGTTCGTTAAAAAAAAAGAAAATAAATAAATAAATAAAAAATCACAGCAAAGGAACGGACGTCATTCCCTAGTGTAGTTAGTAGAACATGATGGCCAGTCAGGGCAAGATAGACCAAATTGTAGGCTGCTTCTATTTATAAACTAAATTAAACTATTTATTAATAAAAGAAAAGATGAAATTTATGTTATTATAATGAACGGGTGATTTGAAACTGCTGCGATACATTTTGTTTGTATACTGGCCGACAAGCAGTATCATTGTTACCCGTCATAAAATTGGTTTTCCAATATTAGGGTCCCAGTATTAATTTATAATTTGATTTCGAACAGTTTCAAAGAACTGTTTATTCCTCTATCCCACGTGTGAAAATGCTCTATAGCACCTCCGTAGTATTGAACCTAGTACCTAAAAAATTAGGAATTGAAAAAAGTAACCAAAAGAAATATTTTCTATTCAGGATCAAGTGTACTGAACGCCATGATATACGTAAGAGGCAACAAGAAAGACTATGACCAATGGGCGGCTTTAGGGAATCCGGGATGGAGTTACCAAGATGTCCTACCTTATTTTATGAAGTCTGAAGACAATAGAAACCCATACCTTCTCAAGACGCCTTACCACAAAAGTGGAGGGTACCTAACTGTTCAGGTGAGTTGCTGTAAAAGATTTCCAGACATACTGTTCACATTTCCAGCACTCTGGAAAATTAGAAATGCACGAGAATATAATTTCGTAACAACAACGATAGCCATTTACTCAGGCCCAGGTCTATGAGACCTGTTTAGTTTAATTGACGTGTACACCGACTCTAAAATAACATAATCATGAATCTGCAGGCGAACCTGTCAAACTTATTTGACGTGTACACCGACTCTAAAATAACATAATCATGAATCTGCAGGCGAACCTGTCAAACTTATTTGACGTGTACACCGACTCTAAAATAACATAATCATGAATCTGCAGGCGAACCTGTCAAACTTATTTGACGTGTACACCGACTCTAAAATAACATAATCATGAATCTGCAGGCGAACCTGTCAAACTTATTTGACGTGTACACCGACTCTAAAATTACATAATCATGAATCTGCAGGCGAACCTGTCAAACTTATTTGACGTGTACACCGACTCTAAAATTACATAATCATGAATCTGCAGGCGAACCTGTCAAACTTATTTGACGTGTACACCGACTCTACAGTTACATAATCATGAATCTGCAGGCGAACCTGTCAAACTTATTTGACGTGTACACCGACTCAGTACTAACATAATCATGAATCTGTAGGCGAACAACTCGAACTGGGTCCTCTGTGTCTATTGGATCCAAGGGCTTAAATTGTACACGCTACCCATTATGGCCACTAAATTAGAGCGAAAATTTTGAGGCCCTTTGTGCCGTTTGTGGCGTTTGATCTGTTTTTCTCCATATCTCTTTTAACTGCGTATTTTTATCCAAGCAATATTTTATACTCAAAAAACACATAAAAAACCAGCGAAATATGCTTAAAAATATGCATCAGGAGACACAACTATGGAAAATATGCCAAAGTCAGTGTGCCGTTCAATAAAAACTACAGCCCAAATGATTCTAAATGACCTATCAGAGGGCATACGCAAAATAAGCAAGATTCGGCCTCTGGTAATTGCTTTAATATTGCGTGTACAATTCCACAGGAAAGTCCATGGAAAAGTCCATTGGCGGTAGCATTTGTTCAAGCAGGAATGGAACTCGGGTACCACAATCGGGACATCAACGGTGCCAACCAGACAGGCTTCATGATCGCGCAAGGCACGATACGAAGAGGGGCTCGCTGCAGCACGGCGAAAGCATTCATCCGCCCTGTGAGACGACGCAAGAACCTGCACGTGGCATTAAATGCTCAGGTCCTCAAGGTACGTAAGGAAACCTGCATCAAGCCACAGAATCGATACTGTCATTGACTCGAGGTACATGTAAATGAATCTTCTTATAGACATCTGGCGTATCAGGTACTTTGAAAAATTATATAACAAGAACTCCTTCGGTTTGACTAATTTTTTCTTAACCTTTCAAGGTGCTCATGTCTAAAAAAAATGGCGAGGTTGCAGCTACTGGAGTACTGGTCATGCGAAACAGTAAGAAGTTCACGGTTCGAGCCCGAAGAGAGGTCATACTCTCAGCTGGAGCAATCAACAGTCCACAGCTCCTCATGCTCTCCGGTGTAGGACCCAGACAACATCTAGAAGAACTGGGCATATCGGTTTTTAGAGACCTCAAGGTTAGTATACGAACTACACTGTAAGAAGTCTTAAGCCTTTTTTAGAAAATTTATTTTCATGCAGCAGTTTGAGACAAAGGCCTTTTGAAAATGAAAGTATTGTTCTTCCCATTTTTTAGGTGGGCTACAACCTTCAAGACCACGTAGGTCTTGGGGGCCTGACCTTCGTGGTGGACGCCCCAGTGACATTCAAAAAGGATCGATTTCAAACCGTACCTGTCGCTTTGGAATACATCATCAATGAGAAAGGACCTATGACGTCTCTAGGGGGAGTAGAAGGCCTGGCGTTTGTCAATACCAAATACGCACCTCAGGACGGTAAGCACTTCTATCAACGGCGGAAGAAATTTTTGAACATTTTTGGAGGCTAAAATGGGTATCAAAATCGACATTTTTGTATGTACGTTTGATAGAAAAGGAAAATTCAGAGCTTCCATTATAAAGTAGGTCAAACAGCCACTTCACGCGGAGTGCTGATATACATCGAAGCTTTCAATCACCGAACCGAAGCCGAAGGGTGAAACTGTTCATAATATATTTATAGAGGGTGAAAAATTTTGCAACTAATCGACCTCTTACGATTCATGATTATTTCCAGGTGTCGTATCATTTTTATGCCTTATAAATTTTAATGCGTATCCAGGCATATTTCAATACAGTGAGGAAAGATCTTGTTCAACTTGAACTGATAATTTCACCACAATTTTTGTGTTCTTCACCACGGACTAGGAAAAAAACTCAATAATAGTCTTGCATTTCTTTGATGAGAATGGTCTGCTCTACTCAGTTTTTCTTCAACTGTACCCACAGGTGACTGGCCGGATATACAGTTCCACTTCGCGCCGAGCTCTGTCAATAGCGACGGTGGAGATCAAATCAGGAAGGTTTTGGGTCTACGTGACCTGGTCTACAACTCCGTGTACAAACCACTAGTCAACGCGGAGACCTGGACCATCCTCCCGCTATTGCTCAGACCCCGCAGCACTGGGCGTGTCAGCCTTCGGTCAAAAGACCCTCTAGTCTACCCTGTGATAGAGCCAATGTACTTCCGTCATCGAGAAGACGTACTCACTCTCATCGAGGGCATAAAAATTGCCATGGCGGTAAGATACTTGAGGGTGGAAACCAAGCCAAATAAAACATTAAAATTTTGCTCAGTGTTTCTTCATCACTTTGAAAATAATTTACAGGAAACAATAATCAATTGAGGGAAGTATAATAATAATAATAATAATAATAATTGAGGGTTGGGGTGGACAAGCCCAGCAACTAGACCGTTTTCAAGAAATATCCATTGTGCTCAGCTGGCAGCACTACCAAATACCAGCTCCCCAGCCATCGAGTAAACGATGGGGACTTACAGTTTTAGGTGGGTTCCGAACCACCACAGCCTCGATATACGTACGGTATTTCACTTGACATGCTGAACATATCAGAGGTGAATGCCGAGCAGAAAAACTTTTTGGTAGGATCGGGATCGAACCATTGTGACCCGGCTCTCACTGCTCCTCAAAAGTCGACCATTTAGTCCACTCGGCTATCGAGGCCTCTGAGGGAAGTATAGTTGTTTCCAAATTCCTAAGAATTATGGGGCAACTGAATAACATAGTGAAGTTTTCAGCTTCTGGTTTGGTACAGACAAGGTTGACAAAAGAATAGCTTCCCTAAAATCTCTTAATCGCACGCCATACTTCCCTGCTATAGAAACAATGCAGCGAGAACATCAATAAAGTCGAACTATTTACTTTTTCTAATTTCAGGTATCAAATACGTCAGCTTTCCAATCCTACGGGTCTCGACCACATTCGATTCCGATGCCAGGGTGCAGCAAGTATCCAATATTCAGCGATGACTACTGGGAGTGCAGCCTCAGGCACTTTACTTTTACCATCTACCATCCTACCAGTACCTGCAAAATGGGGCCTAGTTGGGACCCAGACGCAGTGGTCGACTCACGTCTTCGAGTTCACGGTGTGAAGAATCTAAGGGTGGTCGATGCTTCCATAATGCCCATCATAGTAAGCGGAAATCCTAACGCCCCTGTCATCATGATAGGAGAAAGGGCTAGCGATTTCATTAAAGAGGACAACTTAATGGTAGAACATAGAAGTTTAAATGCTGCAGCCTCCACAGTAAAGAACAAAAAGGTTCCACTGCCTATTAAGTAGAAACAATCGAAAAAGACAATGATGGTGACTCAAATATCTCGAACCAGTTGTCTAGCCTCAAGCTAGTTGTCTGGTACAAAAAAAAAAATACTTAAAAAGTACAATTGAAAGACAAAGTAGATATAAGAATCTATGCTGAAGAAATGAAGAAGACGGTTAAAATTGCTCATTTATATAAGTCTAAGCTATGAATTAGTTATTCTTCTTTATGTTATTTAACAATATTAAGGTTTTGTGTAAATATGATTTATAAAAATTGGGGATTAACTTAACGTAGGCAATTCGAGTTATAGTTATATCAATTCAAATGGCGCAATGAGAGAAATTGACTGATTTCACCCATGACGCATGAGAATCTTTGTAAACTGTATAGTATTGTACGCCATAAACATTGTAAATAAAAGTATTATCTTTTGTTACATAAATAAGATTTTTATATTACTTTTTCTTATACCTACCCAAACTTCTGTTCTTTTTTCATGCAAGTGTAAACTAGGACTGGGGTCTAAATCTCAAAGCAGAAAATTCTTCAACTTTCGTACTCAAGTCTTTACTTTCTCGCCCATATGTAGTACATGGGCTGAGAAAGTTATGTCTTCGTGCAAAATTTCGATTTTGAGATTTTGGGTTTCCCATGATCCTGGAGGCCCCCCGAGTCCAAAAAAAATGGTTTTTAAAGAATGTCCATCCGACGTACGTACGTCACTCTGTCGCGCACTTGTACGTCACACCGTTGGTCCGATGTTGCTCAAATTCGGTATGTAGGTATCTAATGTAAAAATCTGAACACTTTTTTGATAAATTTAGACAACTCAAAAATTGCGCCTGCAATGGTAAAAAAATGACAAAAAATCGTGTTTTTTGACAGTAAGTAAATTGGTGAAAGTGGTCTCAGATAGATGCTTCAAGGGCACTTTCAATAGATTTTCAATTATTTACTTGAAATTTAAGACGGTGACATGCAAAACAGAAAACATGTACTTTGCGCGTCGAACGACACTTCACTGTTTGACGGATATGTTTGAAAGTCGGTGTGCAGGTGCCTAAAATTATCGTCCAGTGCGTGACAAAATATTTTTCAGAAAAAGTTAAAATTCTGACCAAAAAAGCGTTTTTTACGCGATGTATATATGTATGTATGTATGTGTGTGTGTATGTACGGAGAGCCAGGGCCCAAACTGTCCGACCGATTTTGTTCAAATTTGGTACACAGGTGTAAAAAAATAATTCGCAGACTGCATTTTTTTCCGATTATCCATTTATGAAAATTGGGGGATGCAGCCCCCCAAAAACCTCAAAAACTCAGGTTTTAAATTTTTTTCTCAAAATCAGCGCCTACGATTTCGTTCATTGCCTCAGGGATAATAGTCCATATTATGGGTAAAAATACCCCATTAGCGGCATGTCTGGGAAAACTCGAATTTGGGAGATATGACCCCTCAAATGGTCAGTTTTTTAATGTTCACAAAATATGCCATGTGGGTATTAAAATAGTCGGGGAGACTTCCTTAAGCGAGTTATGTGGCAATTAAAATCATTCACAATGCATTTCCGACCCCCACCCCTACCGGGTTGAGTTTTTGAAGGTTTGCAAAATCTGTCATGTGGGTACTCAAAATACTCGTGGAGACTTCCTCATTCTAGTCGACCCATTTCATCTTAAGATACTTAAGGCTCGGCAATAGCTGACGATGCATTATTTAATTAATAACTAAAGGTCTTTCACTTCAACTAATTTGGGACTACAAAGCGATCCATCCGAACCTATTTAAATGCCTCCACCTCTGTATAACAATTACGATGTAAATAGTTGTTATAATTATAAAATTAAACTTATCGTACTGTAGCTCTGATTAGCCAACCCTGATGTTTTTTTCGCAAGGTTCGAGCGGGACCGATATCAGATCATATACACACAACCGCGGTTTCGACATTACTGAGCTACGGCCCACTGATTATTTGCACCATGGGCGCGATCATAAGGGCAGTAAGGGCACGTGGGACAGCTGCCTTATTTGAGACCAAAATAACACCACAAAGGAAAAATTAATTTTAAGTGAGGTAGAAAATAAATGTTGCGGAGTATCCTTTGGAAAAGCGAGAAGAAATTTCCCTCTCCTTCCCCCTCCGAACAGTCTGGCTACGCCCATGATCTGCTAGATGTAGGGATGTGAAAGGAACAACCCTTGCCATTTCGCATTGACGTACCTATATGGTCCTGCTAATTCTTTATACATAAACTGGCTAACAGGGGCGAGTAGAACCAGAGTGGGTGGAACCAGGCACGAACCAGTGTATGGGTGGACGCAAGCTTACAGTAGGAAGAGGCCCCAGGATCCAGGCACAAAAGGGCGAGAGGGAGAGGCTCAAAGGGGCGAGTGGGTGGACCCAGGTTCACAGGGAGGGGTGAGAGGGTGGACCCCTGCTAATAAGGGCGAGAGGGTTGACACAGGCACCCAGGGATGAGAGGCTTGCGGAGGCGAGTAGGTGGACCAAGGTAATAGGGGCGAGTGGGTGGACCCAGGCTCGCAGGGGCGAGTGGGTGGATCCAGGCTCGCAGGGGCAAGTGGGTGGACCCAGGCTCGCAGGGGCGAGTTGGTGGATCCAGGCTCGCAGGGGCAAGTGGGTGGACCCAGGCTCGCAGGGGCGAGTGGGTGGATCCAGGCTTACAGGCGCGAGCTAGGCGCACACGTGACGCCTTACGGCACATCAGGAAGCGCAGGTTAGGCGCAGGTACCGGCGTAAGCATCACAGCCTCATTTCGACGTCCTTGGCGTTATGCAATTGCCATCCACGGTTACAACTCCCAGACTGTCACGTAGACACAGATCCACCTAATTCAATCTCCCTGTCACCTTCACCCGAATCAATAGGTACAATCTTTGCGCTTTCCTTCTGGAGGTGGTTAGTGAAGACCTCTGTTCAATGATGATGGCCAGTAAGTTTTTTATAACTACCAATGAACTTGCAACTTTCTGGAACATTTGAAAAACAGTGTGTGTGTGTACTTAGCCAGAGAAACAAACAGTTTCCTTCCAGAAAATACTATTTTCACCATTTATTTACTTAAGTCAGTGTTCATCAAATTTGAGTGATACTCTACTAGAGAGTGTGAGGAATGACAGAGTGTTACACGCTATTGCATGAGAGGGCAGATGAGGTGTAAAAGAAGTTACATTAGGTACGCCGGCGCCGGTAGTTTAAGAATAAGAGCGGCAACATATGGTACGTTAGCCGTAACATAATATCATACACCTACCATTGCAGCACATCAGTGAGACGAGCGAGGAATTACTAACCTGACCCTCCAACAACTATAGTCCAAGTCAGGCTAGGAGCGTACCGATTACTCATAATTTCTTGCAAATCTAGGGCTGATCAAAACTTCTTCTTGATCAGGGAAATATCTTTTCATGGCCGGGTTGGCATTTTTCTGGATCGGCGTCAAGTGAAAATCTTCAAAAAATTATGAATAATCGGTACGCTCCCAGCCTGACTTGGACTATATAGTATATTAAAGGCCAAATTATGGGGGGGACAGACAATACTTTTCCAAATCAGGTATACCTAGACCTAGATAGAAGTAAAAGTTTTTTTAGGGTAGAATATATCTACTAGAGGGAAGCAGTGGCATATTCAGGTACAAATTAAATTGATTTACCTGCATTCATAGTCTTTTTAGGCAAAACAAAAGTTTTCGAAGGTAAAATAGAAAATTAAACCAAAATAATTGCAACTAGTCCCAGCTAGGCGATAAAAAAAAGTTCCAATAGTAGTGATATATTCGTGCTTAGGTCTCTTCCATCAACTATTAACTATTTACAGCCTACACAGTAGTCTGGAAATATAGATAGCAGTAAAAATACATTTTTTTAGTACAAAAAAAAGTTTGGTTGCGACCCATAACTGCAGGCTACTGTGATATCCCGCAAGAAGGCTGAGAAGCTAGTACTAATTCTAGCCTAAGCAATATGGATAGATATAGATGGGCTTGTTCTCCCCACCCTTTCCTAATGAACTGGGCAGAAACTACATACTGAGACCTGAGGCTCAGATTCAGTGCGGTGAGTGAGAGCATACTAGCATAGCAACAGTGTAGTCCGAATAGTCAGTACTGGCAGTGGCGGTGGTGACGGCAATGCCTAGTTGAGTTGAGAGATAGTAATTTTTGTGGTACCGGTTAATGCGTTACGGAAGGATTACGATCATTTACGCACGGAATAAATTCGAAAAGGACGAATGATACGTCCATGGTAAGTGATTCCGACAAGCGACATTTTTTTTAAGAGCTCCTTTAACACCAACCATGAACGGTGAAAAGAGCGGCGATTTGTAATAGGAGTTATTCGACAGTAAAATGTGAAAACAGTTGTTAAGTACCGTTACTTAGTAGTCAGACTTAGAGTTAGTATAAAGGCACTAAGGAGATTTTAAAAAACAAAAAGATGACGTGCAGCACTAATGGGCTGCCAATTTCAGCTGACCGAAACAAACCAAGAAGTTACGGTAACTCTCTATGAAGAAAGCTACTTCTTTATCGATAACTTAATAACTACTCAGACGTAACGCATCACTTCATTATTGCCTTTTCGACAAACTAAGGAAAAATAACTTCTTGTGAACATATATTTCTTCGAAAGGTTTCTGGATTGAAAACTCTGTGATAAATCAAAGAACATACGTAGGAAATCTTAAAGCTATTTTTATCAGCAATCAACCGGATTTCTTTTGCCCTTACTCAATTTTCAACCCTTTGGTCATACTCGGAAGCCTTTTTCGTTGGGGTTTTTAATTTGAGAGTTTCACCAATGCCTAAATCACATCTGGCCCTATTTGACCACTTTAGGTGAAGGGAGTTCTGTTTTAAGTGGTCAGACCACTAACAGGTGACCTCATCCAATCACGTCTTTCAAAACAATCACCAAGATGAAAGAGCGGGTAACCGAAGGTTTCAACCAACAGGTTTTCTTGCATAATATCACAGTGACAGTGTCATTTCGAACCCACTGGTAATAAAACTTTTCAGTTGATTTATTAGACACTTGTCATAAAAGTTTACGAGCTACTGAAGGGTTAAATTTATATTGGTCTGTTGGTGACAATAAGTCAAAGGGATGGCGTATTCCCGTTCTTTCACACGTGATCACCCGTGATAGCCGCACATCACGATACTTGCAATGCTATTTTCCCTAATTTTTTTTTTTTTTTTAACGCGCGACGTTCAGAGAACATATGCGCCGATGAGTTGGTATATTAGATGTTTTTGGCCGAAGCCGAAGATGAAGTGGCCGAAGCCGAATATGAGTGGGCCGAAGCCAGTTTAGGAGTGGGCCGAAGCCAATACATCATGTCGGAAGCGGAAAATTTTTCCGTTCCGCCGGGATTCGAACCCGGACCTCTCAGGACACAAAGCGGACCCCTTGACCACTCGGCCACTGAGAGGCACTACCCAATATTTCCCTGTTAATTTCGTGCTATAAGCGTGATAAGAGAACGGGGATAAAGCGACTTCTCGATTTTTAAGAAGAGTCGGAGACAATAATTATTGACCGATTTCTCTTCACTACTTCCCGGTGGGTCTAGTGTATAATACGATAGCCAGACCTTTACCCAAATCCTGAAGATCTGGTTGAGATTCTAAACAGGAAAAAATCAGGCTGGTTGGTCAAGAGAATGGTAATTATGATGAGTCCATACCTGGGAAATAGGTCGAGTGGGTAGTGATAGGCCTATAGGGTGATCTCCCGCATATTACGTATAGCCAGTAGTTTGGGTTCGACCTGAACAACACACCCATATTGTCTGTTTGGGTACTGAGCAACCAGTTCCACCTATGTTCACACCGCTATCACGCTATGGCAAAAACAACTCTTTTCGCAACTAGTGACATCATCGCACACTCGTGGTTTTCGTTTACGAGAAGGTGTACCTCAACCTCAACCTCAACCTCAACATCTTCTCACCGCTTATTTTTAATTGTGACTTCAGATTATTGCTACTAGTTTTTCTGAAGGTCATGCATACCGAAGTCAAAGAAACGTTTCCCGAAGCCAATTTTATGATCGAAGCCATAGGTATACAAAAAAATCCTCCAGACTCGGGGTTTTCTAGTTTCCGAGTGTCCCCTAAGACATATAGAAAAAGAAGACAACAATACCCATAGAATATCAAGTTATATAAACATCGGGGACTCGGACATAAAAGGAGATAATCACATCTTCCATCCTAAATAGTAATGCGCAACCAATGGTGTCACCAATGATCATTGATCACTCAAACAACTACTAGGCTAGTCGCCATTAATTACAACACAACTACCTTCCTGCTATACACTGCTGCATAACGGGACCTATACCTTGCCTTAACTTTTCTATGAAAGTGAAAATGAAAATTGGTTTTGCTTCAATGACCACTCCACGGAGAGCCGCCTGAGTATTTTCGAACTGAACTACAGAGGCCAGCCCATTGTATACAAAGTGTGTTAGTAAGTAGTGTTCTGTAGAAGTTTTATTGGACAACTGACCTCACTGAGGTCTTATAGTAGAGAATAATAAATAAAACGATACGGTTTTCCGCAGAAATGCTCGAAAAAAGAAAAATTAGCCGAAGCATAGCTCTGCACTACGAAGGGCCGAGTTATTTAGTTAGAATTCTCCCGACAGTTCTGTTTCCTAAAAAATGAGAGCCTGCAAGAAGAAAGTGTGCACTGAAAATGAGATATAGAACAACCAGAAAGCAATGCGAATCTCCTAGAAACTACGGGAGATACCATGGCATTTTGAGCCTAAACAAATACTACCGTACCTTCCTGACAGATATGGAGTAATCAGCACCGACAAGGCCTGAAATCAGAACCTCCAAAAGGTGTATTCCCTTTCTCTAACGCCAGAAAAGTACATCCAAATATCACATTCAAACAATGTGCTTGTTTCTAGCGTACAAAAGAGACTGAAATTTTGTAAAACCACGAAACATTCTGAAAATAATTATTTTAAAGTTATATGAAATCCATCAGAACTGATATTTCCAGTAATTTCCAGCTAGACCACTATAGTACTGAACCTGGCTCTTCGGAGCAAAAACCACTAGAGAAAAACTAAAGGAATCAATACTTACTGAATTAAGGGGGATCAAGTGGCTCGTTGAGTCAATAAATAAACAACAAACAGAACTACCGGATGATTGTCAAACAATCAAAGTACCAAGATGGTGGGTCCCTCAACAATCAGAATTCAAAGTACTTCACGCTTTGGAGCCATAATCATCCAGTTTAGTACTTCAGAGTCGCGTTCAAGTGTAAATTAAAAAATTCTCTTTAATTTACCTTTGGTTTAACCTCTATGATCCCTATTTATTTTCCCATTGAAAAATATCGTGACATAAAAATTTTCTAGTCGTTTGTAGATCAGAAATAAAGGTAGTGCTTAAATGTTCTATAAGTAAGAACAACCTAACGTGCCAGTTACGAGTAAATCCACCAAATTTCGTAAATTTTTGTATTTGGGGTCAGAGATCCAAAAATATAGGACGTTCCACGTTCCACCCAGGTATAGAATGTTACATCACTGGTTTACTATTTCTGAATATTAAATTTGTAATGATTGGATGCGCACAGTTACAGGATAGTAATTCGGTAGTGTAGCACTAGCTGAACTAATTCTCGTCTAGCTCCAACCAGAACAAAAGTACTTCCGACTTCCCAACTGTCTGCATTTGGTGCCGCTTGAGTCCCAGTCTGGCGGATATTGTGGTACTCACAGCTACCGGAACAGTGACACTATTACAAAAACAAGGTTTATCTGACTAACTGGGTAACACTTGTAAAAGACACCGCTTTTATGGAAAAAGTAACGTCATCGTACTGTAAGCTTGTGCATTTGAGGTTCCACTGAAGTGGTTTTAACAATATGACGATGAGCGTCACTCTGCGACTACGTTCAACCTGTGGTTCAACTTATGTTGGACAAATTCGGGAGGCAGGCCACCTTTGTGAATGGCTACGAAATTTGATAAATTTGCGGCTGCTATGGCCACGAAATTTAAAAAAATGTTATAGTCGCAATACTGGGTGACTTATCTGCAAGCTTTCTTTACTCTGACTTAAGGGTCCGCTATACCTGACGGTGCATTTTTTGCTGCCCATAAGATTAACATTGCGAGCGGCGATTTATTTTCAAGGTTTACCCTTGGTTGGAAAGACACAAAATTTTGCCTGTACCTAGCCCTAACAATGTTCTAGGGAGTGTTCGAAGCAGATTTCCCATTTTTTTACTGGTTTTCGAGATAAAGCACTTTTCTTGAGGTATGCAATGCTAGCATTTGCAAAACAGTTGCAATAAAAGAAACCAGTGAGAAATTGGGAAATCTGCTTCAAACACTCCCTAGAACATTGTTAGGGCTAGGTACAGGCAAAAGTTTGTGTCTTTCCAACCAAGGGTAAACCTTGAAAATGAATCGCCGCTCACAATGTTAATCTTATGGGCGGCAAAAGATGCACCGTCAGGTATAGCGGACCCTTAAGTTCTCCTTCACTGAAAAAGTGAGGGGATTCAAAGACTAAAGTAATTAATTCCAGCATTTACAACAGTGTGGTAAATACTCTGTGCCATTTTCTGGGTTGTTATCTTAAAGTCATCTGTCTATCAGTCGGGTCGTTTATACTTCGATTAGTAACAGCGTGACTTAGCGCTGTTTGTATTTTTATTGGGTTAGGGTTAGACTACAAACAGCTCCTGAGGACTCGTCTCATCGTAACAACGACCTCGCTTAAATAACAACTCTTGTGTAGGTTACCTAGCGTCTCCCCGAGGGGTTAACCACTCGTTGGGAATCATTGGAAATCTTTATGAAATCGCAGGGAATCTTGGAATTTTTTGGAGTGGTTACCCTATCGGGGTTCATCTTTCTATGAATATCGTTGGGAATGTTTGGAAATCTTTATGGAATCACAGTGGAATCTCTAGGAATCTCTGGAGTGGTTACCCCCTCGCGTCTCCCTAGCCTGTGTTAATACTCAAGTTCAGAGGGATACAGTGCTTTACTTCCAGGGCTAATGTACAAAGATCAAAGCCACGGCAAGACAGATTAAGAAGAAATTCATTTCTCTATCAGATTCAGAAATCCGTGTAAATCTCCCCAAGAGGAGGAGCCTCTTCTCCAAAATTAAAATTAGAAGTAGCCACGCCGATGTCTAGAAGTCACAGGGGGGACCCGGAAAAATATATAGCAGAATATGAGATTTTTTCAGAAAGCTTTGGCTATTTTATTAAAAATATCCTTGGCAAGGGGGTCTCCCCCCCCCCCCCTGGCTACGAAAAAATTAAATATCTACACCTATTTGTACACTTTGTTCAAATTATTACCAACTATTTAGTATAGAATCACACATGTGTTAAGGCACTAAGGCATGAGAGCGCAACAAACTCACAACATTAAGAATGTTTAACTAGAGATGTATGAGTATATGTAAACAAGAATAAAGAACATTTGTTTATATGCACACACAAATTGTAGCACATAAGACATTAGTGTTCACAATGCATACCGACTAGTGTGACAAGCATTACCAAATGGAACCTTCTATAAGTATTCTGAAGATAGACTTTCACTTATCTATTTTCTTTGAAAGAACATATCACGGTAATGGTTAGAGAATGTTGTATAGATGTTCTTGACTTCGAAAGTGTCAAGATGCCTAAACTTTGCAAGACCTTTCACTTCGATCGACAAGAGGTCCTGAATACTAACTGTATAAGACCTCAATTCGCGTGCCTTCCATTAGGTATGTCTTGTACCATTAGTTCTGAAGTAGGTACATTCTTCTGGAAGTATATTCTTGAATATGAGGGATTAAATCTGCAGTCAATGAATTTTTCTCTTCCTGCTGTTTTATTTTGAACTTCTCTATAAAACTCTTTAGAAGGAAGAGTACTTTAGGCGTTTCCGGTGACCACAGGCGCCGATTTTCAATGGGCGGAAGAAGAGCCATACAGGCGAGCTGCCAACAGAAAATTTTCTGACACCGGGATTTAACTAGCGGTTAATTTAACCGGAGTTTTTCTATTTTTTACCCAAACTTTAGCTACTTTTTAACGAGATAATCCACCTGAATAGTCTTTTAACCACAGGAAAAAATAAAAAATAGTTCAGAGCTCGCAGTGTTAATTTTATGTTCATCATCAGTTGAAGCCGTAATTTAGCTAAAGAGAGTGAGACCAAGAGAACGCTACTCAAGTATAGACTGCCCCACTAGCATATAAAAATAGATGGCCCTGTTGGCGGATTGCGCACGCTTTAGAGAAAGTGTACCGAGGTGTGGCGCCCTTCCGACTTCAACACAAACAGTAAATACCTATAAACAAACCAATGGTCCCAACGAAAGTGACACCCACAAACAAACAAATGCCTAACAACAAAATAAGTCGAATGTATTGCGATATACGACAAACTATAGAAGTCTACCATAAAACACTCAAGCAGTACTGAGGGAAAAGAAAATAGTAATAAACAATTGACAGTACCCCAAATGAGATGCATCAGATTATCTCCCTCAATGGTGGCATTCAAGATAAGGCCCGAAACTAAATGCAGAAAGGCCTTTGAAATAATTTGAATAATTTAAAACTGAATGAAAGTCTATACGTGTCTCTGCACCTTTCAGGCAATCAGCATAATCCTAGGTTGATTATTTACTAAATTTGTTACTACAATGGAACAAATCCTCTCGCAGTTATTCTATACAAATGCCGGAAATAGCATGGGAGGATAGGAAGGCACATTCGTGCGGCCTAGACCATCAAAAGCCTGAGAAAGGCACAAGGCACGCACCTACTCCCGAATCGGCGGATGTTACGTTGAACAATTACTGATAACTTATTCAGCGAAATGGTCCAAACTTAACGAGGAGGGTCCAACAATGGTCGCAGTTTACCTTCCCACGCATAAAAGCTACCTAAAGTATCAGTATTTTCTGAAATCGGTGGAAATCGGCTTCAGATTTTTTACTTTCTCGCCCGTATGTAATACATGGGCTGAGAAAGTTATGTTATCGTGCGAAATTTCGATTTTGAGATTTTCATTGCAAAAGGCGTTTCAGAGGTCCTAGATACCAAAAAAATGGTTTTTAGGTCATGTCCGTCCGACGTACGTACGTACGTCCGTTTGTCTGTAGCGCGGCTACAGGTCACACCAGTCAACCGATTTGGCTCAAATTTGGATATAGATGTCTAAAATCAGTTCCGAGATACATTTTTAATTTAATTTTGATTACTCAAAAATTGCTCCCACTATTGTCAAAAAAGTGTCAAAAAAAATTCAAAATCGTGTTTTTGTCTACTCAAGACGCATTTCACGGTACGGTAATAAAGTTAGAACATTCAAATTTTGCAGTCGTGTTCCCAGATAGATGCTCCAGGATCATTTTCATTATTTTGGAGATGGGCCAAAAATGTGGGCCAAAATTGGCCCATACGTGAAAATCGTGGCCCCATGAACAGTATTAGCCGGAATTTCACAAAAATCCATAAACTTGTGCTTAATAACATTACTTAAAGGTTTGTCGAAGAAATATTCAATCAATTCAAAATTGCGGCCAATATAGGCAAAATAAAGTCAAAAATAGGAAAAAAAACTAGAATCTCGTTTTTGTCTACTCAAGACGCATTTCACGGTACGGTAATAAAGTTAGAACCTTCAAATTTTGCAGTCGTGTTCCCAGATAGATGTTCCAGGATCATTTTTATTCTTTTTGAGATGGGCCAAAAATTTGGGCCAATATTGGCATTATCGTAGGAAAAATTTTCCAAAAATGGAAATCACGTTTTTGATTGGTTAGGTCACATTTCCAATAACACTAATCGACGGATTTTCTTGAAAATTGGTGAAAGTGGTCTCAGATAGATGCTTCAAGGGGGTTTTCAATAGATTTTCATTTACTTAAAAATTAAGACGGTGACACGCAAAATAGAAAACATATACTTTGCGCGTCGAGCGACACTTCACTGTCTGATGGATATGTTTGAGACTCGGTATGCAGGTGCCTAAAAGTATCGCCCATTGTGAGGCAAAATACTTTTTAGAAAAAGTTAAAATTCTGACAATTATTTACGTAAAAAAAAAATCAAATTATCGATAAAAATTGCGAGAAAGTCAAGTGCGACCATTGTCGGACCCTTTATTTTCCTAACGTATGTCGTAAGTTTTCTGAGATATACCGGCAGTTAGCCATGAACACGATTTTCGATATAACCTTATTTTCTAACTAACTAACTAAGTAATGAGTACCTGCGAAAGGGCTCAAGTTTCTTCATGACAGAATTGACCAAAATTCACTTTTTCCGAATCGAAGGTTCGTCAGGATCGTGGGGAACACGAAATATCAATGTGGCGAAAATTCTGCACGAAAGCAATACTATCTCACCACTTTTGGCTGGTGAGAAAGTAAAAACGCTGCTTAGTTCATCACAGGCACAGGTTTCGCTTTGAAAGGAATAACATCAACACAAAGAACCTCAAACATTGACCAGTCACCTTTTGCGCAAGTCTTCCGGCAGATAAGTAGTAAAAAGATGAATAAATACAAAAATTGTTAACTTTCTCGCAGTTAATCGGATATAACACTGGCCCAGGATGTTATTTCAAAATTAAAGAAATTTCAAAATTCATATTTGTAACGTAAACTAAATAGTCTACTACAGTGCCCCCCATAAGTGAACTATGTATACAGTGTGGCACGACTAGCACGACGGAAGGATAACGCTGTAACGCTTTTAGGGAACACGATAGTTCAACTTAACGATAAGATAAATAATGTACTTCTTAAAGTGTACTTTAGTGCGATTGTACTAGTCATAAGCTAAAAACACAATAAGGTAAATCTGTTGGATAGGGTGATGAAATTCACCCTCAATATTTCAAACATTAGCCATAGAAATAAATGTTGTACTACTCCTTTAATACGCATCCTGGTAAAGAACGCAAAATGTGACCAGGCACGTGAGGGGAGATATTCGCCATTCTTCGCAAAACTACGCAACATAACTTTCTAGAACAGTCTTAAAAGGTCGTGAACTGCATTTACTAGTCACATCACACACTCAGAAAACGGGTATAGCCCTAGGAGGTCCTCGGTGGTACGGCGCACGTGAGGATGGGTCATCGAAGCCAGAGTTAGGTACCAGTACACACTGGAGGAGTGGAGGAAGATACCATGTGGGTACCAAGGTACCAGTTAGGGCCGGACGCCCCGGACGGAAGAAAAAGAAAGGTAACCACCTTGCCAGCGGCAATGCCACTCCAGCATACTCGTACCTGCCCAGGCCACCGTATAGGTATATGCACGTCATTTTCAACTCCCCAGTTTTAAAGAGTGTTTTTAGACCGATTTGAACCTGGGGACCATTCCTGCGGGAGTAGCAGAGGGAACTCAGTGCTTAAGGGTCCGCTATACCTGACGGTGCATTTTTTGCCGCCCATAAGATTAACATTGCGAGCGGCGATTCATTTTCAAGGTTTACCCTTGGTTGGAAAGACACAAAATTTTGCCTGTACCTAGCCCTAACAATGTTCTAGGGAGTGTTCGAAGCAGATTTCCCATTTTTTTTACTGGTTTTCGAGATAAAGCACTTTTCTTGAGGTATGCAATGCTAGCATTTGCAAAACAGTTGCAATAAAAGAAACCAGTGAGAAATTGGGAAATCTGCTTCGAACACTCCCTAGAACATTGTTCTTATCTTATGGGCGGCAAAAAATGCACCGTCAGGTATAGCGTCCTCTTAAGTGAAGTGTAAAGACTCAAAATATCACAAAAGACTACGTTAGTCTATAATGGACTAATAATAGACCAATATGAAACAACATCAACGAACCAGAAAATTGCTATTTGATGTATACGTATATACAATCGAATCTGTCCGTCGTCGCTGAAGCATCAACATACCATTAAACAGGAACAAGTTTCATTCAGTCTCCATTCCATTATGAGAAGAAAGTCTAGAAAATTAAGTCAGGGGCGGAAAAATACGAAAGAAAAATACTAACTGAGTGAGAAAATTCAGATATGAGCTATGAGGTATATGGTAGAGGCAGGAGGAATTTTTACAGCCTCTTATCGGTTGCTTTCTTTACTTCCTGTTATAATTAACTTTAAAGTTTTCAAGAAAATCTGAAAATATAAACAAAGGTCACGAACTAAATTTTCATTTTGTTCTTTGCTAGTGAGAAGAGCAGAAATAGTGGTTTCCCTGTCTCTGTGACTTTCGGCACGTGGTCATAGTGCAGAAAAAAAGACACCGAAAATGTAGGTCAAGAAGAGGAAGTGTATCGTAGTACCACCGCAGAAGTCAGCGTACTACTTCTGGTGGCCCATCTTCGACCACAAAAAAGACAATAAAACGGTCCCCAGTGACGGCGGGCGTAAGAGAGCAAGCCACGACTTTCTCTAGCTGGCATTAAAGAGCCATTACGTAACTCCGCTTGGCTTCTTGGCGCCAAGTCTTCCGTTCTTCAAACGCGCAGAAGGGGTTGTAGGAAGGGGTGTGCGGGAGGGGTAGCTTGGAAGATCGAAAAAATGTCCACCTTTTTTTGGGGGTTGGAAAGTCACCAGTACAGGGAGACCATTCTTTTGCAGTTCATCTCACTAACAAAGCAAACAATGAAAATTTGCCTTCTGCCCATTACTCAGTTATTTTTTGTCCATCGGGAGTTTGATCATAGCTTACTGTACTGGAAAAGATGACATTTCTCCAGCTAAAGTTAGATTTTCCTAAATTGTTAATTTCTTCCTGTAAATGGTACAAAATGGTATCTTTCCACCGCTTCTATTAAACAACAACAACAAATCGAAGAAAGACGGAAACTTGTTCAAAAGAAAATGTTCCACAATAATGGACTCGCGTGTAAACTGCTACGGCTCTCATGCATATGGCTTGAAAGATACATTATTTTCTCACTTTTTCGAGATAATAACCTACTGGTGAATTTCAGTCAGTCACTTAGTTTTTCTTTCTCGAAAAAGGACGAGAAAATATCTCTTGTATCGCACCAGTTGTATTTTATTTACAATGTACGCTCAAGTAAACAATACACTCATGTTAACAACAACAGTGTGCTCAGGGAAACAATACGTTCAGACCCCAGTGTGAAGTAGGAAAGGTCGGAAGATCAGAACGTGCCACGAATAGGTCATAACTAAGAACAAGTTAGAGTCATGATCACTTAGCCGGGCCGCGACCTACATAGCAGGTGATATAATGATCCTAAATAAGGTTCGATTATTATGTAAGGTATCTCGCACAGCATCCACGCACGTACCTAACTACAGGCCCAGCTTTCCACTGTTTGTTTACGTACCTACATTTTTTAATACCTGATTGGTACTAGGTTCAAGACCTGTATAGGATAAGTTATGCTTTAATGGGGTAATCCAAACAAGAATCAACACAACATGTCACTATTGTTATTTTTTTACTTTCCCATATACAAAATACTTATACAGGAAAGTATATAGGTACTGCGATCATGCATGCGTGTGATCGTGGAAAACAGAAGTTTTTCATTACAAAAAAGTATTTTTACGAAATGTCCGTTTGTCTCTACGTACGCTTAGGTACTTCTAGGCACATGTTTAGAAGTTATGAAGTTACATACAAGTGTACACGTGTAATACGTGTCTACACGAGTGTACGTGTAATATTACAGTATTAACAAAATGTTCACACGTATTTCACGTGTGTGGCTCCGTATGGAAAAATAGAGCCTAAGACATTTATTCAAATTCTGTCAAAAGGCGTCAAACCATTGTTTGCATAGTACTGCGAAGTGGAGGAGTTGGAGGATCGTGCCCGAAAAATATTTATAAAATCACGGTTTTTATTCCCCCCCCCCCCCCCCCCCAAATCTAGTCCAACAATTTTGATAAAATTTAGTCCCTCATCTTCGATTTCTTTGACAGCGATGGGGCGACGTCCTAGCACTCACTCGTGCGTAAATTACAGCGGCACAGTTGACTGATTTCGTACCTTGATGAAAGTGACTGGATTTGTTCCCTGGGTTGGGATGGTGCTCACTCTACCGTCCCTCCTGATAGCCATGTACCAGAAAATGACCCGCCCACGCGCCGGCTGTTCACTTTCCGTAACTCCTCAAAGGAGCTATTGATGAATTATTTTAAATCATTCAATGGTGTACAGGAACTGATGTCGGAAGACCTGGGTTCGAACCCTAGCAGTGACAAATTTTTTTGTTGCCGCCGACTCTGTCTTCTCAACAACTTTTCAGTCGACATGGGATGAAAAAAACGAAGAACTCTTAAGACTCAAGTCTTTTAACTGATCCCCATACCTATTGAAATACTGAAACCCAAGGAACCACTCGATTTTAATTCAAACTGTGGAGGATCACAGTCAGAATCTCCCTGGGAAAAAACAATCGAGCGTGAGAAACTGTCACGACTGCGTTCTGCGTGGGAAATGCGTGCAAAGAAAGTACAATAACAGTATCTTCTTCTAGTTGGTAACCAAGAAACTGGTGAATACCTAGGTATACGTGTTGGGTACAAAGTAGGTAAGCGAACATTGGGTGGCACTAGGTTCAGAGGTCAAACGTGTTCAGGTACATCTTTCACTTCGGGCGTATTCGCAATATAGTAAGAGAAATAACATGGTAGAATCCGGAAGAAAGGAATAGAATATGGACATGAATATGAATCTGGGCCTATACGAGATAGTTGTAGGTACCGTGCGAAGGAAACACAAAATCATTCAACGCTGAATGTATTATTATACATTAGGTAAGCCGAGTGTCACTATGTATTATTATACATTAGGTAAGCCGAGTGTCACGATGTATTTAATGATAGAAACGGTATTAGATCTGGGAAAATTGAGAGAAATTTTTTCTATAACTCCAAGTGAAACTCAGGACGATACACATAATTTTAACAGCGTTCTGGAAGTCAACTCAGATCACTCAGAAACAAGAAGCCCAAATGAAACAGAAGAGATCAGATAGGGTGTACCTGAGGATGGTAAACCAAGAAACAGAGCTTTACTTTAAGGGTCAGCCATAGAATATGAAGCCATCGCAAGAGCAACTCTTACTGCACTAGGATCATTTTTTATGGGTGGTACTACTTTTCTCCCTTTATTATTCCAAAAATCTAAAAAATGTTTTTTTTTTCTGTTACAGGTCTAGTCGGTCGACGATCTCTCCGAAGGATGTTGGGGCGCTATGGTAGTGCTACTCTCCCTGCTAACCGCTACAGCCGCTCTCAAGTCTGCTATTTCGGTAGTAGGGACAGGGCTATGGCTAGTTCCTCTTCTGATCGCAGGCCTGGCCTACTACCGCTACGAAACACTGGATCCCGAGTCCAAACCGATAGACCAGTACCCCCTATACAAAGAATACGACTTCGTTATCATAGGAGGAGGCTCAGCAGGTAAAAAATAATTAAAAGTTACATTATAGAAAGGCTTTTAAGTCCCACCATTCATAAACATGAGCTGTATTTTCCTTAACTCAAAAACGTTATGGTTACGGGTTTGCTGAAAAAACAGGTCCCTAAATCAGTGAAATCTGTGAACGATCGAATGATCTGGACAGAATCAAGCCCGAGAAAACAATGGAACAGGTCAGTTTGACCCTTCTAGGCTCAAAATTCGGGGACGACTTTAACCCAAAGTATAAGTTCCGAAAGAAGTCTTAACCTTAGCTAGAAAGTTTTATGGTACTGTCCACATAGTGAAGTCTATTCCACCAACCCTTCAATTGCCACTTTTTATTTACAGGAGCGGTGGTAGCCAATCGACTTTCAGAGGTACCTCAATGGAAAGTACTTCTTCTCGAAGCAGGACCAGACGAAAACGAAATCTCGGATGTGCCAGCTCTGGCAGCATATCTGCAACTCGGAAGACTGGACTGGCAGTATAAAACAGAGCCTACGGGCAAAGCTTGCCTTGGAATGAAAGGTTCTCCTCTCACTTTTACTATAGAAGGAGGGTAGAACGAGCCCATTTATGAAAATTAATATTAGATGCCGTGCCAAGAAGAATCCGGAACGTGGGAAAATTATTCAGTGTCGTCTACTTCCATAAGAAAGAAAGAGATTCACAAGTTGCCTGCCAGATATTAAGATAGTTGAGAATCCCCCATGAGTTTCTCGTAATTACTTAAAAAAAAAGAGAAAGAAATTTGTTCTAAAATTTATACTTCCTGCTATTTTCACGTATATATCTCGTATTTCGCAGAAAACACGTTCTCCGATGAAAAACTCAGCGCCAATTTTTTGCATGATCTCAAAACATGCATGAGAAAGCTTCTATAGTGTCGAATGTTTTGAAAATGGCGAATAACAACGGAACAAAATATCGCTAACTTAAAATTGTAAGTGCTTATATGTTCGCTTGTTCCAGGTGGGCGTTGCAACTGGCCAAGGGGAAAAGTACTTGGAGGGTCAAGCGTTCTTAACTACATGCTGTACGTGAGGGGAAATAAAGAAGACTACGCGTACTGGGAGTCCCTTGGGAACACAGGCTGGGGGTGGAAAGACGCCCTATACTATTTCAAGAAGTCCGAAGACAACAGAAACCCCTATCTGGTCAAAACACCGTACCACTCGAGGTACTAAAACTAGTCACTTCCCAAAGTGTAAACTAAAAGAAAATAGGTACAGCGTAGTGGTGTGAGTTTACTAGCCACCACCATGTTAAAAGAAATGTATACCCTAAAATTTAATCCATGGCCACTGATTGATTTTTCCCAAGGCCCAAGGCACTTTTTGTGTAGTGAATTTTTTGAAAAATTACTGGAAAGTAACCAGTGATGATAGAGACTTGTAGATTTTTACAGTTAATAAAGAAAATAATTTTTTAAGTTAAACCAAAAACGGAAAAATCATCGTCCACTCAACGCCTTTTGTACCTACTAGTATCAGCAAATGTATGCGAGGAAAATACACTCGAAGCTTCCATTAATATTTCTTCTGAATCTAATTATTCACTTAACTGGTTTTAGGGGAGGGTACCTGACGGTACAAGAGTCGCCCTGGCGGACACCTCTTGCACTAGCCTTCGTGGAGGCAGGGGTGGAGTTGGGATACGATAACAGGGACATCAATGGGGAAATACAGACCGGATTTATGCTGGCCCAAGGAACTATCAGGCGCGGATCCAGGTGCAGCACAGCTAAGGCATTCCTCAGGTATGGAAACTTACCTGAAAACAAAAGAATAACAATTAAGTGTTTGTTTATTGGGATGCCATTAGGTACATTATCGAACACTCGTGCCTCAATTATAAATTTCTTCTTTTTTCAGACCAGTGCGGCTGAGAAAGAATCTTCACACCGCCATGGAGAGTCAGGCTCTTCGGCTCCTCATCGACCCAAAAAACAAAAAGGCATATGGAGTACTTTTCATACGGAATGGAGTCAAACAAATAGTGTACGCAAAGAAAGAAGTCATCATGTCTGCAGGCGCAATAAACAGCCCGCAGCTTCTGATGCTAAGTGGGATAGGCCCGAAAGAACAACTCCGCAAGTTCAAAATACCACTGGTCCAAGACTTACAGGTAAAATCGAAATCACAGGTGAAGTCAGGCTCACCCCCACTGCCCCTCCAACAGGGGTTGCACGCTCTGTGATTGGTTCTTCCGACACAAGTTTTCAGGCATGGTGGAGGAGCCTTTGCCTCCATCTTAAGAGAAATTTTCTGAATATGACAAATGATATTTTGAAGGGTAACTCAGCAAATTACCAGTGTAATTAAAGTACCAGACTCATTTTTTCAAACTAACCTCAAAGGAGTCTAAGATCTCCCTATGTATTAACCTACCACTTACCTTTTTCTTCTTCTTTCAGGTGGGAGAGAACCTACAAGATCACGTGGGTCTGGGAGGGATGACGTTCCTCGTAGACAAACCAGTAGCCATTGTACAGGATCGGTTTATGACTGTACCAGTGACCACGAGCTACATAGTCAACGAGCGAGGGCCTATGACTACCCTAGGGGGTCTCGAAGCCCTGGCATTTGTAAACACAAAGTACGCCAATGAGTCCGGAACCTACCCAGACATTCAATTCCATTTCGCACCCGCCTCGGTCAACTCAGATGCAGGTACGGGAAACAATTTATTACAATAAGGCAGGTTTGCTAATCCTCAGTTAAAGATGGGGTGAACTTTATGGCAAAGCCTGAAAGCCTTGAAGTTTATTTGCAGAGATTTTTTTTAACAATTTAATTACTACATCACTGTTGATGATAAGTAACAATAATTTTAAATTTTTCAGGGGTGAGAGTTCGAAAAATTCTGGGCCTAAACGACCGGCTGTACAACGCAGTTTACAGACCAATATCGAACCAAGACACGTATACCATTCTACCTCTTCTTCTGCGACCACGGTCAAGAGGGTGGGTCCGCCTCAGGAGTGCCAACCCCCTTCACTACCCCATCATCAACGCCAACTACTTTGACCATCCACTTGATGTTGCTACTCTGGTGGAAGGTACGCCCTACTTCACACTGTCGAAGGAACGAATTAATAGCCACAATGGCCCCCGGCTGGTTACCACCACCACCAGCACCTTCGAAAGAGCTCGGGGTGGCTCGGGCTATTGCAAGCCTTTAACTGGCTACACTGCATGTCCAAATAATACCACTGGCACTGTTTTTCCCCCAAAATTAGTTTCTTAGAGAATGATGTGACTTGATGCAAGGCATACGGCCAGGGGTATCTATATTCTAATAGCCTATACACGTAAGTAGTCCGCACAGAGTGAACCACTGTGCGTTCTAGCTCCAAAATGTAAACATGAGCACAAGTAACACAATATTGGTGATTTCCCATGAAACGACGTGTTTACGAAACGGCGCCATAAAAAAAATTATAGAACCAGAACACGGCAGGAAATTGCTTCAAGAATTTCCGACGAGTGCAGCAGAGCGTACAGTTTAAATCTAATAATCGTAATACGAAATCATTTTGGCATAACTTATATTTTCAAAATCCAAGGGAAAATATTGGTTTTTGGTTTTATTGGTTTTAACACTGGAATATTAGATTCGTAACCTTAGAATATATTGCCACGATAACTATAAGGATTTTTCTCGAGTTTCGTGGTTCTAAAAATTCACGAGGAAACACTAACGATCAATGGCTTTCCTATTATTTTTTTTTTACATCTCACATTTCTTTCTATTTTCAGGTGTAAAAATAGCTACAAGAGTGGGAGAAGCCAAAGCGTTCCGGCCGTTCAACGGGCGGATTCACAGAGCGCAAATACCGGGTTGCAGAAAATACGCGTTCGGTACAGATTTGTACTGGGAATGTGCCATTCGACACATATCAATGACCATTTACCACCCCGTAGGCACTTGTAAAATGGGCCCAGAAGATGACCCTCAGGCCGTTGTTGACCCCAGGTTACGAGTACACGGAGTCAAAGGCTTGCGAGTAGTCGATGCATCCATCATGCCCACTATAGTAAGTGGAAATACTAATGCCCCGGTTATAATGATTGGTGAAAAAGGTGCAGATTTGATAAAAGAAGATTGGCTCGACAATTTTCGAAGAAAGAGCTGAGTGACATGCCATCTAAGTTAATTTAGAAAATTAGAACTTAAAAAGGATATCCGGTTACCGTCAACGAAGCTTGAAATTTCATTCGGAAATTTTTTACGACCGGATCGGGAGCGAAAATCGGATTTTACTGTCTCAGCGATTCCTCTTATGGGTCTTCACAGTTTGATTCATCCGATATTGGAATTTGGTTTTTCCCGTTATTCTCATTTATAAAAACGAATAATAAATTTTTTGCAACATCGTTCAAAATATGGGGATACCAATAAGCTTTACGACTTTAATAACCGGTTGTTTGATGAGGCAGATATTATGTTTCCGTATGATTAGTATTTTAGCATGTTTTTTGAGATGCTGTATGCCATCGTTGTGTTATGTTTTGCGGCAACCGCATTAAATTAAGAAGCACGACATAACTGAAACAACTAACGGTTATTTTTGGAGAATTTCAAAACTGATGTCGTTCCTAAGGTTTTATGAGAAGACTATGTGAAAACGTGTTCCCGTAGAATATGATTTCAGTACGTTGTGACCCTGTAATGTTACCTTAATACCTTAAGTTCCTAGTCAGTGACGAAAACTTTAGTTACCGATAGGTTACCTAATTGCTCATTTGGCTATGTGATCACCAAAATAGCCGAATACTGTAAAATTGTTTATCAATTTAAAAAAAAAATTATATAGAGTTATGTAAGGAATGAAAAATATATAATAGATATAGTATTAATTTGTAATCTGAACTTGACAAAATAAAGTTGTGACATTACGTAGTGGCATTTTTTTTTAATGATAAAAATATTTTACAACTATAAGACAAGAAATAGTCAAATCAGTGTTGTTCTATTTATTTCCTTTCAGTGTAAATTTAACAATTTATTACCTATGTCTCAGTCTTAGGTTAGGAAATTACTGAAACTACGTCTAGGAACAATTTAGCTCACAAAAGCCGAACCTTAAAAGATAGTCAATTCTGTATTATATGTTTTTCCAAAAGTAAGTAATGGCAGTCCGAAGCCACGAACAAAGTATTGCTTAGCACCACCAGGAAATTTAGGTTTAGTATTCTGTTACAGAAATTTCACTAGTACAATACAAAGACAACTATAATCAAATTTATTCTGAACAAAGTATAAAAATAGAAACTAGATGCCGTACAGGCGTAGCAGGATTCCATTGGAATCAATCACAATGGTTTGTATTCGTTATGCATACATGGGCAATACTGGAAGGTCAAGATTGTGCTCAGTCTTCCACACTTCAGTTAAGTTAGTCTTCTTCAGACACCTTCAAAGGTAAGTCCAGCTATTGAAGTACTAAGTCAGCAAGAAATAATAGAAATCGATATGTTGCCCGGTCTCTGTTGAGCTGTTCCCATTCTATTAACACCTTACTAACACCGAAATAGCACCAACGTTATCCTTCGACACCACTAACTTGGTGTTAACTTCCTAACTTATGTTTTTGCATGTACTCGTTCTTTGACATCTGTTTTGGGAGTTTAAATTCATGTAAAATAACGGAAAACTATTGAGAAAAGCCGGCAGGTATGCCCCTTTTAAAAATACCTTGAAGGTATGCGATATTTCCTCAGCAGTTATACCTAAAAGATTCTTCAGCAATTAATATAATGCCCCAAAGAAAAAATTAATTTCTGTTTTAATAGCGAGATAAGCATCAAAAGAGAGGCTGCGAAATATCGGAGACACTTGGACCCCCCTTAAGGGGGTTTCAAAGTCATCATGATAGGGAACCCACGTAAAAGTGTGATACTGACATAAAAGGACAATTAGAATTCTACTAGGTGGAAATGAATATGTAGATAATTAATTATTTATCTAATTTTAATGCGCTATTTAGTACAAGGACAGTTCAACACCTTGCGGTAACATTCTCATTTAAGAGTCACTGTGATATTCAGAACAAACTATGCCTATGATCAATGGTCAGGTTTTGTAAACCGAAAAACTACCTGTTAAGGGTTAAGAGGTCGCATGCCAAGTAGCCTATGAAAGAATTCCTGCGTTCGAAACATTGAAAAGATGTCAAGAAGTGAGGCACCAATTATCATACCCAACCTTAATAAAGGTTCTAGCAATCCTAAACCAATTTATTGGCTTTTAATATATTTCGTTCATTGGACACTTGGCTATTCTATTTTGGCGCAAGCCAAGTCTTCTGACCATGGACTCAATTTTGTGGCAATCGCATGGAGCGAAAAAACTCGGACGTGCTAAGAATTGACATAAGGTTGCATCAACCATATTGAATTTTGATATTTCTTTCTTAAATTTTCATTCATTGTCTGCAAATCTAAACCATTTTAATACAAAAGCAGATTATATTTAGTATTTAAGGGTGCGTCCCACCATGCCCAGTTAAAATTAAACTGGAGATTTGGTCCTATGTTTACCATGTTAAATTTAATTTGCTGGAGATTTTCTCCGAGAAAATCTCCAGTTATTTTTTAACTGGGCATGGTGGGACGCACCCTGAGTTTACTAAAAAATTTGTTTTACTTAACCTATATAGGCTTTGTGATTTTTCAGGTATTTCAATTACGTACTATTTTCTGTTTGTCTGTATTAATTTTTTACATTTTCAATGAAGCTCAACTGAAATTTCAGGGGGCCCACTGACGCCTGAATATACACTTGTCACCCTCTATAGCGACATTCTCTATAACGAATGAACCCTACGGTCCCTTGACAAATCCCGAGGGGTTAACCACTCGTTGAGAATCTCGTTGGGAATAATTGGAATCATGGGTTCAATCTTTATGAAATCTCAGAGAATCTTGGAATTTTTTGGAGTGGTTACCCCTTTGGGGTTCATCTTTCTATGAATATCGTTGGGAATCTTTGGAAATCCTAATGGAATCTCAGTGGAATCTCAAGGAATCTCTGAAGTGGTTACCCCCTCGACAAATCCTGACTCATTTATAGCTAGCAAATATATTTGATCGTATAGAGAGACTGCTGCTATTATTACATATCACATCAATATCAGATTTCCAACCTTTTTTGGCATCGCGCCTAATTGAATTGTTGACAAATTCCATTCCAGGCATGGAATCCCCTATAATGACACATCCACCAGTTTTCAGAATGGCGCTGCTGAAATATTTAAAGTTCGTCTTGGCAGTAACATTGTTGCAATGTCCCAGTGTTACTTCGGAGCAATCTGTGCTAGAAACCATCCTAGACTTCTTCCGCTATGGGCAGTCTGTCATGGTATGTTTCATACGTCCATAAGTATACTATGTAACACCATATAGGAAGTACTAGGTACAGAGCTAGTAACCAATCACTGTTCGGTATATCCAGATTACAGATAATCCAAATACAGAGCTCTATATTAAATATACCTGGATTATAACACTGCAACTACGTGATTTGCAGTCTAACAGTGATAATAGATACCTATTTAAAAACCTGTTTTGTAACTGACAGTTTGAGACTGAGATAAGCAATGATTATCTGCAGTGGTCAGATTCTATAGCTCTGATTTTTTTGGGGCCTGCCAAAAACCCGGCCAACAGGATTTAATTCTTTAATTTAATTTAGGGAATTTAGTAAAACTTCTTATGGTTTTGTTTTCGTACCAGGATTTGGAACCACCTGATGCTCGAGTTCTCCGATCGTCCTACGACTTCATTATAGTCGGAGCAGGTTCAGCAGGTTGTGTCGTTGCCAACAGACTCACTGAGAATCCTAATTGGAACGTCCTCTTACTCGAAGCTGGCAAACACGAAAACTTTATCATGGATGTACCTATACTGACTACATTTCTCCAGTTCACAGAAGCCAACTGGAACTACAGGTAGGGCAGTAATAGTGTTCAGTGATCTGTATGTAGAAGGGACAGGTAAGCGAGAGGGGGCCGAGAAACTAACTGCTGCAATAAATTATTTTTCAAAAATATTTCGCTGAAAATTAGGGAGTTAAATATTTAATTCATGCGTGACTGACGCGACGACTGAACACCCTTTCTCGGAATTCAAGCATTATCTCGCATACACCAGGAATTTTGACCATATCCGCTAGTTAATAGTTAGAATGTACCCCCCCCCCCCCCACTAACTAAAGAAAAAGCACAAAAGTAAAATAAAGAAAATGCTACCAGAAAATTCACACACTAAAACGAGGGAACAAGACAGAATTATTCTGGAGTGAAATAGATCAGAAAAAATCCCCTGCAAGTGAACGGTTATGCAATACTATTCACTTCCGTGTAATCGTTATGTATAACGTTTATTTTATTTATTTATTTATTTATTTTTAACGCGCGACGTTCAGAGAACATATGCGCCGATGAGTTGGTATATTAGATGTTTATGGCCGAAGCCGAAGATGAAGTGGCCGAAGCCGAATATGAGTGGGCCGAAGCCAGTTTAGTAGTGGGCCGAAGCCAATACATCCATGTCGGAAGCGGAAAATTTTTCCGTTCCGCCGGGATTCGAACCCGGACCTCTCAGGACACAAAGCGGACCCCTTGACCACTCGGCCACTGAGAGGCACTACAACGTTTATTTTCCTCTATACTGGCAATTATCCATCTTAAAATTTAACATTTTCTCTGTAAATTTTTTGATTTTACCTTTGCTAGTGACTACATAGTGCCCTGATAAGTATTTTCATTCTTTAGAACGGAACCTCAAGCATCTGGATGCCTAGGGATGCGTGATGGACGCTGCCATTGGCCTAGGGGCAAAGTAATGGGTGGCAGCAGTGTTCTTCACCATATGATTCACACCAGAGGCAACAGACGGGACTACGACTTGTGGGAAGAAAACGGGAACCCCGGATGGTCTTTCAAGGACGTCCTGCCGTACTTCAAGAAGTCCGAAGACTTGAATATCCCTGAATATGCCAACGACACTGAGTAAGTTTCTCATTATGTTATTTTTTTAAAAGGAACCAAATGTTTCTAAAAAACGTCATAAGGAAGGCAAAAGATTTCCCATGTGAAGAAAAACCTCATTATACAAATAAATAACACAGAGCTAAGCATGTGGTGTCTCTGTTACGTCGAAGTATCACTGATTCAACAGGTAATTTGTAGTAAAACTTACTTTGTAATGTTAGGCAACCAACCAATTAACTGTAAGGGTGGGTCGTCGAACCCACCTTCCATTATTCCCAAAAAAATCAGTTGTAGCACAATTATTTATGTTGTATTTCCGCAACAGTCAAAGAAAGACCCAACAAGGATTGTTAAAACTAGGGACCTCAACGTCTGATGGCCCTATCGAGGCCTACTCCCAGTACAGAAATTAAACTCCGATTAGCAGGAAACTAGCCAGAATGACTTGTCCGCTTTGACCTTTACTTTCCTACTCTATTGTACAGTGAGGACGGTTCCTAAAAACATTAAAATTCTTCCTATTTCTAAGACAAGGCCATCCGTTCACTGACTTGTAGAGCAACATCTCACAGCCTCGGTGGTATGCAGTCGTACAAAAAGTTACTTGAGGGTCTGAAGAAATACAAGTTTTTACTCCACGGTGCCAGATAAACATAGGCAAATTTTTTATTCGCACCAAGTCACTTGAAATTCTACAACGATTTTAGTGTCAAAAAGAGGTTCCTCGATAGTAAATGCCAGGCCGTGCAAAATTATTTTCAAAATTTATTATGAACAAGTGTGTCAAGCCTTGGCAACTTTACAACACGGACCTTATAAAAATAACTGTCTGTTGCCAATGGGAAACGATAGATTAATAGTTATTTTATGAGAGGTGCTTTGAAATTCTTGAAAACAGCAATTCTACGAACTCCCTACGTTAAGGCTTTGATCAAATTAGAGAGAGATGGAGAAGGAGTATTAATTTTCGAAACCGAACCTTTTACGAAACAATTTCCTCCAATTAAACTTTAATGTAATTCTAAACTCAGAGTGGTTCAAATTAACCGTTCAAATTAACAAGTGGTCGATGACTACTCCCCCCCCCCCCAGTAGAGGGGGACACTCCACCGTGCTCAGCTGGGAAGACTATACCATATACCAGCTCCTCAGGCATATTCCTATAGTTTTCCGAACCACCACAGCCTCAAAATATGTTCATTTCACTTGACATGCTGAACGCAAGTTTTGCGATCTAACCGGTATGATCGGGTCTCAGGTGCTCCTTCAAAGACAACATTCTAGCTAGAGTGATCTAGGAAGTGCCCCCCCCCCCCCAAATGACGCCCCCATTCAAGGTCGCGATGAACCTGCGACTAGTTTGTGTGTTGTCAGGAAGTTGGGTCGGAATTGATCCAGCCTGTTTATTTATGGTCCAAGTCACAGCTGAAACCATGGTTCGCTACTTACTTTGATTAGCGAATGCCAGTTGCATGTAAACTAAAACATACTTGAAGTCACTCAAGCGTCAAGTTGCCCAAGTCAAGGAGACCTGATGATGGTACAATGACACGTTCCGACCACCACTTGAGTCACTTGGGCATGCTAAACTCAGTTTTAAGCTTTTCTACAATGTGAACGCACTTAATACAGCAAGTGTCTGGTTGAAGCTAAGGCCGAAGCCAATCCATGTCATAAGCATAATAATAATAATAGCTGAGGGTTGGGGGGGACAAGCCCAGCAACTAGACCGTTTTCAAGAACTATCCATTGTGCTCAGCTGGCAGCACTACCAAATACCAGCTCCCCTACCATCGAGTAAACGATGGGGACCTACAGTTTTAGGTGGGTTCCGAACCACCACAGCCTCAATATACACTTCACTTGACATGATGAACAGAGGTGAATGCCGAGCAGAAAAACTTCTTGGTAGGATCGGGATGGAACCGGCGTGACCCGGCTCTCACTGCTCCTCAAAAGTCGACCATTTAGTCCACTCGGCTATCGAGGCCTCTATGTCATAAGCGTAACAAGCTGCACTGATTTGGCCACTGACTCCAAGCACTGCTGAAAACACCGGGGCAGAATTTTTCAAACAAACGAAATACATTACAGAATTTTCACCTTGCCAGTTACAATTTTCTTATTTTCTCAATTCTTAATCGACAGGTACCATAATACAGGAGGGTATCTTCCTGTAACCTACCCACCCTGGACGACACCACTAGCCAACACCTTCTTAGACGCTGGCCAAGAACTAGGCTTCCCAACTGTGGACTACAATGGACCTACACAGACAGGGTTTTCGATTCTTCAGACGACTCTGAGGAATGGCACTCGTGTCAGTCTGTCCAGAGCTTTTCTTCATCCAATCTCTGACAGGAAGAATTTGCACGTCCGGAAGAATGCAATGGTCACGAAGGTCGTCATAGACCCGAAGACACTTCAAGCTACAGGGGTCGAATTTCTGCATCGAGGACAACGGTATGTCATCGAAGCAACAAAAGAAGTAATTGTCTCTGCAGGAGCCATTAACAGCCCACAGTTACTAATGCTCTCCGGAATAGGACCCAAAGGACATCTTCAGAAGATGGGTATACCGGTCCTCAAGAACCTAAAGGTAAGCTCTTACTTAAGGTTAATTTCCTATTCTACTTCTTTTTCCTTGGTCCCTTTATTGTTGATTACATTTTGATCATTCGTACATAAAAGAATGGAATCCACAGCACCCAGCACTTGAGTCTACATAAATTAGGAAACGTATTTATGTAAAAATCGTACAAAAAAATACAAAACAAACAAAGTTTGGCGCCACTGTTTCACTGCGAACGCGTACAGCCCCTTTGGATAGAATTTCACTGATTATTTCCTTCCTCCCCTGCTTTTATGCGGGAACTCAATACTTTTCATTCTGGGGCAGAGGGAGGTGCGGGGAGCTATAGGCCTTCCCCACCACACAGGCAACCGAGACTGATCAAAAAAGTTTACTTTAATGGATGCAACATATCTAGTCAATCCAGCAGTGGTATTCCCTTTCTCGATCGCCAGCAAACCCACTCAACTAACACCTTCAAAATTTATTGTAAGAAGATAAGGCACGCCACGATGCAATATATGGAGAACAGTTCTTCTTACAATAAATTTTGAAGGTGTTAGTTGAGTGGGTTTGCTGGCGTTTGAGAAAGGGAATACACCTGCAGGTCTATTCCGGATCTGTTAACGCAAAGTTAACGACGACTTTGTGAAGTTTTAGCGTTAGGAGCTTAACACCTAATTAACGACCAAAGATCCGGAATCCGGAATCCGGAACAACTGAAATCTTTAGCACTCGGACGATCCTGGGCATACTTACATGGGTTGGATTCAATAAAAACTTAGTAAGAACAAAATACCCTAAAGTATTTTTATTTCCACAGGTTGGCTACAACTTGCAGGACCATATAGCTCTAGGGGGGCTAACTTTCCTTGTCAACGACACGGTGTCCCTAGTTGGAAAGCGAATTGTGCAAGAACCAAAAAATTTCTATGACTATTTGGCGCGAAGAGACGGTCCTCTGTCTGATCCAGCAGGGTCTGAAGCTCTCGCTTTCATCGATACGAAGAACGCTTCATCCCCCGATGGGTATCCAGACTTGGAACTTCTGTTTATTGGGGGCAGTTATGCGAGTATGGAGCCGTACAAACGAGCATTCGCCATCAGTGACTATGTCTATCAGGAGGTTGGTGAAATAGCATCAAAGTGGCCGTTGTCATTTCATAAGTTCAAGACAGACGAAGAAGAAGGTTGTAGAAGTTCAAACAAGACTGTTTACAAAAGAGTAGGGACTATTTTATGCAGAAATTTGATTTAAGATTTTGAGGAGAAAAGGGTTCGCCTAGCATTCAACCGATTTTGAAAAAATTTGGCCAACACCTGCCGTCAGTTTTTAATTCAACTAAATTTCAAAGGAGTGCCGAGAGGTCAAGGGGGTCCGCTTTGTGTCCTGAGAGGTCCGGGTTCAAAACCCGGAGGAAAGGAAATATTTTCCGCTTCCGACATGGACGTATTGGCTTCGGCCTACTCATTTTCGGCTTCGGCCACTTCGTCTTCGGCTTCGGCCAAAAACATCTAACAAACCAAAAAAAGGAATTTTTGATTAGACAAAAATTACGGCTGCTACAGGGCTACAGAATTATAGTTTTCAATCAACGAAAAAAAATTGATTATTTACTGATTGTTTATTTTTTTTATTTTTTCAGGTATACGAAAGCATTCAAGACAGAGACTCATGGATGGTTTTCCCCATGCTCATGCTACCCAAGAGCAAAGGTACAGTGGTGGAATATTTTTACAGTTAAGACTAAGAGATAAGAAACAGTACAAACACAACTGTAATTAATATTTAGTATTATTTATCGGAACAAAGGGTTAGAAAAAGTTCCCTGAGCTTGACACCGCGTAACCTACAAGCACGGTATTTTCCATCTAATTATAGCAAGTATGGTAAGGAACCGGACCGTCTGGTCGTCTATGTACAACAGATAGGCTCTATGCAAACAGGATTGACGTACAGGTACGAGTAAACTAGACAAACAGCCACTAATGGAAATAACTATGGTTTTATTGACTGAGTAAATGTTATGGGATATTTACGATGAGGCTAAAGACGCCAAATGATAACTCCCATAAGGTTCTTCAAAATAATACTGAGTGGAAGGTGTATGGCAATGTTGCATTGATCGTGACTGCCATACTATTCGAAACCCTTATCACAATCTCGAGATTAAAGTATCAAACTCAGGTACGAGTTTTAAGTTTTAAGTCTAACAACCTAACAATGGGTACTTGAACTGAGATCAGGGTCTTTCATCCAAATGGTCTTCAATTTTTTGTTCAAGGGTATATGAACCTTGTACACGCCAAAAGCTCATACAAAGTTGGATAATCATACTAAGTACTTTGGAGGAATCTACAAGGCATTCTGATAGCTGGGTTACTGCAATTCTAAAATAGGTATACTTACGAGGGGTTAGCCACTCGTTGGGAATTTCGTTTGGAATCATTGGAAATCTTTATGAAATCTCAGGGAATCTTGGAATTTTTTGGAGTGGTTACCCCTTCGGGGTTCATCTTTCTATGAATATCGTTGGGAATCTTTGGAAATCCTTATGGAACCTCAGGGAATCTCAAGGAATCTCTACCCCCTCGTATACGTACTTAGCTAAGCTAAGCCCAAGCTAAATAAAGGGTGGTGTTAATTTAAAGTGAGGATTAACTGCACTTGAAGAAAACTATGAAGTAAGAAATAATTACTATACGGCGTCCAAGAAAAAATAAATAACAAAATTTCTGAAAATATTGCCGGGAATATTTCTAAAACATTAAATTTCTACATCAATCTAAGCATACAACCAGCATTACGGGAAAGCTAAACCAAAATTTTCATTCCAGGTCGGGTGATGCTCCAAAGTAAGAATCCTTTGAAGAAACCGATTTTACACGCCAACTACCTTTCCCATCCTGACGATGTGGAAGTTATTGTCAAAGGAATACGAATGACCATTGAACTTAGCAAAACTCGAGCCTTCCAAAAATATAACTCAACTCTTCATGACACTCCTCTACCTGGATGCAAAACCTACACTTTCAACACAGACGACTACTGGCGATGCGCTGCCAAACAAATTACACAGACCATTTACCATCAGGTAAGGTTCAAAGGTTCATATATTGATAAAGTTCACTATGGTGTTTTCACCTCGTTCCCTATCCTACCCCATGCTATCATGGCAGCTAGATGGACGACCTTCTTCAGTTTTCCCTTAACTTTTCAGGCTGGTACCTGCAAAATGGGGCCGAAGAACAACCCTACATCGGTTGTGGACGCCAGGCTACGAGTTCACGGCATAAGAAAACTGAGAGTAGTGGACGCGAGTATTATGCCACATGTACCGGCCGCACACACAAACGCTCCCACTGTCATGATAGCCGAAAAAGCTTCAGATATGATCAAGCAGGACTGGGGGATGAGTACTAAATAAGTCAGAAAGAAAATTTCAAGAAAATTCAAGAAAATCTGTAGACACTTTAAAAGGACCCATTTTATTTTTTTACCGTAGTGTCAAACTCAACAACTTTTTATGCAAGGGAATCACTTTCATAGTACTGTTCGATACTGCAGTCATGACCGTGACCTAACCAATGGTAACTCCACATACCAGAAAATCGGGACAGAAGTTTGAATGCTAAGGAGGCTCTGGAGCACTACGTCTTCTTAGGCTGAATCCCACCACTCGGTTACCAGTTAAGGGTCCGCTATACCTGACGGTGCATTTTTTGCCGCCCATAAGATTAACATTGCGAGAGGCGATTCATTTTCAAGGTTTACCCTTGGTTGGAAAGACACATAATTTTGCCTGAACCTAGCCCTAACAATGTTCTAGGGAGTGTTCGAAGCAGATTTCCCATTTTTTTACTGGTTTTCGAGATACAGCACTTTTCTTGAGGTGTGTGATGCTAGCATTTGCAAAACAGTTGCAATAAAAGATCAAAAAAAAAAATCTGCTTCGAACACTCCCTAGAACATTGTTAGGGCTAGATACAGGCAAAATTTTGTGTCTTTCCAACCAAGGGTAAACCTTGAAAATGAATCGCCGATCGCAATGTTAATCTTATGGGCGGCAAAAAATGCATCGTCAGGTATAGCGTCCTCTTAAACCTCCGTTAAATTTAACCGAGCATGGTGAGTCCCATACCAAGGAATTGTGACGTCAGAGGCTCTACGGTAAGCCCCACCTAATGGGGAAGAGGAATAATTCGTATGAGTAAGTCGTAAGTCGAATGGGAGGAATGCAGTCAACCTCGCGTATACCGTGTTTCAAGGGCCCACAGAAATTTAGCGTTATAAGCGAGGCGAGGTTGAAGTAGAGACAAATCATCAAGATGGTCATCAGTCATCGTCATCAATACCCTAATACTGAGCTAAGGGTCTCCTTAGTAACCTCCTGGTGAATTTCACCACTTCTTAAAGTGTACTATAGTGCGATATCACTTGCCAAAAGCTAAACATACGATAAGATAAATCTGTTCGACAGACTACAGCACACTTTAGAGGAGTGATGAAGTCCAGCCTTAAACTAAAACGACTTTGTACTACTTGTCTATCAGTTCCTTATTCATCATCAGGTCGTGTTGTACCCAAGGATAAAATATAATGAGACTGACTTATGTGAAAATATAGCGTAGTAACCAACTTAACGTTATAAGCGGGGTTGACTGTGATACGAATGAACACTAGTCTATATAAAGAGTTCCTATAAGTTAGTTTCAAGATAAGTAGATGGTCAAAGAGCGAAGGATAAAGAAAGAAAAACTTACGATTATGATGACATCCTTGCCCCTTGGGAAGACAATGAAGTAGCCAAGACCTTTTGATAATGTAAAAAATTGTAAATATGTATATTGTAATTACATCTATTTCAGTTATAAGTAGCTATCTGTAGTGTAATAAAAATGTAACTATAAAGATGTTTCCATATTATACCTATCCTGTCTTTTATAACTTTGTATAAATCATTAAGTTTCATTGCCAGCCGTCAGGTGGACCTTGCGTACTTATTCCATTTCAGGTTTGAAGATAACTTATTTGAAGTAAAAAAATATTAGGGAAAAGTTTAGCATTGGCAGCCTCAAACGGAGGATAGCGTCTTTTAGCTTAATATTTCCTATAAGGTATTTTGAATTTTTTTATTTTTCCAAATTTTCACTTTTGATGACAGTGACTTTCTAACACACAAGCTATGTTATCACAATAAGACTCTTTACAGGTTTATTTTATTTTTATTACTATTATTTTTTTTTTATAGAGAAATTTGTACGTAATAACTCCTATACGACTTTTCAGCAGTCCGCAGTTATAACGAAGTGATTCTCTGAACAAAACTACGTAGCTTTACTTATTTTCTTTTTGGGGAGTAAAAAAGGTATTTGCTATCCCACGCCAAGGTAGCAATGTAAAATGAGCATTAGAACTCTGTACACGTTTCTGGAGTGCCAATAAAGGCGCAGGTATCCAGCCAGCCCCTCAGGTAGGGTAATGCCCTCTTAGTTCATCCTTCGGTCATGATGACGCTATTGGAAAAGCCATAAACTTGACTTCGTCAAACGATCCTACAGTTCTCCCCTAAGCAAGCCTCCATTCTAAATCCTAAATATGGGTAATCAGTGAATAATATAGGGGGGAATGCCGCATTTGAAGGTGAGAAGGGCGTGAAGGAGAATTGAATAAGTACAGTATTAGTCACCTTAGCGTAACTTTGAGTAAATCAATTACAGAAACGGACCATGTATACACGGTCTCATCGTGGTCTCTTCGAAAAGCACGACTGAGGACTCCCGGGTTGGCAGCAACTTACGTCACACCAAAAATTCATTTGGCTTCAGCAACCCGCCGACCAACAACTAGCTTTAAGACCAGCAGCTCTATTACAGATCGCTCGCAAAGTTGATTTCTCTATAACGGGTCTTTAACAGACCGTACCACGCTTCAAGCAAGAAAAGTTATCACCACCCACTACAGGTGGTGGTAGCACGTGGTCGCCCGTGATAAGACGGGTTTTGATTGTAAAAAACGCTATTGTGTGTTTTATTTTTTTTTATTTTACATGCTTAAAAGTAAATTTGTAATTTCAAATACACTTTCCAGGTTGTTTATTTTTTAGTTTTTGTCAAAAAAAAATGATATTTGAATATTTTGTGCTCAATCAATTAAATCATACTACATTTTACCTTATTATTTTTGAAGTTACTTACCTGCGGCTTACTTATCACGAAAAAATCCATAATAACTGTTTTGAGATGCTCGTCATACCTAAATGGTGAATTTCTCGTAATAGGGAAGTTATCACGATAGTCAGTGAAAGATCCGTATTAAAGCTGCAGTTCAGGTTAGCGTTTCAGGCACAGAAACTTTGTGGCTAGAGAGGCAAAAATTCAAAAACCCCTTTAGCTACATTCAATCACAGAATTCACAACTCATAAGGCACAAGAAAATGGGCGCAACGAATTTTTCACTGCCACGATGATGAAGTTGAATTATACAAGGTTGTTAGGGTTCACCTAAAGGTTCAGGAACTGGATCGTGTCAAGAAAAGCTATTTAACAGATGACTTGCATTTGCAGCATCGAACACGTGCCTTGGCAAAATCACGTGAAGCTACAACCAATGGAGAAGTTAACAAATATGTAGGCATATATTTTCACACGATTGTTGTAAGATAACGAACCTAAGTTCCTGAGGGGTGGACGGAAAATTATGATCATACTTCATCCTGGCGATACAAACTATCATATTTGACTCCATTCATATTAAACATTACAATTTTTATTGGTCACAATGTTTCATGACCATATGTAGATATCATGACCTCTATCCATTCATGTCAATGATCAATCATGATTTAAATCTGTTAATTTGCATCCAGACTTCTTATTATCTTCCCTATCTCGGTGATTTTCCAGCAAACATCGATTTCAAAAAACTTTTACCGAATTTTGACATAGACACTCAACGATCTATACCTAAATTAGGGGTGATTTGTCAGCACTTTGAAAGATCAACGGTTGATATATCAGGTTCAGCTCAATGCTACTAAAGTGTCCTAGTACCAGAAAGTGAGAAAGTGTCTTGAGAGGTCTGGGTTTGAGCCCCGGCACAAGCAAAGTTCTCGTTTGTAATGGCATGGATGTTAAACAGTACGCTTTGGCCCACTCCTGTCTGGCTTCAGCCGATTCCTGTTCAGATTCAGCTAAAAAAATTACATTTTTAGCGAAGACGAAGTCAATTTAGTAGTGGGCCGGAAGCGGAAAATTTTTCTGTTCCGCCGAGATTCGAACCCGGACCTCTCAGGACACAAAGCGAACCCCTTGACCTCTCGGCCACTGAAAGTTAATTTATTAATTAAATTTATCCCTGTTGGGGAAAAAATGGCGACCAATAGGATGCATCAAACAGGTATGGGAGAAGCTTCTGAAGACCTCTATCCGCAGAGTGGCCTTGAATCGGCACAACTTGCACTTGAAGTATAAAGCTGTACCTAGCTTCAGGCTCGGGTAGTCCACCGAAACAAGCCGCGTGTTGCGGTGGTCGCGAGTTCAATCAGTGCCTACAGCAGGATTACTTGCCGTTAACTAGTAAGCTAAAGGTAATATTTTTACAGTTAATAATTTGATTCAGTTTAATTTCACCACGCTTCCTATCAGAAGGATTATACTTATAAATTTCTACAATATTCATGAATTATGATAATGAAGGGCAGAAATTTCCTTCCATAAAAAAGTTCCATGGGTATCATTTACTGTAGTAAAAAATTTCAGAAACAAATAAAATAAAAGAGTTGTTTTCTGAGATTTCTTTGCGCACCCCCCATCAAACCCTCACATTTTGTAAAAACTTTAGATTTCTGGACAGTGCGTTCTTATAGCCCTCATGTGAATTTCGTCATGAAATTTATTTTATTTCAAAATCTCACATTCAGTTTCATAGTACATGGAGAACCTCCACCACAGCAAAAAATACATCAGTAACATATAAAAAATAAAATTGAAGGATAAATTAAGGAATTAAGGGAGACTTTCACTAGTTTCTAAAGTCTACTATAGTGTTTCTTAAAAGTTGACTATAGCGTTATCCCCCCGAAAAGAAAGGTTCATGCCTTTCATCACCCTGCCAATAGCGCCCTTAGCATAACGTTAGCTAGTGAAGTAAGATAAAGTTTTTCGGGAAGATAAATTTACTACCCTTATGTGCACGTTAAAGAGTCGGTGAAAGCCACCCTTTAATGGGTAATAAGACCTATTTAACTGTCATTTAAAAGGTTGTTGCTGATCTGGCGTCAAGCACTAATGGGAGTACTGACTTTAGGTAGGAGATGGTTATCAGTCAATGGTGTGGGTAATGACCGCAAGATGCAGCTCCAGCCATTTATATTCTGGCTCTGGATAATTTATTTACCCAAAGACACTTAAAATCATTGAATTCTAAGCTTACCGGTTGAAAACCTTCATTTCTAGGTAATATTCAGGTACTTCATTTCAACGTGGAACCCAACCAAACAGTTCTTTCTTCGTTACTCGGTCCTGTCACGCCCCTCTTACACCACTGTCTCCCATTGTTGATTGTTGTGTTTTGTGTCTTTGTATAATGAGAATGAGTGATCATGTATTCCCATCTTTCCACTGTTTGTCTTCGGCAAGCTAAACAATATAGGAGGGCTATGTAATGGCATACAGGAGCTTATTGAATTCCTACCAAATAATCACCAGATTGACCAGGCCCAAGTAAAGGCACTTTTACATCGCTAGTTAACTTAAACTGCAGATGACGGACAGGGTGGATTCAATACTTAACTGGGGGTCATAATAACGCTTACCTTACGGGCAATGTTTATTTTAATCGGGGTTAGGTTAACTAACCCTTAACCCACCATGACTCGTTCCTTGCATTCAATGAGTTATGCAGGGTGCAGAAATGGAAACATTAGGTCCGGTGCAGAATAAGGTATTGCATACCTGCAGCAATCCCAGTCGCTTCACGGATGAAATAAGTAACGCCTATATACAACAAAGTCTGCATAATACCGATGGTTATTTGCTACGGTGATGGACAATATGACGCCAATCATAATTTTCCGTGAAAATGAGTGATAGTGATAGTTTTTTACTAACACAAAAAAAGTATGAATGTAGTAAGTGTAAATAATAAGAATAAGTCATGGAAGAAATAAGTCGTTCCAACTTAAATCTCCAACTTTGAACTTTGAATAATATAATCACAATCGTGAAGAAAATTCCTATTCCTATTTGTGAATTTTCAAAAATACCCCAAGTAAAAAAAATAGATTTTGGAACCCAGCTCAAACCCCCCCCCCCCCCCCCACCTCCCCTCCCCTTAAAGCAGTCTTCAATTCTCGGCAAGAACGTATAGCCACCGTGCGAAAATCTGATATTACATTTTCGCGTTTCCCACGATTTGGCGAGTCTCTTGAATCGAAAAAAAAGTGGTTTCTTGAAAAAGTCAATCCGTCCTGAATAACCGGCGGCGGCGATTACTGCTTCCGTTCTGAGCGCGTGAACCCTCCAGATCCAAGTTTCAATAGCCTGCCATGAGCCATCATCTTTCCTTAAGACGTAAGCGGCTTAGGCTCCACCCGAGAAAAAGACGCAGTACCGTGAAAAGTTGAAGGAACTGGAGTTTTATCAGTTCTACGACAGATTCAGGCAGAATTTTCACGACTGGCCGGAATAAAGCCTGCCATGCCGATACCACTCACTCACGGGACAATCCCAAGGTGCTGAACTTGAACCCTTGTTCCTTGATCACAGAGCCTTGCAAGGTATAATCTGGTATGCACGGCTCTGGTATTCCCAAATTGTCAAAGGACGGTTTACATGCACAGGGAAATAGCTGAGTCACTCGCGACTGAGGAAGAATGCAGTCTCTGAATATACCTGTATTGCAACCTTAATAATTAAGACCGGAATTCGTGACAATGATTCAAAAAGTCTCCATTAAAGTATTTCTTCAAAAACTTTTATTTTTTTCTGGCAGAATGGTGATTTCCTAAGTGACACCCAAAAACCTTACGTTTTTACCCTTGGGTGTATAGGTACATAATTTTGATCCTGAAATTTGACGTTTACCATGGTCCTGGTGCAGTTTTTGGATGATAATCTGGAGTTCAATAGATTATTTTCCAATATGGATGTTGGTATCTAAAATCGGTCATTGGACATATTTTTGACACTTGCACTTGCAGTTGCATTTTATTATCAGAAAAGCATTAAAAGCTCCACACGCAATTCCAACTATTTTCAATTGGTGAATTTGCATACCTACATATTTCCATGACTAATTAAAGAGAACACCCTTAAGCGGAGGAGTTTCCTGAAAATATTATTTTCACGGACGGAAACACAACAAAATCCGAACACGCACGTCTGGGAAGCAAAGCATGGCCTGATGTAACCCTAAAAATGTAGATGCATTACATTACACGCAACTTATTTCTCGATAGTTGAAGACTTCATAGCACATTCTGTTTATTTTGTACAGCATCCTAAATATTTGCAGTTAAAAAAATTAAGGTACAAGGCAGCATTGGCCAGCCATTATTTATACAGACAAAACTAAAGATGTGACATATTATGTCATAATGTGTCTTATTCATGGGTGCACGACACCCTGTATATACAGGGTACACAAACCTAACTACAAACGTCCTAAAATTAAGCAACCAATACCTCGTGAGTTTCTGCCACCCAAGTATAATACTTGTTAGTAACTACTATGTATTTTTTTTTTAATTCTCCACCTTCAATATAGCTTCAGCAGCAAAAATAATTCACTGGAAGCCATGTAAATCATACAGGTGTTACTCTCTATAACGAAAACCTCTCTATAACGAACGAACGCTACGGTCCCTTGACAAACCCTGACTCGTTTTAGAACCCTCTCTAAAGCGAACAGCGAGAAAACTTAAATGATCCCTTATCGGTCGCTATAGAGAGAGACTACTGTCTTTATAGTAGAAGGCAATGCACCATCGATTGTTGCAAACCCTTAAGTACTAGAGACTGATAGAATATAGAGAACAGTAGACTGTTTTCCTTGCCCTTGGCCCTGAAATCTGACCATAATATGTTTTTGATGTTTGTCTGGTTCTAAGAGTAGTTTTACTTGAATAGTGACCACAACATATGAGTTTTAAAACCCGATCACGCGAAACTCTGTCAGTAGGTCCCTTAAAATACAAGATAGGATCAACAACCTCCCGTAAGTGCAGTAGGTATGGTATAGTCATACATCTTCATTCCGTAGAGTGTCTGTTTTGAGTCTATGCACAATGCACTTAGGTTTCTGAGCGCACACGAAAAAGCCAATTTTAACTTTCCCATAGTACACCTATGAAGTATTTTCTGGGAAAGTAACAGGATCGCGAAACGTCTATTTTGATTTTTCGAGTTTCCCGTGATTCAGGAAAATTTCATTCTGTCTGCCAGGATTCATTTTTTTATCTAAAAATTTTATATGAAAGATAAAATTATCTTAGGGACAACAATGTGGGGAAAAATTAGCAGCAGAAGAATACAGAAAACCACTTTTACCGGTTTGCGGGTATGACTGGAAATCTAGAAAAATAACAGAGAGGAGAAAACCAGTTGGGGCCTTATTACATGGCATGAAACCACGGTAATTGAAAGAGTTAACAATCAAAGGGCCATTCTCGTTCTACGATTAGTTCTCAACACGCTAATAGAACTAGAACTACTAGAACCATACCCGGTTTGCGTCTACTTCTTTAACTTGTACTTGTACCCCCATTTCCCTACAGGAACAAATGCAAATTCTTTAAGAACAAGATTAAAAGAGGGAAGTAAATAAAACAAACTGGCTGAACCACGTGTGAAACAAATTATAAAATTATGACTCATTTCCAACAACATAATGCTATACCTTACATACGTTACCCTTGAACAATGCTCAATGAGACTCGTTAGTAGTGCGGTAAGGAAAGTCGACTCACGGTCATCATCATAATGCACATTCATATAAGAGCTTAGAGTTGCCCCATGTTTTATAAAATTCAAGAGAGTTAAATTGAGTTTAAGATTTAAATATTACACCCCGTCCAAGAGCCGATTACGCTGCTTTGCACGGAGTTAGACAACTTTCTAAATAACACCACCGTTGCACCAGCTCCGACCCCGACTTTCACGCACTGAGGATGAGACACACCTTGACCTTGGAAGACATTAGATGGACAGACTAAACTAGGTTGAAAAAAAAAAAATTGGAATAAAAATGTACGTCCGGCCAGGTGTTGTTGCGATGCCTTCAGGCACGTGTTATGTACCTACGTGTATGCAACTCCTGTCACGTCTTCCGACCAATGCCACTCCTGATGACACTTCTTACGAAACCAAAAACGCTAAACAATGATCGATGCTAACCTCGGTCAAATCATCCAAAACAGAAATTATTCACCGTTCAATGTTAGTGGTACTTACTATTTTTTCACAGTAAAATACTTTGGCAGAGTCGTTCAAGGGTTAGGATTGACTCAGATTCGGATTTTAGACGTACCAAGTGCCGCTAATATTAGATTCAAATGTGCCTCTCAGTGGCCGAGTGGTCAAGGGGTCCGCTTTGTGTCCTGAGAGGTCCGGTTCGAATCCCGGCGGAACGGAAAAATTTTCCGCTTCCGACATGGATGTATTGGCTTCGGCCCACTAATAAACTGGCTTCGGCCCACTCATATTCGGCTTCGGCCACTTCTTCTTCGTATTCGGCCAAAAAACATCTGACAAACCAACTCATCGGCGCATATGTTCTCTGAACGTCGCGCGTTAAAAAAAAAAAAAAAAAAAAAAATGATTTAAATAGCCGATTTCCATACCAGAGAACTAAACTGGTATTTAAAAAAATGTTTCTTAAAGCTTTGCTGATACTGATGATGTATTTCTACCACCATAAGATAAACAGAGCGAGCGGCGAATTAATTGTCAATTTTTCCCTTGGTAGAAAAGATGTAATGTTGTAGGGTCTGACCTTGGCAGTTTGGCCGATTTCCCAACCGTTTTCGAGTTCTCTCACTTTTCCCTTAAAAAACCTAGTTTACACAAACTGCTGAATTCGAAAAAGCCACCGGGAAATAGGGGGATCTGTCTAGATAACGTCGCGTCGCTGGAACACTACTAACACTATGTCTAGACGACATTCAAAGTTTCTCCAACTCCAATCAAGGGAAAAGAACAAATATAATTCCCCGCTCGCATTGTTAATCTTATCGGTGGCGCAGAAATGCATCATCAGGTAAAGCAGAGCCTTAATGCGATACAAAATTTTCTTATTAACCTTTCGTTACCTTGTGTGAATGAACTTGCTGTTTGTTTGTAACAATAATAGAACATAATAGGAAAGAGTACGTGCGGCCAACACCGAAACGTGTGACACACGAGATTGCTATACTTCTCGTAATATCGTATCTTCGACGTCAGAGCAACCAAAAATAGAAGGTTCAATGTTTGATTAGATCGGATTTTACTTGAGGTTACTCGCGTAGGCAAAAATGGAATGTGACACGGAATCAAACCACCCTTAAGGTCCTTAGGTACGTTACCCAGTCGGCCAAACTAACCCCGTTTTCTTCGCTGTGGTGAGTTCGTTGCACCAGGTAAATTTGAGAAAAATTAGGTAACTTTAAAGGCGGATACCTCTGACATCCCGTGGCCATGAAATTTCAGAAGGCGTATCTGCCGTAAACTTGAAATTCCACTCAGATACTGGCTTAAGTAAATCAACTTACTGCATCAACTTACTCTCAAAAGTGGAATAATTCGCCCTATATATATGTTTTCTTTCCTTTTCAAAAAATCAATGGAAAACCAGCAATAAATAAATGCAATTAAATTAATAATGAAGTGATAGATTTAAATAAATAAGGTTATGTGATTATCGTAGATTCGCCTTTAGCTGAAATTCAGTCATACGACTTTTTTTTATGACACCAGTCTAGTTAGGACTGAATTAACAAAAAACTAAACTACCACAGAGATACTTCTGAAGTGAACTAACCTGTTCTGTTGTCCTTAACTCAGACGCGAAAAAAATTAAGATACAAATATTCCTTATGGATCAGGTATAAAGCAGTCAGCGTATATTCCTTGTAGTTTAAATCTTAAATAAACACATGAATTCTACCATAACTACAGGCAAAGAAAAAACATTAAGGGTGCGTTCCACCATGCCCAGTTAAAATTAAACTGGAGATTTTGTCCTATGTTTACCATGTTAAATTTAACATCTGAGTTAAATTTAACATGGTAAATCTCCAGTTAAATTTTAACTGGGCATGGTGGGACGCACCCTAAAAATATTCCGTTCAACACTTCAATTATTTCCCAGAATGTGGATACTAAATTTTAGAACAACGAACAGTATCGCATTATTCCAGGTTCAAACAAGAACAAGGCGTGATTATCAGACTTGCCAATTGATATTGTACCTTATGATGAGTCTTTGAGGTATCCCTTTAAAAGGCCTTGGCCTGGATTTGTACCGTCATAGGCTCACACACGCAACGGGTCTTCAACGTCGCATGAAGAAGAAATAGGTGCATTTGTTAGGTACGATATACTGCCATACCTTTGTCCCTCAGAAAAAGAGTGAATCAGCAATCCCAACACAATCCACTGCTTTGTGCAAGAGTATTGCACTTCACAACTTTCAAACAAGGCATAGTGGGAAAGTATTGGTCCCTCAAGAAAAGTTGACTTACTTCTAAGTGACCACGAGGATTGAAAAAAAAAAAAAAAAAAAAAAAAAAAAAGTTTCTGGAAAATGCTTGATATTGCCTCAATACACTTGACAGATTTTTATACAATTTTAATTTTTTTGAGCACAGAGATTATTTTAACAGGAACTTTCTCCGAATACTCGCTTAGAAAATGTCATATGACGACAACAAAATGTCCTACGTCACTTGCAGGTATGAAGGTACAAAAACGTGATGAGAAAAACAATGAGTAAAAAACCAAATTACTATGCAGCATAAATACGTAAATGCTAAGTAGAGACATCCCTCATTAGACCCCCCTCCCCTCCACATAGGTATCAATAGACCAAGGTACCGTAGACATATCGCATGCAACAGTTGTGTACCTAGGTTGCTCAAGTTAAAAAGTGATAATAGGGTGCCACCTGGTAAGTCACTCGCAACCTCTAGCATAAGCGTGTATACCTGAAATTTCTTCCTCCAAGACACTTGGTGGATTTTCGTTCGACGATCCTTAGTTAAATTTAACAACAGGTTTAGGTTCAGACAGAGCCTCAGCCCCCTCAAAAAAAATAAGGTTCTATCGCTTAAAAACAACAAATACCTGGATCCCCCCATCATCTATTTTGACTCGAAGGTTCCCCAAAACAATAGAAAGCGAACGTGACACAAGGCAGTTCAATAAATAGGCCATAAACTCCAATTCACTGGATTTACCATTTCGATACGAAGCCAATATTTGCCTATCTACTTACCTATCGGTAGTATAAGAGGCGACAAAATTAGGCGCTTTCTGCATTCGTGGTTGAAACAGTTGAAAAGGCGTATCCTTGAGATCAGTCGGTTGAATGAACGGGAAGTTTTCTCATTCTTACTTTGAAATATCGGTAAGCTTCTACGTTTTTACAACGAAATTATATCCACTTCCCAAAACTACTGAAAAAACTGTTGTATAGTGAACGACATTTTGTGAAGTTCCCAACACATTTTTCATGATCTTATTTGGAGACTTTTCAGATAGGTCTCGGTTCGAACCCCGACTTCAGCGGAATTTTCTGCTTAGAGCATAGAGGTACTGGCCTAGTCCTAATCTACTCACCCCCCCCCCCCCCCCCCCCATCCAGACAAATAAACATAAATTTTATCTTCCGCCGTGTTTTGAAAATAAGTCACTAGGAATGGAGTAGTAGAGGAAAGTAATAACAAAATAATGGTCTAAAATTTTTTACTTTGTATTTTTGACAGATTCAAACATGGGAGCACATGTAATTGTGGCCCTTGCGGTGTTAGTCTTTGCTGCGGCCCAGGTGCAAAAGGCGAGCGATCCTCCGAGCCTAGTGGAATCGATGATTCATCTTCTTATGGTCGACGGCGCCCAAAATGTGAACCTGGAACCTACTGACCAGCGTGTCCTCTACAAGGTAACTCCCACGAATATTATCAAAAACCACTGTTATTTTTAGACAACTGTCTTGTATTCTTTAATTTTATACACATAAAGCCATCTATTTACATTACGGAATTGGATAAAAATACTGTAGTCTCTCTCTACAAGTGACCATGTCAATTTGTTCGCTATAAAGAGAGTTTGCTATAGAGAGGGTTTCCAAATGAGTCAAAAGGAGATAGAGTTTGCCAAGGGATCGTTCGTTTTAGAGAGATTTCCGTTATAGAGAGAGACGACTGTAATGTATTACACAATAATACTTTAATGTGACTAAAACATCCACGGTTTTGCGACATCGTCTTAATCAAGCCAAGCATCTTTAGGGAGTTTTTCCTCAGAATATGAATTAAAGTTATTCTTATATTTCAAATCGTTGAAATAAATTTTAATCGATTCTTTTTTGGTATGGGAACTACCGTAATGCATCTTCAAAAACGCTTCATGCCCTGGATTTTTTCCGATAATATCGATTTCCCGAAGATGGGCCAGTTCTGCGTTCAGTGGTACCAAATAGTCCAAAGTTTCTTCGATTCCTATCCCCTTATGGTTAATTCCATGTTCAGCTAGATCCGCCCCAATAAGTTCATCCTCCTCGCTCATACGAATAGGAAGAATAATGTTAACAAACCACAGAAGAAGAGCTGTTGTTATGAAGGACCAAGCCATTAGGCATATACAGGAGAGAGCCTGCACCCCAAGAAGATACCAGCCACCTCCATGAAGAAGTCCGTTACGACCGCTCGTAGTGTTTAACGGAAATGGACTCTGAGCAAAAATACCAACGGCTAGCACCCCCCAGATACCACAGAGCCCGTGGACAGAAGATGCTCCGACGGGATCATCGAGACCCATTCGATCAAACCATGGCATTGTGACACAAGCGAGCAAGGCGCCTACTACGCCGATTAGAAAAGCTTCATAACCACGGTACAAGAAGCAGCCAGCAGTTACGGAAACTAAGGAACCTAGAATGCCGTTGATAATATCCATGATATTTAAACCACCGTCGTTAGACGCTAATGAGTAGAATAAACCGAAGACGCCTCCCCCAAAAGAAGCTATCATGGTGAGAACAGCAGCCCGAGCAGCGTATTCCCATTGAGAGCCACGCAGTCCGTACGTACTGCCAGAGTTGAAAGCAAGCCACCCCCACCAAAGAACAAACAGCCCCATGCAACAGTTAACCGGGTTCCCAAGAGGTAGCGAACCTGTACCGTTGATGTACCTACCAAGGCGAGGACCTAACATGAGAGCGGAAGCGAAAGCTGAACTTCCTCCAACCAAATGTACCGGTCCTGAACCGGCAATATCTACTACACCCAACTTGGAGAGAAAACCGTGGTCCCCCCAAACCCACCCCGCAGGTACGCAGTATACGATCGTGTTCAGAAACGAGAAAAGGCAGTACGCTTTGAAATTGCAACGTTCTGCCATCGCGCCTGAGACAATTGTGGTAGCAGTTGTTGCAAAAGATAACTGAAAGAGAAATGCAGCAAAAATGGGTCCCATCAAAGGATCCCCAACGAAAGGATCAACGCAAAAGTCACCGAGACCGATAAAGGGATTGGTATATGAGCTGCGACCAAAGCTGAAGGCGTAGCCAAAGAGCCAGTAAGTGAACCCTCCGAGAACTATGTCCGCGATGTTCTTCATCATGATGTTCACTTCGTTCTTCAGTGACACACAGCCTGACTCGAGTAGGCCAAAGCCAGTCTGCATGGTAAAGATGATGAAGGACGAGGTCATAAGCCAGTTGGTGTCCGTCATGTCTAGTTGGTAAATCCCAGGCACATCAGACACGTTTGCCGAAGAGTTGCCGGTCACCATGGCGACACCAATCCCTACAACATAATTACCATTTTCTCTACAAATTAAACATTTACCCGCAAATTACTATATAATATTAATTAGCATGTAGATGGTAAAAGGTACAGCGGTACAAATACAGCTGGGATGTCGTGTGTACCCACATTACGGGTTATACAAATTCGGCGGTGTCAAAGTATGTGATATTCTGTAATTTAAAAATATTTTCGTGTTTTTTGGTCACCCAGTGGCGTATAAATAATAAATAGTGCTGGAACGAATTATTAAGTCGCCGCATGAAATTTCTAAGGTAATATCAACGTGAAACTGCAAGTATAGATATTGGGCTCGGAACGCAACCCAGGCCAAAAATTCCAACCCTGGGTTTCCCCTACCACTTCTTCACAGCCAAGGAGGGACATGTTTTTTTTAATTTGAAAAAAGGCCTCAGCAATAAAGCTATGAGGCCTAGGAGGGACATGTTTTTGCCCTTGAGGGCTATAACAGGTCACACCCTGGCTTTGGGAAAATGGTAGCACAGGGTTCGAATTTTTGGTCTGGTTAGCGTTCCGGGCACAATATCTAACGAAATAATACGAATAAAAAGTTTTAAAGAAAGAAGATTTGGCCAAGTAACCGCAAGCTAAAATGGAGCTCGGATCGGGTTTACCTACTTCACGGAGTTAGAAAAAAGTTTTCGGACGTTCTTCGATAGTAAAAAGCATCGAAAACGAACACACTAACGATCTGCTTGGCAATTAGCATTTCTCGGATTGCCTCACTTAAAGTTACTTTTCCTGCAGCAAATATTATTCGTATAATATACGATAATTGTGTATATAACGTCATATAACGTCGGACTTCCCCTCACAGGTGATTGAACTTTTCTCCTATATAGACTTTAAACCTACTCTGACCATTACGCCAACCTAATTGAGATTGAGGCCCCTAATTGCCGTCAGGACAAAGTACTTCGCAGGAACTTCCACCTTCACTCAAGTCGTACTCCGGCGATCCCAAAAGGAGCGCCATAAAAAGCCCCAGTTTTAATTAAAGTGAACTCCATTACTTAAAAGGTCATGGCCACGTAACTACGTCATACAAAAATTCGCATTAGTGAAATTAATTCGTGACATGCGAGTTTCTTTCAGCTGTTTGGTTTAAATAACCACCACTTTCCTGATTTGGTGACGAACTGATAACACAAAAGTTTTTAATCTTTCCTTTGATATGCTAAAGGAAACAGAGTGATGCCAGTTTGGGCTATGACCCACCTTAATATCATCAACGAATGAATGGTTAAGGTTCTGCTTCAGGTTGTGATGCGTTTCTGCCACCTTTATGTGATTAACACTGCAAGCAGCAAATTATACAAATTTTTTCTCTTACGGTGGATTTCATCACTGGTGTAAAGTATACTATTGTATCTCCTATCGAACAGATTTAACGAATAGATTTATCTTATCGTATATCGTATGTTTAGCTTAGGCTGGATTTCACCATAACAATAACCATAGGATTATCGGGACAGTGCTCAGAAGAAGATTCCCTTTCTTCCCGATGACTTTTTCGAATTCGATGGTTTAGCAATCGCTAACATGGCATATTCACATTTTTGAAGGGGAAAAAGTGGGATATTTCGAAAATTGCGAAATTGGGGAACAAATGCTTGCAATGTTAATCTTATGGGTGGCAGAAATGCAGGAATTTTGCGAACATAACAGGAATATTATATTCCTACTGTTCAGTGCAGACGCTTGAATGTGGGTGATCAAGTCTCCCACAGTATCAACTCCTCAGGGCAGTCCCGTGTTGCCAGACCAGTCTGCGTATGTGGGTTCAAAAAAAAATATTTCCTAAATTAGATCCGACTTAGAGTTTGATGAGATATATTATAATCATCAGGTTCTATTAACTTTTTTTAAATTTTTTGTATTACGGGCGTGAGTGCACCACAGGTTTAGAGGAAAAGAAGAGTTGGCTAAAGGCGAGATAAACATACGATAAGGTAATCCGTTCGATAGGTGACACTATAGTTGATAAGAAGTGGTGAAATCCACCCTTAGTTAGTTAGTTAGCAGAGGGTTGGGGGGGACAAGCCCAGCAACTAGACCGTTTTCAAGAACTATACATTGTGCTCAGCTGGCAGCACTACCAAATACCAGCTCCCCAGCCATCGAGTAAACGATGGGGACCTACAGTTTTAGGTGGGTTCCGAACCACCACAGCCTCGATATACATTTCACTTGACATGCTGAACATATCAGAGGTGAATGCCGAGCAGAAAAACTTTTTGGTAGGATCGGGATGGAACCGGTGTGACCCGGCTCTCTCTGCTCCTCAAAAGTCGACCATTTAGTCCACTCGGCTATCGAGGCAGTGAAATCCACCCTTAGTATTGTTATTGTTATACTTTTTTATTGAAACGCATGGGACTACCGAAATTGACAATATAATAACAATAATAATAATAAACGTGTATTGTATTCGTTGACATTTTCATTCAGTATTAACCCATAGCATATACATTACTGTTTTTTCAGCAACTACAGCTTTCAATAACTTGCATAGTTCAAAGAAACAGCTGTACTGAGGAATTTATGGCTGACCTTGAAGGATCACCGAAATCATATGAAATGTTGCGGTTACTAGTTCGCACACTAGTTTTCAAAACTAGTACTTGCTACCATGCTTTGTTACGGTATGGTCATATCTATTGTTATTATCTGATTACCCTTATTAGTTACCATAACATTGCTAGTTCCTAGTTAGAGTACTCAGTATTTTTCTGTTAGACGTATGGGGGCTTCCGACAACATTTAAGGTGGCTTTCACCAGTCAAGTTAAATGGTTTGTTAAATTTAATTTAAACTGACACATGTGTTTAGCAAACCTATTTCTTGGATAGTTTGATACTTTCGATAAGCTAAACATATTCTTCGTATATTCGAAATGAAAATGCTAGGCTTTATATATCGCTCTAAAACAATAATTGTACTTTTATTTTATCTACTCTCAAAGTTATGTGACGCCACAGGGTGCAATTTGCTGTTAAAAGCTGGAGATTCCTGACAACTGACAAGAAGTGTGAATAAATGACTGATTGACGATATTTGTATATGAATGAATGATGCGTATTTGTAGGTACAAATATCAGTAAGTATAAATAAAAGTGCGAAAGCGGAGTATACGTACCTCAGCAGTACAACTTGCAGTTGAATGGAAACGTATAATACGAGCTTGAACCGTCGAAGAAAACTTTATGAAGAAATCGTGACCATGCTTGGAAATGAAGGCAATAGAGATCCGAGATAAATCTCGTTCAGAACATTTTTCTGTCCCTTACGTTAGGTGGCAGCCTGTTGAGTGATTTTATTGAATTCTGGTGCTTTGTCACTGCTGCAAAAAAAGAAAAATGTATTTTCTGCGTTTTCCACAATTTCCTGAGTGAAAGAAACATTTTCTACAAGTCGGTAATAATGCGCCTGAATCTGTTAAAGCGCTAAGGAATGAAAAAAAGGCCAATACTTACGTGGTTCAAAGTCTACAGGGATTCTGATGGTTGACATTGAAAGACCCTTGCGTTTTCAACAAATTACCCTTCCGTGACAAAGCGGTACAGAATCGCTTAACCCGCTTAACCAGGGTACGGTCTATTGCCCAAACAAGGTCCAATCTGAGAAGAACCCAAAACAGGGTCATCCGCAACCGTGAAGTCAAGACTGAAAATCCTTCGCCTAACTGTCAACCGATCTTGGAGACACTGGAGATCCTGGGTTCGAATCCCAGCACAAGGTAATTTTCTGTGAACATCACCTCCTGCCTGATACTAGGCTACGGCTACCCTTCTATTGAACATCTTCAGGCTACCGAGAAAAGTTGTAAAGTACAGCTCACGCGCCTTCATCAGCACGGGCCAACACTGTCCTGCGCAAGGCCCAACTCAATCTTCCACCAATACGGACCAACACTGTCCTATAGGACATTAGGGCCTGTAGGGCCCAACTTAGCCTTCTCAACCATCATGGGCCTTTATTACTGTCCTGTGTGGAGCTGCCCAACTTCATCTCCGCCAGCATGGGCGAACACTGTCCTGTGAGCCCCAACTCAACCTTCACCAACACTGCCCTGTCCTGTAGAGCTGTAGCGCCCACCTCAATCTTCACCAATAAGGGCCAACACTGTCCTCTGTAGAACTGCCCAAACTTCATCTTCACCAATATGGGACAACACTGTCCAGTGTGGAACTGCCCAAACTTCATCATCACCAATATGGGCCAGCACTGTCCTGCAAACTTCACCAACATGAGACCGCGCGGAGAAAAACGTTTCGGGGGTCCAACGGGACCTTAGCCGCCAATTTTAAATTTTAAAACGTCACTGAAACATCGCTTAAAGGTAATTTGGCTATTTCCCAGTAGAGGAAAACTCGCTAAGTGGGCGAAAAGAAGCTAAATAGGCCAAGAGCAAAATAGTATATGAGCAGATAACTTCCAAACAACTAATTTTTTCGCTGCAGTTTCTGTAAATATAGTGACTGGACTTTGGCGAAAAGAATTATGTTGCCGTTCGAAGTCCATGCACTAAATGACATTATAAAAGCACAGTAAAGCTGCAGTTTGTTATTAAAGTATAACATCAATTTTTGTGTCGCTTAGGTGAATAAGTGAGGTGAGTAATGTAATTAAATTAGTCATTAATTAATTATGATAATTAATAATCAATAAATTGGTAATTAAATTATTATCGCACATTCAGATTTATTCTTGTTCCTTCAGTTATAACCCTCTTTGACTCTTTGCACTGTCTTGTGTACACGGGAGTTTTTTTTTTTCACGATGTCAATTATCTAGTGCCTCCAGTAGAGGGAGGTCTAGGAAGAAAACATTCGGTTTTCATTAGGTCCCCCCATCAAGCCCCCACAACAGTGACAACTGAAAATCGCTTGCTATGGTCAATCATTAGGTCTGGGAGCAACCATAAGATACCCATAAGATTTTTGTTTTGTTGGAAAGACCCCAAATAGTAGCCCTTTGCAAACAGCACATAACCGACGCAGGTTTCCCAATTTCACCAAGACACTGGCTCTCTAGAACGATATTGTTATTGTTAACCGAAATTTAGAACCTCTCCAACCTAAAACTTAAAAATAATTCACAGAGCGCAATGTTTATCCAACGAGCGGTAGACACGCAACACCAGCGAAAGCGCAACCTTAACTGACGTATCTTGTTTTGAGACATCAGGAAATGTTCCTAATAATAATAATATTTACCAGCGAAATTCACTTTTAGCAATTTGTTTCTTGTTAGCAGCGGACTCGCTTTCTTTTCAATCCCTCAATGACTTCAACATCTTATAAGCGGTGATCTTACGACTCATATATTACTTCAGAAGAAAATCTTCGCGATTCCTAATACAATTTTCATTTCTTCTCATTCTGCCAGGCTTCGTTTACCTTTCGCTGTATACCAGCATCCCTCCTTTCAAGTTTCAGTAAGTACAAATAACAAACACAAGCGCGCTCTTTTTTTGGAAATAATGCAAGGGTGCAGGTTAGGAGTGATCCAGCTCAGTTCCTCTAAACTCGGCTATTGCTAAAGTTAATCAGGTAGCTAGACCTGCAGGTGTATTCCTTTTCTCGAACGCCAGCAAACCCACCCAACTAACACCTTCAAAATTTATTGTAAGAAGAACTGTTCTCCGTATATTGCATCATGGCGTGCCTTATCTTCTTACAGTAAATTTTGAATGTGTTAGTTGGGTGGGTTTGCTGGCGTTCGAGAAAGGGAATACACCTCCTGGTGAAGTCTGCAAGGTACAATTTGCAGTAACCTTCAGTTAGGATCGTCGAACCCAACAAAAATCTCCCATAATAGGCACTTGAATATTTATGCACTCAACTATAAACTTCAAACTGGAAATTCAAGTACACTGGAAAACTGGCCTACGGGACTGGGTTACGCAACAATATCTTTATGGTATCTGTGATTTTAGATTGAGGTAGATCCTCAACTGTCAGTGCCTCCCGGGGGTGAATTGGAAAAACAGTAAATTCCATAAGCTAGGTATTACATTAATCTCCGAATCAACCATCAAAAGATTGTTGAATAAACAGTCAGTTAGCACGCATAATCTAATTACGTCAAAAATTTCCAGAATAACATATGAATAAAACAACAATACAACGTAATGGCAAAATAGAATGATAAATGACAGTAAATACCTATTGTCGACTAGGGTTACCTATAGTTTGAATCCATTGCTGAAATAACTTATCCGTAAGTTAGAACACCTGTGGATAAATCGGTCATGAGGATCGCTTAATTATTATAAGCTAAGGTATTATTACTTAAAACGTAGACAGAATATCCAAAATTTCAGGTTTCAGATCTACAATAGTCCACATACCTGCTTGATTGCATTTTTTTTCTACAAGAACTATTATTAATAGTACCTGACTGAAACCTGTTCTCGTTAACTGCATTGAAACGTCGTTATCCAAACATTATCTTTAAATCAAAGGGTCCAACTGTGGTCTAGGTTAAGCCATACTATACAACGTTGTTTGTTAACGTTTTTAACGTCAATTTTTCTAAGGAAACTGTTGGATATTTATTAGATTGTTCAGAACGATAATAGGTATGTCTTTTTTTTTGAAGGATTTTTGTTGCGATTTTACGATTGAGGACGTTTAATTAGCAAAATATAAAATCACAGCAATAAAGCAGTTTCCGACGTTAAAAATACATTTTATATTTCATAATCCCTATAATAAATTAGAGAAATCAACGGACAGCAGTGTGTCGACAGCCTTAAAATTTCTCCACGTTTTTTTGTTGTTTCATTTTTGATGTATTGCAAAATTTCTTTTTTTGTTTTTAGGAGTACGACTTCATAATCGTAGGGGCGGGCAGCGCGGGCTGCGTTGTGGCCAACCGCCTTTCCGAAAATCCCAATTGGAGAGTCCTACTCATTGAAGCAGGGCGCGAAGAGAACTTCCTAATGGATGTTCCCATCATGGCGAATTTCCTACAATTCACTACTGCCAACTGGGGGTACCTGACCGAACCTTCCAACACATCTTGCCTAGGAATGGACAAAGGGCAGTGCCATTGGCCTAGGGGTAAAGTCATGGGTAAGTCCATACCTGTTTGTTGATTCTATGCAAAGTAATATAATTTTATTTAGCCTACGGGTAGGGAATTTCCTGAGACATGAGAATTATAGGGAACAAACTTTGCTTGTTTTGAATTTAAAATTAACTTATAATTATGAGCCTCGAAGATACACTAACCTGGATGCTTACGAAGAAAAAAGTATACTGTTTAGTCTCTTTCTGTAGCGACCGTTAAGGCACCATGTTAATTTGCTCACTATAAAGAGAGTTCGTTAAAGAGAGGGTTCCAAAAACAGCCAGGGTTTTTCAAGGAACTATATCGTTCTCTAGGTACAGAGAGTTTTCGCTATAGAGGGTGTCGTGACAGCTGGTAAGGGATATCATAATAACGAGATTCACGGGGGACTGATACACATGCAGAAATTCAATTTTCGAACCAGGTACAGATACAGGAAGCGAATGTGGACGATGGGAACTTCTTAATTTGATTGGAGGAGGCGAAAACACTACTTGAATGTACTCTTAAGAAAGGTACATGAATAGGTATTTTCTAATACCGGAATACTATATTTTCAAGGTGGCAGCAGTGTTCTCAACTACATGATTTTCACGAGAGGGAACAGAAGGGATTATGACCGTTGGGAAGCTGACGGCAACGAAGGTACGTAACCACAAAAGTTCTCTTATAAGAATGTATGTATGTACTCACCGTATTTGAAACCTGGAATTCCTGATTGAAAATTTCCAAAAGTAGGGTCACTCAAGTCCAGAAACTTTTAAAAGCTTACCTGTAAAAAAAAAAAAACAAAGAATACGTTAGAGACAAAATTCAAAAATGTTTTGTTTTTCCAGGTTGGGGCTGGTCCAACGTCCTTCCCTACTTCAAGAAGATGGAAGATTTTGTGGTGAAAGAGCACGCATCAGATACAGAAATGCACGGCCACGACGGATACATGACAGTTTCCAGTGTACCTTACCGTACACCAGTAGCAAGCGCCTTCCTAGACGCCGGTCGGCACACGGGGCAGCCCATCGTTGACTACAATGGAGTTACTCAAAATGGATTCAGCTACCTACAGGTATGGGGTACATAGGATTTGGGAGGGTACGGGAAGTAAAACAAGGGGTATGGCAATAGTCCTACATACTTTCCCACATTCGGATGACAGTACTTCCCCCAAGAATCAGTCGCAATATTTTCAATGCGGGCCACCATTTCTTCGCAAATATGAAAAAACTTGCTCCAAACATTTTACAATGTGGACACACACGTACAGGTATAACCCCAAACCCTATATCTCCCAAGCCCATTTTTCCCAAGAGGTGCCACAATCTGGTATTATAATAATAAATGAATAAAAGATATTATGTAAAGTGCAAAAATATGATCAAAATCGTAGGATGATACTTTGATTCAAAACTTTTGGACGTAACTCGAAGCGCTCGAAGGAATTCTTCTGAATGTGGTCCTGGTTCTTTAAAAAAGGACAAACGCACGCGCCGTCATATTTCAGTTCAGGCAATCACCGTGCTTTCATGCAAATATCCAAATTTTTAAGGTACTTTTTTTTACCCTTTGCATCGACACATGGTTTTGGAGTCAAACTCATGTTCTGAGTTCTGCACTCTATTGAGACGCAAAACACATAGATTGGAGTAATTGGTCTCCTTTTCAGGTATCAATGAAAAATGGCACTCGCTGGAGTAGCAGCCGAGCATACCTCCACAGTATCAAGCGAAGCAACCTGCACGTCAAGAAATACAGCCAGGTCACAAAAATCCTGATCGACCCTGTAACGAAAACAGCTACCGGAATCGAATTTGTTCGCAACAGGAGAACTTATTCAGTAAGGGCAAGAAAAGAAGTCATCCTGTCAGCAGGAACGATCAATTCTGCACAGCTCCTCATGCTGAGTGGCATCGGACCAAAGAAACATCTCGAAAAAGTTGGTAAGTTGTATTGAAAAAATTTTTGAACAGACACCATAGGAAGTCGGCTAGGTATTATTTGAAGTCACTGCTCAGTATTTTTTCCATCAAATTAATTATTATGGGGACTACAAAAGAAACGATGCGAAAAGTCATTCAGTTGTGTGCTCAGTTTTTTATGTCCATGGGATGGAAGCCTCCAAAACAAGAATACATAATATGTATTGTATATGTAATTAATATATTATATCAAATGAAAAAATAAAAATAAAATAAAGCTGTACGACTGGTTTTGGAAGAAAAAAAAGTAGGTATCAAAAAAGAACAAATAAAATAATGGAAACGTGTGAAATTCTGTGTGAAATTTTGATGATAGCAAGGTAGCGAGAGCTGTCACGCAAGTTTTCTCAGGTCACACGCCCATCAGGCATCATTAGTGATATGAAAATCGATTTATTGATATTGTCGAGTCTTTGACCATTGGCTGCCTCTGCCTCCACCCACACGCTAATTCTTATTCCTAAACTAGGGCCACATGGTGTCATACCAATTTACTTTCATGGAAGTAGGTACATTCGAATTAATATTTACTAAAAGAGTTTTTGGAGGTGAAATTCCTGAAAGCTGGATTTTCAAAAAAAGAACTCAGTACCAATAGAGAGCGTCCAGGATTCGAACTCGGCTATAATTCTGCTGCGGTTTTCGGCCAATGTTCCCCCACACGCTATTTGTCTCTCAGTACTGGGTAAGGTGGAAAAATTACCATGGTGTAAATATGGCCTACACATGTGTACCGTATAAAGTGTCTCTAGAACTTCTTAAAGATATACGACTTTCAATTGAGTTCACAATTTTAAAAATATTTTTCTGTTTCAGGCATCCCAGTGATTCAGGACTTGGCTGTGGGGTACAATCTACAAGACCACATTGCCCCTGGTGGGTTAATCTATACCATTAAATTCCCCTACTCCATCAACTCCCAAAGAATTCTCAGCAGTCGAGAGACCATGGCGCAGTACTTTTCATTCCACGACGGCCCCATGTCTATCCCTGGAGGCTGCGAAGCTTTGGCTTTCTACGACCTACAAAATCCTAACGCTACTGACGGCCATCCAGATTTGGAGCTGCTCCTCACATCGGGTGGATTAACGTCCGAACCTACCCTTTGGAAGGATTTCAACTTGGATGAAAAGATGTACAAACAGGTATAGAAATTAAGGCAGCCGTCCCAATAACAATAACACCAAAAATATTTTTAATTTTTTCCCGTGAATCAAAAGTAGTCACAAAACTCTCTCCGATTTTTCTGACAAAATATTTTCTTATCGAGGGGGTAACCACTCCAGAGATTCCTTGAGATTCCACAAAGATTTCCAAAGATTCCAAACGATATTCATAGAAAGATGAACCCCGAAGGGGTAACCACTCCAAAAAATTGCAAGAATCCCTGAGATTTCATAAAGATTTCCAATTATTCCCAACGAGATTCCCAACGAGAGGTTAACCCCTCGTTTCTTATTATTTTTCAGGTGTATGCTAAACTAGGTAGTCGTGACCAGGTGATGGTCTTCCCCATGGTCATGAGACCAAAGTCAGTTGGAAGGATAAAGCTGGCAGACAAAAACCCTCTGAGCAAACCTAAACTCATCACAGGCTACTACACTGACCCTGAAGACAATGATATTAACGTAGCGCTAGCCGGGATTCGGAAAAGCAATGAACTCTTCCAAACGCCTCCTATGAAGAAACTGGGAGCAAAACTCCACGCAACACCTATGATTGGATGTAAACAGTTCAAGTTCGATTCCGATGACTATTGGAAATGTTTTGCAAGGCATACCACATTCACCATCTACCATCAGGTAAAAATAACTTTCCGTGAAGGCTAGGAAAGTCAACGAGATCCATTCGAGATGCACTAAGGAGCTATGGTGCATTTCATGTTATAGTATTGCCACTCTGACCTGCCTGGCCCGAGGGCATTCTGCACTGTTCACTGTTCACAGAATGCCCTCGGACCAGGCAGGTCACATTGGCGATACTATACCACCAACCTAGATAGTATCTAGCCCCCGGTACTTAGTGAATTCAAGTATTTCGGATACCAGCTCTGTTGGGGGTAGTTCGTCTGGCTTTCCTGCTATTTCTAAGGTGCAAAATCTTCTACGTTTTAGAGTAGAACTACAGAACTACCAAGCAGAACAGACAGTTGTGCCTCTCAGTGGCCGAGTGATCAAGGGGTCCGCTTTGTGTCCTGAGAGGTCCGGGTTCGAATCCCGGCGGAACTGAAAAATTTTCCGCTTCCGACTTGGATGTATGGCTTCGGCCCACTCATATTCGGCTTCGGCCACTTCGTTTTCGGCTTCAGCCAAAAAACATCTAACAAACCAACTCATTGGCGCATATGTTCTCTAAACGTCGCGCGTTGTAGACGCATCATAAACTGCCGTGCAAAAACTGGCGAATAAACATATAGGGGAAAGAGTTCATAAATATCTCTAACAGCTGCACCCTCGCTATTGAATTAACAGAGATAACTACGTACAAATTAGTGCTTAACCAGCAATTAGGAGACTGTAATTAATTAATCTATTTGAACTGCAGGTGGGGACAGCAAAAATGGGGCCAGCGTCTGACCCAACAGCAGTAGTAGATCCTAGGCTGCGAGTGCATGGTATCAAACACCTTCGTGTCATCGACGCAAGCATCATGCCAGTTATACCAGCGGCTCATACAAACGCACCCTCTCTCATGATTGGAGAAAAAGGAGCAGATCTCATCAAGGAAGACTGGGGATACCCCATTACGTGGGCCAACCCGAAGAGACGAAGAAATAGTTAAATTAATGTGATACTGATTGTTTACTTTAAGGCTGAGCATTACCTGACGATGCATTTCTGCAATCCATGAGATTAATATTTCAAAAACAATATAATTCACCGCTCTCAATGTTAATCTTACGAGTGGCAGAAATGCATCATCAGGTAAGGCAGAGCCTTAAGTGATGGCAACAAACTGGTATGGGAAAACCGAAAATTAGTGTAACTATAAAATTTCAACTTTGAGATTTTACAGTTACCCTAGTAGAGATAATTTAATATTTTTACTCATTTAAAGTATCAATTTTGTATAGATTTTGATAGAATTGAAATATGAGTTTGTAAAATTTGTACAAATCGAATCGTTAGATTTTTTGAAGTGGAGGTCATTCCACTAGGGTAAATATGAAAGGCTGAAAGACTTTCAGAAATTCATTGCGACCTTTGGAGAACACTATTTAAAAATTAGTACGATTTTCGAAAGGTTGTTTATTTATTTTTGGAAGTTGATGAGAGGCCATATAATTTATAAAGTGGAACTTACTAATTTTTGATTCGAAAGTGTAATGACCAAAATTATTATTTTTAATTTAATTTAATTTATTTTAATAAGACAAAAGCTAGTACAACGACAATTAAAAACCATTTACTACAAGTCAACTGAAGGGGTCAGTAATAAAACCACAGCTTGTTTCAGTAACCAAACAGTAATGGAAAAATCTCATTTTTTAAAACAACTGAGAGCAACAATTTAAAAATAATATGTACTTTTCTAAGACTAGGTAGACTTATTTGTTTCTAACTTCCAAATTGCTATGTTCAACTGTTTCAATGACGAATAGACAACTGAAGAATAAACAAATGGCACAATTTGCATTTTTACCTTTGGCAGACAATGATTTCTCTATCTTGTTTACTTTTGGGCTACCTTATAAGGTTCTCCTTCAGCTGATGATGGAAATCCGCCTGCGTGTGGTGCATGGGTATAACTCAATATTTTCAGGGAGATCTGGAAAACTACTCGGAAATTGGGGAATCTGCCTCGGTACTAGGACATTACTGAGGCTACTTCTAGGCAAGATCCTGGGTGTTCTGGTGAGAGAAATGCATCACCAGCTGAAGCCTAGTCTTAAGCTTTGACACTTCTAATAATTGGTGTGTAGTAAGCTTCAAAGTCGTAAAAAAGTACTACGTGAAATGTATTATTCAAATTTTGTAATGTCTAAAATTTTGAAATAAAATGTACTCATTATGAACTCTTGGCTTGTCTTCGATGCCTCATTGCTACCCAAGAAGTTGGATTTAACAACCACCGATGTTTATTCTGTCAAAATAAAGTTGTTTACTTTTTAAAATGTTTATAAACAAATTCCGCACTGGTGCGGTGAGAGCTAAACCTAACTGCAACTTTTGGATGTACTTCAGGTTCGTTGCAGTTCTAACGGTACCGGATTTTGACAAATCTAGTAAATAGAAGCGTATTATAATGATCGAACGCATCTAAGGTCTAACGACGTGCTGTGAATGCCCAACCCATCTGGTTGTGAGCAGGGAAGAAGACATCTTTGGAGGAAACTGTCACAGGCTGTAGAGCCTTCGTTCAACGTAAGAGACGAAAACTTGTGGTAGGTGTCACATCTACGAGGTGTATTTGTTCGCTGATGGTACTGCCTGAATGCAAATGTGTCTTCGAGTCAGTGAACTCCAACGCGAAACGCCGGTAACCAGTTGGAGGACAGCCTTCCTTCACGAAGGTCAGGATCACGGGAGCTGAAGACCAGGTCAGTGCCACATTTTTCCTTTCTCGCACGTATGTGCTAATGAAAATAAAGGGTCCGACAAAGGTCGCGCTTGACTTCCTCGCAATTTTTACAACAGCAGCGGTATCGAAAATTTTGATTTTTTTTTTACGTGAATGATTATTTTTTGGCCAGATTTTGAAGTTTTCCTAAAAAATTTGCCACACATTGAAAGATACTTTTAGGCACCTGCATACCGAATTTTAAACATATCCGTCAAACAATGAAGTGTCGTTCGTTGGGCCAAGTTTTTTGCCTTTTATTGACCATAGCAGGCTAATTTTTGAGTTATACAAATTTATCAAAGAACCTGTTTAGATATTTACATTAGGTACCTACATACCGAATTTGAGCAAAATCGGATGAACGGTGTGACGTACAATTGCGCGACAGACTGAGTACGTACGTCGGACGAACATTTTTTAAAAACCACTTTATTGGACTCGGGGGACCTCCAGGATCATGGGAAACCCAAAATCTCAAACGACGGGCGAGAAAGTAAAACAGTTGATACACGGAGGTGTAAAAGCATAACAATTTAACAACTACGATGAGTATTTCTACAAAATATAAGTAAAATCATGAAATTTAGTTTCGATTTATAGTATAGTTACAAAGTATTTTCACTTAAGGGTCCGCTATACCTGACGGTGCATTTTTTGCCGCCCAAAAGATTAACATTGCGAGTGGCGATTCATTTTCAAGGTTTACCCTTGGTTGGAAAGACACAAAGTTTTGCCTGTGCCTAGCCCTAACAATGTTCTATAGGTCGTGATCGAAGCAGATTTCCCAATTTGTTACTGGTTTTCGAGATACAGCACTTTTCTTGAGGTATGCGATGCTAGCATTTGCAAAACAGTTGCAATAAAAGAAACCAGTGAGAAATTGGGAAATCTGCTTCGAACACTCCCTAGAACATTGTTAGGGCTAGGTACAGGCAAAATTTTGTATCTTTCCAACGAAGGATAAACCTTGAAAATGAATCGCCGCTCGCAATGTTAATCTTATGGGCGGCAAAAAATGCATCGTCAGGTATAGCGTCCTCTTAAATCACGGTTTAACACAACGCTATAATTTCCTCATTCTTCAGATTCCTTTTACGATCAAAAAGTAGTCAGGAATGTGCTCTCAATACGAATCCAGTTTTTAAGACTTCTAGAGACAGAGCCATACGTTTACCTTCGGTTTATTCCACCTAACTCCACAGACCACAAACGGTCCATAAGACAGATGGAAAAGGGAAGACCGGTCCGAGCAGTTACTAAGTCCCGCTATAGAGAATGGGCTATATAATGCATGCGAACTGCACAAGCACTAATGACTAAAAAAAAACCTAATGGCATTCATTGCATGGCAGAATAAAGGGTCCGAAAATGGTCACACTTGACTTTCTCGGAATTTTTACGCCAGCGGTATCGAAAATTTTGATTTTTTTTTACGTAAACTATTTTTTTTTTCGACCAAAATTTTAACTTTTTTAAAAAATTATTTTGCCATACACTGGTCGTGTCGTGCCATACACTGGAAGTGTCGTTCGACGCGCTAAGTACGTGTTTTCTACGTACGTACGTCGGACGGACATTTTTTAAAAACCACTTTTTTGGACTCGGGGGACCTCCAGGGTCATGGGAAACCCAAAATCTCAAAATCGAATGTTTGCACGAAGACATAACTTTCTCAGCCCATGTATTATATACGGGAGAGAAAGTAAAAAAATAACAAGAATTACGTCTCAGTACCTACTCACAGAATACTCCCATATAGAAAACTCGTTTGAAAAATGCTTCTTACACTTTTATTAAATTTTTATATTTTTCATTTTTGATAAATTTTTGCACTGTACTGTTGTTTAAAATTACAAGTGGATGTTACTCAGATATTTATACTTATGCTGTATCGTTGCATAGGTAGCACGTAAATAAAAATAAAAAAAATAAAAAACCTTTCCAAATATTTCATCACATAAAAGTTGTGGAAATTTCCGTCTTTTTAGGGCCCCAAATCAGGGGATGGGTATTTTCAAATTCTAAGGCACTCGCCATGGCGACTCAGAACGATTTTCAATGGAGAGGTCTTTTTCAGCGCGAAGTTCAGAGAAAAATCCCAGTGGGGAAACCCTAAAGGGCTTATAGAAAATAAATCCTTCCGGATTTCAAAAGACGATTCTATTTCTTTACTTCATTTCTACCTCCATTTCCTTTTTCAGGCACAATGGGCAAATCCAAGATAATCGCCCTTTTCTTGCTCGTCATACTGGGTGAGCATTGTGTGCACAACTTAGTGAACCTTCCTTACATCATAGAGGAGACCATAAGGGACTACAGACGAAAAGCGGCCAATACCGATGAATCCCGTTTTCAGCAAAGGCCGCTGCAGGCCGAATATGATTTCATCGTAGTAAGTAGGAAAATTCAGCTTGTAATTTCAAATAGTGCCAACACCAATTTCAATTTCTTTATAGTTTGGCTGACAACAATGGGAAGGACTTTTCCTCCAAAGCTATAGAGAAAATAGTGGGGAAAGATTTCATTTTTTCGACTCATGAGACCCCAAATCAGGATTGTAGGGAAAAAATTCAACCCTACAAATTTTGCACGTAGCGAGAAAGTAAAAAAAAAAAAAAATACGCCGAGTGGCACCGAACCTGAGCCTAACTCTTCGTACACTTCCTATTGAGGCTGTACCTTTTTCAGGTAGGAGCAGGGCCGGGTGGAGCAACGGTGGCCAATCGGCTATCCGAAAATCGGGACTGGAAGGTTCTTTTGCTGGAAGCAGGCAAAGAAGAATCCATCCTTCTGGATATTCCAGTATTCGTGAGCTATATGCAGTTCACCGACTACAACTGGGGCTTCAAAGCAGAACCACAGCCAGGCTCCTGTCTGGGAATGAAAGAAAAAAGATGTCGGTGGCCACGAGGCAAAGGTTTAGGGGGTAAGTTTCTTCAAATATGCACGCATGATAATATTTTTACGCAGTGGAGTAAAAATATGACTTAAACCATGAGTTAGACATGTCAGACAATGGAAAAAGGCTATTTTGGAAAACTGTCGGGTCAACAGACTGTGCCCAGAAAATATTAACGTGTCATCAGTCAATTTCCAAAAAAATGTATCCGAGAACCCTTGGAGCTCAACTCCAGGACTCACCCCGTAAGGGGGTTCAGGGATGAACAACCTATATTTGCAAATGATCAGTTTGATAATATAATTGTTTTACAGGCACGAGCAGCATAAACTACATGATATACACCCGAGGAAATAAACCTGATTACGACATGTGGGCGGAACAAGGTAACGTCGGTTGGTCACACGAAGAAGTTCTTCCGTACTTCCTGAAGTCTGAAGATATTCGCGTGCCAGAGCTAAAGTCTAACGGACATCACCACCAGGGAGGGTACCTGCCAGTAGAGCACCTACGTTACCGCACTAAGCTGGGGGATGCCTTCTTGGAAGCGGGAAAAGAAATGGGTACGTTGGAAAAGAGCTGAACAGGCAATCGTTTTGCAATGCCTCTCTTTTTTTTTTTTTAAGAAAGAGCGTTATTCAAAAAACGCAACACAATAGTGAGAGAGTGAGATATAAAGAACAAATGTAAATGTAAATTTCCTCAAAAATTCAAGAAAATCCCACCATACTCGGTTCACAGTTCAACCTTCTATATTTAAAATCTGAAGTAGATCTAGGTCTAACTGAGTATGGTAGGACCCAACCTAAGGATGTGAAATGAAACATAAAAACATCCTCGAATAGGGAAGTGCTAAGGGGGAATTTCACAGAAAGTTTCCATAAAGTTCCCAGTAGCACTATACTCAAGGAAGACCAATTACCAATTATTGTACCAGTGTACCTATACAACTTTAGACACTTTAACAATTTCCAGGTTTCGATATAATTGACTACAATAACGGAGCACCTCCCCTCGGCTTTGCACCCGTTCAAGAAATGATGGACCGAGGTCATCGAGCCAGTTCCAGCAAGGCGTTCCTGAAACCTGTCAAGTACAGGGACAACCTTCAGATATCCGTTAAGAGCAGAGTTACCAAAGTGCTCATCAACCCTCAGACCAAAACTGCCGAAGGAGTCCAAGTCGTTCGCAATCGTAAAACTTACACCATCAAAGCGCGAAAAGAAGTCATTCTAAGTGCGGGTTCGCTTAATTCTCCCCAACTTCTCATGCTCTCTGGTACGTACTCCGTAAAACTGGGGTCTATTCACATAGTACCAAAGAGTGACAATAGGATAGAGTGGCATCTCCATGGGGAAAAATTTCACACTAGTCTAGTGAACAGTCACGCAATCTTACGGCAGGAAACAGGATTTGATTTACCTGTTGAACAACCACGGTAATTAATCTGAGACTTTGTTCATGTGTCACATCATGTCACATCAGTAGATAAAGTACTATGGTACGTCAGTGAATACCTATCTAACGCACCTACCCACGTCGTCTGAATTGTTCTTAACATAGGGCCAATCTTTTTCTTTCAGGTGTGGGGCCAAGATCTCACTTAGAAGAACTAGGCATTCCAGTAATACAAGACCTTCCAGTGGGAGAGAACCTACAGGAGCATGTGTCTTACTGCGGCCTCACCTTCCTAGTCAACGAATCTTACACTGGTTTGGTAGAACATCGACTCATGAAACCACAGTTGCTCTTCCAGTTCCTCGAAAACGGAACAGGTAGGAACTTCTTTTGAAAGGGGTTGTCGCGTTTTGAAAGGTACGATACAGAGAACTTTTTGGAAAGGATAATGCGGTTGGATCAGGTTGAAAGATACGTTTCACGAAATTATTTCCTGAGAGATGCGGTAAGTAATTTTTTTAATTAAGTTTTCTGAACCTCCAACAATTTTTTTTTAGATGTTTTATCGTCGAAGCAATGCTCATAAAATGTAATTAATCCGATTTTATTTTTGATAGGACCACTGACGCTACCAGGAGGAGTAGAAGGTCTAGCATACATCAATACAAAGCTGAATGACGACACCAGAGGTAGACCTGATATTGAGTTAATATTCGGAAGTGGATCTCTAATTTCTGACAATGGGGAGACTGTTCGCGAAGGTATTGCAGTCACTGACGAAATTTACGACGAAACATTCAGGTAATTTGAAATTTATTTTGGCGGAAACCATTACAACAACGCGACAAAACTCAAAAGTTTTACTTTCTCGTGTTTGAGGGTAAAAAATTATTTTTATTTCACAGGTCCCAGACAACAAAAAGTGGTTTTTACGATGAATATATTAGATTATAGACTTCGTTCAAAATTAGCGTAGGGGGAATGCTGTCAATATCCATTACTGGCGGGCCCCAGCTCCCAAAAAATGTATAATGGCTAATCTCCGAAAAAAAATTGTCCCAAGTTGCCCGACTTGGATCCTTTTCAGAAAAATTTGAAATGCCGCATGCGGCAATTGCGCATGATCGCCAAATAGGGCCCTGAATTGAATGCACTCTTAAAAGGCGTACAAAAAAGTACCGCACATTTCGTCAGAGCTGTTATCTATACGCAGTTGTAGGCCAAACACTCAAACCTATTTTCATTTATCTTTTATTCTTCCGATGGTTCTTATCAGTAGTAAATGGGTTTTGATAAGAAAACAAAATAGTCACGCAAGCCTAAACAGAATAGCTTCACGTGTCAATTACAGGGCTGACAACGATCGCTCTCAATATTCGATTTTAAAGATGGTCCAAAATGGGCCCACGACCCACAGTCCAGATTGTCCAAAATATTTTCTACGGGAAAAATCTGGTTCCGGCCCTTCTTGGGCCCCAAAAATAAAAAAATCAAGGACGCTGCGTTAATTAAAACGGGAAATTTAGCCTCCCCTACACCCAAAAAGGCCATTTCACAGAATATGAAAGGGCAATAAAATAAGCAATAAAAGTAGGCGTGCCGAGTAATAACTTCAATAATTATCAGCACGATATTTTTGATGAATAGTCACCCCATTTCTACATTACGCTAAGATATGCTCGGTCACTTGCCCGACCAGAAGGGAAAATCAATACACTCATCCACTAGGAAGGGTGAGGCTATCTAGGGGCGTGGGGAACTCCAACCCTAATAATGAAAAAATTATATGCGCTAAAGCACTTGTTATTACCGAGCACTCACTGAATAAAACACGATGTCTGCGGGGCCAGCACAAATTACGATCACCACAATGTTATACTCTTACAAAAGGCAGACTTGAATTAATAGTATTCGTGGTTCTTATAAATTGCTGTCAAAGTTTGAATGATAAGGAGATTTTTAAATTTCGCTTTGTTAGTGAGAAGATTGGCAAAAAAGCGGATTCAAGAAAAATTCCCTAGCCCAAGACTAACGTATAATATGTTGTAGTCACTATATCTATGTCACGTGGGACTAGAAGAGTTGGTGGACATTGGGGATGGTGTTGGTTTTCTTTCCACTTGGTTGATGCCGATGGAAGGGATATCGGTAGCTTGTCTTGTCACGGTCCTATACTACCAAGCTGTAGCAGCTTTCGTTGGGAAAGAGTGATCAAGGCAAGGAGAAATTAGTACAGCATTTATATCCCAAAGAAGATCCATCAGTTTCCTACCGTTAAAAAAAACACAACTATAGAGTACAGCATTCCAACCACTCTACCTACAAGCTGATTTTTTCCTTGGTTCTAGGCCGGTGGAAGGTCGGGACAGCTGGACGGTTTGGCCCATGATACTTCATCCGAAAAGCCGAGGCTACATCAGACTGAAAAGCAAGAACCCCTGGAACTGGCCCAAGTTCTATGCAAATTACTTCCAGAACGAACAGGATTTGGATACTGTCGTAGAAGGAATTAAATTCACCATACAAATGAGTCAAACCAAGGCTTTTCAGAAGTACGGAAGCTACTTAAATCACCTTCCGCTCAAAGGTTGGTACACAGCATTTTTCTATATTAAAACAGTGCCTCTCAGTGGCCGAGTGGTCAAGGGGTCCGCTTTGTGTCCTGAGAGGTCCGGGTTCGAATCCCGGGGGAAAGGAAAAATTTTCCGCTTCCGACATGGATGTACTCGGCTGTATATATATTCGGCTTCGGCCACTTCGTCTTCTGCTTCGGCCAAAAACATCTAACAAACCAACTCATCGGCACATATAATATGTTCTCTGAACGTCGCGCGTTAAAAAAAAAAGCTTGTATTTTCTGGTATCTATTTTTTCAGCTTGTCTAAGTTCTCCACAAGGTTCGGACGAATACTGGCGTTGCGCAGTACGGCATTTGACTACTACCCTCCACCATCAGTCGGGTACCTGCAAAATGGGACCTGCCACGGACCCCACTGCTGTTGTATCTCCCGAGCTCAAAGTGCACGGCATAAATAACCTACGCGTCGTAAGTATAAACTCCCTCTGCAACCGGATCACTGGATTTTTTTTTTTTTTTATAGAAATTGAAATATGGATGTTTAATATCCCACAAAATATTTGTCCGGCTTCTTGAACCTAAGCGAGCTAACGAATTAAAAGTTAAAAGGACTCGGTTTATTCGAATTTCCGCTCAAAGATATGGGCGGCACAAAAAAAGGATATTTGAGGGAGGGCTCTTCAAAGATTAGAATCCTTTCAGGCGGCAAATAAATTCCAGGCAGAAGGCTAGCTACCGAGCTGGACTTCAAAGCTTTGGTACAAGGAAATAACTTTCTATTACCCTCGCGTACCTACTTCTTTTCAGCGACGTGGACCTCTCCTTTGAACACTTTTTTATTTTTTTGGTACAGAATGCTATTCTTTGCTCTGTTAAGAGAGGAGGATTTTTAAAGGAGTGTGGCTTCCTCGGTGACTTTTGAGGAGCCTGCTCCCAGCCAGGAAAAGTTCTTTTTAATAAAAAGTCTGAATTTTCCGACCTCTCGTTTTTGTAGAAATGAAAGAGAAAAACGTTTTTCTTACTACACTCAGTAGAAATTTTTATTTTTCAGATTGATGCATCAATCATACCTCAGCTGACAACTGCTCACACAACGGCACCTGTTTTCATGATCGGGGAGAAAGGTAGTGACATGATTAAGGCGACATGGGAACAACCATCTTCTCCTTCCCAAGGCTACCCCCTACCCCCTCAACCTAAACCTCAGCCTCAACAAGTTGGAAGCAACCCCATGTCAGTTCCCGTTCCTGTACCGGGACCAACACCAGTTTTAGTTCCTGTGCCAGTCTCAGTTCCATCGCAAGAAGAAAATAACAACAATAATAATTACGGCAGTTCCGTTAACAACAATAATGGATCTCCTTCATACAATAATAATTATGGTAGCTCTGTGAATAACAATAACGGATCCCCCACTGATAATTCTTATGGTAGCTCTGTAAATAACAATAATAACGGATCCCCCACTGATAATTCTTATGGTAGCTCTGTAAATAACAATAATAACGGATCCCCCACTGATAATTCTTATGGTAGCTCTGTGAATAACAATAACGAATCCCCCACAGGGAATTATGGTAGCTCTGTGTATACCAATACGAACGATTACAAGTCTGGAGGCTCAAGCTACAACCCTAACGAAAACTCCGTTTAGTGGAAACTAAAAAGTAAACAGTGAAAAAATTACGGGTACAAGGTACGGTGGAAGAAGTGTGTAAAAGCAAAAGGGACTTTTTGTTCCATTTCACCTTTGAGTAGGAACTTGGAGAGGTTTTTTAAGTTATTTATTTAAATTAAGCCCAACGATGTTAATAATGTAAGCAATAAAGGGTGATTTTGATATTTTACCTTTTTTATTGAGAAAAATAGAATAAATAGTGTAATGAACGTTATTATAATTACTTTTTATTTATTAATGTGACGAAAAACGTTTTATTTTAGGGGTATGGTTTTCATACTGGTTGTTATATAGATCCAGGAGTTCACTGATGTAAAGAAAAAGCAAATTTTAGAAGGGTCATTGAACCGAAACGTTGTTTGCTCCCCTTTGAAGAGAAAAAAAACTCGGTCATGCGTAAAATACAGTCATCAACAAGAGCAGGTCTATTGTTATCATCGTCCCTTGTCCAAGATTCACCTTCCTCATGGCTGAATTTTCTAACATTTTGATAGCGGAAATCAAAGAACGGAACCTCTGCAAGATTTCTCGAAAGTATTTCTGCTCCCTTACCTTGCTTTCTTGAAGAACCTTTTGTTCTTCATGGCGTAAATTAGGAAGGCCAGAGGAACGCCGAAATATGAGAAGGGTTATTCTAGACAGAGGTCGGTGCCCTAAGATATAAGGCTTCCACCAGTATACGGACAAGTTACAACGACAGCTCACTTTTTTTCGGAACAGGAATTTAAATAGTTAAGGCTGATCAACTGCTAATTGCTAATAATGTATTTCTACCACCCATAACATTAAAACTTGGAGAGGCAAATTATTTTATTTTTTCCCTTGATTCATCGGAAGTCCCCTGGTTCAAATCTCGCCCCCACAAAGTTTATTTTGGCAGTAACTACCATTCGGCTTCGGCTTAGATTCTCTGAACATCCGTGAAATTTCAGTTTGAATGTGACTTTGTCACAGCTGACTAATGCTGAACAAACTTCATAGCTGTAGGGTGCAGTAGCAGTACAGTAGAGCTCTATCCCTGCATACAAGCAAGCAGTTTCAAACGGAGACCTCGAACTTGATTTAAAAGGTCAAGTACACAATGAAAGACGTCATCTTCCAAAGAACAGCGTCCCATTTCTATAGCTGTTGAGCTGTAGCCAATGCACTTGGGTTGGTCGTAGAAAATTGAACGGCCTCTGGATTTAGACATGAAACAACCTCTTGAAAGTGAACGATTACTGGCGGTGGACTTGGAAATAAACATCTCAGAGGTTCATAGAACAAAGTGCATGTTAAGACTAACAAACGAGACGGCAACAAATGTTTATGCACGAGGCGAGCAGATTATTTCTGAAGGTCAAATCGACTCCAGTGTATGGGCCCCCTATACAATTGGCCCAACCTGTGGCGATATTGGCCCAACTGTACGCGGGCCAACGCTGGCCCAACACATGAACAGTAAAGGATCGAGCGAGTCAGGATCCCGTCACTCTCATGCCAAATTTGCAGTTCGGAACCAACACAGCCTCGATATACATTTCACTTGAGGAGAATGTAGACCCGAAAAACGTTTTGGGGCTGACCCGGCTCCCACCGTTCCTTAAAAGACGACCATATAATCAAGACCAATCGGGTATCGAGGCTGTTGACTAGGTACCTATAGGTTGTGACAGGTATAGGTACAACCGATACTCAAATCAGACTAATGAGCTATTTATACAACGTGAATAAAGGACCGACGTGAAATTCGTTTCTCAACAAAGCGGGCAGGCCGGAGGGATTTGAAAGAAAAGAAAGGGGTAGATGATCCCCATAAAACAAGGACAAGGGGTAGGCGATCCGTATAAAACATCCAACAAGGCCCACAAGAGCTGTTGACGCCGAAGTGGCGCCAGAGGGTGGGAGCAACCCCTATCCTTCAGTACGTCCCTACAATACTCCCTTGCCATAATAAGTATTTTATTGCAAACATAGCAAATTGTCGTCTATATATTAGCATCCAACAATGCATGGTTCGAGCTATAGGCAGGGGAACGAATCCATAAGTACGTACTAAGACGTGCCAAAATCCTTGGCCAGGTCTGCGAGTGTTTCATACAATTATTATACTGATAAAAGCTCACTCTCTATAGCGAGGGAACGCAACGAACCCAGGCTTCTCTATAGCGAACTCTAGAACGAGAAAATTCACATGGTCCCGTGACTACCGTATCTCTAGGCATCTTATAGGACTGATAAGACCTAGCTGGTTACCTTTCAACATAGGGGCTTTTACTTATATGATTTTAACTTCACTTAGTACGAAACATTAAGGGTGCGTCCCACCATATACAGTTAACGGTTAGTCTCCTGTTAAATTTCAATTATAGCACGGTAAAAACCAAATTTAACTGGATATTAACCGTTAACCGAGTATGGTGGGACGCACCCTTAGTTAATAAAAAAACATTCCTACCTATAACACAAGGAAAAATCACATTCAATATTAGATAAAACTCGTTCTCCTTGAGCTATCATTATCGTACCTCCGCAGTAAATTAGATGATCAGATGGTAAGTAATGCGATATTTAACATGGCATTCTCAGCCCGTAGCTGGTAAATCTGTAAATCTGGGGGTGGACATGTTTTCATGGGGGTCCCCTGAGTCGAAAAAAAGTGTTTTCTGGTAAAAGTCTGCCTACAACAGGCTCTAGAGCCTATATCGTTCATCCGATTTTGATGAAATTTGGTATGCATCTGTCTAAAATCAAGGTCGACGTGAATCCTTAAGGAATTTTTGATTAGTTAAAAATTGCTGCCGCTATTGCCAAAACACCGGCAAAATAATTAAAAAATCGTGTTTTTGGTTAGTTGGAGAAGCGCAGACGGTACAATTTTCAATCTATAACATCGAAATTTCGGCGCTATTCACAGTTTTTACGGGCCGATTGTCATGAAATTTGGTACATTTGTGTAAGACTACGTTGCTTAAACACCTGCCAAATAGATTTTCGTTATTTTTAAAACTACGGCCGTTTTTTGTGAAAAAAGCAAATAAGTGTTTCAAATGAGAAACTATGTTGTCAATATAACTCATTTGGGACTAAGTACAGAAATAGAATGACAGCCATGACATTGGCTATGATATGAGCGGATTCCGAAAAAAAAAAAAAATGAAAATTTCATACGGGGTGAGAAAGTTAAGTGCAACCGTTGACGAACCATTTATTTTGTACAAAATAAAAATCGGCAGAATGTAAGTAGGTATGTAAGGTAGGTACCTACCTGAAACGACGAGGGCTTCATTTGGGCCGACAGTGTAGATATTCCCCATGACTCCTGCAGGCTTTCAAATGATCATGTAGCAGCAACACCAAGATTAGCACATAGCTAGCAAACTACGTATTTCATACACTGACATACACCAGAGTATTCATGGTTAACTTCCTGTGATCAAGAGAGTTGTAAGGCAGAATATATGACAGGCAGATATCACACAAAACATCAACAGGGTTTGTTTTCAATGTTTTCAATGGTTATACCGCTCTCGACCAAAACACTTCGGTATATTTTTCGAAGAATGTAAAATAAATGATGCAGAAAACTATGCACAACCCGGGAAAGACACAAATAAAACGAAAATAAAATGCAAATTCTCCGCCTACCGCTGATACAGCTTTTGCACCCCGAGTCCCCGACTAAACAAATGACGTCACTGAAAGCTTCTTCATTAAAAATAACCAAACTTAAATTAATGAAAATATTGAATATATTGCGATATATTAAATTTTTTAAATATTATTTTTTATATTTATTTTATATAAAATATTTATTTTATAAAAACGATTATCCTTTATATTCGCGCTGTTATGGTCTCTTTCGTATTTTAAATTTATTTTTTTGTTTGAATTCTTTCTGAAAAAGTTTTTATTACATTATTTATTTGGTGCTCTTTCTTATTTTAATAGAAATAATAAAATAACGTTTATATTCCAGTAATTACAAATTTTACTTAAAAAAATACTCAAAATAACCTTTGAAGAAATTGCAAGTGTTTTAGTCAATTTACGCAATTTCACGATCTCATAAAGTTTGAAGGACTTTTAAAATTTAATTTGAAAGTGATTCAAATTACAAAATTTACTTTTAAAATTAAATTGAGAGAGAATATCGAGAAAAGAAAAAATTCACTAAGGAAAGTTTCTATTTTGATTAGCTCAGTTTATTGATTTCACCATCCTTCCTCTTCCACTGCCTCTGTCATCCCGAGCAGGTAAGCGTCCCCTTCGTTCCCTAAAAATTAATCCAATTCTTGTGTCAAAAGGTGAATATAACCCTTCAATTTAGTAAAAATCTGTGAGTTACTCAATATTCTAACTTGTAAACCACTTTTTCCCTTTTGAGCTCTCCTATTTCGAGATATTTGCAGCATTCTGTGTACTTGACATAGCGGCTACCTTGCAGGATGTTCCCAGCAAAAAAACGTTTTTCTGCGAACTGCTAGTCATTTAAGACAATTTAAATCTACCGGAAGCGATATTATAAAGTATTTAGCCAGGTTTTCCGCATTTTTACCTTGAATAGTGAAAATATTGATGACCAACTTGAGGTTAAATTGTGATAATGAGGTGTGCCCGGGATTTCAGGTGACAAGATGGCGGATGGGACAATGTCAGACCTCGATCGACAGATTCAGCAGCTCAGGCGTTGTGAAATTATCGTGGAAGCGGAGGTTAAATCTTTATGCTCCAAGGCCCGTGAAATTTTGGTCGAGGAAAGCAATGTACAGCAAGTGGATTCGCCCGTAACGGTAAGTTTTTCATTGATTTTGTGTACCCGGTGTCATAGCTTGACGTCATACCTCACGGTTGAATGCTGACTTATGCAGATTGGTGTTTCGTCCTTAATATGATCGTGTGCTTCTGGCGAAGCACTATTTTCCTGCTTTTAGAACGTATTAGTTGGTATTCCCACTTTTTCCCTCAGTGGCTCTCAATGTCATTTCATTTTCCCGTCATTTTGAATGTCTTATTTTGCTCAATTGTGAAGACTCTGAATGCATTTTGGGCTACCCGCTGGCACATTACAATATATTTCGAACCTTTTTCATTCATTTTGGCGTCCCAGTTTCAGCATTATTGTGCAAATAAATCCGAGGTAACCCATCTCCATTTTTGTAAAAGCTTCTAAAGCGGAAAGTAAAAATGCTTTAAAACTTAAAAATGAGAATCATTACTTACGTAGAAAGTTAAAATCCAATATGGTGGATGGAACCTGATATCTGTAAGGAAGCCTAGTCGAGGGAGAGATAGGGGCTACGTGCGGTAGCTATAGTCCAAGTCAGGCTGGGAGCATGCCGATAAGTCATAATTTCTTGCAAATCTATATCAATATATACATTAACAAAACATCAAAGCCGTAGCAATAGACAATGTAAGCGCTGGTTAATTTTTTAGTTTTATTTACTTCAATTTACTAATTGTAGGTGTGTGGCGACATCCATGGGCAGTTTTATGATCTAAAAGAGCTGTTCAAAGTTGGTGGCGATGTCCCGGCTACAAATTACTTGTTCATGGGGGACTTTGTAGATCGCGGCTTCTACAGCGTCGAAACCTTCTTGCTTCTCCTAGCCCTGAAGGTAAGATATAAGTGTAATGTTGAAGTGTACTTCAAGGATGCCGTGAGTGTGTGTAGGTATATGCAAGCAGCGGCCATGTAAAGGCCTGCAAAGAGTGAAGCGAGGAAGATAATGTAAAAAAGAGAAAGAGATGTGCGGTCCAACCTTAAATAATTACGGGTGTTGTAAATAATTGACTTTTTTCCCGAACTGGCTTTTATTTTATTCTCCAAAAACAATCTAGTATCATCGCAACCGCATCACATCATTTCAACACAAACGCGTGAACGTGTCAGTAGATTTAATAATAGTAACTAATGAGTAGGTATGTACATTTTGGCGGGGAAATCGAAATTTACATTTCCTACACTCCCCCTATTTCGATTTTCCCAAAAGTCCCATGGATATGGTGAAGTTTACCCGCTTTGATTTAGGTAGATTTTCGGTCATGACGTTGGAGACGTTCTCGTCTGTAGGAATGTACTCGAAGTGGATAACCTTCTTCTTCACTAGATCCTTACATACATGATACTGAATGTCAATATGTTTTGACCTGTCGTGTATACAGTCATTCAGTGACAGTTTGATGGCTGAGTTATTATCTGAAAACACTTTGCAAGGATTTTCCAGATATTTTTCTTTCCCGGTTTCTTTAAATAGATTCTTCAGCCATTGTACTTCTCTACATACTTCTGACATTGATATGTACTCTGCCTCCATAGTTGAACGAGCAACACAAATCTGTTTCCTGCTTAACCACGAAACACATCCACCCCCTAGTATAACAACAAACCCGCTCACGGACTTCCGTGTTTCGGTGCACCCACACCAGTCTGCATCACAGTACACCTGAATAGGTTGTCACATTTTGTGAACCACAACTTCTTTCCCTTAGTAGCATTTAGGTACCTAAACATGTGTTTGATCTCTTTCCATTTATCTCCATTTGGACCATTTAGTGCTTCCTTGATACAGATAGGATCTAAGTCAGCCCTATTTACCTCAGCAACATTACAACATCCACAAACCTTCGGCTTTCTTTGTCTTTTACCTCTCCCCCTATCCTCAGGTTTTTCTTCCTCTGTTTGACTCTCCATCTCAGCTTGGCTCTGTTTTGGTTCGGTTTGACTCAGCACCTCGAGTACATCAGCTTGGCTCTCCATGTCTGCTTGGCTCTCGTTCTCAGTTTGGCTCTCCATGTCTGCTTGGTACTCCACATTGATTTGACCCTCATCTTGTTCTGCTTGGCTCTCGTCCTCAGTTTGACTCTTTTTGAATGGGAAAACATCTTCTTCAAAGTATACATCACGTCGTATGATAATCTTCTTCCGTTCAAGACTCCAAAGGCGATATGAGTCTTTCGTGTTTGGTTCATATCCCATCATTACGCATTCTTCTCCTCGTGACTCCAGTTTAGTCGCTCCTTCTTTTATTGTCCACGCCTGACTACCGAAAACTTTCATGTGATCCATGTCTTCTTTTGTCAGCCGTCCACAGTTCGTAAGTAATCTACATACTCACAGCACGCAATGGACACCTGTTATACGAATATAGGCTGTACATGCGACTGCTTCTCCCCAGAACTCTTTCGGTACTCCTGCAGTAGTTAACATACATCGAACAACTTGAAACTGAGTTCTGTTCCATCTCTCTGCTATTCCATGCTGAGCATGACAATATGGCGCTGATTTTTGGTGTTTAATACCATGTTTCTTCAAGTGATCCGACAGTTCCTTGTTTACATACTCTGATCCCCAATCTGTCGGCAATATTTTCATCTCAGTATCGTGTAGTTTCTCATTTTCCTTTTGATACTCGATCAATTTCTCTTGTACTTCGCTTTTCTCCTTGATTGGTATTGACGTCACGTATCGAGAAAATTCATCCATAAAATTTACGACATAATTGGCACCTCCTTTGGATGGTGGATTTATCTTCCCCACTACGTCAGTGTGTACAACTTCCAGTGGTCTACTTAATGGTTTTCTTTCTGCCCGTTTGCTGACCGATTTGTGACTTATTTTTCCTTGTCTACAGTCCTCACAAGCCATCTTTCCACTGTTTTTTATGTCCAAAGCAGGGTGCTGACTCATAACTTGCAAGTCTGCATGCCCCAATCTTCTGTGCCACAACTTCACGTCGCCACTGCACTTGTAGGCGACAGCATTTACTACTTTGTCATCATTTTTAGTAACCATTTTACATCGACTCTTCATCTTCACTTGCTGATCTGTACACACTTCATAGTCATCTTTCTTTCTCTCTGCAGTAAACAGTACGCTTTTATCTTCTTTGGTACCCACTTTCGCTTCATCTCCTGCGAACAGTACCTCATATCCTTTTTGTGTCATTACTCCAACAGACAGTAAGCTACAACCCAACTTTGGTACGTACAACACATCGCTTAGTTTCACCGTAATGCCTGACTTCATTTTTATCGCCAACTTCCCCTTTCCTTCGATGTTCAGTTCACTGTCGTCACCCAATTTTACAGTTCCTTCAACAGTATCTTCGAAACTTTCAAAATTCTCATTAAAAGGGCACATGTGGTAGGACGCACAGGAGTCCAGGTACCAGTTTTCTTTGCACACGCTTCCTGTACCTACTTTCATGTTTATAACGTCTTTAACTTTCTTCGTGCCTCTGCAGTCTTTAGCTAGATGTAGCAGGTTACTTCATTACGGCAGTATTTGGCTACGTGACCCGATTTACCACATTTGAAACATTTGTATGTACTCTCTGACTGTCTGTCTCCTCTAGTTGTCTCTTTCTTCTTCGCGTACACTTTCATCGCCACTCCTTCATCCAGTTCCTGTGTCTCTTTGTCATGTTTGGCTCTTACGTCGTCTCTTTTCCTCTGTTAGAAGTTTCCTCTTCACTTCGATCGTCGTTAACTCATTGACCTCCTCCAATCCTCGAACCACGCCTTCATATTCCTTCAAAGGCAATCCCGCCAAATTGATCATGGCGACGCTTTGATCGTTGAACATAATTCCGCCATTTACTAGTTTCTGGTTCAAAACTTGAATCCTTCCAAAATACTCCGTCATAGATAGCTTCACGTTCACCATTTCTTTCAGGTTTATTATACTATGCAGAAGCGTAAAAGTAGAAAAAATCTGCTTCAAAGTGTCCCAAATTTGTTTCGATCGTGGCAACTCTCCGATATCTTGCAATATTTCATCAGTAACGCAGCTGAAAATGTATGCCCGCGCTTTTCGATCAACACGCGACTGCTCAGCGTTTAGCTCTTGAACTTCTTCATAACCAGGATCAATCGCATTCCATCAGTTTCTGTTGATCAACTCATCTTCTGTCCTCTTCGACCAAGCATAATAATTCGCCTCTCCTCGTAAAATCGCCGAATTAATTTTCTTCACTATCTCGTCCTCCATTTTGTCTCGTTGCTAAACCCACGCCAGGTTCGCGTCTCTCTTTGTGTCTCTTGTAATGTCTTTATCTCTGTCTCTTCTTCTTTTCACTGCTCACTTTACTCATCAGCGATCTCTGGGTCCATGACCTGTTGTAAATATTTGACTTTTTTCCCGAACTGGCTTCTATTTTATTCTCCAAAAACAATCTAGTATCATCGCAACCGCATCACATCATTTCAACACAAACGCGTGAACGTGTCAGTAGACTTAATAATAGTAACTACAGAGTAGGTATGTACATTTTGGCGGGGAAATCGAAATTTACATTTCCTACAACGGGATCTAGTGAACGTTCAGCAATGGCTTTTGGGAAATTTTCTAATGGTATTTGAGATTTTTGCCGTTATGATAGTGCTAAGATGGTAAATTCATTGTGAAGGGAGAGAAAGACCCTTGTAAAATACCGAGACTGCCCAACTGCTTTCTAGCCCTAGCATTGTATACCTTCTGTTGATGCGACCCAGACTAGTGTAGCCTGTAATTTTGTTTTCTGGTTTCAGGTCCGTTACCCAGATCGAATCACGCTGATCCGCGGGAATCACGAGTCTCGTCAGATCACTCAAGTCTACGGATTTTACGACGAGTGTCACCGAAAGTACGGGTCGGCAGCCGTGTGGCGGTATTGCACAGAGATTTTTGACTACTTGTCCCTCGCTGCCATCATTGACGGGAAGATCTTCTGTGTCCATGGGGGCCTCAGCCCAAGCATTCAGACCCTCGACCAAATTCGAACCATCGACCGCAAGCAGGAAGTGCCCCATGATGGACCCATGTGTGATCTTCTGTGGAGCGACCCTGAAGGTATGAAAAATTAAGCTTAAATATAATAAGAATAGCTGAGGGTTGGGGGGACAAGCCCAGCAACTAGACCGTTTTCAACAACTATCCATCGTGCTCAGCTAGCAGCACTGCCAAATACCAGCTCCCCAGCCATCGAGTAAACGATTGGGACCTACAGTTTTAGGTGGGTTCCGAACCACCACAGCCTCGATATACATTTCACTTGACATGTTGAACATATCAGAGGTGAATGCCGAGCAGAAAAACTTTTTGGTAGGATCGGGATCGAACCGGTGTGACCCGGCTCTCACTGCTCCTCAAATGTTGATCATTTAGTCCACAGGCTATCGAGGCCGTTAATGTTAAGCTTAGAAATCAGAATTGTTATGTCTCCGCGACCAAGCTACCAAGCGGCCCGACTTGTGTCCTGAGAGGACTGGATTCAAATCTCGGTGTAAGCAATATTTTCCGCTTAAGACATGGATGTAGGCTTTCGTCTAACTCCTTATCTGGCTTTGGCCAAACTCCTGTGCCTTCAAACCCAATTAAAAAAAAAAAAAAAAAAAAAACAATTTTGAACTTAAAAGTCACTCTGGTGAAGATTCGTCTTCGATGGGGTCGAAAAGTCACCCAGGTGGGGAGCCCCTTTTTCATTGTTCCTCATTCCAAAGCAAAAAGTAAAAGTTATTTGTAGACTGAGGGAATTTGAGTGTAATTGACACTAATTCGCTCTTCGTTATTTCAGATACCCAAGGATGGGGGGTGAGTCCTCGAGGTGCTGGATTCTTATTCGGCTCCGACGTTGTTTCCCAGTTCAATGCTGCAAATGACATCGACATGATCTGCCGGTAAGTTCACCTCACATGATTTGCTTAGGTCCTTCTTTTTTACTTTCTCGAGAAAGTTATGTCTTCGTGCAAAATTTCGATTTTGGGTTTCCCATGATCCTGGAGGTCCCCCGAGTTCAAAAAAGTGGTTTTAACCGAGATGTACCAAATATGGTACATAAATTCTTGACTGCCTTATGTGCTCAAATTATTTTGCAATTTATTTTTTTGAAACTTTTCTATATGTTAAGGGTCCGCTATACCTGACGGTGCATTTTTTGGCGCCCATAAGATTAACATTGCGAGCGGCGATTCATTTTCAAGGTTTACCCTTGGTTGGAAAGACACAAAATTTTGCCTGTACCTAGCCCTAACAATGTTCTAGGGAGTGTTCGAAGCAGATTTCCCATTTTTTACTGGTTTTCGAGATACAGCACTTTTCTTGAGGTATGCGATGCTAGCATTTGCAAAACAGTTGTGATAAAAGAAACCAGTGAGAAATTGGGAAATCTGCTTCGAACACTCCCTAGAACATTGTTAAGGCTAGGTACAGGCAAAATTTTGTGTCTTTCCAACCAAGGGTAAACCTTGAAAATGAATCGCCGCTCGCAATGTTAATCTTATGGGCGGCAAAAAATGCATCGTCAGGTATAGCGTCCTCTTATCTGAACCTCACTTAATCATTAGGTATAGTATCGCCACCCTGACCTGCCTGGCCCGAGGGCATTCTGCACTGTTCACAGAGAGCCCTCGGGCCAGGCAGGTCAGGGTGGCGATACTGTACCTGTGTTTCATCTCATACTCGCTTCAACTTGACAGGCGATTGCTAAAACCAATTATACCCTAAGTGGTACAGTGGGCGCAACCACAACCTAAAAATTATTTCATTTATTTTTCACACAGTAGGTACCTATACACTTATGTATGGTATTTTGAAACTTGAAACTGTTTGTTCAGAAATACGATCATAGGGTGAATTCGGCAACCGATCCGTTTGGTCAAGACTATTGCTGTCTCATGCATGTAAATAGACATGAATTCCTAGGAATTCAGGAATCAGGTCATCGTCAAAAAACAGATAACAGCTGTAAGGGAGAAAGCTGGGTGGGTGCCGACAGCTTTTGTGCCACACAAGTTCTTCTTCTTCTTCTTCTTCTTCTTCATCTTCCCTCTTAGTGCCGCATTCGCAGCGTGAGGGGTTGGCCACGGATCCAATCCCGGTACCGGTCCCGGTCTGCAGCGAGGCTGCCAAGTTCCCCCCATTGACTTCCCTCTCTTCGCGGCCGTCTGCGCAACCACCTCCTCCCATGTTGTCCTCGGCCTGCCAGTGGGACGCCTTCCTTGTGGCTTCGCCTCCAAGAACTGTCTGGTCTTCCTTTCTTTCTTCATTCTGCTCACGTGCCTAAACCAGCCCAGCTGGCGGTCCTCTATCCTTTTTATTACAGGCTCTTGGTCCAGCTCCTCTCTTATTCTTTCGTTTCTTACCCTGTCCCATCTAGTTTTACCAGCTATTCTTCTCAGTTCTAATCCTGCGAAATCCTTATTTTCCCATGTGTACTGCTTCTTGACTTTTTGACGCTTTACACTTTTCACTGTTGATGTCCCAGCTTTTGGGAAGTGAGATGCGTCTGGGGGGGGGGGGGGGGTCTGAACGTCATCGTCAACATCATCGTTTGAATTATAATTTACATCGACTAATACTCGCAGAATCCCCCAGGATCTTCGTCGGTTACAATACCAGTACCTAGCGTTATCTGGAGGAAAGATTGTGAATAGGGGTCGTTGCAAGATGGCCACCCATATTATCCACCCTTGTTCAGCCCGTTGGACAAACCTAACGTCTCGAATAATTTGCTTTTCCCATTGTCAACCCAATTTTAGCCCCTTGTACTGCCTACATACGCCCCTCATTTGTCCACAACCGCCCTTACCCATGGGAATGGTCCTGGAACCGTTGGGTTGGATGTTCAGATGGCCGAATGTGATCCTGTATGTTGTGTATGAATCCTCGCTTACGAAGAAAAAAGCATATAAAAATAAAATGTTCTTGCCGAAATTCAAATGAAATGTTTCCATCGGCCACAGACAGCCACGTTCGTGTGGTTTATCAATGACGTCATCAAATGTTGCGTATACCGAATTGCGCGATATTGCGTAGTACCTAATTCGCACTTAGACTCTTCAAATACTTTCACCAGGCATATTTTCCACCCTTATGCGGTGAAACAAACCTAAATCTCGAAAAACCTGCTTTTCCCATTGTAGAGCGATTTTTAGGAAGTCACGGGAGTAGGTCAATAGATTTTCAATTACTTGAAAAATAAGACCGTGACATGCAAAATAGAAAATATGTACTTTGCTCGTCGAACGACACTTCACTGTTTGATGGATATGTTTGAAATTCGGTATCCAGGTGCCTAAAATTATCGTCGAGTGTGCGGCAAGATATTTTTCAGAAAAAGTTAAAATTCTGCCAATAAAAAAAATTCACGTTAAAAAAAATCAAAACTTTCGATACCGCTGGTGTAAAAATTGCGAAAAAGTCAAGTGCGAACATTGTCTGACCCTTTATTACTCTAGAGGGCAGTAGCAGGACGAGACGCTCACCCTGTCTGTGAGGGAGGGGCAGGGAATTGTAATTTTCTGTAAGGTTAGCGTTCCAAGCACAATTCCTGCCCTATTTGCTGTGCTGAAACGCTGAATTCTCGGGAGGGTGGATATTCTTAGCCAGACAGGCGCGGTACGCCTTCGGATACTTCCCACCCCGCGACTCCCCTTCCGCTAAGCTTTCCCTTTGATGTATCCCTGGAGGGTTGCCCCTGGCAACAGACAGACGTTGAGCCCCTCCCAGCCTACCCCCGGTGCCCTCAATACAAACCACCCCTTGCGCCTACATTATGCTTCCATCATAGCGGTGCACCTCCTGCGGAGTGTAACTCTAAATTAGACCGCTGCAGCACTTCCTTTGTTCGGAGTGGGTTCTCGGTTGTCCAACCGGCAAGGTCAACAGAACGTAAAAAAAAATAAGGGTCCGAAAATAGTTGCACATTTTTTTTTTTTTTTTTTGAGAGATTTTATTGTGGGCGTAATTTTTAAGCAATTCAAAATCTGCTGAAATTGACCCAAGACCATCCATCTGAGACCACTCTTACCCAATCTCATGACTCATGACTGTCACTCATTTTCCACCAAATTTACCAAATGCATTCCGACTATTCAAAAAAGTGGTTTCTCATTTTCAACACTTTTTTGACAAAAACGGCCGTAATTTTCAAGATATTATGGGAACTAGAATCTCAATTTCGAAATTTGGCACGAAAACACTACTTTCTTGCCATATACTTATGGCTAGCGAGAAAGTAAACACACAGCACAACGCACTACAAGACGTATTGTAGCGTATTGTGTTGTGTTGTAATGATGACATACATGATCACACTCGAAGGAACCAATCCTTCTGAAGAATTCTAACTGGGTATCAAGCGTCTCTAATGGGGACCTACAGTTTAAGACTCGAAACCTCCAGGAACGGACTGTCCCATCCCATCCATACTACTCAAGAAAAATGGGTCATCAAAAAGGGAAAATCCTGACCCGAAGAGGTCCGTCAATAGGGCGTTAATAAACCACCCCTCCACCAACGGCACCCCCAGGATATCGATAATTTCTCCCCCTGCCCCCGGACACTCCATCATCTCTCTTGGTTATTTATATGTTCTGAAATATAATAATGTCTTCTTAAAGGCGTCTACGCAGTCCTGTTTGTTTACGTTTTTTTCTGCACACTATGTGAGGAAACTGTTGGATATTTACTTACATGTTCTTAAATATAAAATGTCTTTTTAACGTCATAAATTAAGCGGCTATATTGTGACTTAACGATCGGTTAATTTGTTGAAAAAAATCAGTAGATCGTAAAATCACTAAGTAGTTTTGACCGTTTAAAAGATTATTATTTTTCATAACATTAAAATATCCAATATATACTTTAAAAATATTCGGAAAAAAAAAACGTAAACAAACACGGCTGGCTAGACACCCTCAGCCAACCGTTAAACAGGGTTGGTGATAGTCACCCTAATTGAATTAAGAGTTATTACAGCCGAATGGCAAATAAACAGAGTTCAGATAAGCGCAACAGATGAGGACGTGAATCTCCAACCCCAACCCCTTCCCCTTCCCTTCACTCCCCCCTCCCCCAACCCTCCCCAGCCCCAATTGGTGTTCAGGTAACTGGTTGTCCTAGCAACAGACGATCAATTATACCCCACAGCCCCTTCATCGTTTTCTAAATAAGAGCTTTGACATGGGTCAGGTTGCCTCAGTAATAATTTCTTTAACGCAATTTCTTAAGACGTAACGGAATAGATTGATAGTTAATAGATTATATTTTTCCAATTGGCGTAGAAAAAGTACAATTACATCTTGTCAGTTTTCGTTTCCAATCTCACTATATAATGCGGCGTACATCGGTTTAACTCCAGCACCCACCTCATATACCTCGCCTGTATTGCCTCCACCTTTTCTGCTTCCTCCCATCCCCATACTTCCGCACCATACAGCATCACGCTCTCCACCAACTGTTTGAACAATTCTGGTGACACAATTAAGACGGGGTTGAAAATTTCGAAAAATTCGACAGGACGAACGAGGGGACGAAAAATTTCGCATGTCGACGATAGGGGGCATGCCCTAGTATATGAAAATCAAGAGATAAGACACTGGGGCTTTCTATCCTTAAGACGCAATCCAAAATTTGGCAAGTACCTGAAATGTGCCGAAAAAAACCCCAGAAGGTACCAACGCCAGTCAGAGTGAAAAATTCACCGTTAAACTCCAAATCGTATAGTAAGACACCAAATTGGGGGGCTTCTGGTCTTTAATACACCCCTCAAATTTTGAAATGGGCGAAAAGTTACCCCAGAACGTGCTTACTAAGTATGATATTGAGTTTTTTTCTGTTGCTATGAATTTGTCTTAATATTATCTACAACTTTTATCCTATAAAGTTTTTCGTCCGAAGTAGCGTTATGGCCAGGGGGTCGGGGGTTTAAATTTACAAACGCAGTAACTCCCTTAGTTGGTAAGAGATCAAGTTATTTCTTTTTGTTTTGAAATTGAGTTATTATTGTCTATAACTTTTGTCTGAAAAAGTTTTTCGTGAAATCACTTTCTGTCAAGGGTGGTTTTTTTTTAATTTTTTTTTTATGGATTCTCTTATACATCCAGCTCCATGCTGATCACTGTGTTCACCGTAGAGGCTGGGCACACTAGTTGTTGATATTTAACCTTTATCAAAGGTGTATTTCACCAATTAACCATGTCATGGTTATTGAAACCCACTATAGACACTCCCAACAGAAAATCTGCGGTAGGTACCGGGATTCGAACCCGGGACTTGAAATTTCATATCGCAATATCTCCGTTATAAATGGAGGGAATGAGTGGGAATCTGAAAATGGTCTTATTCTGCATTCTTATTGATTTTGCACTGCACTTTCCACCCCTTCGTCAAGAAAGACCCCGCCAGCCCCCGGTCTATAAGCTTTCCCCCTGCGCCTTGCGCACTCTCGTTCTCGATCTGTCTGCCGTCCCCCTCAGTTCGCTCTGAAACGTTGTTCGTACACCAGTGCTTCTCTTCCTACGTAAGTTCTATATCAATTCTTATTTATTATTGCCTCACTCACAAACCATCAAAAACTCACTTTTTATATGGAAATTGATCAAAAACCAAGCTTGTACTGACCATACCAAATCCATAAGCAAACTCTCGACATAACGGAATAACCGAAAAATTTTCCCCTTATTACCTATGACATGGATGTATTGGCATCGGTACCCTCCAGCACTCCATTCTAACAGAAACTGCGGCCAAGTGACGTGCGGCTTTATGGACGGGGATCTTGACAGGCTGTCTCGAGCCCTGGGAGGTCTGGGATCACATTTCGGTACCTACAGTTTTCATTTGGCGAGATCGCGCCGATTTTTAAACTTCCTCTCACTCCTACTTCCTTATCGCCCCCAGTCCACTTCTGGTATCAACAGTTATCCTATCGAACCATAGGTCGTATCTGGAGAGTTCACAGGGGGTTTTGAGGTCACGCGCTGAAAAAACCTCCCAGGGAGTGATGACGAGCAGACAGGGTGCTGTTGCTAGGGACGGAACAATATATATTGTGTAGGTCGTCAGGGGCGCATGCCCTCTAATAAGCGTCAATAATAAGCGAAGTATACGGAGACCTGAATAGCCTCCCGAGCTTGGCTGGTTACCATGGCAACTTGAAGAGTTCAGTCACCCCGTCTGGGTCTCCCTTCATCAATATCTATCCCATTTTGCGAATCGGCTCTCTAATCCCCCTCATCTTTAAGACCTCTCATCCGGATTTCATACCTTTCAGAAAAATTAAATTAAGGGAAGTAATATATGATTACAGGGGGTTGAAATAAGAAGACAGGAATAGGTTTCCCTCCTCTGCGACTATAAGCCGATTTTCTGTAATCTCTCTATCAATTTTTAATAAAACTTCCAGGAGGACGCTATATTTGGAGAGGGTAGTAAAGGGTCAAACAACAGTCGCACTTAACTTTCTCGCCTCATTTTTTTTATTTTTTTTGCAGGCGTAATTTTTAAGTAATCCAAAATCGTTTGAAAATGACCCACGACCATCTACCTGAGATCACTCTTACTCAATCTCATGACTGTCACTCACTTTACAATATAATAATAATAATATAATAATAAACGTGTATTGTATTCGTTTACATTTTCATTCAGTATTAACCCATAGCATATATACAATACTGTTTTTCCAGCAATATCCTGTTGGATATATAGCTGGACCTACCTACCTATCTACCTATAATACCTATCTATCTATATCTATATTAGGTATATACCTGATACCTGATGGCATAATTAAGTGTTTTATTTGATTATAGTTTTCTCTAGCACGATTTCCCTTCTTCTGACAGTAGCAAATGTTTCAAACCTTTCAAGAAGTTTTTGGTTGGTAAGATTTTTTTTTTTTTTTTTTTTTTTTTTTTTTTTTTTAACGATTGCTTCCTCCGCTGTTGAAAATAAAAATAATTTTAGCATTTTAAAAAAGTGCTGTTTTGTATTATTTGTTTATGAACTTGTTTATGGCCTTGCAACACCTTGTTGTGCATTACCATTGTGATATTATTGCTTAACAAGGGGAAGGACATGATATGCTTGAAATCCAGTATGCCTCAAATTATTGCCTAGGGGTGTGCAAAATATCTTTATAATGAACCCATAATTGTGGTGAGAAAAAATTAATGACTTAAAAAAAAAAAAAAAAAAAAAATTGTTATTCAGTAGCTCAAAAAATGCGGGAAAGTCAAGTGCGACGATTGTCAGACTCTTTATTTGAAAAGTGTTTTCAGTGTTCGCACATTTTTATTTACGAATTTATTTATTTTATTCTACTTCACCACAGCACACCTCTGCATTCTCTCAACAATTCAACAATTAATTTCACCACACATTTCTTAGTTTTGGTTTCGATTTTTTTATAATTTTGTTAATGGGCCACGTACGTATTGGTGGCCCGAAGAAACCGATTTTTGACAGAAACCAAATGAAAATTAGGTGTGACATCCATTAGAAAATTGCAGGTGCCTCGAAATGTTTGCTTTGACACTGAAAGACGTAACATGTCTGGCAGATGTTTTTGCATACATGTTTATTACAAGTTTTTATTTTAAAATCGCCTCGAGAAAGGCTGAAATACTGTATGGATTAATTCACTTATTTTATTTCTTACATTCGTTTTTGTTATTTTACAGAGCTCATCAGCTTGTCATGGAGGGCTATAAGTGGCACTTCAATGAGACCGTGCTGACAGTGTGGTCAGCTCCAAACTATTGCTACCGTTGTGGCAATGTAGCGGCCATCTTAGAGCTCAATGAACATCTTCAGAGGGAGTTTACCATCTTTGAAGCGGCTCCACAAGAAAGTCGAGGTATCCCCTTAAAAAAACCACAAGCTGATTATTTTCTTTAGGTGTTTATAGTTAATTTATGTTTTATATACCATTTTTGGTGATAGTGGTCTTTGGTTTTTCAGTTTCAATACTTTCTGGTTGTACCTGCCCTTTTTTATGTTTCTTTTTTGACAAAATAATGCGGTTAGATTTTTAGACTAAAACACGGTAAAAAAAAAATGAAATGGTTTGATTGCATCATCTTTTTATGGTCAAACCCACCATCCTCAGTTAACATTTAACCTGGGGCTTAAGTGCGAAACGCCTCTAACCTACAGTTTTGAGGCTGGTCGGATCGACTTCATTAGAAATATATTATGAACAATTTAAAGACTGAAGATATAAGCTACAATGTTTATGTTACTCTGAAAACATAACCAAAGTTCATTATCGCCTTTATGACGTCGTACGAAAGTGTCGGGGTGGGAACTAGGTTTTTAATTCTCTTGATATAGGGGAAATATAAAGTGAGGAATAGAAAGTACAAAAAAAATAGAAGTGACCCCTCAGCGAGCTGCTCACTCAGTCTTGCAGTTAGGGTTGTCGCCAATGCAGTGGGTTATCCCTGGGGGGCGTGACGTGTAAAAAATTTGGCATAACGATATTTACGCCTTAGGACTATTATTATTACGGTTGTATTAAGCTATTTCAAAAATCGATAACGCAATAATAGTCAATAGCCTAAGTGGCCGCTCATGTATATGATAGTGAGATCTATTTATTTTGTTTTGCATTGATTTCAGTAGGAAATATTCGACTGATAAAGTGATAACATTTATTTATTTCTGAGGTAATGTAATTCGATTGAATACTTATAGCCCAAATGATCGAGCCCGAACGAGCTTTGATCGGGTCAACGTTTGATTGGCGCAGACTGTTAATTCTTGAAAAAGGGTTTTCTCTTTCGACTATTGAACAATTTAGGTTTTAAAAACTCGAAAAAGTTGCAAGTTACGTCTTCCTTATAGTCAGCTTTTATTTTACAATCAGTTTTCCTAGGGTCGTTTATTTAAAATCAAGACCGGTATTATATGTTCATATTCTTGATTAAATATATCAGCAAGATGAATTTTAACTCGATCTTTTTTTCAAAAAAAAAAAAAAAAGTATGGAATAGCTATGGGAGTTTGGTAGTTACGGAAAGAAAAAAAAAACATGAACTATTAAAATGTAACATGCATTACCCACCTTAAAAGTCAGATATTCGTAGTTTCGTAGTTCATTCTGGTTCAAGGCGGTTGTATTGCACGGTTCATCTGGGATTAAGATGGAACCCACAGGCCAACAAAGTAGAGCTACATAATAATATGGATAATAACAAACTAACTATTGACCCTACGGGTTATCTAACTGACGCACCAGTCTCATTTCATTTGTAACTAAGCTCGCCTTCAGTTTGGTACTCGTTGAAATGCATGCACAAATTCTGGTGACACGCTGAAGGGCAGAAATTCTAGTAGGTCCGCTAGTGAAGCTATCACTAGAGAGCCTCGACTACCCTTCTGCATGCAGAGAGCTCCTTAAGTGCTTAGCTTCAGGTAAAATACATGGTTAAGGTGGTGAGGTCACCAGCGTTAAGCCGTCCCTTGCCACCCGTTTCAACCAGGGTAACGTGGAAATACGGGATTTACTTTCAGTCCTGGGCTAGATGGACTCTGCCATTTCCATCCTGACTGTCTCATGGGTCAAAATGTCATCCAGTTGGTCAGTCAGTCTCCTGCTGTTCTGCTTTGTGAGCGTTCAGTGGTTAAGATAAAATATACGATTATACGGTCACCCTCAAAACCAAAATAAAAAACCTAGAAAATTTTTGACCTGTCACTGAATAACTCATTGGACAGTACTTATCCACCTCTACCAGATTTGAACGAAACCACATGGGACCTAGTGGGCCCCTGATAAAAATTCATTGAAGATAAATATTATGTATCCTCTTTTATTTTTATTTTCGGGTTCCCTCTTAATCAGGGACTCGCCGAATCAAATATTGTACAGTAGTGAAAACGACCCTATAAGTTGCATGATGTGAAGGCATATGACGCTATCTGGGTAATCGATTAAATTAATCTCCAGTAGAATATTGCAATACTTGATGTGAATATATTTAATTCCCATTATTCTTTACGCCAGCCTTGGATGGGAGCGTTTCGAAATTTTCCGTTGTTTGTGAAAACCGAAGTAGTGAACGCACTGAAACCTAATTTGAGACTAGTCGAAACAGCATATACTTTTTTTTTTATTCACTTCATTTCTCGATAGCAGTTTTCCATTCCAAGTCTGACGTAAAATATAGTAATTAGGATGGATTTCACCAACCCAGTTTAACTGGTAGATAAGTTTTAGTCGATCCATGCAAGGAGGTTTAGAGGACTGGTTTGGTGAAAGACACCATGAGTAGTATAAGGCACAAGTGCCTTTTCTGTTGGGCTGAATTGTTCGGCTATCTTTAACCTGAACCTGAATCCAGCTTTTTTATGTGTTCGCTGTGTTATGTGTTCCCTTTCTGTTGTATGGTGCTAACCATTTTCCTGTAACTAACACTACTGTTGGTACTTTTCCTTCTCATTTAGGTAAATTACCTATTAGGAAATACAGGCTCCTACTAAATGTTCCTTTACCAGCCAAAATTTTAAAATGAAAACATAACAACGTTTTTTTAACTTGGTGTGTCAAATTTCTTAACTTAAAATTTTTTAAATTGGTATTCACTATGATTATTCCAGTTAAAAATTTTGACGGTTGTTAGTGGGTCTTTGGGCAGAAATAACCATATTGATTTTAGAGCTGATAAATTTATACATTTTTTAAATCTCAAATATATGACTGTTTTATGGACCAAAAAATCAGGAGAAACTTGAAGTTTCAAATGTCTCATTTAATGAAGTGTTAACACGGATTTTTAACCTAATTTCAGTAAAATGAAATTTTTTTAACTATTTTTCATTTTTTCAAAATAGCCTTAAAAAATGTATTAGAAAAAAGTCATTTCTCAGCAGTAATAATTTCTGGAAGATCGTAGTACTCCTGCTTGCCGTCAAAGGTGCCAGCAAGGCATTTCGGATTCAGTTTTCTTCAAATAATTTTGACAGCCAGCAGAAAATCTGTGCGGATGGTCGTAGTGTTGTCACGGAGCCATCTGTCAGATACGCGAACTTCTGGCCCAAGATAGCTCCTAAGTATAATGTCATTATAAATTATAACAAATATGCCTTGAACTCCTGTTTTTTTTTTTGTTTATTTACCTTTCCTTAGGGTTGTTGTTAGGAGTATGTATCACCTTCCTATGGGGTGCTTATATATGTCAGAATGTTAAAGGGTAATGGGAGATTGTGTGGACAATTATTGTAAATTTTTCTGTTAAGGATTTTCATTCAAATTAAAACAGGTTTAAGCGTAAGTTACTTCCATAAAAATAATAAATGAGCACTGGTTTACTGCTGATTAGTTTACAGAACTGAAGTATTCGTGCCCATTTCTTATTCTTTAATGGAAAGCGGATACGATGATTTTTAAGAAATAAATTTAAAAAGTCTCGATTTACATTTATTCTTGAACAGTGCCTCCCATTCCTCTATTTGCATGATTTTCTCTTTTAAGTGCTTACTTCCTATTGTGTGATATTGTAAAATGGCATCAGTTATTGCTAAAATATGACCTGTTTGCTTTTGAGAAATTAGAGTGTTCGAGCGGGCTTAGATCGGCCGGAGGCACTGGGTAGAATTTAAACAATCATGATATAGTAACCACTCCTTGCCTCGTTATGTAGGTAACATCGAACTTTCAAAAAGGCAAAAGATGTTTGTCTTAATATTGGTATAACTGGTGTTTTCTTCATTATCCGTGGAACAAAAATCAGAGTGTAGAGTACAAGAGGTACCGACAGTGGTCGCGTATGCTTTACCAGATAGGTTTTTCTCTTTTTTTTTTTTTTTTTTTTGTAACCCCCCCCCCCCCTACCGCCCCAACCCCCCCCCCCCCCCCCCCCCCCTCCAAGCACATTTTAAACCCCTATGTTTATAATGTATTTTTTAAACAAGTAAAATTTCAAGCATGGCAGTCTTCGACTTTGGTGTTCCGAGGCGTGCCTCTTTCCCTTCAACGGTCAAAAAAAAAAAAAAAAAAACAATGGGTAAGAAAGAATACATATAGCCACGAAATTATTTTTTGCTTGCACGCTTCTTAACCACCATTCCTGCTGCTCATTCCTGCATATTATGTATCTGCATTCCTGCGTATGTATTTACAGAAAAAACTTAAGGGTCCGCTTAACCTGACGATGCATTTTTTGCCGCCCATAAGATTAACATTTTCAAGGTTTACCCTTGGTTGGAAAGACACTAAATTTTGCCTGTAACTAGCCCTAACAATGTTGTAGGTCGATTTCCCAACAACATTGTTAGGGCTAGGTATAGGCCAAAAAATGCATAGTCAGGTTAAGCGGACCCTTAAGTAACATGCCTACTTCATATCCAAAGCGTTGAATTTAGAAGTGTAAAAAAGAATCACAATCATTTTGATTTTTTTCTTTTTACACGTTACATGCTTACTTGAGGTTTCTTTTTGAACCTGGCTATTAGGAAATCGGAAGATCGTTCTCAGCCCCTTAATGGCAAACTTAATGTGTTACACTCCGAATACTGCAAAAAATTCCTTTTCTTGGCGTTACCCACGAAAAATGAGTAGGTGAATTGGTAAATTGCTCTTATACTCCTGTAGTCCTGCAATTTTGTTCCTTACCTGCTTGCTTTACCCTGCTTGCATGTTACTTATATTTTGCTGCTTGTGCATGACTTCTGCTTATTTTATAATACTAATAACACCTGGAGATAGCGCTGGTAGAGCTATGGAAAGTATACACATTTTCTGTCATTCGCAATCCAAATAATAATAATCTGTGGTTTGTTATAATTTATAATTTAAGATTGTAATAAAATGTTTTATATGAGAACTATGAAATTCGTAATTGTATTACCGGTTTCTTGGCGTGTTGTGTGGTGAACCCGGTTCATTTTAAAGTGTCAAATTGTCGATACTGTAAATAACTTTTTTAATAGATTGTCTTATATAATTTTTGACAATGTTGGAGTGAGACGCGGCGAGTCGAAATCCTACGAAAAAATCCTTTATACTGACGTGGAGATATCAAAAAATCTGATCATGGTACTCTAGGAATTTTTGTGTCTAAACAGGGTAATAAATCTAATAGAATCCTTTTCCACTCGACCATAACTTCAAAACACGAAGAAACTAAATATTTTACAAGTTCGAATGTGAGCACTCCTCTTAACATTTTTAATTACACCAGCTGGTCTATTCCGGATCTGTTAACGCAAAGTTAGCGACGAAGTGGTGTAGTTTTAGCGCTAGGAGCTTAACGCTTAGTAACGACCAAAGATCCGGAATAGGTCCACAAGAATGCCGTATGGAAGACTGTGAGACCTACCAGGTGAATTGTTTGCGCGTGCCTCGAATGTTTTGCAGCTTCTGTCTCTGCTTTTATATTAAGGGGCGAATGCTAATGCGAAATTTAGAATGGCGTTTTGAACTTATATTCCGAAGACAGAATTGTCTCGCTTTTAGTATCGTGGCTAAGTAGGATATGATTTATTCCGTCAATTACTGAATTGTGATGTAGCCATTTTAGATTTATCATTCAGCACGGTCGGAAGTATTCTTCCACTTATGCGGTTATGTTCTTTCAAATCCTCGTGCCTCTCTCTTCACAGCTTTAGAAATTTGGCAGAGATTGATTACTTCAGATTGAAATAATGTGTGGTGTTTTGTTTTAAGAAAACACAGCTAGATCATCCGTCGACTATACTATACCCTAACTTTCTATAAGCAGCGAAATATTAAATCTTATATTTTTTTATCAACTATGTTGAAAAGTCACCTCCTGCTGTTCCTAAAAACTGAAAATTTCTATTTATCGCAATCATTAGCCATGCGATATCCATATTTTTCTCTGTTGTGTATTACTTCCCATACATTATGCTGAGACTACAGAAGGACAACTAAATAACAAACAAGTGTCACCAAAAATTTGCCTTCGAAGTGATTGGAACAGCAAAAGAGTGGCTTCCCTGTCTCCGTGACTTTCCAACCCCCTCAAGATCCCAAAAAGACACTCATCCTTTAGCGTAGTCTTTGAAAAGTATGTTTGTGTTTCAGTGCGCCGGCGTGACTGGGCTCCGTTCGCCGCCAGGCTCACTGACGTTACTACCAAGCGTCCTGGAACTCCGCGTTTCCTCGAAGGCGCACCAAAATTTTAAGCTTTCGCTGAAAAAAGTAGTCGTGTCGTAGTGTAGTTGTGTAGATGATTAAGTGTAACTTAAAGTTTGTAAACTCTTTTACTACTTTTTTGTTTTCCAATGGTATTATTTTTTCTCCACTTTCTAGTGGTTTCTTAGCGTTAAAGTCAGATTTATAGCCTGGAATACGCATTCATTACTGACCGATGTCTCTTAGTGCAGTAACTTTAGTCATTTTTTTCGTTGAAGAAAGCGAAACTCATTATTGATTACGTGTAAGTTTGTAAACCTGTTTTACTAAGGCTGCACTTCTTTTTTGTTTTAAACGGGTATTTTTTCACTTTCTTGGGTTTCCTTAAGTTTGAAGTCAGAATTATAGTCTGGTATAGGCATTTCTGTGCTAAGGCTGCACTACTTTTTTGTTTTAAACGGGTATTTTTTCACTTTCTTGGGTTTCCTTAGCGTTGAAGTCATAATTATAGTCTAGTATAGGCATTTCTGTGCTAAGGCTGCACTACTTTTTTGTTTTAAACGGGTATTTTTTCACTTTCTTGGGTTTCCTTAGCGTTGAGGTCAGTATTATAGTCTGGTATAGGCATTTCTGTGCGATACCTCATAGTGTAGTGAGTGTAGTAATTTCTTGCTGATGTTTCTTCTCTTCTCTTTGTGTTGTTAATTAAAACTGTACGAGTGGAAATTCCTATGTGTTAAGGCCTTGTTACTCGAGATTAATACCGGGGTCAGGTGAACTTGTTAACAGTCAAGGCTATTCTAGTTCTAAGTTTTCAACATGAACTAGAATACCCCCTTGGTGTTAACTTGATCAACTTACCCGAATATTATATCGCAGATAGCAAGCTTTTATGTTGCTTAGTATATAAATTTTCAATTTTTTGTTTGTTTGCATGAAAGGAGAACAAGTCATGGTTTTTAAGATTCCTTGAGTTTTCTGTGATTTTGTTAGTTAAACTACTGCTACAAGGATTCCGAAACAAAACCTGGATGAGTTTCTGACTTGAGCTTTATTTCTGCACTTAGTTCAGAATGTCAGGAGGACTAGTCACGGTTTTTTGTCTTCTCTATTACTACAGTTACGATATGCAGTAGAAAAATGTAATTCTACTCTGGTCCTTGGGTTTTTCGATTTTAGTATTATTGTTCCTAATTCCTTCAAATAACCTTTTAATTTTCTACGAGAAAATAATCAAGTATTACTCTCTGAGTCCCTACTGGAATAAGCAGGTACATTTAACTAGAATTTATGGTGACTAGAAGAAAGTTCCATTAAGTAGGTTACTTAACACCTTGGTGTCATATGACTGAAACTTCAGTTAAAAGCGTATCTACGTGAAATGTGGGCAGTTATTGATCTCTCTGTCTGATAGCGGTTTAGAGCAATCCCTTCCAACCGTGGCTGGTTACTTGATCATGGTTTTTCGAAAAAAAGATGTAACACGAAAAAGGTTTGGTTTTTTTTTCTAGAAAAATCATTGCCTCCGGTTTTTTTAATAATTAAAGAAGTGTTTTTCCTGAACCGCTACTAAAGAGAAAAATTAAAAACGTCCGCTTTGACCGTCGATACTGACGTTATACTGGAATTTTGTGGTCGCGTGACGTCAAATGGTGCATTTTTATTTTTGAAAAGACAGCATTGTTAAAAAAAACGTATTGAACTTTTATAAAATTAAGTTTCTAAGTCATCTACCAGGAAGTAGTGATTTCTTAAAAATATTTGTATTTCAGAAAATTTGTCACTAACGATATTGGGTTCCTAGTTGTAAAAAAAGACGAGAAAAAACCAGGCTGTAATTCTTGGTTGTTATTTCAGTCTGTACAGCATACACCCACTGTGGTGACGAGATTTGAATGTGTATCCCGCCCCAATGAACTATGAATGTGCGTAGGCAGATGTCGCTCATTACAGTGCGAAACAAGTGAATTTCATAACGACTATCTGCCTGCGTTTTGGTTCGGGTATCGCAACTTAACATGTAAGTAGTCATGTATAAATTAATAGACGTTTTGTAATACATTAAGTTGCGTTAGTCAACCATGATAAGCCTCGTTCGCCTCGGCCTAAAAAAGTAGATTTCAGGTGAAATACTCTTTTTATCTGGTATATTTGTAAATATTTCTAAAGTTCTTGTACATCTCGTAAGCATAAATATTCGATATTTGTGAAGTAGGTAGGTAATCCTCCTGTAATAATAGGAGTGAAGGGAAAGGCATATTCAGTGATTCTGTAAGTACTTTTTTGCATGAGATGTGTCATCTCAGCATTAAAGTTTGTAAATAGTAGTGATAGTTTTGTACATATGTTGTATTGCGAGCAGTATTCCAATATCTGCGAGTTTTCACCGCGCTGGAAATTTTGTATATCTATTCGGTTAAGCTAGTGGCCCAACAAGTAATAATAGCAGGCATATAAGTTGTCCAATAGAATGTGAAACATTTGAGTTAACTGACGACTATCTGCCTGCTTATTGTTTGGAGCAATAATGTTAGGCTGTATACAGCATCAACTTAGAGTTTAGCGTGGTTTTGGATGTATTTCACCGGGAGCCATTAACAGATTTACACATTGGTGATAATAATTTTCCACGTAATGTCGAAAAAAAAAACGTCATATCTCAATAACGGTATTTACTGGAGTACAATGCGCCTTTTCAACTGAAGTTTTTACATGACCTGGAAGTTACGAAGTTTAAGGTGAAGTACATCCTTGTCACGACTTTTATTTATAATTACCTATATGTAAATTAATATTTTTTTTTATTGTAAATTTCGTGATAATCACGAAATGACAGTACGGTGAGGCCTGTTCTATGTGTGTCCCGGCAGAAAAGTTCAGTAGTCGTCTATTGTTCGCTTGGGGCACACACCCTTGCTAGCTACCTGTAAATATTAAGGTTAGTATCAGCCAGCAAGCAACATGTGATATTAATGTTAGTATTAGGTTAAGAACCACATTCTCAACTGCTCAGTCGGTTGTAGGATTCAGATTATGTCTGTACTCAAGATTTGTCCGTATTTTATCTTGTGGGATTGCCAAAAAGTGTTCTGGATGACCTGACGACTGTTAAATTTTGCGCTTTGAGGAGAACCGCTTAAATTGTGGTTTAATTGAACAGAATTAAGGAGATAACAATAAAAAAAATGTTCGCATTTGTCAGCATTCTGTTTGAATTATACCCAGCGAAAATGTACCCCTTGGAAATGTAATAAACTGCTTGAGTGTTCTCTCAGCCAGAATACTGGTGGCAAACCCAAAAGTTCTGTGTGCCGTGCAATTGTTTGAACGTTTTGTTGAGAACATCCCGGATATGGAACGAAAGAAAAAATGGCACAGTTCGTTTGTGGATTAAGGTGAAATACCTCTTTTTCAGGTACATTTGTTTCTAACGTATTTGTAAGTCACGGTTGTATAAATATTCGCTATTTGCGTAGTAGGTTGGTAATCCTGTCATCTAACATACTTTTTTGCATGAGATGTGTCATCTCAGCATTAAAGTTTGTAAATAGTAGTCATAGTCTTGTACATATGTTGTATTGCAAGCAGTATTCCAAAATCTGCTCAATACCATTGTGATCACCGTACTAATATGTATAGATATGTGTGTCCCAGTGCAAAAAACGCAAAAATTTGCTATTTGCATTTGGGGCATGACATGCTAGTATGTAAGTTAGGATTACTTATCGTGTTGATTTCACAAGCTTAGTTTAACGGTTTGTTCTGTACTTAACTAACCGCTATACTGAACTTGTGAAACTCAGCCCCTGTCCTCAGTATAAGTCGTCACTGCACTGGAAATTTTGTATATATCTATTCGGTTAAGCTAGTGGCCCAACAATTAGTAATAGCAGGCATATAAGTTGTCCAATAGAATGTGAAACATTTGAGTTAACTGACGACTATCTGCCTGCTTATTGTTTGGAGCAATAATGTTAGGCTGTATACAGCATCAACTTAGAGTTTAGGTTTTGGATGTATTTCACCTGACGCCATTAACAGATTCACATATTAGTAATAATTTTCCACGTAAAGTAAAAAAAAAAAAAAAAAAAAAGTAAAAAAAAAATCGTCAAATCTCAATAACGGTATTTACTGGTGTACAAGGCGCATTTTCAACTGAAGTCTTAACATGACCTGGAAGTTACAAAGTTTTAGGTGAAGTACATCCTTATGTCAACACTTTTATTTATATGTATATGTAAATTAATATTTTTTTTTATTGGAAATTTCGTGTTAAAGCACGAAATTACCGTGTAACAAGAACTGCTCTGTACTTTTTTGCATGAGATGTGAGATCTCTGCATTTAAGTTTGTAATTAGTAGCAATAGTTTTGTACATATGTTGCTTTGTCACAAACCTTTCTCATTAGGGTGTAACGTAAGGAGGAGTCTTGAACCTAGTCCCAGTGACATAATTGTCAACGGGAAAAAAATGTTCGTATTTCATCTTGTGGGATTGCCAAAAAGTGTTCTGGATGACCTGACGACTGTCAAATTTTGCGCTTTGAGAAGAACCGCTTAAATTGTGGTTTAATTGAACGGAATTTAGGAGATAACAATAAAAAAAATAATCGCATTTGTCAGCATTCTGTTTGAATTATACCCAGCGAAAATGTACCCCTTGGAAATGTAAAAAACTGCTTGACTGTGCTCTCAGCCAGAATACTGGTGGCAATCCCAAAAGTTCTGTGTGCCGTGCAATTGTTTGAACGTTTTGTTGAGAACATCCCGGATATGGAACGAAAGAAAAAATGGAACAGTTCGTTTGTGGATTAAGGCGAAATAACGTATTTGTAAATCACAGTTGTATAAATATTCGCTATCTGCGTAGTAGGTAGCTAAACCTGTCATCTCACATACTTTTTTGCATGAGATGTGTCATCTCAGCATTAAAGTTTGTAAATAGTAGTGATAGTTTTGTAAATATGTTGTATTGCGAGCAGTCTTCCAAAGTCTGCTCAATACCATGGTGATGAGAGGCTCTATTTGTATACATATGTGTGGCCCTGCGCAGAAACCAAAGTAATATGGTTTTTGTGTATTGGACATTGCATATTAGTATGTAAGTTAGTTGTAATTAGCATAGTGGATTTCACAAACTTAGTTTTTACGATCAGTTCAAAGTGTTTCTTTAACTAAACGTTAAACTGAAATTGTGAAATCTGGCCTTTGGCCGATGTAGGTAGTGGCTGCGTTCTGAATTTTGTTTTTGTATATAGTAAGGATAGCCGGATATGAGGCGAGTGGGAAAAGCGCTGTAAATTATGTGTGTCCCAGTGCAAAAAACGCATCAATTTGCTATTTGCATTTGGGGCATGACATGCTAGTATGTAAGTAAGGATTAACTAATCTAGTTGATTTTACAAGCTTAGTTTAACGGTCTGTTTTGTACTTAACTAACCGTTATACTGTACTTGTGAAACCCAGCCCCTGTCCTCAGTATAAGTCGTCACTGCGCTGGAAATTTTGTATATATCTATTCGGTGAAGCTAGCGGCCCAACAAGTAGTAATAGCAGGCATATAAGTTGTCCAATAGAATGCGAAACATTTGAGTTAACTGACGACTATCTGCCTGCTTATTGTTTGGAGCAATAATGTTAGGCTGTATACAGCATCAACTTAGAGTTTAGGTTTTGGATGTATTTCACCTGACGCCATTAACAGATTCACATATTAGTAATAATTTTCCACGTAAAGTCAAAAAAAAAAAGTAAAAAAAAAATCGTCAAATCTCAATAACGGTATTTACTGGTGTACAAGGCGCATTTTCAACTGAAGTCTAAACATGACCTGGAAGTTACAAAGTTTTAGGTGAAGTACATCCTTATGTCAACACTTTTATTTCTATGTATATGTAAATTAATATTTTTTTTTATTGTAAGTTTCGTGTAAAATCACGGAATTTCTGTGGGATAATTCAGGCTGCTTTATGTGTGTCCCGGCAGAAAAGTTCAGTAGTCGTCTATTGTTCGCTTGGGGCACACACCCTTGCTGGCTACCTGTAAATATTAAGGTTAGTATCAGCCAGCAAGCAACACGTAATATTAATGTTAGTATTAGGTAAAGAACAATATTCTCAATCGCTCAGTCGGTTGAGAATTTAGATTATGTCCGTACCCAAATGTGTATATATTACGTATGTAGTTATTAATAAGTATCTTTTATGCATTCCTCATTTGCTTAAGGGTTGTGCATTTTATGGGTGGTAGTAGTTTTATACGCTGCGCTGCTCCATGAATCCGTACTAAAGTGTGGCCCGCCCCACAGAAGTAGGAAGATACTCTTTGCGTAGCAGCCAGATGTCGTTCATTACTGTGTGAAACACGTGAATCTAGCAATGATTATCTGGCTGCTTTTTGTTTGGGGCTCTACCAATAGTAGCATGTAAGTTAGTATTAATTATCATGTACATTTGTACCCATGTTATACATATTGGATTTGTGTTCCTGCGAAGGTAGCCGCAGACCTGTCAGCCTGTCTGTCTCGATTATTTGGAGAAGGCAGACACCCCGCTTGAGATGGAAGCAACTCTCGGTACTTCTAGAACAAAGCAGTGAGAAGACGGGTCTGATCGGTCACCTTACAAAAAAAAAAATCGTAATGTGATCGATCAGATCCTTCTCTTGGCCTTCTGTTCTCTGCTGTGTTCTGCTTCATTCTCAGGCGGAATGTCTGCCTTCTTAGAATAAGTGAGACAGATAGACAGGTCAGCGGTGAGATTGGACACAGTTACAATTTACATACTTCGTAAAGGCCTTGTTACACGAGATATAAATGTCTGGTAAGTTAAACATGTTAACCGCCATGGATCTAGTCTTGTTGTCAGTACGCTGTGTTCAACTAACTGCGCAACTAGAATAGACGTTACTAATAACTTGTTTAACTTACCCTTGTGTTCTTTCTTGTGTAATAATAAGGCATTTATGTGGCAGGCATATATGTTGTCCAATAGAATGTGAAACATTTGAATTAACTGACGACTATCTGCCTGCTTATTGTTTGGAAGAATAATGTTAGGCTGTATACAGCATCAACTTAGATTTTAGCGTGGTTTTGGATGTATTTCACCGAAAGCCATTAACAGATCATCACATTAGTAATAATATTCCACGTAAAGTCAAAAAAAAAAATCGTCATATCTCAATAACGGTATTTACTGGTGTACAATGCGCATTTTCAACTGAAGTCTTAACATGACCTGGATGCTACGAAGTTTTAGGTGAAATATATCCTTATGTCACGACTTTTTTTTATGTACATGTAAATTAATATTTTTTTTTATTGTAAATTTCGTGTTAAAGCACGAAATTACCATATTGCAAAGTCTGTTCTGTACTTTTTTGCATGAGATTGGAGATCTCTGCATTTAAGTTTGTAATTAGTAGCAATAGTTTTGTACATATGTTGCTTTGGCACAAATCTTTCTCATTAGGATGTAATGTAAGGAGTCTTGAACCTAGTCCCAGTGACATAATTGTCAACGGAAAAAAAATGTCCGTATTTTATCTTGTGGGATTGCCAAAAAGTGTTCTGGATGACCTGACGACTGGAGAAGAACCGCTTAAATTGTGGTTTAATTCAACAGAATTTAGGAGATAACAATAAAAAAATAATCGCATTTGTCAGCATTCTGTTTGAATTATACCCAGCGAAAATGTACCCCTTGGAAATGTAATAATCTGCTTGAGTGTGCTCTCAGCCAGAATACTGGTGGCAATCCCAATGTTCTGTGTGCCGTGCAATTGTTTGAACGTTTTGTTGAGAACATCCCGGATATGGAACGAAAGAAAAAATGGAACAGTCCGTTTGTAGATTAAGGTGAAATACCTCTTTTTCATTTTAATTTGTTTCTAACGTTTTTGTAAATCACGGTTGTATAACTATTCGCTATTTGCGTAGTAGGTAGCTAGACCTGTTGTCTCACATACTTTTTTGCATGAGATGTGTCATCTCAGCATTAAAGTTTGTAAATAGTAGTCATAGTTTTGTACATATGTTGTATTGCTAGCAGTATTCCAAAATCTGCGCAATACCCAGGGTGAAGGCACTGCTCTATATGTATAGATATGTGTGTCCCAGTGCAAAAAACGCAACAATTTGCTATTTGCATTTGGGGCATGACATGCTAGTATATAAGTTAGGATTAATGGTTCGGGTTGATTCAAAAAGCTTAGTTTAACGGTCTGTTTTGTACTTAACTAACCGTTATACTGTACATGTGAAACCCAGCCCCTGTCCTGAGTATAAGTCGTCACTGCACTGGTAATTTTGTATATATCTATTCGGTTAAGCTAGCGGCCCAACAAGTAGTAATAGCAGGCATATAAGTTGTCCAATAGAATGTGTAACATTTGAGTTAACTGACGACTATCTGCCTGCTTATTGTTTGGAGCAATAATGTTAGGCTGTATACAGCATCAACTTAGAGTTTAGGTTTTGGATGTATTTCACCTGACGCCATTAACAGATTCACATATTAGTAATAATTTTCCACGTAATGTCAAAAAAAAAAAAAAAAAAAAAAAAAATCGTCAAATCTCAATAACGGTATTTACTGGTGTACAAGGCGCATTTTCAACTGAAGTCTAAACATGACCTGGAAGTTACAAAGTTTTAGGTGAAGTACATCCTTATGTATATGTAAATTAATATTTTTTTTTATTGTAAGTTTCGTCTAAAATCACGGAATTTCTGTGTGATGAGAAAGTCAGTTTTATGTGTGTCCCGGCAGAAAAGTTCAGTAGTCGTCGGCAGAAAAGTTCAGTAGTCGTCTATTGTTCGCTTGGGGCACACACCCTTGCTAGCTACCTGTAAATATTAAGGTTAGTATCAGCTAGCAAGCAACACGTAATATTAATTTTAGTATTAGGTTAAGAACAACATTCTCAACCGCTCAGTCGGTTGAGAATTTAGCTTATGTCTGTACCCAAATGCGTATATATTAAGTATGTAGTTATTAATAAGTATCTTGTATGCATTCCTCATTTGCTTAAGGGTTGTACATTTTATGGGTGGTAGTAGTTTTATACGCTGCGCTGCTCCATGAATCCGTACTAAAGTGTGACCCGCCTCACAGAAGTAGGAAGATGCTCTTTGCGTAGCAGCCAGATGTCGTTCATTACTGTGTGAAACACGTGAATCTAGCAATGATTATCTGGCTGCTTTTTGTTTGAGGCTCTACCAATCATAGCATGTAAGTTAGTATTAATAATCATGTATATTCCTGGAAATACTTCTTCTCAGTCCAGTCTCAGACTGGCAAGAAATGCACGGCAATGCACAAATATTTCTCATTGGGATGTAACGTAAGAAGGAGTTTTTCACCTGTTCCCACTGACTTATTTGTCAACAGAAAAAAAAAATGTCCGTATTTTATCTTGAGTGGATTGCCATGAAGTGTTCTGGATGACCTGTCGACTGTCACATTTTTGCGCTTTGTTGCGTTCTGAGGAGAACCGCTTAAATTGTGGTTTAATTGAACAGAATTTAGGAGATAACAATAAAAAAAATCGGTTTAGTCATCATTCTGTTTGAATTATACCCAGCGAAAATGTACCCCTTGGAAATGTAATAAACTGCTTGACAGTGCTCTCAGCCAGAATACTGGTGGCAATCCCAATGTTCTGTGTGCCGTGCAATTGTTTGAACGTTTTGTTGAGAACATCCCGGATATGGAACGAAAGAAAAAATGGAACATTTCGTTTGTGGATTAAGGTGAAATACCTCTTTGTCATGTCAATTTGTTTCTAACGTTTTTGTAAATCACGGTTGTATAAATATTCGCTCTTTGCGTAGTAGGTAGCTAAACGTGTCATCTCACATACTTTTTTGCATGAGATGTGTCATCTCAGCATTAAAGTTTGTAAATAGTAGTCATAGTCTTGTACATATGTTGTATTGCAAGCAGTATTCCAAAATCTGCTCAATACCATTGTGATCACCCTACTAATATGTATAGATATGTGTGTCCCAGTGCAAAAAACGCAACAATTTGCTATTTGCATTTGGGGCATGACATGCTAGTATGTAAGTTAGGATTACTTATCGTGTTGATTTCACAAGCTTAGTTTATCGGTTTGTTTTGTACATAACTAACCGCTATACTTGACTTGTGAAACCCAGCCCCTGTCCTCAGTATAAGTCGTCACTGCGCTGGAAATTTTGTATATATATATTCGGTTAAGCTAGTGGCCCAACAAGTAGTAATAGCAGGCATGTAAGTTGTCCAATAGAATGTGAAACATTTGAGTTAACTGACGACTATCTGCCTGCTTATTGTTTGGAGCAATAATGTTAGGCTGTATACAGCATCAACTTAGAGTTTAGGTTTTGGATGTATTTCACCTGACGCCATTAACAGATTCACATATTAGTAATAATTATCCACGTAATGTCAAAAAAAAAAAAAAAAAAAAATCGTCAAATCTCAATAACGGTATTTACTGGTGTACAAGGCGCATTATCAACTGAAGTCTTAACATGACCTGGAAGTTACAAAGTTTTAGGTGAAGTACATCCTTATGTCAACACTTTTATTTATATGTATATGTAAATTAATATTTTTTTTATTGTAAATTTCGTGTAAAATCACGGAATTTCTGAGGGATGAAGATGTCAGTTTTATGTGTGTCCCGGCAGAAAAGTTCAGTAGTCGTCTATTGTTCGCTTGGGGCACACACCCTTGCTGGCTACCTGTAAATATTAAGGTTAGTATCAGCCAGCAAGCAACACGTAATATTAATGTTAGTATTAGGTTAAGAACAACATTCTCAACCGCTCAGTCGGTTGAGAATTTAGCTTATGTCTGTACCCAAATGTGTATATATGTGTTCCCACTGACTTATTTGCCAACAGAAAAAAAAAATGTCCGTATTTTATCTTGAGTGGATTGCCATGAAGTGTTCTGGATGACCTGTCGACTGTCAAATTTTGCGCTTTGTTGCGTTCTGAGGAGAACCGCTTAAATTGTGGTTTAATTGAACAGAATTTAGGAGATAACAACAAAAAATAATCGCATTTGTCAGCATTCTGTTCGAATTCTACCCTGCGAAAATGTACCCCTTGGAAACGTAATAAACTGCGTGACAGTGCTCTCAGCCAGAATTCTGGTGGCAAACCCAAAAGGTCTGTGTGCCGTGCAATTGTTTGAACGTTTGGTTGAGAACATCCCGGATATGGAAGGAAAGAAAAAATGGAACAATTCGTTTGTGGATTAAGGTGAAATACCTCTTTTTCATGCGAATTTGTTTCTAACGTTTTTGTAAATCACGGTTGTATAAATATTCGCTCTTTGCGTAGTAGGTAGCTAAACTGAACTTGTCTCACATACTTTTTTGCATGAGATGTGTCATCTCAGCATTAAAGTTTGTAAATAGTAGTCATACGAGGTTAGGTAGTACATTCGTCATCGTATTAGTACATCGTAGTTTTGTACATATGTTGTATTGCTAGCAGTATTCCAAAATCTGCGCAATACCCAGGGTTAAGGCACTGCTCTATATGTATAGATATGTGTGTCCCAGTGCAAAAAACGCAAAAATTTGCTATTTGCATTTGGGGCATGACATGCTAGTATGTAAGTTAGGATTACTTATCGTGTTGATTTCACAAGCTTAGTTTAACGGATTGTTTTGTACTTGACTAACCGCTATACTGAACTTGTGAAACCCAGCCCCTGTCCTCAGTATAAGTCGTCACTGCGCTGGAAATTTTGTATATATCTATTCGGTGAAGCTAGCGGCCCAACAAGTAGTAATAGCAGGCATATAAGTTGTCCAATAGAATGTGTAACATTTGAGTTAACTGACGACTATCTGCCTGCTTATTGTTTGGAGCAATAATGTTAGGCTGTATACAGCATCAGCTTAGAGTTTAGGTTTTGGATGTATTTCACCTGACGCCATTAACAGATTCACATATTAGTAATAATTTTCCACGTAAAGTCAAAAAAAAAAAAAAATCGTCAAATCTCAATAACGCTATTTACTGGTGTACACGGCGCATTTTCAACTGAAGTCTTAACATGACCTGGAAGTTACAAAGTTTTAGGTGAAGTACATCCTTATGTCAACACTTTTATTTATATGTATATGTAAATTAATATTTTTTTTTTATTGAAAATTTCGTGTAAAATCACGGAATTTCTGAGGGATGAAGATGTAAGTTTTATGTGTGTCCCGGCAGAAAAGTTCAGTAGTCGTCTATTGTTCGCTTGGGGCACACACCCTTGCTGGCTACCTGTAAATATTAAGGTTAGTATCAGCCAGCAAGCAACACGTAATATTAATGTTAGTATTAGGTTAAGAACAACATTCTCAACCGCTCAGTCGGTTGAGAATTTAGCTTATGTCTGTACCCAAATGTGTATATATGTGTTCCCACTTACTTATTTGCCAACAGAAAAAAAAATGTCGTATATTATGTTGAGTGGATTGCCATGAAGTGTTCTGGATGACCTGTCGACTGTTACATTTTTGTGCTTTGTTGCGTTCTGAGGTGAACCGCTTAAATTGTGGTTTAATTGAACAGAATTTAGGAGATAACAACAAAAAATAATCGCTTTTGTCAGCATTCTGTTCGAATTCTACCCTGCGAAAATGTACCCCTTGGAAACGTAATAAACTGCGTGACAGTGCTCTCAACCAGAATTCTGGTGGCAAACCCAAAAGTTCTGTGTGCCGTGCAATTGTTTGAGCGATTTGTTGAGAACATCCCGGATATGGAACGAATGAAAAAATGGAACAATTCGTTGGTGGATTAAGGTGAAATACTCTATTTTTTTATGTAAATTTGTAAATATTTCTAACGATCATGTACATCATGATTGTATTATCATTCGCTATTTGCGTAGTATGTATGTAATCCTCCAGTAATAATAGGAGTGAAGGGAAGGGCATTAAGTGACTTTATAAGTACTTATTTGCATGAGATGTGAGATCTCTGCATTTAAGTTTGTAATTAGTAGCAATAGTTTTGTACATATGTTGCTTTGGCACAAATCTTTCTCATTAGGATGTAACGTAAGGAGGAGTCTTGAACCTAGTCCCAGTGAAATGTTTGTCAACGACAAAGAAATGTCCGTATTTTTTCTTGAGTGGATTGCCAAGAAGTGTTCTGGATGACCTGTCGACTGTCAAATTTTGCGCTTTGTTGCGTTCTGAGGAGAACCGCTTAAATTGTGGTTTAATTCAACAGAATTTAGGAGATAACAATAAAAAAAATCGGTTTTGTCAGCATTTTGTTTGAAATATACCCAGCGAAAATGTACCCCTTGGAAATGTAATAAACTGCTTGACTGTGCTCTCAGCCAGAATACTGGTGGCAATCCCAAAAGTTCTGTGTGCCGTGCAATTGTTTGAACGTTTTGTTGAGAACATCCCGGATATGGAACGAAAGAAAAAATGGAACAATTCTTTGTGGGATTAAGTTGAAATACTTTTTTTTTATCATGTAAATTTGTAAATATTTCCAACGTTCGTGTACATCACGGTTGTATAAATATTCGCTTTTTGCGAAGTAGGTAGGTCATAATAACTTAAGAACAAAGTCTGCTTAATACCACCCGGTGATTACAATTTATATACTTCGTAAAGGTCTTGTTTCACGAGATATAAATGTCTGGTAAGTTAAACATGTTAACCGTCATGGATCTAGTCTTGTTGTCAGTACGCTGTGTTCAACTAACTGCGCAACTAGAATAGACGTTACTAATAACTTGTTTAACTTACCGGTGTGTTCTTTCTTGTGTAATAATAAGGCATTTATGTGGCAGGCATATATGTTGTGTGTGAAACATTTGAATTAACTGACGACTATCTGCCTGCTTATTGTTTGGATGAATAATTTTAGGCTGTATATAGCATTAACTTAGAGTTTAGCGTGGTTTTGGATGTATTTCACCGAAAGCCATTAACAGATCATCACATTGATAATAATATTCCACGTTAAGTCAAAAAAAAAAATCGTCATATCTCAATAACGGTATTTACTGGTGTACAATGCGCATTTTCAAGACCTGGAAGTTACGAAGTTTTAGGTGAAATATATCCTTATGTCACGACTTTTATTTTTATGTACATGTAAATTAATTTTTTTTTTTTATTGTAAATTTCGTGTTAAAGCACGAAATTACGTAAGACGCAAGGCCAGTTAAATGTGTGTCCCGGCAGAAAAGTTCAGTAGTTGTCTACTGTTCGCTTGGGGCACACACCCTAGCTAGCGACATGTAAATATTAAGGTTAGTGTCAGCTAGCTAGCAACTTGTAAATATCAGTGTTAGTATTAGGTTATGAAATACATTCTCAACCGCTCAGTCGGTTGTAGAATTCTGATTCTGTCTGTACCTACTAATGTGTGTCCCGGGCTGAAAATTTCAGTGGTAGCAGGATCTGCCCACTGTTTGCTCGGGACATTACACCTTAGCAACTTGTAAATATTTAGTGAAGTGAGGTGAAGTACATTCTCAACCGCTTAGTCGGTTATGTTTAAGAATTGAAGGTAGTAAGGTTATGAGTTCCTAGAGCTTTCATGCGTGTAAATACAATAAATGTAAATACTTTTCGTGGAACTTATAACAGTTGCCTTAACAAGATGTAGTAGTTTACCCCCGGGTTAGTGGGTTTAAGCTTAATAATTTAACTGTAAATACTTTTCGTGCAACTTAAATAGTTGCTTAGCTACATATATTATTTAACCCCCGGGTATGGGGTTAAAGTTGAATCATCCAGGTATAGGGTACGTTGCATACTTCCTAAAGGCCTTTTCACACTAGAGACACAACCCGGGTAAGTTAACAATCAAGGGGCTATTTTAGGTTTGCGAATAATTGTCAGTTTGCTCTACTTACCTGCGTTCTATCTGTCGTGTGAAATGGCCTTTATTATTGTGACGTATTCCTTGTATATACTTAGTAAGTTACACAGTTGGTAGATAAGTCGGTGAGTTTCCGAATGACTGTCTGCCTGTTTGGTATGGAGTATTACATCTTAGCTTGTAAGTTATATTATTTACGTTTTTAGGCTTGTAAATAAATATTACGCAATTGATGACTGATGGCGGATATTAAGGGCGGTGAGATGAGATATAAGTCGGCTCCCCTCGCCCTGTGTTTCAGTTTGGCAGATATGTCAGTGTAAATATAGTATCGCCACTCTGACCTGCCTGGCCCGAGGGCATTCTGTGAACAGTGTAGAATACCCTAGGGCCAGGCAGGTCAGGGTGGCGATACTATAACTTATGACATGACTTGTGTGACTGGAGTGACGTAGTTCGTTACCTGGAACGCAGGGTGAGGTTCTCCACTTATTTCTTATCACGTTGCCCTTTGTATCGGCCTTGATTGGTTGACCATGCTGTAGGTATTATTTCCAAATTAAGAAAGGCATTTGAAGTGATCCTTATTATCCACAATATATGTGCCAAGTCCAAAAAAGGCAGTTCGATGTTATTTGTGGAGCAGGCAGATCTCGTCCATTACAATGTGGAACATTGGAATTCCCTGACGACTATCTGGCTGCTTTTTGCTTGTATAAATTTTTAGAATTACGTACCTATATTCTTGTAAATATTTCAAAATCGAATTACTTATTCACAAAACAGCTGATGCCTGCCATAACATGTATGTCCCGGCCCAAACAAAGCAGTCGGATGCTATTTGGAAGGTAGGCAGATAATAATGTCAAGTAATGTAAAATAATAAATGATTATCTGCCTACTCTTTGATCGGGACATGACATGACATACATACTTACAAGCATGTAAGTTAGTACTAAGTATTTGTACATACATAGTTATAAGCATTTCTTTTATTTGGGCCTGTTGTTCGATCCGTATTAGACATGACGTACATACTTACAAGCATGTAAGTTAGTACTAAGTGTTTGTACATACATAGTTATAAGCATTTCTTGCATTTCGGCTAGTTGTTCGATCTGAACTAGACATAACATACATACTTACAAGCATGTAAGTTAGTACTAAGTATTTGTACATACGTAGTTATAAGCATTTCTTTTATTTGGGCCAGGAGTTCGATCCGTATTAGACATGACGTACATACTTACAAGCATGTAAGTTAGTACTAAGTGTTTGTACATACATAGTTATAAGCATTTCTTGCATTTCGGCTAGTTGTTCGATCTGAACTAGACATAACATACATACTTACAAGCATGTAAGTTAGTACTAAGTATTTGTACATACATAGTTATAAGCATTTCTTGTATTTGGGCCAGTTGTTCGATCTGAACTAGACATGACGTACATACTTACAAGCATGTAAGTTAGTACTAAGTGTTTGTACATACATAGTTATAAGCATTTCTTGCATTTCGGCTAGTTGTTCGATCTGAACTAGACATAACATACATACTTACAAGCATGTAAGTTAGTACTAAGTATTTGTACATACATAGTTATAAGCATTTCTTGTATTTGGGCCAGTTGTTCGATCTGAACTAGACATGACGTACATACTTACAAGCATGTAAGTTAGTACTAAGTGTTTGTACATACATAGTTATAAGCATTTCTTGTATTTGGGCCAGTTGTTCGATCTGAACTAGACATGACGTACATACTTACAAGCATGTAAGTTAGTACTAAGTATTTGTACATACATAGTTATAAGCATTTCTTGTATTTCGGCAATTGTTCGATCTGAACTAGACATAACATACATACTTACAAGCATGTAAGTTAGTACTTAGTATTTGTACATACATAGTTATAAGCATTTAAGTATTTGTACATACATAGTTATAAGCGTTTCTGTATTTGGGCCAGGAGTTCGATCCGTACTTGATATGACGTACATACTTACAAGCATGTAAGTTAGTACTAAGTATTTGTACATACATAGTTATAAGCATTTCTTGTATTTCGGCCAGTTGTTCGATCCCTACTTTCTGTTCACTGTTTCACGAGTCCTCCGAAATGTGTTCAGTAATAACCTATTCACTTAGTATTTAGACGATGCGTTCGTTTGAATGGGGAGTGATACGTCTGAAGGACCTATAGTCGGTTCCAAGGAGTAACGAAATCAGGCAGCGAGCCTTTTTGTGGCAGGGTGACCAAAATTACACACACCGAGCCGCTAGTAGATACTAATATCTAGCCTGATAGTCACCTGGTTCTGGCAGAGTTAAAATCTGTTTTTCTACTATAACAGTCGTGTTCCAGCTACGAATGTACAGTAATTTAATAGGAAGATCCGGTGGTGACGTCGCCTACTTACATTGGCGTGGAGTTATCTCGTTACCCTTACGTCAGAAGGCTTTTTGCCTTAATTTCCCATTCAGTGCACTCGAGTATAGCCACTGTCTGTCTGTTTTTTGCTTGATATATGATATCTTAGCATGTAAGCTAGTTTTAGTACCAGTTAACTGGTTGGCGCGCCGCTATTGTCTCATTAACGTAAGTTAGTATTAGTACTAGTCTGGTTGATGTTACACTGAACTTATGGCTGAAATGAAGGGTTGTTGAACTGTGTTGGAGCAGTACCGAATTAGGTAAACTGAAACTAATACATACCTGAAATGGCATAATATCTGCTAGGAGTAACCCTTCGTAACTGCTTTGAGCTTCAGATCGTTTCACTACTAGTAATCCTTGACTTGTAAGAAATATGTAGACAATCTTTTCAACGTGATGTGGGAGTTTTGATGAGCTGGGAACTCGTATCGTTGGTGACAAAATAAGCTGAAATAATTTTTTTTTTTTTTATACATATTTAAATGCGCAAGACCCGGAGGGGTATCCGCGCAGCTGAAATAATGTCATCAGTTTGTGTGCCAATTTTGTTTAAAGCCAATCGTAACATGTCCCTTCTGATCTCTTTTCAATATCTCTTGATAATACATTGCAATGTTAAGGACTAATTTTGTGAGTATACATAGCTTGGTTTTTTGATTTAATGTAACTTTTAAGTTTATATTAAATAAATTATTGGCTGTTAATTACAGTTAGGCTGTTCTTTACAATGGTGAGTGTTTGTACGAATGAATTTTGATCTGAATTTTCATTTTGGTTTTTCAATGTAATAAATGGCGTTCTAAAAACAACTGAGTGATTATTCACCCTGTCTGCCAACACCGTAGGAAAACCAGTCAGGATAATATTTTTATATCGATTAACTTATATTCGAATTTGCGAAACCAGATGCGCCAACAAATTCGGTCAAGCTAAAAAACCTTGGTACCTATCTACCAACAACAGTACTCAGAGTTTAAGTCTTATCACACGGTCAGGTTTAGTAGGATGGGTTACCAACTGGACTTCTAAACAAACGGTACGACACGGTCGGACGAAACTTTACCTGCTTATTAACGTGATTCCTAGAAATAAACCCTTGGTTAAATAATTGGAGACGGAAAAATTTTTTGACAAAAGGGATGGCCCCAGAATGTTCCCCCGAGTACTTAGAGACCCCACATGACGTACTTCGGCAACCACCCAAAACTACCCCCTAAAAGGAGGTGGGGTGGTTGGGGAAGCTCGGGAAAACTTTTTGACAAAATAAATAAGGGGGGGGGGAGTGGCGAAAAATCATTTTGACCAAATAATTTGCCTCAGAACGATCTCCCGATCATTTGGAGCCCACACAACCCATATTTCGCAAACCACTCAAATCTGCCCCCTAAGGGGGTGGGGTACTTTTTGACACAAAAAAATTGCTTCGCAACGTTCCCCAGAACAGTTTGAGACCACATAAGCCGCACCACCGCACTTTAAAAGTCACTCAAATTTGCCCCCTCCCCTGGAGGGGGGGGGGGGGGGGGCTCGAAATAAGCCACATACCATTTTTGACGAGTATGGCCGTTGTCACGTGACATATCCAGAACTACTCATATACCACAAACAACTGAATCCACTGATTTCACCCTTTTACAGGTCCAGGGGGGACTTCTCCCCTTTTTTTAGCGGCCAGGGAGTTATGCCGGGGTAGTGGGTGGTATCATTGGGTTTGTAATTTTTTGTTCTATAATTGCCTCAAATTTGATCAAAATCATTAGAGCCGATTTTGAGCAAATATTTTTTTTCTACTTTTTCGGGGCGTTATGGGGGGGGGGGGGGGGGGGTAACTCCCCCTAATTTTAAAGGGGGGAAACTGGGCTTCCGGATTCTGATTTCTTCCAATTTTCGAAAGGTCACTACCGATTTTGAAGAAAATCGGTTGAATAGTGTGCCGTCCAGGTCAATGCCACATACATAGCTAGCTAGCTACATACATACACATACACATACGTACTGACACGGAGTACCTGACCTCTTCTAAAAATTCCTGTGGGCAAACTTTTCGTCGGAGGAAAAAAGTGAGATGGTTTTCATATTCTGAAGGAATGGACGTTTCCGAAATGTATATGCAAGTTTCAATCGCTTTTGACGTCTGCATGGGAGCAATGACGGTTCAAAGTTGAGGTTTGCCGAAAATTGGCCCGCACGAATACAATACTTTACCTTACGTATACCACATATACAGGTAAAGTAAAAATGTCAGGTGTATCTCTGGGAAACTTACGCAGTTAGACGATGGAGCATGGCCCATATTGTTTCTTACCTGGTAATTTCCCCACAATGCACTCCGAACTACCTACCTACTAATAAACTGTTCAGTTAAACAGAATGTATCTGCATTTGTTATATTGTGGTACAAGGCGTTAAGAGTCAATACAGTAAACTGTCAGTTAACTAAAAAAGACTAGTCAGGATAGCTTTAGAAAGATTACTTAAGTACGGCATTTTTAGAACTCTTCTACAGCTATATAAATTATAGTTTCTAGTCTAGTCAAAAGCGTGGTTACAAAATGTATGTTCTACACCTAGGCCATAGGTACTGAATGTTACGTTACTCCGATAAACTGCATGAACGGTTCCGAAAACTGCGAACAACTAAAATACGGTTAAAAGTAAGTAAGATCGAAAGACACCTGTCAATTTTTGTTCCTAAAAATGAAAATTGGTTCCCTCAGGTCTGTTCTGACTACTGCGTATTTTGGCAACAAGGACGAGTATTGAATAGCTAAAAAATTCCAAACCTAGGATTTCATATAGCCACAAGCCAAATTTCATCAAAATATTAATTATTGAAGAGGAATGTTTGCGAACAGATCGCTGCATTTAACGTCTAATTTAATGTTTGCTAGCGAGTCACCCCTAGTAGGACCTATATTGACGATAAAAATATACTTTTTAAGGCTATGAGCTTGCAAAACGATGCGATACGCAGAGTAAACTGTTAAGGAGCTGGCCAAAACGAGAAGGGAATCGCTCTCTTCAACCCATTTAGCCACTTTTTGAACACGAGGACCAGGTACGTTGTCTCCGAAAAAAACGATGTCTGGTTTCAAAATTCCTCCGCAGATTTCGCAGTCCACTGGATGGAAGAGTTCCACTTGTTCCTGCAACAATTTCCAAGTCAAACTCGATGTCCCTGAGGATTGAGGAGGGATGGTAGATAGCCACCAGCACTATATGCCCATATGTGTAATATAGAGGGAGCAGGGAGCAACGATCGGTACATTCAAGACTTGACAAGGTCGTTCGAATGTGACCAATAGAATCAGAGCTCTTAGGGTGTGTCCCACCACAGTCGGTTAAGAGGACGCTATACCTGACGATGTATTTTTTGCCACCCATAAGATTAACATTGCGAGCGGCGATTCATTTTCAAGGTTTACCCTTGGTTGGAAAGACACAAAATTTTGCCTGTACCTAGCCCTAACAATGTTCTAGGGAGTGTTCGAAGCAGATTTTCCAATTTCTCACTGGTTTCTTTTATTGCAACTGTTTTGCAAATGCTAGCATCGCATACCTCAAGAAAAGTGCTGTATTTTGAAAACCAGTAAAAAAAATGGGAAATCTGCTTCGAACACTCCCGAGAACATTGTTAGGGCTAGGTACAGGCAAAATTTTGTGTCTTTCCAACCAAGGGTAAACCTTGAAAATGAATCGCCGCTCGCAATGTTAATCTTATGGGCGGCAAAAAATGCACCGTCAGGTATAGCGGACCCTTAAGGGAAAATCGTCAATTATCTCCCATGCTGACCATGTTAGATTTCCTTTTCTCTTAACCGAGTGTGGTGGGATGCACCCTTAGTCAGCGGTATTTCGTGTCATCGTTCACCAGTTAAACTGAACAACCTTTAAAAATGACCCTCCTTTTGACTGGTGAAACCCTGATAAGGAGCTTTAGCTCTGTCAGGCTCCAGGAAGTCCTTTTATTTTCATACGAAGATAGCAGGAACATGCTCTACGGTTTTGGGGGTCTGACAACCTAATTTTTCTCGACACGTGGTCAGCAGTTGCATGTCAGCCTCAGATCAATCAGAAAGGGGAACTGAGCCGTATTTTTAAAAGGTTTCGCCTATTAAAGTATTCTCAATAATGCCCAAGTGGTTTTCAGAGACAGAATATTGGGATACTGTACAGTTTACTAGGACTAGGCACCAATTGTTGATTAAATACAAGGACACACCTCATTTATATCAACATCGCCATCTGGACGAACTGATCCGACTTTGAATTCCATGCCAGGGTTGGTGGCAAGAAGCCTAGTTTGCAGTTCATCCCTTGGAGTGATGTTTCCACAAGATAGGCAAACCACTCTGTGCGCTGACCCGTGAAGTTCCTCCACTTCTTGGCTTCCGGCCGCGTAGTGAAGTCCGTCCACGTTCTGCGTCACAAGCCGTACTTTCCTTTGAACTTTCGCAAGCGCCAAATGCGATACGTTTGGCTGGAGAGAAGCCATTCTGAAATTAGAAAATAAGTATTTTGACTCTTGATAAGGTATCTCGGGTTTGACTACCGACAGCTGACTAGTCCCGTACTCATGTCTAGATAAATGTACGACTCTTTCAGATTAGTAAGTAACTCCGTCAAAATGAATGTAGGTATGTCACTCGAAAGGAAGAAAATCGCTGAGAATTTTGAGGTACCTAATACTTACGTGAATTCGACCATGTTCTCTCCTATATCTACACTGCCAAAGCGACTGGAATGAGAACGCAGGCATTTTGGAAAGTTACATTTTAGTACCTACATTATAACCGGCTAGGCACTTCTTGCCGTTCTTGTTGAGCCGCAAAAGTCTCACTGTGACCTGCGGCTGACTCGCGTTCCATATATGTTTCTTGTGTCCTGAGAGGTCCGGGTTCGAATCCCGGCGGAACGGAAAAACTTTCCGTTTCCGACGTGGATATATTGGCTTCGGCCACTTTATCTTCGGCTTCTAATGAACCAACTCATTGGCACATATAATATATGTTGTCTGAACGTCGGGCGTTAAAAAAAATATATAGGTAGCTATATATATAATATATACTTATACCTACCTATATTTCTTTCTTCAGTGCATAGGCTAACCGTTGTTAGTTTTTGACGTATAAAAGATACTTTTAACATGGTGTGTAGACAGGGAGTATAGGTACATAATATCTTACCTACCTACCTACCAACAGCAGTCCCCTTATTGTGCGCCTTACCTTGGCCAGCCAAGGAAGTTCCTGGCCCAGTACCGTTTTCTAGCATAAGAAGACTTAATAAATTCTTGATATTGTATAGGCTTGTGATTGCTTCTTGCATATAATCCAACTCCTTCAGATCTGTAGTCAGGTATTCCACTTTCTGTAGAGATTCCAGCGCCAGTAAGGACTACTATGTTACTATGTTTATTCATGAAATGACTAAAACAATCGATATCACTTCTTTTCACAGCCCTATGTTTCGGAACGAACATTGCTTGAGTGTTCAGCCACCTAAAAATATTCCTCACTTCCTTCAAATTTACATTAATAACATTAAAACGCAACGAAAACATTTTATTTTTTGAAAAATAAATAATGTGTTTGTTTACATCCTACATACAGTGGCAGAAGACAGCCCCCGTCCGAAATTTTCGCGCCAATATCAGACTTTCAAATCTTTATACTCAACTATCATTGGAAGAAACTGTTGAAGTGTCTCATTTTTCAAACTTCCTGTAACTTTGTTTCTAATTTTTACTGGAGAGTGGGAAGTGCGACCCTTGTCATCTCTTGTACCTATTTTACTTGCTTACGTTTTTATTTTTTCAAAACCGGGTTAGGTATCTCGATAAGTCCCATTATTCAAGATCTAGGTAATTGGCATAGCTAGGTATATGGGAAGGTTGTACCTATAGCCTTAATTCCAAGAGTCTAAATAGGACATAGTTTTTGTAGGTACCTACTACCTAGGTTTCTTATTAGTTTCCCCCAAAATGAAATCATAGCACCCATGTTCCCTATTTTGAGATGGGAAAACGTAGTAGGTAAGTGGGTATTACATTAAAAGAGCTATTTTACCTACTTACCTACCTACAGATGCAGATGGGTAAGTAGGTACCTACCTATAGGTACTTACTGTGATTTTTCGATTTTCGACGACTTGTCGTTATACAGCAGCTCTTCTTCGGCCAATGCAACGTTAGCCTGTTACCCAGTTGATGTACCTAAGTTGAAGAACCATGAACCTATACCTTGGTAACCTGTCTCTGTGCTATAAAGAACAATTCGGCAGGTAGCAGTTTTTAGAAAGGAAAACATGTAGGTAAGTAAAACGGTACAATAAAATAGTAAGTAGGTATAGGTACATACCTACATAGGATACTTACTTACATTCGACAAATAGAAGTTCCATTTCTATACATATAGGGATATCACTTTATGATGTCATTGTGTTCTAGACGTCTATAGGTAGATATACCTATAGGTACTGTCAGGCCCGTATCCAGAAAGCGGTCATGGGGGGGGGGGTTTCGCCTATATTTTTTTGCTTCACGTTATTGGCATTACCATGTTAATTTTCCGCTCATGGGGGGGGGGGGTTAACCCCCTAAACCCCCCCCCCCCCCCCGTGGATACGGCTATGGGTACTATATACTATACTCTTTAACCGCATCTCCTACTAAGTGTAATAGGTAGGTACCAACTACAGAAATAAAGGGTTCGACAATGGTCGCACTTGACTTTCTCGCAATTTTTATCGAAAATTTGATTATTTTTTTTACGTAAATAATTGTCAAAATTTTAACTTTTTCTAAAAAGTATTTTGCCTCACAATGGGCGATACCTTTAGGCACCTGCATACCGAATTTCAAACCTATCCGTCAAACAGTGAGTGTCGTTCGACGCGCAAAGTATATGTTTTCTATTTTGCATGTCACCGTGTTAAATTTTAAGTAAATGAAAATCTATTGAAAATGCCCTTGAAGCATCTATCTGAGACAACCAAAGCAGCTCAAAAGGCAAAGCAGCAGATGACGATTCACCCATCTGACTTCCAGCAAAGGATTGATCATGTTGGATCCATGCAGGAAAATCAGCGAAGCAGGCGCGCGGTGAGGAATGAAGAGGATGCATTGCATTAGTATAAAGCTGCTTTGTGTGTTACTATTGATTTGAAACCCACAGGGGATCCTTGGCCTATAAGAGAAGGTTGCTGTCTCTGCCTCTCTGTTCCCACAAGTCACGTCACTGGTGACCTGACTATTTCAATTAAGTTCACAGACTCTGGAGGACCATCGGTGTCGTTCATTCTGGAAAAAGTCAGAGTCAGAATAAGAATAAAAGAAAAATATATGACCAAAAACACTTCTTGTAAAAAACCTGCCAAGTTTATAACCCTCTAAAAATTAGTCTAACTCAACAGCCCATAAAAGTATTTGATATAAAAGATTGTTTGCAAAGTTCTCGACAATCCCTCGATCTCTCAGCACTCAAAATGAGTGATATCACTTGTAACTGGGTCAAGTCCTTGGCGCGAATCACGGAAGCCTCGCAGCAGGTTATAGAGACAGACTGTAAGGTTGGATGGGGGCCTCGGTCCGGGGATAGAGACAGACTGTAAGGTTGGATGGGGGCCTCGGTCCGGGGATAGAGACAGACTGTAAGGTTGGATGGGGGCCTCGGTCCGGGGCTGCTGGAAAGCAGGTATCCTGCAGAGCTGGCATTTCCATGACTAAAATGTCTCCAACATCCTTGTGATTTGCGCCAATACGACTCACGTTACCCTCATCCAAGACTGGGGTGAAGCTGTAGCAATCTATATACGTTCCTTTATGGTATTATTTACGATTCAAAGCGTTTGTAATTTAATCCGTTTATATCTTTCCGTACAGATCAACTGCTTTGATTCGTGAAGCGTCTGACCAGTCACCTGGAAATACGTCTTAATTTAGGCCTCTGTGCATGCTTCTAGAAATAATCCCTCTGGTAAGGGTTGAAAGTGATTGATCTTTCCATGGGAGGTCGAGTTTAACTCAAAGAGATATTCACTGAATATCAATGGCTAATATGAACGGGTGGCCAGGCAAACACGTGTGTGTACTCAATCGTAACTGTCTGCCACAGCGTCTTTGAGTCTTTGATATAGAGTGGGAAATTTAGGGGGATGGAGGGGTAGGAGGCGTAGAAGGACAGTGTGGGGGTTCACGCGATCGCTGAGGATGGGGGGGGGGGGGGGGGGGGGAGTAACGGGATGGGAGAAGACCAGCAGCTCTAATACGGAACATTTTATCACGCGTGATAACCGCGTGATAAACATTTGCAATGCTATTTTCCCTATTTTTTCGTGATAACTGAGTGATCACGCGTGATCAAAAGATCCATAATAGGGCTCCAGGAGTAGTAGACTGAACAGGGGAATATAGGCTTACCGGTACCGGTCACGTCCGAAAATAAATGGTTCGACAATGGTCGCACTTGACTTTCTCGCAATTTTTATCGAAAATTTGATTTTTATTTTTTACGTAGGTAAATAATTGTCAGAATTTTAACTTTTTCTAAAAAGTATTTTGCCTCACAATGGGCGATACTTTTAGGCACCTGCATACCGAATTTCAAACCTATCCGTCAAACAGTGAAGTGTCGTTCGACGCGCAAAGTATATGTTTTCTATTTTGCATGTCACCGTCTTAAATTTTCAGTAAATGAAAATCTATTGAAAACGCCATTGAACCATCTATCTGAGACCACTTTCACCAATTTTCAAGAAAATCCGTCGATTAGTGTTGTTGCAAATGTGACCTAACCAATCAAAAACGTGATATCCATTTTTGGAAATTTTTTCCTACGATAATGCCAATATTGGCCCAAATTTTTGGCCCATCTCAAAAAGAATAAAAATGATCCTGTAGCATCTATTTGGAAACACTATTGCGAAATTACAAGGATCTAACTTAATAACTGTAGTGCCAAATCCGTCTTGACCAATCAAAAACGAGATTCTAGTTTTTTTTTCCAATTTTTGACTTTATTTTGCCTAAATTGACCGCAATTTTGAAATGATTGAATATTTCTTCGACAAACCTTTAAGTAATGTTATTAAGCACAAGTTTATGGATTTTTGTGAAATTCCGGCTAAGTACTTAATACTGTTCATGGGGCCAAGATTTTCACGTATGGGCCAATTTAGGCCCAAATTTTTGGCCCATCTCCAAAACAATAAAAGAAATCCTGGAGCATCTATCTGGGAACACGATTGCAAAATTTGAAGGTTTTAACTTTATTACCGTACCGTGAAATGCGTCTTGAGTAGACAAAAACACGATTTTGAATTTTTTTTGACACTTTTTTGACAATAGTGGGCGCAATTTTTGAGTAATCAAAATTATATTAAAAATGTATCTCGAACTGATTTTAGACATCTATATTCCAAATTTGAGCCAAATCGGTTGACTGGTGTGACCTCTAGCCGCGCTACAGACAAACGTACGGATGGACGTACGTACGTACGTCGGACGGACATGACCTAAAAACCATTTTTTTGGTATCTAGGACCTCTGAAACGCCTTTTGCAATGAAAATCTCAAAATCGAAATTTCGCACGATAACATAACTTTCTCAGCCCATGTAGGTATTACATACGGGCGAGAATGTAAAAAAAGAAATATTTTTCTGCTTCCACGTTGCAAGCAGACCGGTGTTTTGTTTTGTGTGGTTTTAGATTTGTGCTTGGTATCTACTGAAGTTGTTTGCTCTAGCTAAGAAAAAAAAATTTCTTTCATTTTCATGGGTGACAAGAAGCCTGCGGCTGGAGATGGTTTGAGATCTCTAAAATGCACTTCTCTATTTCGAGCTGTCAACTTTGAGTTGTATATTCCAAATTTGAGCCAAATCGGTTGACTGGTGTGACCTCTAGCCGCGCTACAGACAAACGTACGGATGGACGTACGTACGTACGTCGGACGGACATGACCTAAAAACCTTTTTTTGGTATCTAGGACCTCTGAAACGCCTTTTGCAATGAAAATCTCAACATCAAAATTTCGCACGATAACATAACTTTCTCAGCCCATGTAAGTATTACATACGGGAGAGAAAGCAAAAATTGACAAATTTTCTCGGTTATGCGATTCCATGCCAACGGTGGCGAGACGCGGCTAAATGGACTGAGACCTTAAGATAAAGGTTCAAATTTAGAGGATATATGTTCCTGTACGCTGCAGTATAAATTATAACTTAGGTACAAACAACAATCGCGATCCATAAAATATTCGCTGCTGTATAGTCACCTGCTCGTGTAGTCCCTTCACGAAGTCAGCCAACCTGACGAACCTGCGGGAGAATTTTTTCCATCCGTTCTACGTCTCGTAGGTAGGTATATGCTTCCGCCATTTTTACGAGAAACCAGTAAAGATGACTATGGGTAGGTTGAACACAGCTGCTGACAGGATAGTACAATGGTTTGTAAAACTGGTTTCGACGATCACCGATCAATATAGCTTAATTTAAGGCCTTCAGCCTCGGTTTGACTTGAGTAGAGGTTATCTGATGATAATCGAAACCGTATATTTTTAAACCTAAGAGTACCTAGGTCAGGTAGGTACCTACCTAAAATTACTTCTATGAAACTTTGCAAAAGTTTGCCAAAACGATTTTCAACACTTGACAGTGACGACAAACAATTAATTTTTCGCACCGACCTTGGAGAACCGTTTGGCTATTTCTTAAGTGGACGTCATCCAGTCCCCCCAACTAATTTGTGGATAGTTAGTGCGTTGTTGCGTGGAGTCCATCCAATGACTTATGCGGCATAAGCTAAGTATGCAATTCTGTATACTACCCAGCGAGCCTGGTGGGTGCCTACATACGAAGCAGCTGGCGTGATAGTTGATTGCCTCGTCAGCATTCGCTGTCTGTAGAATTAGAACGGCATATATTCATGTTGACGAGACGATGCAATTTCTGAAGCGAATTTCAATATTTTTTAAAAATATTTTGGCGTACATTTATAATTTAAATAACTACCACATTCCATTACAATATCTTTTGGCAAATTAAAATAGTTCTTTTCACCCTCGTAAGGATAAATGCCTAGGCTGTAGAGGCCGTAATACCTGGGAGGGTGTAAACCACCCCTGCGTCAATGGCATCAGGGTTTCTTTTATTTTGGCGACACGTGTCACACCAAATCAACTTTATACGCACGTACTCCACGAATCGTATCAAGATTCGTAAAATTCTGGGAGCAGCAAGATTTCTAAGAGAAAAAAATCTACTTTTCACCCCCTAACTTCTCAAGGGGGATGAATTTCACAATTTTATCAGCGCAGTGAACTAGCTATAAATTTTCTTAAATTTATGTAATTTTTTCGTGGAATTTCCTCCAAAACTAAAAGCGTAGCAACGTCCGAAGTCCCCCAGCTATGGATGTCGTCGTCTTAATGGTAGGTACCTAACAAAAAGGTTATGAAGTACCTACCTAGGTAGGTACCTATAAGATAAATAGGTACCTACTACCTACCTACGTTACTATTTAACGGACACTTAGCTAAAAATTAAGGAACTATAGGCATAAGTAGCTACCTATCAACTGACTTCTCTTATCATGCCCCATTTTAAATTACTACCTAGCCAAATAAGATCCGTCATACTTTGGTACTTAGGTAGGTAGGTAGGTAGGTAGGTATATATGCATAGGTACCTACCTACAAGTTCCTACCAAGACGAAACGGTATACTAGAAGTTTCTACTTGTCTCAATTGGTATAAAATTGTACGTCTCACATTCATTCACTTGCATATTGCTTACACTGAAATCTATAAGTACCTACATGCAAGCAAAATGACGAAGATGAAAAAGGGAGTTGGCAACTAAACTGGATTTCACTTTTATAATGGAAATTGGAACTTACCCTTAACCTTTACATATTTTATTCATATGCTGGTATTCGGGGGATATACCTACCTTTCGTCGCATATTTTTATTCAAACTATATTACACGATTTCTTGCAATAATATTGGTTGTATAAATGGGTGAGACAAGGATACAAGAGAGAAAATTCGTTCAAGGCCCCCAAACATCGATAGCCACACAAACTGGACCGACCACCATTTGAATCTCTCGCAAGTTAAACGTAGGTGGACTTCACGTCGAACGTCGCACACTCCATTCATGCAATCCACTGCCATTTTGAAAGGAGAATTCTTTCTTTTCTGATTCATTCCAATTTTCAACTTTCAATTTTCAAATTTGCGACTTCCCCACAGAAATTTTTCTTAGAACTTGAATAATTGAGGGGAATTTTATGTTTTGAAAACTTTTGGAATAGTCCGTGAAAAGGCATCGAGATTAACAAACGTCAAAAGGCTGTAGGTATTGGCTATGCTATTGGCGGCGGAATGGGGGTGCAAGGGGGTGCATTGCACCCCCCAGGAGTCGACTATATTATCATTACGATATAGGAGTAAATTTACCATAAGGCAATTGGAAAAAATATTCAGCCCTCTCACGAAAAAAATCTAAAGGGCACATGCACCCCCCCGGAAAGTGGTCTTCCGCCGCCAATGGCCTATGCTTAGATTATCCAGATTAATAAATTTGAAAGAGATGTAGAAGGTACCTACCTACGTACGAATATAGGTACTTATCCAAATCTCATTTTACCCATAGGTACAAGGTAATGCCAAAAACTGCACGCGCTTGCGATCCTGCATGAGGTAGGTAGGTACCTACGTCGTTTGATGACGACGATGAGGGCTACCTAAGTACGAAAAAAAATTAAACTTACCTAAATATATGCTTATCTACTTCCTTATCTAGTTAAGTATCTCAAATTTAGTAAATAAAACAATGTAGGATGTACACTAATTCGTGTACACATTTTCAAATTTGAGCGGGAACCGAGAAGGTGGGTGCATATTTGGACGCAAGGTGGCCGATCCAGCTTGTTTAGATGTCATTGGGTTGGTGCCACATCTGCTTTTAGAATACGGTAGAAGCACAAGAGAAGTTTTGAAACTTTATCTCGTAAAAATCCACAACCTAAACCGCGCGTAAATTTAAATGTGTTGTGTGTTTGTGTATGTTCTGTGCGCTTCGTGCCTTGTTCTATGTCCTATACCTACCTATACACTCCTTTAAGAGGAAATTAAGTTAAAATAACTCCTTGTGAGGTGTATCAGCTAAATTATCTGTACCTACCTACATTGTACTCGAAAGAGTTATCTGTATCTCTACATAAGTAGCAGATAAAAATAAAATGATTGTTGATAAGATATTTATTAATTATTGAAATAAATTGTTAGTGAATATAAGGTTCGGTAGGTACCTACATAAATGGTAATATCCTTGTACGATACCTACGTACCCACCTAGCTACTACCGTTTATCGTAAAAATGCGTTCTACATAGTGTTAGTTCTAGAAAGCTTGGAATGGATAAAATAGATATAAAATGGATAAATAATACTTGAGCCTTTACGTCGTAAGGCATTGATGAATCACCGCAGGTAGGTATTTAACCAGAGCCCTCTTCGTTGAACACGTGGAGGGTGCCAGCGACCTGCTCGATAGCGTAGCTCACTTGGTCCGCCGAGAAGACCATCGCAGGGTTGCCTCGATGACGGATATCGTGAGAGAACGGGTGGTTATGGAAGAAGCAAAGCTCCCCATTCGCAGGAATCAACTGAGGCATAAGCGATGCCTCCACTGCCAGGAGACGAAAATCGCGGTCCGGAGGCTGGGCTTGGTGAGGAAAGAGAATGACGGGAACTGCTCGGTGGTGTGGCAGCTCAGGTTGCAGAACACGCCGCCAGCGGTTGGAGTTGGGCCGTACCTCGTCGTAGGGCTGGTGCAATTCGGGGCGACGAGGATCTTCTTCAGGGCTCAAAACCTCCGAAGAGTCCGAAATTTCATAGTCCGATGGTGAAGCTCCCTCATCGCTTGTTGTCTCCACTGGTTGCCTTGATTTGGCTGGAGCTGGCTCGAGCGGTGCTTGAAGTGGTTCTGGAGATGGATTCAAGTTCGACCATAGTTCTGGAATGTCGCCACCGTCATCGTCCACAATTAAAGAGGATAATTCTGCCGATATCTCTGATAGGTCGAGCTCCTCCAAATCTGGTGCTGACCACACGACTGTCCCCAACTGCTCCCCTTCAGCTAAGGGAGCCCTTTCTGCCTCACCCTTTTCTATTTCATTCTCCTTGACTGCTTCACATTGCTCCTCTTTAGCGAACAGGGTCTCTTCAGGTTTTTCCTTTTCTATCTCCCTCTCCGCATCAGATTGTTCCTCTTCAGCTAAGAGAGCCTTCTCTGGTTTCTCTTTTTCAATCTCCTTCTCAATCTCCGTATCCTTTTCAATCTCCTTCTCCTTTTCAATCTCCTTCTTCTTTTCAATCTCCATCTCCTTTCCAATCTCCTTCTCCTTTTCAATCTCCTCTTTTTCAGTCTCCTTCTCCTTTTCAATCTCTGTCTCCATTTCAATCTCCTTATCCATTTCAATCTCCTTATCCATTTCAATCTCCTTATTCATTTCAATCTCCTCCTTTTCAATTTCCTTCTCCTTTTCAATCTCCTTTTCCATTTCAATTCCCATCTCCTTGACTTCGTCAAAGTTCTCCTCTTCAGCTAAGGGAGCTTTCTCTGGCTTCTCCTTCTCTACCTCTTTCTCAGTAACCACCACTTCACCATCAGCTTCAGTTGCCAAGGCACTTTCGGCATGCTGCTTAGCAGCTTGACTGCCAGCTTGGCCATTCATTTCTTGAAGCTCGATCTTCACGTCAGCGTTCTCGTTCTCCCCAGAGTCCTCAGGGAAGAGCTCCTCTGGAAGGTTCCGGTTCTCAGGTAGGGCCATCACGTCGAATTCTTCTTCAAAATCTGAGGTAATACTGAAAGAGTCGTCTGAAACTGGCTCAGCAGCCGGATCAAAGACCCACTTGAGACTTACTTCAGAGAGTGAGTCTTCGTCCGAGTAAATGTCGTAGATCCCGTTTAGTGCGGCAAAGCCTTCACCGCCGTCAACAAACAGAATTTCCCCGAGTTCTCCAACTTCTTCAGGGATTATTTCTAGGTCGTCGCTGTCGTCGCTGTCACTATCCAAAACAGGGAGGAAGTTCAGAGGGATGATGGGTGCGAAAAAAATGTCACCCGGGAAGTTTCTGAAACGAAAGGGAGTTTCTTTGAGAAATATGGTACGAGTCCCAATAAGAAGTTGGGAAATGAGGACTGGCATTGTGCGATACTCGTATAGCGAGTTGACTGGCCACCTGACAGGGCCGGCGACAGCGGGGGGCAGCCGGGGTAAATGCCCCGGGGCCCGGGGGTCATTGGAGTTACCCTGATGTTTTTCACTGATTGTGCCAATGCAAAATTTTATTCGAACCATGAAATGGTGTTGAAGTGATGTGCGAAGGGGATGAAAGGTTTATTTGCCAGGTATAGAAAAGAACCAAGTGGGCCTTGGGCCTTGTTCCTGTCAATCACCTTCATTATCCCTACCCTACTGTCATTTTTACAACCCTACATATTCAAAGAATATGGTGAAAGCTTCAGATCGTCGATGCTTCTGCTTTTCATAATGGAATTTTCTATATTGTAAGTTTTTACGTTTATGTAGAATTTCTCGAGTAAATCGAACCAATTTTCTGCTTCATTTTACGATTCCATAAAATTTTGGTGGGTACCTACCATAATATTCAGTTATCTCTTGCGAATTTTTCTCTCGTCTATAGCCAGTTAGTTAAGGTTTCGGTTCGGATGAAAGCTGGCGGAAGTCATACTTGCATAATAATGTTCTTTTCTCACCACCCCCTCCGCCACCAGGGGTACCACTCAAAAGTATTGACACGAAGATATGTTAATTTTCTCCTAGCTCGCTTCGCTCGCTCGAATGTGGTTTTCTTTTATTCCTAGAATGAATTTCCCCAAAAAAACTGATCGCGCGGTGTCAGTGTTCCAACCTATGCTTATCACCTTCCCATACCTACGATCTGCACTAATCCAATTGCACTTCCACCTTCTTTAGGCAAACCTAAAAATCATCTCTTTCATCCCCCAATCTAAAATTTTCCCTTCGCTCGCTTCGCTCGCTCGAAAACGGTTTTCTTTTTTCCCAGGATGAATAACCCCAAAAAAGCTGTTCGCGCGGAGTCAGTGATCCAACATGAGCTTACCACCTTCCCATACCTGCGATCTGCACTATTCGAATTCATATTCACATTCTTTAGGCAAACCTAAAAACCATCTCTTCCATCCAACAATCTAAAATTTTGCTCGCTCGGCCGCAAGGTTATTTTCTCATTTTTCCAAGACTAATTTTTTTCCTTATAGAAACCGTATGGACGGTATATTAAAACATTTTTCAGACGGGTTTATGAGATCCCCCCCCCCCCCCCCCCCCCCCGTAAAGTGGTTGAACGGAGGCCCGGAAAATCTCAGTCCCGGGGGCCCGAAAAACCTGTCGCCGGCCCTGCCACCCGATACTGAAGATTGTCGGATTGCTGAAAATTGCTGGATGTAATATTTTAGGATGAGTCATATTATGCGTGAACGTTGATTTTTCGCAATCACATTTTTAGCTAAGAGTAGAAAAATCTACTTCAAAGTGTTGTACGTTCTTTAAACACCAAAGTTGTTCGTTTCTGGCCCGTTATCTGACAAAAAAAATTCTAGGTATTGTCACATACTCCTCTGAATGGCCTGCAGTGTGTCATCATCTTTCTATATCTTGCTATGTCTAGCTAGTCAGTACCCATTAGAATCAGGTCAAATACTCAGAAGGTCTTATTAGATGACAAACTAAAAGCGAGTGAGTTATCTAGCTGTTTAGTGGAACAAGAATTTAACAATTGCCTATACAAGCCTAACAACTATAGAGCATTTCAAGAAGAGTCCATTTGGCAGCAAATATGAGCAGTGTCTGGGTGGGTTCCGAACCACTGCAGCTTCGATTACATTTCACTTGTCATGCTGAACCATCAGAGGTGAAGGCCAATCAGAAAAGTTTGATAGGATCGGGATCGAAGCGGTCAAAAGATAACCATCGAAATGGAGACTGGAACCTACCCACATCACTTGGCTATTGTTGCTGTTTTATGCTATTTAGTAGGTAACTTTGAACTTACATAAGCTCCAATTCTTGGCGGCTCACTTCTTTGGAACCTGCTCCTTTCATCTGAAAATAAAAAATGTATTTATTTCAGTAACTTCTTGAAAGGATAGAAAATTATCCCAGCGAATGGGAGATAACGCCCCCTACCCCCTCTCCTTCAGTGATTGTTTCTAAAGGGTCGCGAATTATACCTTGTAGGGTATCGAAATACTCGTGGAGGCTTCCCGAGGCATGCTATACAGTCCTGGGGAGGGGGGGGGGGGGGGGGGGGCGCAAAGTTGGCTCAAAACTCAGGCAGTAGGATAGAATGTGTGACGACCATACAGTCGTACCCCTTGTCTTTCTAACCTAAGTAAGTGACTTGACTTTTAGAAGTTCTGACACCGAGGAACTTTTTAAAGAACAGTAGAAAATTGACTCATACACGAAGATAATATGTAGAACGAACTCCCTTAACCTCCTGCTGTTAATTCATACTGTCACGTACGGAGTATGCGTTGAGTCAGAAGCAATAACCGAGTTATCGCAAAAATATTTAAAAACAAAAGATTACGGCCATGATTCACAAGTTAAAAGTCAGGAAGAATAAGCTATGCATGGAAGGTATGAGTGGTCGGCCACCCACCCCGCACGTTTCCAGATATTACAATTGCAGCTGTGCGTCTCATTTGCTAGGTACCTAGGTATATTAGTCACTCCAGAACAAACTCAAATTCTACTACTCTATAAGTACCTACTGGAAAACAGAAAAACAACTGTCTTCGTAAAGGATTCCAGGGGTGTAGGCACCTTACTAACAGGTCAATCTCATTCACCAATCTTCTCGAGATTTGTCCCAGTCCTTGGCCCACCCAGCCCCAGTGGATACCTAGCCTTCACTGGCTGGGGGAAAAGCGGACTGTCGGGTGTGATTCTGGCCTAATCACCCTCTTATTCAGATGTCATGTAAAGTGGGATCTTGCACCTCATTTAGGGCTAGAAGCTACGAGTGCGGAGATTCTACAAATACGTAGTCCGATGGTGTAAGGGTGCGTCCCACCATGCCCAGTTAAAATTAAACTTGAGATTTTGTCCTATGTCCTATAACTTAAAAGTTAAATTTAACATGGTAAATCTCCAGTTTAATTTTAACTGGGCATGGTGGGACGCACCCTTAAAGCATTATTCGGAAGGTTATCCTCCATTCCTTTTGTAAACATCCATAAATATAAACTACGAAAAACGTTGAGTGCTTTTATGGAATTACCAAAATATTTGGATAAAACTATAACAAAGGAAACCATTGAAATATCGTATAGTTGACTTGCGTGATGTTTATATTTTGGACGGACCGAGAAGCTTGGAATGACCCCTAACCGGACAACACGGGGCTTGTCTTAAAACAAACAACGGGAGTATGTCAATATGACGAAAAAATAGGGCAGCAGTAGAATGCTAATTTGTCTACTAGCAAACAGGGGAAGATAGTTTTTGGGCAGTGCCGACAGAATTTTTTCAATTTGTTCTTGGAGTTGGTTAAGGGTCCGCTATACCTGACATTTTTTGCCTGACATTTTTTGCCGCCCATAAGATTAACATTGCGAGCGGCGATTCATTTTCAAGGTTTACCCTTGGTTGGAAAGACACAAAATTTTGCCTGTACCTAGCCCTAACAATGTTCTAGGGAGTGTTCGAAGCAGATTTCCCATTTTTTTTTACTGGTTTTCGAGATACAGCACTTTTCTTGAGGTATGCGATGCTAGCATTTGCAAAACAGTTGCAATAAAAGAAACCAGTGAGAAATTGGGAAATCTGCTTCGAACACTCCCTAGAACATTGTTAGGGCTACGTACAGGCAACATTTTGTGTCTTTCTAACCAAGGGTAAACCTTGAAAATGAATCGCCGCTCGCAATGTTAATCTTATGGGCGGCAAAAAATGCACCGTCAGGTATAGCGTCCTCTTAAGGGTGTTGGAAAGTCACTAAACAAGTCATGCACCCACTCTTTTTCTGTTCTAAGTCCCACCTATAGGTAGGTACCCAGCCCTGATGGGCTGTCGGGCGTGATTGTGATCAAAACACCTCCTTTTGTACAGAGGTTGGAACACTGCATCCCATAAAGCCCTAGCCTTGACTTCCTTTCGGAAGTTTGTTTGTTGTTCAGGTGTTCGTTCAGGGGTTTTTGCAGGACAATTTAGGTATAGGCAGTAAAGAACAACCCCTAAATTTATAGGAAAGTACTGTAGAAATTTAATCGACCGATTCGCTGTGGAGTTTTTAGGGTAAGTCCCACCAGTTAAATTTAACATGGTAAATCTCCAGTTTAACTTTAACTGGGCATGGTGGGACACACCCTTAGTGACTTAATGCATAGTCATAGTGTGATGTCTAGTCATAGCGCATATATGCTGAGAGGCATGACGCAAGTCTAACTGGGGGGCAGTGGCTTTCCAAAGTCTTGAAACCTTCCAAAATCGCGTTATTGCCATTTTCTTTTTGATAAGAATAATCTAATTCAGGAAACCGTAATTTTCTTAAACTTTCAAAGTCTCAGATACATCATGACCCATATCGGAGGTCACTGCGCAGATGGGCCAGTAGGTACCCATATACAATTCTGGCCCACAAAAGCACCCTTCTCCAGTGCCATTCACACTATACACCCACACTATATGAACTCTACCACCCTACCCCATACATGGGGGGGGGGGGGGGGGAGGATTTTAATCAGAAACTAACTGGGTGATTTCGATATTTTCAGTTACCACATTTTTGGCTAACTACAGAGTGGGTACCTAGCAATTTTTATGCTCTAGTGAATATTCCATAAAGTACCTAGGCACATACCTAACGGCCTCGATAGCCGAGTGGACTAAATGGTCGACTTTTGAGGAGCAGTGAGAGCCGGGTCACACCGGTTCGATCCCAATCCTACCAAAAAGTTTTTCTGCTCGGCATTCACCTCTGATATGTTCAGCATGTCAAGTGAAATGTATATCGAGGCTGTGGTGGTTCGGAACCCACCTAAAACTGTAGGTCCCCATCGTTAACTCGATGGCTGGGGAGCTGGTATTTGGTAGTGCTGCCAGCTGAGCACAATGGATAGTTCTTGAAAACGGTCTAGTTGCTGGGCTTGTCCCCCCCAACCCTCTGCTAACTAACTATGCACATATCTAACTACCACCAGTGACCGAAATTAGAATATAACATTAAATTGTACTGCTAGATAGGCAATTTTTACAGTATTTATTCTTCTAGTTCCATGTCACCAATTATTTAGGTGCGGCTGGTGGGTTTTCCACATCCTCAGGGGCGCTAATTTTTTTAGTTATAAAAATACAAAAAAGTACAATAAAGCACAAGAGAAGGACATAAAATATTTGGATAAAAAGCTCACCTGCAGGAGGGATCGGAGAAGTAGGTCGAAGAACGCAAGAGCTGAGGAGATGCTGATGCTGTCGCCTGTGACTGAAGACTGGGCGGAGACTGGAAGCATGGAAGACATCGTCTGCGGACGCATAGGTGACTCAAAGCTACGAACACACTCATAGGTTGATGTATCAGCTAAGAATTTAAATCACTGACAAGGAATCATAACTATTTGAAGCAAAATAAGAATAATATAAAGTAGAAATTAGGTCACAGAAGAAATTACAGAGTTCTGGCAGGTCTTAAATCAGTTAGGTCTTAATTTTATGTTTGCGTTTTGATGAAACACACCTCGTCAGATTTCGGCCCACCCCCCTGCCTGCATGACTTCAGCTGCTGACTCCTTTTCGATTTCGGCCAGAAGTACCTACGCCAACGGTGCTCTGCTCCAATATAACCGCTCATTAGGGGGGCGTGCAGAATCAACCATTATCTAAAATCAGGAAAATCCTGACCTACTGGCGATTGCAATAAAAGTGAAGTCCATATCTTTGAAGGCTCATTTAAAAATGTTATCAATGGAATCAGTTGAATAGAAAAACAGATAAGACGAATCACATTGTTCCTAATGACTTTTCCTCAGTCTGTATTCGTTATAATGTGGATTTATGCGGCATGTCTTTTCACCGCCTTTGGGATAATTTACGCCCAGGATTTAAACACCCCTGTTGTTCCTTATGGGCTACTTGCAGATGGTATAAATAAAACTTTGATCAATATCGCAAGCAAATTGGGTGTTATCGAAATTGAAAATTTTCCAATTGCCAGTGGAGAACAAGAGTTTGGAGCGTGAGTAGACCATTTTCTTGTATATAAGGAGGTCGTCCATCTAGCCGTGGAGTGGATATAGAGACCTTGGCCGGCAAGGGTTGCGCATACGCACTGCTGCACCGCGTTCAATATCCTACCCCATAGCCGTATCCACGGGGGGGGGGGGGGGGGGGTTAGGGGGTTAACCCCCCAACCCCCCCATGACCGGAAAATTAACATGGTAATGCCAACGTGAAGCAAAAAAATAAACGCGAAACCCCCCCTCCCCCCATGACCGCTTTCTGGATACGGGCCTGTCCTACCCCATGCTCTTGCAACGGCTTCCTGGTGATCTACTTCTAGTTGTCTACTGCTTTTCATTTTTTATAAGCCATCTACTAACCATAAGGACCTATGGGATCCTAATTTAGAATATTTGGTCTAAAATGTGATCGAAGAATCTTGGGACATGTAATAGGTAATATACCTACATCCATGTACAAAATAAGATTTTTGGGGCAGCTCTTTAACAATATATATATGTATAGCGATCACATACAGCCTGTAGAGTGTCACAAAAACAATTTTTTGGACACGAGTGTACCTTATTCCCCTGTTCAGATATACCTATATCTATACCTATAGGTTTGACTTTGTTTCAGGTTTAATCTAATTTTGTCAAAATTGAATGTTACTGGACTGGATGCATTGATTGGAGAAATCATCAATGTTCAAGCGTTGCCGATGGTCATTCGAAATTTGACGATCTACGTGCCTTACGTTTCTATAGAAGCCAAAAATTATGAGCTCACTGGCCATCTAATTTTCCCTATAGGCAACAAAGTTATTCCGCTTACTGGATCAAATGGTTATTTAAGGTAGGAACCTACAGTACTTAAGTAACCATCATTTTACCCAAGGATAAAGAGGGGGCAGTCCCCCCCCCCCTTGTGTATGGAGGGACCCTCCATCCCACAAGGGTCTGGCTCTTATCGATTCACATATGTATAATGGTTCATTGGGAATTGAAACTCCAACAAACTCAAAATAGTTACAGCACCTACCTACTTAGGTACAATTACAGTAAATTATTTTTATATTTTCAGATTTGGGATGACAGATCTAAGGATCAGTATGTATGTGAAACCGTACACGAACACCTCAGGCGTGTTCATTGATGACGTTCGATTGGAAACTACAGCTAGCGCAATGACTGTACGTTTAAAAATTTTGGAACTTACCTTCGGCTTCCTCTCTTTCTTTTCTTTCTTACTTCTTCCCCGTTTCTCTTCTTTTTGGGTGGGGGGAGGGGGGGGGGGGGGAGGGGGAGAGGTAGAACCCTGCTTAAACTTCTCGCCGTGGATGCGCCACAGTCCTGCCATCTATCCAAGAAAAAAATCGAAAAACCTCCAAACTGCAAAAGAAATTAGACAATAATTACCTAAGGTGCCTCTCAGTGGTCGAGTGGTCACTTTGTGACCTGAGAGGTCCGGGTTCGAATCCCGGCGGAACCGAAAATTTTTCCGCTTCCGACATTGGCTTCGGCCCACTCCTAAACTGGCTTCGGTCTACTCATATTCGACTTCGGCCACTTCGTCTTCGGCTAAAAAAAACCCCTAGCTAACAGACTCTCTTTTCAGTTGGACGCAGAAAATCTGATGGGAGGAGGTGACATTGGTTGGGCCTTCAACACCGTGCTCAATGATGTAGTTATCGTAGCTTATGACTACTACAAAGACGCCATTATTACTCAAAATATGGATAAAATCAAGCATGGAATTCAAAACGTTATATGTCAACTGTTGCCACTGTGTAAATAGCAACATCACCATTCATGGAAAATAATAACTTTCCTCTGAACGTAATTTTGTATCTGAGTCGGAGATTTAGGTAATATAACAAGTAAATACACTACTTAGGTGATAATTCATCGAAATCTACCTCTCCTACAAGTACATACACGATGGGACCTTACAGTTTTAGATGGATCCTAAACCTTTCATGTATGACATTATGACATCAGTCATTTATTTGCTTAATTTAATATTTTAAATTTTATTTTTCCAACTTTATTCCACACCAAACAAAACAAACTTTCAAAGTTTCAATTGGCGCCCATATTAAACGATTCGATTCGATTCGATATAAAAAATCGATATGGTAGCGGCGGCCATTACTAAAAATATCAATGTCCAAAATGTTTTGGTAGAAGTGGGTTGAATTTTACGATTTACGAATGAACATTGCACACTAACATGGGTGCTGTCACATCTCGACTACTTGACCGCCGAAATACCAATGCAAGGACCGAAGAAACGAACATAAAATCTAAAGAACAGACTAGTCGACAAGTTAGAAGGGACGTACAGACTGCACAGCAGAGCGCTAAGGCTGATGATTTGGTTTTTACCAGAAGAGGGTGAGTTCTTAGTCATACTTTTCTCCTTTTACCGTTTTTCTTCTGTGCTAAATGCTACTGTTCCAAATTTTTGAGCAAAACAAGCTGTCATTTGGTGTTTCATTCAAAATTTGTGTTCAAAAATAGGCAACTTAAATACCAAGATGTTAGAGAGGAAGGTAGTTTTTAAGCTTGGTAATGTATATTTGAACAGTTTTGAATTTGGTTTCACTCGGCCTTGGGCTTGTTTTCTAACTTGAATATGTTCTCTATTCAGTAGGTTGGTAGGTTTCACAAGTAATCTGCAACTAGGTATGACATGATTAGTGACTCATAACTGATGTGAAAGCAGTAAGCATAAGTAAGGTGCTCCCCTCGCCCTGTACTGCAGATATGGGTATTATGTCATTTCAGGGTGTGTACATCTGTGTTCAAGTGATTTATTTACAAAACGGATGAAGAGCAGATGTTATTTGCTTGTAGGTAGCTGCAGTATAGATGTGGGTAGAGTTTTGCGATCAAAAACGTGATTAAACCAGCGAATGATGTGATGATCACAAGAGATTAAGACTTAAAAGTTACTACCAAGTCCAAGTTAGGGTGGCTGTATACAGTCCCTTCATTTAAGTGGTAATAACTGGCCATCCCGATTTTTTTAAGCCTAGGTCACAAACCATATTTTAGGCTGAGCAGCCTTCAGAATTAACAGTGACAGTCATGTTTTCAGGTCGATGTTTCGGGACGAATACGGAGATGTAGCCCATGAGTTTTATGAAGAAGTCCAAGGTCCAAATGGAAAGGTGACCATCCGGCAGACTACTGAGAGGATGGTGAGGCAAGGAGGAATCCCTTACAGCACTGCAAGACTCAAACACTCATACCACAAAGTCATCTCGGACGTCTAGAACTTCGGTCACCTTTATATTTTTGTACATGTTAGGAATCTAAATTAAAGGTAAGTCATTAACCGTCTAGCCGGTACTATTTTGGTTGACAGACCGTTACCAATTGAAACACTTTGGGTGCGTCCCACCATGCCCAGTTAAAATTAAACTGGAGATTATGTCCTATGTTTACCATGTTAAATTTAACTTTTAAGTTAAATTTAACATGGTAAATCTCCAGTTTAGTTTTAACTGGGCATGGTGGGACGCACCCTAAGGGTGGATTATACCAGACCAGATTTAAGGATAAGATAAATTTGTAATCAAATGACACATATTATATTTAGCTTACGGGAAGATGCTAACCGTTCTCTAACATACGCTTGCAACAGTTTATGTTATTGTTAAACTGGTTTGCTGAAATCCACCCAAAGTAGTAGGTAACGCTTTGAGAAGTTAAGACATGAGAACAACTTAATGCTGTTCAAGGTCAGCGTAAGTACTCCGCACGCTGTTATCGTCTGATTTAGAACTGATGAAAAAGCATCTCAGACGGCGTAATGTGGGGCTACCTTCATCCGTGTATGGGTTGCTAAAATAATTTTTTTGGATTTCGTTGGAAAATTTAGCAGTGAAAAACGCAAAAAATAATTCTGTGTAAGACAAGATAGCAAGACATGATTTAAAACAAGTAGCAACAAAAACTACGGAATTTATGTGGTGAGTCACTACGATACAGAGATATCATTTAAATTCTAATTTATACACCAAAACATCTTAGGTGAATTTGACTAACCCCAGTGTCAGTCACCCTATCTTGAGTATCAGTAACTACTAACAGTAAGTTATATTTAAACCGATGGGTTTGATAGGCTGGCTCGTGTCCTGAGAGGTCTGGGTTCGAATCCCGGTGCGATCAAGTTTTTCGTGGATGGTAGATTCCTCATCACCTTCAGCCCTCTCCTGTCTGGCTTTCAAGTCATCTTAGCTGAGGTTTTGGCCTTTCGTCTCATACCTGTTGGCTGGTGTAATCAAACCAACGCCACAAACCAAACTTGCACTGATCAAAAAGATCAGCATTCTGTTTGAATTAAATCTAATTACTGTTTATTTCCTTTTAAGGCACTCAGTAGTGATGGTGGCCGAAGCCGAGAAATAGTCGACCGAAGCCTGTTGCTCCCATACATGTCCTATAGGGAATGGTCACTTGTGTTGGCAGTCAAATGCAGACCACTCAGGCTCGGCTCGAGCAAAGGTAATCTTTCCCAGCTGAGCGCTGAGTGCAGGCTTCGGCCCAGAGCCCACTGTTTCCAGCTTCGGACGCCATGGAAGTTGTTCCCGTTCTCGAAGCACCAGTGGAATTAGTAATGAAAGCTTGTGTTTTCGCTATTTGGGTGAAATTACGGGCTGTTCTCATAGTCCACCATCCTGTTACATGGGGAACTTTCTCTGTAGTTAAAATTCCCTTCTGCACAAAAAAGGTTTATGTGTATTGGGATAGGAGCTGTTAACAGGTTCTCGCAGCTGGTCAAACTAGCTAGCCATGTTTGATATTAAAATATTTAGCCCTCAACACTACAAATCAAAGTCCTCGTGTCACAGTTTAGGGCGGATCAGGTATTTGACTAACGAACATGAGAACGTCCCTTTTTAAGAGAACGCGAGTATCCTAGATGATGCTAGGCTATACAACCTGCCATTGGAAGGAAAATTTATTGATTTTGATTTTTGCAAATATGTAGTATAGTAAAGTATTTTTTGTTGTTATACAGAGTTATACAGAGATTAACCAGAGATTTTTGTTTTAGTTACCTGCCAGTTTTGTGTAACTCGAGTCTGCATAAATCTTCGAGACGTGGACGAGGACTGAAGCCAACTGTAGTTGAAAAGGCTGTGTTGCGTACTAATTCATAATGTAGGTTCGACAATAACATCATTTCCCATTCAATTCTGGATCGAGTCAGTTACTTCTTAAGCAATAATTATCATTTGTGTTAAATTCTGGTTGTCGAGACATCTTGAACTGATAATTTTTTTAAGGGTGGCTTTCAACAGTCTAGTTTAACGGTTGGTTTACTTTATGAACAGATAACGCATATGCTAATCTTATGATAAGGAGTAAACCATCCTCTAACTCTAAACTGTACTGGTGAAACCTTCCCTTATTGGTCAAAAGCTAGAAAGTGTTTTTTAAGTTTTAGTTGGAATTTCATTTTTTAACATAGAAGACGAGTTGGTTTTCAGTCGGTGTGTGATTATTTATTTATTTTCATCAGTTCGAAACTAGTTATTCTTATTTTGATGTTTCGTATCAAGAATTGAAATGCTTCTTCGTTCCCCAAAATTCTGGGGAAACATCACATATAACAAGTTACGCGATTTACCAACCGCCATGCGTCATTGTAAACAATAGAATATAGCAGTCAGTTAAATTGAACCGGATTGAATTGTTAAATTGAACTGGATTTGAAAAGTTACGAAAATTTGCAATTGTTGCTACCTTGAGGGCACATGAACAGACTACTCATTTTTCCTGTGTTCCAAGTTCAATGCTGTAAGGTGAATATCCGGTTTTGTTCGCTGGCTTCGTTCAGTCTTCATCCACTGGACATTTCAAATCTCGTTACGGATCCTCATGAGTTTTGACTAACTGGGGAGGGTTCAAGTTTCAGACTTCCTTTCACATTGGTTGTCAATAAATAACGAAAATAACTGATTTTATTTTTCAAATACTTTGGGCTGAACGAGAAATTCAAAATGAAAGTTACAGAGTAGTGTTTTTCCTAAAGAAGTACATCCTTCTTGGAAGGTCAATTTATTAATTTAAGAATTCATCCTGACTAGTCAAAACTTCTTGAGGCCATTTTGTTTTTAAAAATTGTTGGGTGATACCTAGGTACTAGATTTCTTTTATACCACGTTGTGTAAATATATAACTCTAACTTTGTCTTAGTCAATCTCAAGGTTTGAGTACCTCAAAAAGTCCCATCACTCAGTTTAGTTTCCTATTTGTGTTCCTCTTTGTTATTTTGTTAATTTTGTACTTTTCACAGTTGAAAATTTAAATCTTTTCACTGATTTTTGTTTCAACGTAAAATTATCGCCTAAATTGTCGCCTACTCACATATCTCACGCTCAAAGATTTCCTCCATGTAAATCGATGTCCAAGAAGAAATGTTTGGTTTTGGTAGCTTTCTCGCTGGTAGAGACGTTGCTGACATTAACGCCGAAAATTCTTCTTACTCATCTCAGAAGGTATACCAGCTTTCAGAAAACCTCTATGCGCCACGGTAGTCGAATTAGCCGCTTTTTGGAGGCAGCGCACAGCCAGCCACGGGTTTTCTAAGGCTGCGTTGAAGTTAGGAGCTCTCACCTGAAGTCACCTCTTCTGGCTATGCTACCTTGGAAGGCTCTATCTCATCGACGTTTTCTGAATCCTACTATACCTATCTGGTTTCAAAGTTATCACCGGAGAACTAGGTTCTTTAAAACACCATCACATCGAAATTAGTTTTAGGGTCTTGGAACCCTTAGGTTGGATTTCACCACCTCTTAAAGTACAGATTTATCTTGTCGTATGTTCAGCTGTCACACTTGTCATAAGATAAATCTGTTCGTTAGGAAACACTAATGTATACTTTAAGATCTTGTGAAATCCACCCTTAGTGTTACAAGTTTTATTCTTATAGTGATTGATAGCATATGCAATTGTTTGTCGTTCTTAAAATTAGATTAATTTTCATTGGAGGACAATGAAACGGGCACATCATTAAATAATTAATTATTTATGATTTCATTTGTAAGATTTTAAATATGACGTTGAAGTGTGATGAGTATAAATGATAATGGTACTAGAATGATCATAGTCAACATTTTATTGTGATTTTGTTAAATTTTAATTACTATTATTAAATTTGTAATCTAGGCAGCTGGGTTGCCCTGGTTTTGCGGGTTATGTTTTGTAGGCATAAGCTAAAGTGATCTCAAGTATTGTTTTTATAATTTGTATTTAGGGTAGTCTAGTGATTCTGATTCACGAACAAGATTAATTTTTTTTTAAGTAGTGAAAACTCCGTCAAAGTTAAATAATACCTTTCACCATACACGGTATTATCGATGATCCTACGTAACTTTCAGATAAACGCCATAAGTTCAAAATATAATTAATTACAGATCACTATACTACCCTAACGTGCCTTTGTAAAAACTGCATCAAGAAAATTGTTCACTAAGGGTGCGTCCCACCATGCCCAGTTAAAATTAAACTGGAGATTTACGATGTTAAATTTAACTTAAAAGTTAAATTTAACATGTTAAACATAGGACAAAATCTCCAGTTTAATTTTAACTGGGCATGGTGGGACGCACCCTTACTCACTTAGCAACGTAGTAAAATAAAAATATTACTTAAATGCTGTCCATAGTTAGATATGCCAGCCAATAGCCAGAGAATATTTCGAAAAAAATTCTGGTTAGCAGAAAAATGTTAATGGTCAGTTCTCAGAAAAATTTAGTTCACACAAGAAAAATTCTGCTTTTATTTATTTATTTACTAGTACATGCTATTCTTTTATTGATACAGTATTTGTCTAGTAGTCATTTACTATTGGCTGGCATATGTAAGTGTTCGACAAATAACTGTTGTTTAAACTTATATCCAACGTGATAAATATTACCACAAGAGCTTAGTGAGAAGTTAACTTTTTTTCTTGATACAGTTTTTATTGATAACTTATTTAGTGCAAAATATTAGTGTATTATTGGACCTTTAGGCAATGGGTTGACCTTACGAAGAGTCAGAACCAAGGATGATAAATCTATAAATATGTGTTATATATATATTATATATCTGTAAAGTAGATTATCCTTGGTCAATATCTAGCGGCTGGTCTGCAATTTCGTATGTATAATTTCCTGTGAATTATTGTATAATTAGCGGGTTTTTTTTATCTTTAAGTAATTTATTAGAGCGAATTTAAGTATAAATAGTAAAATCCCTGTACTAATCCCTTGCATTAATTTCTAGCAAAAAAAAAAAAAAAAAAAATGGTAGCTCACATTCATTACGGATACGAATTACATTATGTAATTAAACATATTATGTTTCACTATACGGGAAGTTACTTCGAATAATTTCCAGAGATCAACTGAAAGTTTTTTAAAAATGAAGAAGTGGACGAATTGACCTGTCTGTTCTTAAGAGGATGTGGGATGTTTGGTTGTGTTCACCTGAAATTGAAATAAAAACATGTAAGATGCTTAGTCAATTCATTTTTGGAAAGCAAAAATTCATTAAAATTACTTTGGATACTTCCCAGCGTTTGAAGTATCAAATATCAACAAAAAGACTCCACATCATTTTGGGTCAGTGGGTTATGTTTGGTAATTCAAACGCTGTGAATTAAGAGGACGCTATACCTGACGATGAATTTTTTGCCGCCCATAAGATTAACATTGCGAGCGGCGATTCATTTTCAAGGTTTACCCTTGGTTGGAAAGACACAAAATTTTGCCTGTACCTAGCCCTAATAATGTTCTAGGGAGTGTTCGAAGCAGATTTCCCAATTTCTCACTGGTTTCTTTTATTGCAACTGTTTTGCAAATGCTAGCATCGCAGACCTCAAGAAAAGTGCTGTATCTTGAAAACCAATAAAAAAATGGGAAATCTGCTTCGAATACTCCCTAGAACATTGTTAGGGCTAGGTACAGACAAAATTTTGTGTCTTTCCAACCAAGGGTAAACCTTGAAAAAGAATCGCCGCTCGCAATGTTAATCTTATGGGCGGCAAAAAATGCACCGTCAGGTATAGCGGACCCTTAAACAAACAATTTTGAAGAAGAATATTGCATATATATATGTTTTTATTGCAATAAGAAGGTCAATTTCTGTGTTAATATGAGAAAATGTGATTGGTTTTGGTCCTGGTGAACACAAACATTTGTACTCCTATATTTCGTCTTCAAAAGCCGTTTCATTTTATTATTTGTTTAAAGTTGATGTCCTATACATTGAAAGTAACCTGACGATCTTAATGACGTTGTAACTTCTACCCATTAATTTATTACAATTAAGACTATTTGTTTGTAAATTCAAGGTTGAGGCTTTATTGAACACACCATGCTGTAGTGCCGAATTGGACAAATTTTCGCTTTCCCGTACAAAACAGTAGTGCCTAATTAAACATTATAATATACACGTAAATTTGTTCTTGTGGAATTAAGTTATATGAGGAACCTACCAACCGTAGAATTTAGCTGTGATCCGAAATGCAGAGATTCGGTTATTCAGGTTATGTAAAGTGAAATATCACTTTAAATGCACTGTCTACCTAGACCTGTTTCAAAGTAGAATGTACACTGTAAGAAACTGACAACAGAGGTTTTGCCATTTTCTCTTTATTTTTTAAAGACATTTATTTGTTTACTCCGCAAATTAGGCCAGTCAGGTCGGTCCTGGTCTTCTTGTTTTCTAGGTCACTTGAGCCACGCTTGTTCCCACCAGTTAAAGTTGTTAAAATATTCTTTGGGTCAGAATATTTGAATATAATATGTTTACCTAAAGATAGTAAGTGTACCATGCAATCGGCTTAGAAAAAAAAGAGAGAAAAGCTGGAAGAATCCAGTTGGTTATCCTCATGGTTATCCAGTTGTTATCCTCAGGCTCAGGCTCAGGCTCAGGTGCTCGTGTCTTAGAAACAGACTAAAGATGTTGCTGGTTCGTTGGCTAACGTTTTCCGATCTAAACGTACGAAGGTAAACCGCTGTGATTAACTGCTTGATCAGCGTCATCTGATTGACCATTTTTTCAGCGTCATCGCGTTGACATACGTCATTCGCAATGAAACTACCTCTCCACACGCTTCACTACTTCTGAAGATTCTGGTAAAATGAGGAAAATGCGAGGGAAAGTAGAAATGCGACAACAAGTTTCCACCGTGCCCTCTTATGACGGTTTAGACGATACGAGTCTGTATACTAGTCTAACCCCAGAAGGCATGCAGAAAATCTCGATGTGTGGAGAATACTAATCTCTAATGACCTTCTAGTTTCTATCGGTAACAGAGCAATGATAAGAATTCATTGTATGCCACTGACCGTTCTTACACGTGGAGTGATCAAATCAGAAAACTTGCACAGTATATCCGAACGCAATGTACTGAACACTACAAGCTATAGTCCTGAGAGGTCCGGGTTCGAATCCCGGCGGAACGGAAAAATTTTCCGCTTCCGACATAGATGTATTGGCTTCGGCCCACTACTAAACTAGCTTCGGAATAAAACTACAAGCTTTATGAACAAATTAGGAAGTGGGACTGGGTGTGAGCCCTGTGGGACTGTCTAGACTAGGAGAAACCGTTAAAGATATTTTGTAGATCTTCGTAAAGATGGAGACAAAAATATCTGCGGGTGAACAATTTGCCATAATTTTTTAACCACCATGGTGCCTTTCCTGGGGACTTATCCATTTTGCAAACAGTGAAGAAGAATATAAGGCACTGTTTACAGGTTTTTACCTCGGTACCTACTCTGTGGTGAGAGTAGGTGTCGTTTCCGCGATTCTGCGGTCGGACCGCACAGCCTCTCGTATATCTGTATATATGATACGTACCTGTTTTTTATTTTTCGTCTAATTAATAGACCGCACAGAAAAAATACCACTTTCTCCGTGAACGGTTCCATTTACCTGAGTGCCTTTCTGGAAATTTCTGGTCCCCGCAGGACTATAGGTATGCCCAAAGAACATGGCAATTTTCATATTATTATTTTTATTTTTTATATATTTGACGGCAAATTAATTAATTGCTCCCCCTTGGTTTGATTGGCAGCATCATTTTCATGTTAAATGATTTCTAGCTTAAGGCTGTAGTTAATGAGAGGGGGCAAAAATATGCCGTTTCTGAACTACTTGACGAACCAGACCATGTGGCCAGTAAACTTAAAAAAACAGGCCTGATCCATGTGCGTGTGATGATTGGTGCCTATCTGATGACCTGAATAGCCAGTCACTTGACTGGCCACTTTTGGGCTTGGCCCCTTAGAATAGAAGTTGGCAGCTAGGGTGTGGACGCTAAGTGCCGATTTCCAATTTTTTAAATCTTGGACTCCCTCAAACTGAGAGAAAAAGAGAAAAATTTCGGTTTCACTTGGGCCTATCTCGGTTAACACCCCCGTTAAACTTTTATAATTCATGTCGTCCCCAAATTGAAAGGAGGTTTAAGTGTTAACCAAGTATAGTGGGAGCTGTGAGAGGGTTCTTCACGAACCCTTATAAGCATGATATAACATATTTATTGCTACAGCCTTATTTCCAAAAACTTCTCGGCTGTCTATAGCAGTAGTTACTGTTGGACGACGCAAGAAAAAATGGTTGTTCTCGTTCTTTCACATTCTTGCAGTAAGATACCCCTTACTGTTTTTGGACATGATCCATCGTTCCTTCATGCAGGGAGATTTTGCATTTTGTTGCACCTCTAGGGAAGATTTTATAAAAGTGTGCGCTGCGCCATTTGCACTAAGTACCTATAAACTCTCCAGGATTGACTGATTTTGGTCACGAAAAGAATGAAAATTAGTTCATTTTGTTTCTAAACTCAAGAATTATTTTTTTTAGATTGTATTTGCTCACTGTGATAATTCCCGTCTTGTTCTTGTATCCCAACAAGGATTGGCAAGTCACCGACTGGGGTCCTCTTGTCTAGTCCTAGCTCTAGCTCTAGGGCCTAGTCTAGACGGTAGCCAGACCTTGCGTCAGGCCACCCATCCCTGTTGTACTAACATACCCCTCGTCCTCTTAAAATTGGAGTACTGCAGAGTGGTTCACCAAGTAGAGTGTGTGAGAGGGACAACTTTCTTCCTTTCTTTCCGAAAGGAGCAACGCTTGGGCAACAACTTGTCGGTCTCCACTAGTGGAATGAGCACGCACAAGTTGTAAGACCTACCACGCGTCAATTTCCAATGTTAACCTTACGGCACTGCGATGTATGATAGGTACCACACCCATAATAACTTTTGCTGTGGTTGAATGCGTGGCAACAGGTTTAGATGGACACGAGATTCTGAAATGTAGATGATCTGCCATTTCCAGTTTTTCGGCTATTTCGGCTAAATGGAGGACCACAGTGGTACTTGAACCGAGTAGGTATCTACCTACTTTCACACTGCCCACCAGGATGTTAACGAAAACTGGAATGTTTGAAAGCACAAGAAACCACCATCTGGCCTGTCAAAGAACGGCTTGTTACTTTCAGTTTAAAATGGTTCCTTACTGTCTGATTCATTTGTATAAACCCTTATGGTGCTGTCAAATGTCATGCGCCCTTAAAAGGACACATTATACCTTCAGGAGACCTTTTACCCTTTTATCCTCTACTACCTTCCACAGAGACGTAGAAAAAATACCTCCTGAAGGAAACATAGGTGCCAGTATTATGTCCTGTGTCATTTGACCACCACTCAGTTATACGAAACAATTCGGTTCTGAGAAAACAACATGGAAACCGAATTAAACTGTCAGGTGTGACTTTTTGAAACCTAGTGCAATTAGTTTTGGGAGGATTCCTCGCCTACGCATTGTGTCCTATCAGCAGATTTATTCCGGATCTGTTAAAGCAGAGTTAACGACGTGATAACGGCAAAGAGTGTAGTTTTAGCGTTAGGAGCTTAATGCGTAATTAGCAAAAAAGATCCGGAATAGACTCAGGTACAGCTGCAGTACGCAGGCGGTGCATCTACTGCTTTAGATAGATTCCCTACGAAAGAAGTCTCTTACATTTCACAGGAATCAAACAAACGGTACACTCTGGATCCCGTGGCGCCTTGTACGAAATATTTCACTAAAACACGAGAAGTTATAAACTATCAATTTTGGAAAGTTTACGTTCACTTCCCCTAGTCCAAAATATTTCATCTAAGGGAGAGGAATCAGTTTCATCTCTTAGTTGGGGTGGACCAGGACCAGTGGTTTTAGGGTGCGTCCCACCATATTCTGTTAACGGTTAAACTCCAGTTAAATTCGGTTTTTACCGTGCAATAATGAAATTTAACTGGAGTTTAACGTTAACCGAGTATGGCGGGACGCATCCCTAGTGAATTTTCACTGCTACCACTGGAACAACAGGTATGACAGTAATCGCACATACTTTCCCATTTGTGTGTTTTGAACCAACTTTCCTCCAAATTTTCACCCCCCAAAAATTATTTAATGGTGGCGCCACTCGAAGGAAGTGTGCAGACGGTATTTTTACGCCTGTTCATTAAATTAAAGTTGAGTGGATTAAGCTCACGCAAAAATATTTTTTGGGGGCAAGGGGTCACTGAAAAGCCTTTTGCGATGAAAATCTCAAAATCTACTTTCCTATATAACTTCAATGTATTGATGGGCAAGTGAAAAATGAGTCGAAGGAGGACATTTTTTCGGAATTTTTTACAGTAAGGCACTTTACTTCCTTCATTTGACATTGGATATTCTCGCCTAATTTGTCCGTTATGATTGATGGGTGTGCACTCCGCCATTTCCGCTGGTACCTTTTCTGCTTTCCGATTTCCAACCCACTTAGCCCGAACTCTTATTGGAAACATTTTGCTCAGATTTGATATGAAGTTAAAATCGCGAATTCGAACCCACGCCCAAAATGGGAGGCTGGCTATATTCATGCAAAGCTTCCAAAAAAGACTTTTTAATCAGTCTTTGCTCGAATGTATGTTGGTATTTTGAATTGTCGTACCTAAAAAAATTTGGCATTAGCTAAAAAGCGGGGGGGAGGGGGCAGTAAGGGGCCTCAAAATTCAATTGTATTACGGCGAACATCTTTCGATGAGTAGCCGAATATTTATGATGTATTACTTCGGTCAAACAGCAGAAAATCTACTGGTACTGGGAAGCCCAGGGCGGACTACTGCACCACGGAAGGGCACATAACACTGTTAGATTTGGATACAGTGTGAGCGTAAATGAGGCTAGTGTAACCAAATGATACACGTTCCTCTTAATTTCAGCAGAATTATGAAATACTTTCTCGCCCCTCAGGTACGAGGGGGTAAAACTTACGTAGGTACCTATACTTACGTTTTACGAGTATCTACTTAACTGTAGAAATGTGCCTGGCCTCTTTAACTGTGACCTGACATAAGCAGGCTCAGTTAAGCACCTACTTCCCAAAAAAGGTGCGTGAACCTGTAGCTCTGGCAATAACAACTTCCCCGGATGCCTGCTTCAATAGACGTTCCTAACGGATGTACTGCGTGCTTGACATGCATTGAGATCGTTGGAAATATACACAGGTCCCGGGTTAAAGGTTGCCGTCTTCTCTGACATATGATCTGAACTGGACCACACCTAATCAAACAATGGCGACGCATGCAGGCTCAGGTGTAGAGACCTTGGCATTGCGAACTTGAGGAGATAGTATGTTCTGCTCAAGTACCTACAGCTCGCAGTACCTACCTGTAGGTATGAGATCTCACTTTCAGTGCCGCTTAAAAACCATCTTACACTCCTGGAGCTACTTCAGTCGAGTCGATTCTTTGTCGAAGGTAGTAGCGGTCGTTTTTTGTTTACGAATTTGCGTGATTCAGTTCGCTCCCCCCGAAATGGCCACCATTTCTAAAGTGGGGTTCTTTTTGGTGTTATTTGTTCATTTGGTGGTAGCGGAAGAAACTGTGGAGAGCAAATTAGAATTACTTCGTGATGGAGCTCGGGATTGGCTGGATTGTTATCGTGCTGAGGAAGCCACTGCATGTCTTGAGGACAGAACGGCAAGGCAGATACATGACATTACGACAGTGCTCAAAAAGGACGTTTTCCAATACTTTATTGAAACTAAAAGATTAGGAAAGAAAATTTCGGGTGATGAAAGTGAATATACTAAAGAAGAAATCGACGAAATGGATAAACTTGAGAAGGAAAACGAACTTATTTCTGAGAAGATAAAGGGGAAGGAAAGCAAACCTAACGGCATTGTCGACGAAATCAGCGACCTTTTCACGTACGGGGTGGCTAAGCTCCTTGGATACTTCTCTTACGGCAAGCAGTCGGATGAGAACCTCACCACCCAGATCATTCAGGCATCCGAACGAGGCTCAGCGGTTGAGGGTGAGTCCAAATTTTATAACCTTTATTTATTAGGCATACCCTCTTAAGCTCTGTGAACCTATGAACAGAGACACAGAATTTAGTGTATGTTTGTGCATGTAATAAGTTCATAGCTTACCAATAACTGCTGAAATATCCCTATCAATAATTCGTGATAACCTGAATGGAAAAACCACGAAATACCAACTCAACTGAACCTCAACAATTTGTTCTGCATGATTATACCATAGTATACCTACCTAAGGAAGGGAATTTTTGGGCTTTTTTTTTGGGGGGGGGGGATCTTTAAGTTATTTATAGTTATAACCATGACTTATCACCGTAGATCATAGTTAGGCGATTTCAACCAGGTTGCAAGACAAGAATACTTTATCCTGTGCACTGTCGAAATCGCCATATTACCTACCTGCTTTAGGTACCTAAAAATTTATTTCACTATACAGATTTTAATTTTTTGGTTCAGTCAGCGAACCTACTTTGAGATTAGTTCGGCGGATACCTCCTTAGCTCTAATTTTGACCATTTAGAATTCCACTTCTCATGAAAAGTATTGGTTATGTTTGGGTGGACTAAACCGTTATGGCCGGTGAGTTTCTGCACCAATTAGTGTATAGTGAGTCGATATGCATTTGGCCTAGAACTTGGTCCAGTTGACCAAAGTTGATTGGGAGGACCCTCAGGCTACGTCATACCTACTACTACTGATACTACTTGTACTATTATTACTAAGTAGTAGTACGTCATTCTTGTTATCCTAAAGTTTTGCTTCCAAGGTTTTTTTTTTTTAATCACGGAAAGTCCGTTTTATTTTTCTTAAATATATATTCTGCTTACACTTCGGGTCACTTGAGCCCAAGCTTACTACAAACATAAAATTTTGTAGTATCTGGATTAGAACCCCCTTGTCATGGACTCCAGTGACCTGATTAGACTGGAACGTAGCCCTTACACAGTATTGATCTTTCTATTGACACTTCACCTCAAAACAAACATAGTATGGATAAACTTCGACCTACGCCCCATCCATCAATTCAGCCATATATAGGATGCATGTTGTGATGGAAAGATGGCACACTTTACGAACAAATCGTGCGTCTTTTCGCGCCTATTCACACATAAGTGTTCAGTCCACTCGCCCAGGTATAGGTCGTCAGGTAACTGTCCCAGGTATTCATGCATACCAAAGTGCTAATAGGTAGTTAACACGGTTACTACGTTATTATATTAGCTGCCGTGTGCATTTTACGCATTCGTTGAACTAGTGTACTCATCTTTTAGAACACTAAAATAATCAGCGGCCTCACCATTGTCTAGCGGGAAAACTCTGCACTCGCGTGACTGAGGTCCTGGGTTTGAATCCCGGTGCCAGCAATTTTCTGTTGGTAGCACTCCAAATATTCATCTGGTTTCAGCCAATAAGTTCGTGGGCCCTTAAGGGTCCACTATACCTGACGGTGCATTTTTTGCCGCCCATAAGATTAACATTGCGAGCGGCGATTCATTTTCAAGGTTTACCCTTGGTTGGAAAGACACAAAATTTTGCCTGTACCTAGCCCTAACAATGTTCTAGGAAGTGTTTGAAGCAGATTTCCCATTTTTTTTTTTTACTGGTTTTCGAGATACAGCACTTTTCTTGAGGTATGCGATGCTAGCATTTGCACAACAGTTGCAATAAAAGAAACCAGTGAGAAATCGGGAAATCTGCTTCGAACACTCCCTAGAACATTGTTAGGGCTAGGCAAGGCTAGGCAAAATTTGTGTCTTTCCAACCAAGGGTAAACCTTGAAAATGAATCGCCGCTCGCAATGTTAATCTTATGGGCGGCACAAAATGCACCGTCAGGTATAGCGTCCTCTTAACTTTAAAAAAAAAAAGTAGTAAAGTAATCAGCCTTTCTTGAGAGTTCATATTGAGAGAGAGTTTCTTGCTTCATATCTCCGATAATATACGAACATCTAACAAAAGATTCAAAAATATAGAACGTAGAAAACAATTGATCCCGTAAGGCTGAACCTGAACGAAAGAGAAAGAACAAAAGCGGCATTAATGGCAGTGAGTCATCATGCTTTAAATTAGGCAAAGAAGATGCCAGAAGACGGACAGTGGTCTCAAGTGTCCTCGAAGGTACCACGAGCCTGAGTCCCAATCTCAAGTCATGGTACCTGACAAACCAGGTACTGGAGCACGGAGTTGGCCACTTATCCCATGCAGTTATCTCCTAATCTAACAAATTCTTTTGGGTTTTGCCGGTAGCCACTGTCGGCAAGGCAGCACTCTTCCTTGAGTCAAAAATTTACCCGTTTCCGGTGATCGGTTGGGGATGAAAAAATAATGCTGTTATTCTCTATAACGAGTAAAAACTCTTACTCGTTTCGAAACCCTCTCTACAGCGAACTCTCTTTATAGCGAGCAAATTTACTTGACCCCTTTACGAAATTATAGAGCGAGACAACTGTAGGCTTGAAGACCTTTCTAAGGTACAGTAGGTACTTTTTGTGATGATTTTTCCTGTTATCTAAATGGACCTGAAACTGTATGACGGGCCATGAGGAAGAATACATCCACTTAAACGGGCGGGTTAGTTAATTACAATCTTTATGTTTCCCAATTGTAGAAATCTTCAATCATTCTTTCTCTACCTGGAAAAACGTTTGCGTGTTTTGAACTGGCACATCTCCACCGGTCTCAGTTCTTTTCCGTTCAATAGTGCGGTGCTTACTGCAGATTCGGTACCTCAGGTCGCAGTAACAATAGACACAGGTCAGGGAGATCCCACAATAAGAGTTAATGGTTCAGACATCAGCATCACACGCTCTTCCCTATAGCGACTCTTAACGCCCTACTTCTCGAATAGCACGCTCTCAAGTCTCCCGCCTAATAATTAGTTTATCGTAGTAGTTACTTCGGGAAGTTCTCATAGATAAATATTGTTACATTGTACAATCGAAAAGGGAAAGTGCTAATTTTAAGGTTCCTTGTTTGAAAGAAGTCGTTTGGTCGCTCGAAAGGGAAGTTAGGTGTGCGAAAATTTATAACGCAGTTTCAGCTGATGTAGAGTTTATTCCGAAGTTTTCTGCTCTCGCTGAAGTTATGGGGAACTTGACCAACCAAAAGATTCTGTAGGAGTATTAGTCTTTTTTTTTCTTCTTTTTAATGCGCGACGTTCAGAGAACATATGCGCCGATGATTTGGTTTATTAGATGTTTTTGGCGGAAGCCGAAGATGAAGTGGCCGAAGCCGAATATGAGTGGGCCGAAGCCAATACATCCAAGTTGGAAGCGGAAAATTTTTCCGTTCCGCCGGAATTCGAACCCGGACCTCTCAGGACACAAAGCGGACCCCTTGGCCACTCGGCCACTGAGAGGCACAGGAGTATTAGTCTTTTTTAGCCTTTTTACTGGAGGGACATGACTAGTACTGACCACAGACTACAGCCATGCCTAGGTAAGGTACCTACCTGATCATCGTCCAGTGGTAGACCGCAGTTAGAAATAGGTACTGTATTCTGCAGATTCGAGTTCGATTATTGAGGAGAAGATAGTTTCTCTCAAATTACGGCAACATTTCCTACAGATTATCGGCGGGAAAAATTTTCTAATAAGCATATAGATCTCTCAACATGTTTGGTCATTAGAAAAGGCTGTAGTACTAAAAAGTACACTAGCCATACGATCCATTGGGAATCTGATCCAGTCAGAACATGAAAACATTCCATGTTTGGACTCAAAGACCCCTCAAACGTATACTTAGCTTACAGGTGTGCCTTGAGGAATGGCCCTCTAATATCAATTTATTATTCGCATCGCTATTAGCTGGCTCCTCTGGGATTTACATCTTTTGTGGTGGTACCAAGGTATAGCCGAGGTATAGGTACCTATGTGGGACAGTAGGTCTGCAGATCATGAAGGCGGACCTAATGATACCTTTCCAAGCTTCGCTCAGTCCTAATATATAATCCCAACTAAAATATAGCTGTGGTCTGATCTGATTCGATGAAATAAACTCCCGGGTTAGCGGCGAAAGTCCCAAGTTTTTTAATCCTAGATTTTGAGAAGTTAACATATTTTCCGAACAGTTTGGTGATTATTTTCAAAAATTTTTGTCCAAGGCATTTTACTTCATATTGGGGTTATGTCCTGCCTTAAAAAAAGTTACACTGTAACTAATGAAAAGAGTTCTAGTATAGCTAAGAGCTAAGATTGATGGCATATGGCATGCAATTAAGATATGCAAAACGTACCTACGGCGTACCTTCTTTCTAAGGCACAGTCAGGGTATGCTCTGGCAATCGCACGGCCCTACCTGTCCTCTGAACTTTGCTACCCACTCTAAGACGCTCAGAATGCACTCTCACCTTCAGCAGGCATACCTCCAGTACCTTACACTTCAATTTGTCACTTTTAGCGACAAATATGTACTACTTTTCTATCTTGCGTAGCAACGTCGTTTACAGTGTTGAAGAGTAAAGGCTTGAAGTAACTACAATTTTATACCATGAAAAGGATGGCGAGCCAGGACCGAGTGACGTGGAGAAGCGTAATATGTATGTGGTGCGTGTGAATGAACCTAACCACCATGGGAAAGTCTGTATGTATAAATGTATGAAATTTCGAGGAATTTAGATTCAGCTGCGTGCCAAAAATTGATGTAACGGATTTTTAGCTTTGACCATATATTTATTATGGCCATCAACCTAGACTTAGGTCAATACTGAAACACTCAGGCTGGCTTTCACAAGTGCCTTCCCCTGCAGATAAAGCTATAGTAAATTTATCTCCCCGAAAAAGGAGCTTAAAACTTGTCGTTAAAGACAGTAGGGTAGTGAAAGGCACCAACTTTTAGACATTAGAAACTGGCGAAATCTACTCTCAGTTGTACAAAATTACCTAAGTTTGAATTTGCAATCATTTTTTAAAAAACCATAAATTTTAAATGGACCTGCAGGTTTATTACGTTAACGCCAAGTTAACGACTTTGATAACGACGAAGTGTTGTAGATTTATTAGCATTATGAGCTTAACACCCGGGATAACGACAACGACCAAGATCCTTAAAAGAGCTGCTGTTGATACTATACAGTGAAACCCAATCTATAGGTAATGAGTTGTTTTGGGCTGACAAAAAGTGTCTCTTGTCTGACTTGTGTGTCTTGTCTAAGTTGTCGCTTGTCGAGTTTCGGGCGACAACGAGAGTCGCGACCCAAAACAACTTGGCGAACATTTCCTATACCGGATGCTTTGATCCACTTTTACCCGCGCCCATGTTTGAGGTGTGCGTCTTGATCATAGTGACAGTGTCAGGTTCAGGGTTTGACGACTGGACTAGGTTAGAAACCTGTGATTGTTTAGGTTCAGGTTAAGCACGATAGGTAACCTTCCATCTAGGAAACTACATAAGAACCTACCTGTCTATCTAGAATAGGTAAAACTACCTACATGCTGATTCTCTTCACATGTAAGGGGGGATTTTGAAAATAATTCTAAGTCTGATTCACCAACAAGTTTATCCTCTAGTTAAGGCTGTTATTGGTGAAATGGAGGTACCTGCTGTCCTGTTATCGAATCACGCTCATGGTAACTTTTTAGGGAGGTAATAGCGGAGGGTTAGGGGGGGACAAGCCCAGCAACAGACCGTTTTCAAGAACTATCCATTATGCTGAGCTGGCAGCACTACCAAATACCAGCTCGCCAGCCATCGAGTTAACGATGGGGACCTACAGTTTTAGGTGGGTTCCGAACCACCACAGCCTCGATATACATTTCACTTGACATGCTGAACATATCAGAGGTGAATGCCGAGCAGAAAAACTTTTTGGTAGGATCGGGATCGAACCGGTGTGACCCGGCTCTCACTGTTCCTCAAAAGTCGACCATTTAGTCCACTCGGCTATCGAGGCCCTTTTTTTTAGGGAGGTAACTTTCTTGTAAAGTCCACCCTCTCTACAACACAACACTTTATTTACCCTTCACAACGTGATCTATACAATTTTGAGTTTGATTTTCCAATGATTGTAGGTATCCCCCCTTAAATTAAGTCTAGGTTCTGGGTAGTTACAGGTAGTAGGTTCCTGATTCATACTATTACACAAATCTATCACAAAATAGCTACCAGGATGCAGGAAAGACCAGGGTCGGTAATGGTAGTTTATTAGGTAGGTACACATTAATACAACGGTGATAAGATCCCCGGAGTCTGCACAGGTACATGGCCAGGTATCCGGAGTTGAACTAACGGTACAGCGTCGTCTGCTACACACGTGCAAAATCCAATATGGCGGTTAGTAGAACTATTGTAGCGTGGCCATGTGAATTGTGTTCATATATAGGATAGATTTTTCTGGATTTTTAGTGCATTTTTAGACTTTTTTTTAGACATTTTGCAATATGGCGGAGTTTAATTTGAAATTGAGTGATATTTTAAAAGTGTTCTCGTCAGAAAACAACCGCAGTTTCTGCGAAGGAGAAAAAATAATCGAAGCCAACCACATTGTTCTTTGTGGGGTTACAAAAAAAAACAAAGTGGAAGTGGAGGTTTTTGGGTTGTGCTTGAGATCGACACAAATTAAAAATATACCTCACGAAATAAAAATTTCCATAAAAAAAATTACTGACCAAAAAAGTACTAAAGGCCACTGTAGCTGCACGGCTGGCTCTGGGGGCCACTGCAAGCATATAGCTGGAGTCATGCTCTACATCTACAAGTAAGTGTTGCATCTTATTAATTATGACCATAATTAAACATTTAATTTTACTTTATTCCCCAATAAAGAGGGAGTTAATCCTTCTTTCAATGCAGGTTCACTTACAAAATTTCTTTTGTAGTTTATCAACGATTCCCCGTTGAGTCCCTTCCTACAGAGATCACGCGTTGATGACCTAGTTGGTAGACCCTCCTGTACTTGCTTTCAACCAATCAATAAATGAATACAGTAGCAGCAAGCAACCATAACGTCTGTACGACATCATACCGATTATGCAATTAACAAAAACTATTAGGGCGGTATATACATTTGTCGCAAGTATCGAATCACATAAACCTAGGTACTAACTTACGTTTCATTTACAAAGCGTTATTCCTACGTCCTCTCAAGCAAAGCCATAAATTATGGGGTAGTACCATTAGATAACTATAGGTGCCTTGGATTGAAGTTTCATTTAAATATTGGTGTGCGCTCTTAAAATTGTAAGTAACTCTTATCATCACGAACAACTAAGTGTCTGCCTACTTACCTGCGTGAGTTTTATTGAAATATACACATACCTGGCAGAATATAATCCTCTCTTTCAAAATGCCGGCTGCATTCCCTTCCCCACTGTTTTGCCTATTTTCAAAATATGCACCCACTTCTTCAGTAAAACTTGATTGCCATGAGGAAAATGATGTTAATGTACACCTTCCCCTCTTTTTTGAGAACACTGAGGCACAGAACAAATTCGTAAATGCTTTTTTTTAATTTTTTCATTGGATTTCTCCATGTTTGGCCGTTGCTGTTACCGTTCTATCGTTAGTTACATTTTCTGCCACTAGAGGCAGGTCAGTCGTATTCAACTCCCAATCCGGAGTTGAACTAACGGTACAGCGTCGTCTGCTACACACGTGCAAAATCCAATATGGCGGTTAGTAGAACTATTGTAGCGTGGCCATGTGAATTGTGTTCATATATAGGATAGATTTTTCTGGATTTTTAGTGCATTTTTAGACTTTTTTTTAGACATTTTGCAATATGGCGGAGTTTAATTTGAAATTGAGTGATATTTTAAAAGTGTTCTCGTCAGAAAACAACCGCAGTTTCTGCGAAGGAGAAAAAATAATCGAAGCCAACCACATTGTTCTTTGTGGGGTTACAAAAAAAAACAAAGTGGAAGTGGAGGTTTTTGGGTTGTGCTTGAGATCGACACAAATTAAAAATATACCTCACGAAATAAAAATTTCCATAAAAAAAATTACTGACCAAAAAAGTACTAAAGGCCACTGTAGCTGCACGGCTGGCTCTGGGGGCCACTGCAAGCATATAGCTGGAGTCATGCTCTACATCTACAAGTAAGTGTTGCATCTTATTAATTATGACCATAATTAAACATTTAATTTTACTTTATTCCCCAATAAAGAGGGAGTTAATCCTTCTTTCAATGCAGGTTCACTTACAAAATTTCTTTTGTAGTTTATCAACGATTCCCCGTTGAGTCCCTTCCTACAGAGATCACGCGTTGATGACCTAGTTGGTAGACCCTCCTGTACTTGCTTTCAACCAATCAATAAATGAATACAGTAGCAGCAAGCAACCATAACGTCTGTACGACATCATACCGATTATGCAATTAACAAAAACTATTAGGGCGGTATATACATTTGTCGCAAGTATCGAATCACATAAACCTAGGTACTAACTTACGTTTCATTTACAAAGCGTTATTCCTACGTCCTCTCAAGCAAAGCCATAAATTATGGGGTAGTACCATTAGATAACTATAGGTGCCTTGGATTGAAGTTTCATTTAAATATTGGTGTGCGCTCTTAAAATTGTAAGTAACTCTTATCATCACGAACAACTAAGTGTCTGCCTACTTACCTGCGTGAGTTTTATTGAAATATACACATACCTGGCAGAATATAATCCTCTCTTTCAAAATGCCGGCTGCATTCCCTTCCCCACTGTTTTGCCTATTTTCAAAATATGCACCCACTTCTTCAGTAAAACTTGATTGCCATGAGGAAAATGATGTTAATGTACACCTTCCCCTCTTTTTTGAGAACACTGAGGCACAGAACAAATTCGTAAATGCTTTTTTTTAATTTTTTCATTGGATTTCTCCATGTTTGGCCGTTGCTGTTACCGTTCTATCGTTAGTTACATTTTCTGCCACTAGAGGCAGGTCAGTCGTATTCAACTCCCAATCCGGAGTTGAACTAACGGTACAGCGTCGTCTGCTACACACGTGCAAAATCCAATATGGCGGTTAGTAGAACTATTGTAGCGTGGCCATGTGAATTGTGTTCATATATAGGATAGATTTTTCTGGATTTTTAGTGCATTTTTAGACTTTTTTTTAGACATTTTGCAATATGGCGGAGTTTAATTTGAAATTGAGTGATATTTTAAAAGTGTTCTCGTCAGAAAACAACCGCAGTTTCTGCGAAGGAGAAAAAATAATCGAAGCCAACCACATTGTTCTTTGTGGGGTTACAAAAAAAAACAAAGTGGAAGTGGAGGTTTTTGGGTTGTGCTTGAGATCGACACAAATTAAAAATATACCTCACGAAATAAAAATTTCCATAAAAAAAATTACTGACCAAAAAAGTACTAAAGGCCACTGTAGCTGCACGGCTGGCTCTGGGGGCCACTGCAAGCATATAGCTGGAGTCATGCTCTACATCTACAAGTAAGTGTTGCATCTTATTAATTATGACCATAATTAAACATTTAATTTTACTTTATTCCCCAATAAAGAGGGAGTTAATCCTTCTTTCAATGCAGGTTCACTTACAAAATTTCTTTTGTAGTTTATCAACGATTCCCCGTTGAGTCCCTTCCTACAGAGATCACGCGTTGATGACCTAGTTGGTAGACCCTCCTGTACTTGCTTTCAACCAATCAATAAATGAATACAGTAGCAGCAAGCAACCATAACGTCTGTACGACATCATACCGATTATGCAATTAACAAAAACTATTAGGGCGGTATATACATTTGTCGCAAGTATCGAATCACATAAACCTAGGTACTAACTTACGTTTCATTTACAAAGCGTTATTCCTACGTCCTCTCAAGCAAAGCCATAAATTATGGGGTAGTACCATTAGATAACTATAGGTGCCTTGGATTGAAGTTTCATTTAAATATTGGTGTGCGCTCTTAAAATTGTAAGTAACTCTTATCATCACGAACAACTAAGTGTCTGCCTACTTACCTGCGTGAGTTTTATTGAAATATACACATACCTGGCAGAATATAATCCTCTCTTTCAAAATGCCGGCTGCATTCCCTTCCCCACTGTTTTGCCTATTTTCAAAATATGCACCCACTTCTTCAGTAAAACTTGATTGCCATGAGGAAAATGATGTTAATGTACACCTTCCCCTCTTTTTTGAGAACACTGAGGCACAGAACAAATTCGTAAATGCTTTTTTTTAATTTTTTCATTGGATTTCTCCATGTTTGGCCGTTGCTGTTACCGTTCTATCGTTAGTTACATTTTCTGCCACTAGAGGCAGGTCAGTCGTATTCAACTCCCAATAGGTGCTAACGTCTAAGATGATCGTGCACTAACCTAAGGTTACAATTTCTAGGTCAGTGTCTATCAATCGTTAACCCGACGAGTATACCTGCAAAGGCAGGTAATAGTAAACAGTATTAATTACCACTTTACAGTAGGTATCTGGTACTTACGTACAAGTTTATTTAATTTTTATTATTCCGCTTTCTTCCGTGAGAAAGGGAAGCTTCTTTCATGAATGGGGTAAGGTGGTTCGAAACTCGATATGAGGAAGAAAAAGTAAAAACAACGAGCCATTTAAACTGGTTTCTCTGAAACTCATAGAAAAAATGTACAGGTGAGAAAGACAGTATACGAAATAGCTAAATCAGGGTACCTATAGGTATACCTTAAGGTACCTAAGAAAGTCAAATCGTCAGCTGAAGATGATTCAACGTTAACTTTCGTTGTAAGAGCATATTATTTTTCTTGCATGCTAAAACTTAAAATATTTTACCACCGTTTTTTGTTGATAATTGGTCAAACATGGATCAAGTGACACAAAAAAGAGGGCCGACTACCTAGTCGACAGTCAAATTAACTAGCCAAATTTGGCGAGTCATGTTATCTATCTGCTAAGTACCTAGTTGCCTTCTTTTGCTTTTGCTAATCCTCTCAGTCATGACGGTTCTGTCTGGAGAAAGATTTAATATTTAATTTTTAACATTTAGTCCCACTCGATTAAGAGAAATTACGCCGATTTTCTTGGAAAATTAACATGGCATAGCCTAACTTAACTGAGTATGGCGGGACACACCCATAGGAAACAAACATTCTTGCGATAGCAAGTGAAATTTCTCTCTGAACCGGGTTAACACTGACAGTTTGTTGCTGTTAAAACTCCATTAAACTACTTATTATTAGGTGAAAACGGTTGAAGTTTTAATCAGGTACCGGAAGATGTGGCCCCAGGCCGGCCCTGTAAAAAATGTGGAAAATACTGGAAACTATAAACGGGCAAAAATTTGGAGAAAACTTGTTTGTATCAAGATCAACATCCGCCTGTTACAGGTCAATGACGTTATTGCCCACCTGGTGCCACCCATGGTACCCACCCATCTAGTAGTGACCATACACCTCTCATTGCTAATTTGGAGGGAGCCCACTTCCGTAAGCGAAGCAAAGAATCATTTCCTTTGAATCCTGCTCACCTACATTTCACTGAAATGGTTGGATGCGTCTGATGATTCATTTCATAAATTGTTCTTTCACTAAGGGTGCGTCCCACCATGCCCAGTTAAAGTTCCGACTAAAAATTGGCGTAAATCCGTTCGTTAAATCCTCTCGTTATAGATACTATCGGAAAGTGGTGAAATTTAGCCTTAGTAGTTCATTTGTGATTAACTTGGCCGCCCCTAAAAGTTGGCTATCTGGTCAGAATCGCTCCCTGTGAGTATCTTTTACTCCCCTCAAAAAGCGGACACTGTTTTGGCCACCAAATTTCCGTTAAACCGTAAAAACAGGTTTAGACCAATGAGGCCCTAATTTACATGTAACGAGAGCAACTGTAGTGCCAAAATCGGCACCAAACACCGCTCATTAAGAATTCTGGTCGAACCTGGCTGTATTATTTCGAACTATTCGTTCTTTATTAGGTTAATCGTGACTTGTAGGTATTCTTTCTCCCTCACTGTAGGACGAGGTTTGTACCTATACCTACTTATCATTGACACTTTTGAGGAAAAAATAAAAGTTAAGGCATATTTATGTTCTGCATCAGCAGATTGCGCAAAGGTTAGGGTAGGTTCAGAACCACCATTACTTAAGTAGGTATCAGGCACTTCTTTGTGTTTCATTTATACTGAGTTGTTCACTGCCGGAAACCTCTTTTAACACATTTTCCCCAGTACTCCGTGTCTTTGCTCAAAAAACAGCTGCATCTAGAACAACCTATTGAATGTATAGACAGTATATCGCTCAGGACGGTTTTGACTTAGGTATATAGGATTGATCACCGCCCTTTCTGCAAGTTGTAGACCAACAGTTTTAACGAAAAGAGTGCCTGTGGCTGAGTGACTTGAAAACCCGCCGTCAGGAGTTTCGTTCCAACCTTATTGTACGTACCTATACTCTGTATAGAGAATATACAGTACTGAAGGGACCTTCCAGTCTCCCACAGAAATGTTTGATTTGTCTTATCGTTAAATCCCATTCCTACCTGTAAAAAGTGAAGCTACCTCCACCTTCCTTTCGTGAGTTCGAAACCCATTGTCGACTGATATCATCCAACTGATTCAAGAGAAACCTGTATACATAGTAGATCTCATTTCAGCGCCTAATCGGTTCAATTGCCAAACCAATTATGACGATTTAAGATAAGAGAACAATGAGAAACGTGTCATACAGGTTTCATAAGTGAAAATACAAAGAAAATACCAACAGAAAAAGTCAACAAGGTGCAACTTTCACTTGGCTTGAGTTAGAAGCGGTTCTAAGTGGTCAGCCCGTAAGCTAAGCACATAAACCTGAACCTGCACATGACTTATGCCATCTGTGGTCTGCTACTTCTCGTTTGGCATGAAGAAGCAAACACGTTGTGGAATTTTAAAGCAGCTAGGTAGGTATGAACCTAGACCTACACATCGTTCTCATATCCTTGACCGTTTGAATGATTGTAATCACGTTTTCATTAATTCAGCTCAACAAGATTTCACCCAAATTTAGTATGGCTATATGTTAATTAATCGATTAGGCTCCAGATAGACACTCGGTACTAACTATTTGCCCGAAGGTATCCAGATTTTTGGTAGGAACAAGGTGACTAAATGGTCGATACAAATTAGCAAGTTCATCACCCAATCATACATGGTACTTATATACCCTTAAAAAACTTGTGAACACTGGGATTCGAATTAGAGACCTCTCAAGAAAAGACAACGGTGGTACATTGGTACAATATCGGTCATATTGACTGTCCACAAATACCTATTCGAACAAAATCTTTCCGGGAGTCAGAGGGATCTTGGGGAGAATAGTTGTATCTAAGGTACTTAATGGGTACATAGCTATCGAATACACTTTGGTGGAATAAAAATATTGAAAGGCTGGAAGGTTGAGGGAAGGTTGAGTTGGTTTGAGGGGCCTAAGACTCAAAAATTTGTAATTACTTTAAAAGTAGGAAGATTTGAAAATTTTGAAACTGTATCAAGGGGTTACCTATTTGTATTTATATTTGGACCTTCTTTTTGCAGGAAGAGGACACAAGAAGAAGTACCTGAAGAAGCAAAACAAGCACCTTAAGCTGATTTTACTGATGATGCTGTTCAAGAACAAAGTCAAGATGTTCATGCACAAAATCCAAGTTCTCCTCCAGTTGAAGTTCCTTGGTATTGCAGTTGCCAACCTTCTCATCAACGTTGTCAGGTTCGTACCAACTTGGCCTTATTATAGTCTAGACTAGTCTAGAGCGTTAATAATAATAATAGCAGATGGTTGGGGGGACAAGCCCAGCAACTAGACCGTTTTCAAGAACTATCCATTGTGCTCAGCTGGCAGCACTACCAAATACCGCAGCTCCCCAGCCATCGAGTAAACATTGGGGACCTACAGTTTTAGGTGGGATCCGAACCACCACAGCCTCGATATACATTTCACTTGACATGCTGAACATATCAGTGGTGAATGCCGAGCAGAAAAACTTTTTGGTAGGATCGTGATCGAACCGGTGTGACCCGGCTCTCACTCCTCAAAAGTTGATCATTTAGTCCACTCGGCTATCGAGGCCGTTAGTCTAGAGCTTCACCTAACGCCTTTGGTGTAAATACTAGTGATCACCATCCTTCTGAGGAGATTACAACAGGTTGTAGATATTCGCCAAAAGCCCTTGAGAAGCTACATTATTACGTATGGTGACACCTTCACTTTGAATCTCTATTGAAAACGGAGGTCACGCGACTTAGAAGAGGAGGTCAAGTTCACGTCTCTCCGTCCGTCCATTCGTGCACAAATCAGCGCGAATCCCGTTCGAAATACAGATTTCATTAAATTTGGCATGAACTAATGTAATTTATCATGAATTGAGGTTGCTCAAAAATTACCCATTAGTGCCAGAAAATTACGTGATATTTCGTAGTGACCCAAAAAGTGTGTTCTTTGATTAATAGAGAAATTCATCGAAACTATAAGATAAGTCTTCGTACTAATCCGATTTTAGTAACTGCTAGTAGAATTTATGAATTAAAGAATATTCCGAACGTTCATGGGCAGGAATATAGGAAAATTCTTCAATAGAGTCCTGCGAGAAGACCTTGATTTCAATGCATAATTTTGGACTTTTTTAAAAATGCTTAATGTCACCCCTTTCTTGCAGGTTGTGGTTGGACCTGAAAAAGAAGAAACCCCATAAGGTCGTGTACTACGAAAACGCTCACCACCAACATCATTACGACCACGAACACATCCATGACGACGGCCACTCCAGCCACCCCGGAAGCCACTCGTAAGTCGTAACAATCCATATACCAATGGATCTTGTTCTTGTCTCCTAAAACAGAAGATCTATTTGATCGTTGATCCACTGCTGCATTTTTTCGCGCTCGACAATTTTTTTCCTTCGTTAAAAATTCAAAATTTAGCATCAGTAACGTCCTAAGGAGACAACCCAATTCATTACTACTTGCATAGGTACTATTATGGCCCGCCTTGGTTTAGTTGATACTTGTCAAAGTCTCACTCTAATGTCTAAGAAGACAGACACTATGCTTGAGAAGGAAGCAGAGTTCAGGCCTTTTAAAAACTCTAGCCTATTTATTTATAGAATTCTAAGAAGACCCAGCAGTTGTTTTTTCTCAAACAAAGTGTCTGTCTTCTCAGACATTAGAGTGAGACTTTGAGAAGTATCAACTAAACCAAGTCGGACCCGGCTATCTTTAGGGCTTAGACGCACTTAAAAATATTTCCGGCGATACAGCAAAAATGTAAGAACAATATAATTTTCCGACAAAAATAAGAATAAAATGTCTGTTTCCCCACTTTTCCTAATCTGATACAAGCGAACTAAATAGGGACCTACAGTTTAAGGCGGGCTCCGAACACTAAAATATACTGTTCCATTATTTATTAACCAAGATAAAGGTATGTATCTACACAAACCTAAGGCTGGATTTCACCACTTCTCTAAAGTATAATATAGTGTCTCCTATCGATCAGATTAACTTATCGTATGTTTAGCTTATGACATATGTGCAGTCTAATTCCCCATCATTTCTTTTCTATCCTAGGCATTATTCTCACCATGAAGAAGAGTACGGTGGTGGCCCCTGGCCGTGGTCCAGGTCGTACATCGAGAAGCAGTCTGAACAAGCCTTCCAAGCGGTCAACGGGCAGAACAAGCCGAACCTAGGTGCCCATAACGTTGTCTACCTGAAGGCCAGGCCCAGCCGATGAGACGTATCCTACCTTCTCTAATTTTTAATAATTTATTATTTATTTGAACTGAACCATGCTCAGATTTGTTAGGGTGTTAATAAATATTTTAATTGAACGTGTTGTTTTTTGTAATATATATTATCTAACCTTTCTATGGATAATCCAGAGGGAACAACTAAGGTCTGACCCAAAGTAGGTCAACCTTCGCTTACTTAGTAACCTTGACAAGTGCAATGGAACAGCTTTTGTATTATTACTGCTGATGTTGGATTAATATGTGAAGAGATTTTTAACGCAGGTCAGCAACACGTACCGTGTAAGAAGTCAGTGTAAAACTAAAACCGCTAAAACTGACTACCTACCTACAGTCCTATTAAAATTCCTGCAAATAATTGTGTATACTATGTTCTCTGCTTATATGCGAAACCATGTTGAACACTTTTTACTTTACCTGTATACGAAGTATACGGAAGGTAAAGTATTGTATTCGTGCGGGCCAATTTTCGGCAAACCTCAACTTTGAACCGTCATTGCTCCCAGACCTCAAAAGCGACTGAAACTTGCATATTATACATTTCGGAAACGTCAATTCCTTCGGAATATGAAAAACATCTCACTTTTTTCCTCCGAAGAAAAGTTTGCCCACAGGAATTTTTAGAAGAGGTCAGGTACTCCGTGTCAGTATGTATGTGTGTGTATATGTAGCTAGCTAGCTAGCTATGTATGTGGCATTGACTTGGACGGCCCACTTTTCAACCGATTTTCTTCAAAATCGGTAGTGACCATTCTAAAATTGGAAGAAATCAGAATCCGGAAGCCCAGTTTCCCCCCTTTAAAATTAAGGGGGGTTACCCCCCAAAAACTCCCCCAAAAGGTAGAAAAAAAATATTTGCTTAAAATCGGCTCCAACAATTTTGATCAAATTTGAGGCCATTATAGAACAAATAATTAAAAATCCAATGATACCACCCACTACCCCCGCATACCTCCCTGGAAGGGGGGAAGTCCCCCCTGGACCTGTAAAAGGGTGAAATCAGTGGATTCAGTTGTTTGTGGTATACGAGTAGTTCTGGATAGGACACATGACAACCGCCATACCCGTCACAAATGGTATATGGCTTATCTCAAGCCCCCCCCCCCCCCTTATGGGGGGAGTTTTGGTTACTTTCCAAAGTACGTTGTATGGGGTATCAAAATGCTCGGGGAAACGTTCTGAGGCAATTTATTTTGTCAAAAAGTTTTCCCCAGCTTCCCCAACCGCCCCACCTCCTTTTAGGGGGTAGTTTTGGGTGGTTGCCGAAGTACGTCGTGTGGGGTCTCTAAGTACTCGGGGGAACATTCTGGTGCTATTCCTTTCGTCAAAAAGTTTATCCGTCCACAATCATTTAACCAAGGGACGCTAATAACCAGGTAAAGTTTTGTCCCACCGTGTCGTACCACTTGTTATTGTAGGATAAAAGTCTACTCCGTTCGTGTTCGGGAATGTTCCCTCCTGCTTCAACAGGAACACCTCTGTCTGTTCATTCCTCTGTCGACCAGTGTGACTGTTACAGCTTTTTCCTATGTTCCAAGGTATTTAATTTTTTTCCTGGATATGTTTTGTCCCGAGGTATGTGGATAGCGTCAGGTATGAGTAGGTATATTTAATATGAATTTACGTGCAAGAAAAAATTGATTAACACATTGAGTACCATGCTATTCAAATATGAACCACGGTGATGTTTCGTACGGGTCCTGCCACATTGGCGAAGAATAATCCGTATAGAAATATATGTAATTTAAGGGTCCACTAGGTATACCTGCCGGTGCATTTTTTGCCGCCCATAAGATTAACATTGCGAGCGGTGATTCATTTTCAAGGTTTACCCTTGGTAGGAAAGACACAAACTTTTGCCTGTACCTAGCCCTAACAATGTTCTAAATAAATAAATAAATAAATAAATAATGTATTAAAGTCAGACACAACAACTACAGAGTTAATAATAGTGCTGACTTACTGACTTACTTCTAGGGAGTGTTCGAAGCAGATTTCCCATTTTTTTTTACTGGTTTTCGAGATACAGCACTTTTCATGAGGTATGCGATGCTAGCATTTGCAAAACAGTTGTAATAAAAGAAACCAGTGAGAAATTGGGAAATCTGCTTCAAACACTCCCTAGAACATTGTTAGGGCTAGGTACAGGGAAAAGTTGGTGTCTTTCCAACCAAGGGTAAACCTTGAAAATGAATCACCGCTCGCAATGTTAATCTTATGGGTGGCAAAAAATGCACCGTCAGGTATAGCGTCCTCTTATTTAGGTACTTGTCAATATTCCTAATATGTTTTTAAGTTGTGACGGAAAGAAGGCATTATGTTATGGGTGGGATCAACAAAGAATAAACAAGAGGTTTACATGCCAGCTCGTAAGTTAAGCATTGATTGTGACTCCCCAGAGCATCACAGGCTATTTATGGCGTTACGGATGTTTTCGTGGTGATTCATACATGAATCAGAAATCGTTAACGGAAGTTTTCTCAAAATCAGCACTCAATAATGTGTTAAGACAGGAGATACAGTGTTATGGTTTGCATTGTTTATTGTATTTATATCTAGCTACCTGGATGCAGCTCTATATAAGCAGGTATTGGTAGGTAATCAACGCCAACTTCAACCTTTTTTGGACAAAAACGTAAAAATTGTACCTAACTAGGTACCTACCTACCTATCTATCTTCTTATAAAGATTCCACGGGGGGGATTTTATCACTTCTTATCTATTAGGTTGACCATCAATTCAAGGATCAGGGAAAATCTGAATTCTTAAAATATTTGAGTTTCTTATACAGTACAATTTTTTCTTTGAGCAAAATAATTTTTTTTGCCGACAAAAAAAATCTTTTACCGACTCCCTAAGCGTTCTGGCCACGACACTGAGTACTGGTAACCTACATACCTATCCAAAAACTTAAACCTAGGTACCAGCCTATCCTACTTAAACCTATGTACCTACCTAATTCTTATCCAAAGTATACATCGTCACCATACGTATCTTTATAGGGAAGGCTGATAGGTTTATCTGCTGGAATCTTTGGCTCTACCTATTTAATGTATCGTTTAACAGGGCGGAGGAGATGATCGATTTATAATAAGAAGAAATACGATTAATTTCAACGGATTTCTTGAGAGTGACACCAACTCGGATTCTGAGATCACACAGCAAGGAGTCAAAGAAGCCTACGTAAGTGTTGCCATCGCTATTATGTAGCCAGCTCAGCTGATCCTATGGGTGTATGGGGAAGGGTGGTAGCAAGTGCGCCCGCAGGGGGGGGGGGGGGCAGGCCCCCCTGGAATCCCAAAAATACTAATTACGAGTAGGTACTATGTTCAATCTGATCAACTTTAAAATCGAACATATAGGGTGTTAAAAAATATTGGTCAGGTTGCCCCCGCCCCTGAATTTTTTCCTGCGGGCGCCCATGGGTGGTAGAGTCCATTGTGTGGGCACCAGCACTGCTGAAGGCTGCTTTCCTGGGCCAGAGTGTATCATGGTGTATCTGAGACACTATATATGAGTGAAGTTTTTGCGTCATATATGATAAATTTTGTTAGACCCTATACGACACTAGTAATCAACATGCACGGCAGTGCATGCAGCCAAGTTTTAAAGAAAAAAAAAACGCGACAAAGCCTCGAGCACTGCCAGCATGTTATACAGGAACCAGAGTTGTGCACTTTTCGTGCCTCTCTACAGGAGGCAAGGGGGCGTGGCTCGAACAGTGGGTACCCTTTTCCTGTAGTAGGGTCGCACGGGACCTCCTAAATGAAATTTCAAACTTCTACGTCCAACCGTACCTGAGCAGTGACATCCCAAACTTAGCTGTTTTTGAGGGTCACTCACTGACTCACTGACTCACTGACTCACTCACTCACTGACTCACCTATACAAATTATTAGCATGTTCCAGCAGTGCGATAGAGCTGAAACTCAGCACACTTGTAGGTACCATCCCGTGGACACCCAGAAAAATCGCAAACCCGAAGTACCTTCAGTATTATAGGTTCAGGTTCGATTCAAAGTTCCCATACTAACTTATGGCAGATATTTACAAAACAAATACTGCCTCCAGCTCCTTGTCCTAACAATAAATACCTACCTATACCTACCTACAATGTTGTGAAATGTGGATATGTCTCCTTGTTCTTTTCAGGTACGATTACGTACTACTTTCAGGTATCAGGTACAAGAAGGTGCTATATTTTCAGGAATGGGAAGGTAATTTGTGTAGATTCGTCAGGCAACTTACTTTCAGGTACGAGTAGGTACATTTCAGGTACGGGATAATAATTTGTGTAGATTTGACAGGGAACTGGTTTTCAGGTACTTTCCAGGTATGGCAAGGTATTTTGACTCCATTCGACAGTCAACTTGTTATCAGGTACGATTAGGTACATTTCAGGTATGGGAAGGTAATTTGTGGAGATTCGACAGGGAACTCATTTTCAGGTACGAGTAGGTACTTTTCAGGTATTTCAGGTATGAGATTGGTAATTTTTGTATGGTTGACAGGGAACTGGTTTTCAGGTACTGGTATAGGTACTTTCCAGGTTTGGCAAGAAAACTTGAGTCCATTCGACAGCCAATTGATGTTTTACCTACTGGTAGAAACTATTGTACCACCTTACAAAAATTATATGATATCCGACCAAAAACACTCCGTGTAAAAAACACAGCCAAGTTTATAACCCTCCAAAAATTAGCCTAACTCAACAGCCCTTAAAAGGGTTTGATATAAAAAATGTTGGCCAAGTTCTCCACATTCCAGCTATCACTTGGCCCCCAAAATTAGTGATATCACTTATTACAGGGCCAAGTCCTTGGCGCGAATCACAAGGATGTTGGCGACATATTTTGTCATATACCTGCTTTCCAATACCCCCGGACCGCAGCCCCCATCCAACCTTAAAGCCTGTGTCGATGACCGGCTGTGACGCTTACGTGATTTGCGCCAAGGACTTGGCCCTGTAATAAGTGATATCACTAATTTTGGGGGCCAAGTGATAGCTGGAATGTGGAGAACTTGGCCAACATTTTTTATATCAAACCCTTTTAAGGGCTGTTGAGTTAGGCTAATTTTTGGAGGGTTATAAACTTGGCTGTGTTTTTTACACGGAGTGTTTTTGGTCGGATATACTAGACCGGGGGCCCACGGAGTCTGTTCCTGACGTAGGGGAGGAAAAGGTTTGAGCCCGTGGAGTGATGGGGAGGCTCTGGTAGTTTCAGGAAACCTGAGTCTTACTGTCCGCCGTTGGGGCTTTTGGGGGCTACAAATTTTTTAAATCGTGGAATTTTCGGAAAAATCTGACGAAAGGGAGGACGAAAAATTTTACCTTCAGAAGATAGGGGGCATGCTCTAGTATATAAAAATAAGGAAATAAGACACTTCCGTTGGGGCTTTCTACCCTTAAGACGCAATAAAAAATCGGTGGAGACCGGAAAAATCTGACGAACGAGTGGATAAAAAATTTCACCTTCAGAAGATAGGAAGCATGCCCCAGTATAGAAAAATAAAAAAATAAGACAATTTGGTTGGGGATTTCATCCCTTAAGACGGGGTTGACTCAGACTCAGGTTTCCTGAAACTACCAGAGACTCCCCATCGCTCCATGGGCTCAATCCTTTTCCTCCCCTTCATCAGGAACAGTCCCCGTGGGCCCCCAGAGTATACTTACCTTAGCTAACAAGTCTATACGTAGGTACCTATTCGATATTTGAATCCCAACTAAATTCGTCCCTTTTTTAGCGGTCACGTTATACCAGGCTGAAAATGGAAGAAGCTCTGAATGTTTCGACTTCTTTCAAGCTGTCCAAAAATAGAGCCGAAAGGCCTCGGCTCTACTGGCGCTTCAAACCTAGGTCGAAACCTATGATGGCTCTATCACAGCTGCTTGGTACACTGAGAGAAATCACCAACAGGAATCGCCCTGTTGACGGAATCCTGTTGTGATTCCGAAATTGGCCCCGTTGATCGAACGAAATCGGTCCTGTTAGAGCGTTTTCAACAGGGTTTTCGTTTTCCCTGTTGTCGAGAGAGGGGTTTCCTTTTTTTGCAACAGGGAAATTTTTCAACAGAATGGCCCTGTCACAATTATGAGTTTCTCTCCCTGTTGGTTTCACATCCCTGATGACGCGACAGGGATTGGCCATGTTGGATATGAGGATCAGAATCCTTGTTGGTTGAAGTAATTAACCTAGTTGGGTACGTCTGAATTGGTCTAGTTGGAAATAAGGTTACGACCATGTTGGTGTTACGATTATATTCCTAGTTCAGTCTACGAGACTGCCTCATTGGGGTTAGTGAAGAAGCATTTGACGTAATAATAAATATAAAGTTAAGCCTAGTTGGGAATATCTGGAATGGTCTCGTTGGAAATAAGGGTTACGCTCCGATGTTGGTGTACTACTATTTATTCTAGTTCAGTGACTGAAACTGCCCCGTTGGGATTGGTGAAAGAGCATTTGGCGGGATATTTGAAATAGTTTGAGACGAAATTGGTGACATGATGGGTTTACTATATAATCAGAAGATATTAGGTAGTGAGTCATCACAGATGCTTCAAAAATTATATATGAGCAAGTTTCTAAACATATTTTCATCAATTTTGAAAGCTACCATAAGTTTGAAAATAAAATAAGAACATTATATAATATCTGCTGCACTGCGGAGTAACATACAAATACAGCCATAAGATTTTCTCCATATACCTAATGTAATCCATGTTTATATGTCCGTTATGCCAGTGTGGCTTCTTCCCCACAATTCTTCACTTATTATGTGAGACTAAGGGAGAGGTCAGTTGTAATGCAGAAAGTTCATTGTATAAATGCAGCTTCAAAACCACTTTATGGGGCTACGACATATCCATTTTTCCAAAATTGTGGAAGTTGAGATTTCGAGTTGGCTCAGTTTTGGTTTTTTGGGAAAAGTAAGGGCACTTTAGTTACCATTTTATGGGGCTACGACGTCAGTGGCGTATCCATTTTTCCAAAATTTCGAAACTTCAGATTTCGAGTTGGCTCAGTTTTGTTTTTTTGGGAAAAGTAAGGGCACTTTCGTTACCATTTTATGGGGCTACGACGTCAGTGGCGTATCCATTTTTCCAAAATTTCGAAACTTGAGATTTCGAGTTGGCTCAGTTTTGGTTTTTTGGGAAAAGTAAGGGCACTTTAGTTACCATTTTATGGGGCTACGACGTCAGTGGCGTATCCATTTTTCCAAAATTTCGAAACTTGAGATTTCGAGTTGGCTCAGTTTTGGTTTTTTGGGAAAAGTAAGGGCACTTTAGTTACCATTTTATGGGGCTACGACGTCAGTGGCGTATCCATTTTTCCAAAATTTCGAAACTTGAGATTTCGAGTTGGCTCAGTTTTGGTTTTTTCGGAAAAGTAAGGGCACTTTAGTTACCATTTTATGGGACTGCGACAACAGTGGCGTATCCATTTTCCGAAAATTTGAAACTTGAGATTTTGTGTTGGTTCAGTTTAAGTTTTTGGGAGAAAGTAAGGGCACTTTGATTACCATTGTCAGCTATGCCGATTCCAATGGTGTAAGCCATAGTTGTGTTAAGTGAATTACTCATGCAAAAATAACGTATTAGTTTTTTATTTCCGCAAGTCTGAAAGTGTAAGATCGATAACCCTGTTCAGTGAACAGGTACTCAACAAAACGTTGTCACATCCCCAACAAGATAGCCGGCCCATAATTTACCGAACAATATACCCTAACGTACCAACAGAGGTAACTGGACCCTGTTCAGGCAGCTGGGTGTCTAGTTAAAAATTTGTTAACTCTGTTCAAAGAACATGTGTGTTTGAAAATACCAACAGGGAACCTCACCTAATTTACAGGAGAGGATGCTCTCATGCCTCAAAAGGACTTACTTCCTGTTGAGTTAGGAGAGTATCTTGTTAAATTTTCGTGGCTCCTCTTCATCCAACAGGTATCCAACTGGAATGTGTCATAATCCAAACAGGGCACTCAACCTCTTTGAGCCGAACAAAATGCCCTCTTGTCTGAACAGGGATTCAACAGGGACCCTAAAGTCCCTGTTGAGAAACGCTATTGTCCCTGTTAAGAGTCGGGTAACTAATATCTCCAACGGAAAAATACTCCTGAACCAACAAAGTTCAAATGCGCGCGCATCCGACCGTTTGGCCATGACGCCATTTCGCCAGAGGGATCCTTGAGGCTCACACGGTTCAAATGGCGGCCCAGTTGCTGCAATCTTGGGGATTTGAAGAATACGCACAGACGCTACTTGGTAAGTGAATTATTTTATTCCATTATTTATGAACTTGTCCACAATTCAACAATACCTACTTGCAGTCCTGCAAACAAATTATTGTCCTTATTTATTACAATGTTTCCTAGGCTGTACCAAAGCTTGAGTTAGAAGTTGATGGGCATTTTGATATTTTCTATGTCCCTAAAATAATTATATAGTACCTAGAGCCCGTCAAATGCCATTTTACCTCGATTGTTGCTGTAGGTACATACGTATGTATCTCTAGGTATTTCATTAGAATTTGTATGTAAGGAGTCATTTCAGATTTAGGGCCAGGTTATAGGAAACGGCGAGTGTGTTGTGTCAAGGCCACTCCCTAGTGCACTTGCTCACCTGCTAGGTGTGATTAAGTGTATATCTGTGTTCTTTCCAAGGTTTTTTTTAGCTACAATCCCTGGTTGGGGTCCGGGAAAGGGGACACCGAAATTTTTCTAAGTTTTTTCGTCAAAGGGTGTTTTTGAGATTTTCATTTCATTAGACGTTTCAAGCCATCCTGAGTCCAAAAAAACTAATTTTCATTTTTCGAAAAACTTAGAAAAATTTCGGTGTCCCCTTTCCAAAAACAAAAAAAAAATTAAATAAATTTATAAATTTTTTTCTCAGGATGGTTCAAAACGCATAAATAAGTGAAATTCCTTTTTTGGCAAAACATTCGGCCCATTTCGTGATCCAATTCCCTTCACCCTGACCTTTTTAAAATAACAAGAGATATTCATCCATCATTCTTATATAGTGACGGTTTTCTGTTTCTTTAGAGCACGGTTTCGAAGATTGTGATACCCTAGTTCTTTTAGAAGAGCCTAACCTGCGTGAAATTCTACCGATGGCCCCCTACGCACGGAGACTCCTTCTTCTGTCCAAAATAAGACAACTGCAGAAAGTATGTTGTTTCCTCCTGTTTTTACCGTCACAAATGCTATTACTTAATACTTTCTCGATAGCCAAATTCAAAATTTTTATACCTATTGATAGGTATTTTAGGTTTCTCATGATCATGGGGGTACCCTGAGTCGAAAAAGTGGTTTCTGGGAAATTTCATTCCATCCGTTAGTCCACCCATTATTTGCTCTAGTGCGTTCACCATTCATACGACATGTCTTACTTTCGTTTATGAAAAAACTTAGCGTAACACAAGTTATTGAGAAGAAGTGGTTAAAAAATTCCTGGCACGTCAGGATTTGAAAGTTTTCACTGATATTTCACGTTTTAGATCACGCAAATGTTTCCCTAGAAAATTTGTATATAAGAGTTAACAGTGATAGTTCTGAACGACCATCATCACTATCACGGTTTCTGAGAATAAAACTTACAAACATGTTATTTTTGTCAACAGGATAATTCTGAAGCAGTTTCCTCACCACAGCCGTCTTTATCACCAGCTGCTTGTCCATCCACTTCGACCACAACAACTGATCAAGTGGGCGAGGTAATCGACTTGGAGGACCTATTCACTTTGGGGCCCCCTTACAATGTGCACTCTGCGTTAAGGGAGGACACCGCTTATGGCCCGATCCTCTCCAAGAAGGCAACAAGTGGTATCAAGCTCGACGGAAAAGACCGTAGCAGGTGTGTAAGAAACATTACAACGAAACGATGAAGGTCCTACCGAAGCTGACGATGTCGCTACCCATAAGATTAATATTAGGAGCTTAAAGTCATTTTTCAGCTTTAGCCTTGGCTGAAAAGACTCAAAATTTCACCAGAACGTAGCCTTACCATAGAAGATTTCTAAGGTTACGTTTGGGCAAAATTTGGAGACTCTCAGACCAAGGGTAAAGCTGAAAAATGTATTTTAGCTCCTAGTGTTCATCTTATGGGTGGCAGAGATGCAACGTCAGCTTCGGTGGCACCTTAATTTAGACACCTTTTAATTTGAAATAAAGCGTCAAAAAGTTGCATATCATAGCATGTTTAACCAATATTGATGCATACAGCCTCGATAGCCGGGTGGTCTAGATGGTTCCTTAGATGGACTGAGAGCCGGGTCACACCGGTTCGATCCCAGTCCCATCGAAAAGTTTTTCTGATCGGCATTCACCTCTGATATTAAGTTCAAAATTTCAAGTGAAATGTATATCGAGGCTGTGGTGGTTCGGAACCCACCTAAAACTGTAGGTCCCCATCGTGTACTGCACGATGGCTGGGGAGCTGGTATTTGGTAGTGCTGCCAGCTGAGCAGAATGGATAATTCTCGAAATGGTCTAGTTGCTGGGCTTGTCCCCCCCACCCCTCATAATAATAATAATATTGATGCACATTTGTGCATATTTTAAGGTAGTTTTCTGTATATTTGCGTACATATTTTGTCGATTTTCATGGCATCATAATCCAAACCCTGCATATCACCCACTGCTAAATATTATATTTTTATTATTATTTTCAGGCTCGTGCTTGACATTGTTGCTTACGAGTACTCCCGCCAGTTAAACAAGTGGCACTCGCTTCCATCCTCTACATGGCAACAGTGGGCAGCAGCAATAAAGAAAGTCTTCCCAACGGAGTCCGAATCTGCTTACTTTAGTCCGGCTACGGCAACCACCGAGGCTAGTGGAAAATTAGTCCGGAAGTGGCACAATTACCGTAGTGATCTGAAGAAATCGGGAGTCCTAGAACCCCCGACCCCCGAACGCCGACAACGGGATTCGTCAACCAGCAGTGAGGGATCTGATAGAAAACGTCGACGCCGAGTGCCATTGGGCGGAGGCGGTGAAGTTGAAGGGACGACCAACAGCATTCTCGAAGACGAGGGGCTCATCTTTCTCAGGGGGAGCACAAGACCACTGGACCTGGTAGAGCATCATTGGAAAAACACATACTCTGCTCGGCAGAAGCTCTTGCGCCCACCAAAAGCACTCGAATACGAGGATTATTTCGAACAGTTTCCAGCGGCTGCACAACCTGAGGGGTGGAAACTGGTAAGTGCAAATTTGTGGGTGTTTTCTATACTACAATCCTAAATGAATGTAATATACCACTAAGATGAATATCTATATAAGGAACCTTCACACTTGCTCCAGTATATAAATGAAAGGACAATCATGCGAACAGTTCTCAGCAGGAAGTATACAGCTAAAACATACCTAGGTACCTACTGTTGTGACTACATTTTTCAATTTCCCATTTTTCTTTTTCCAGTTGTGCCTTGACTTTGCTGTTGGACATCCAAATCAGGCTGGTGCACTCTACTCAGCCTACCCTGCATTCAAGGAGAAGGTTCTATCGCTGGCCCGTGCGAGGTTAGACTATGGGCCTCAGAAAGATATAACCACTTTCCTTCAGGTGGCTGCCCGTAAGTAATTGTTTCAAATACAAATTGGAATAAACTAGATGGAAGATGTAAAGAGACCCAAGTGTTTAGAGTCCGTTAAGGCTGAAAATTTAGTTGGTTTGTTTACGTTTTTTCCCTGACATTTTCAGAGAAAACTATTGCTTATTTATTTGTTCTGAAATATAATATGCCTTCTTAGCGTAACAACTTAGCAGGTTACGTTGGGTTTTTTTCGATAAAGTGATTTTTGACAATTTTTTGTGTGCCGAAAATCACTAAAAAAAACGCAACGTAACCTGCTAAGTTGTGACGCTAAGAAGGCATATTATATTTCAGAACAAATAAATATAAATATTTTCCTCGGAAAAATGTCATTAAAATTCATTCTGCTGCCACTTGAATTGTCGGCCTTAAGTTTTAAGAACCTAAAATAAAATAAAATCAAAATGTTTTGGTTACAACAAAGCCAGTTTAAATAATTAAAATGGAGGTAGAAAGTTAATTACTGGAGAATCTTGAAAACATTGAAAGAAAAGAAGTATTTACTTAATGATGTTCTGTGTTACTTAATCTTACCTCTAAACTATTAGAATTCCTCCCTCCATTTTAATCAAAGAAACTTTCTTTGTTGTAACAATACAAGTGCTAAGTTATTTTAATTCCTAATAACCGAGATCTCACCTAGAATTCTTGCATTTTTAGATAATTATTCATGTTTCTAAATTGATTTTTCTTGTCTTTTACAGTGGGAGAGGATGCTTCAGATTTCGCCGCAGTTGGTCTGGTGAACCTTTTATTGGAGTACGGCACGACGGTGAGGACGACACGAGGAAAGGAGAGCCACACCTGGAGGCCGGCTCGTGCAGAGTCATTGGAAGGAGTTATTACAGTCCGGGGGCTCGAGATCACTAACTCTGTTGTCCTGGAAGAGCGGAAAGCGAAATTGGCGTCACACGGCCTGAAGGCTGTGCAACCGTTCCTCCGGGGCAACGGAGTACAGGGGGCTTGCTCCTCTTACGATCTCATCATCTGCGATCAGGTGTCTTACACGTTCGACAATTTCAAAGAAGGCCTGCGTGCTCTCTTTGAAGCATTGTGGGCGCTTCAGGCCAGCTATCCCCCAGAGTCAGCACCAGTATGGTATATCATCCAAAGGGCCGTGTACGGCATCGTTAGCGATTTTGACTCGCCGAGTTCTAGCAGCCGCCAGCTGCTAGAAGAACTTGAAAGAGTGGTACTAGTATGAAGTGTCCAAAATGCTCACGATGCCTACCGACCCTCAGTTCCTACCGCACTCACTACTTGTTGGGACCATGCGGAATGAACTCAATCTGTACCATACCGTGTCCTGACTGTGGGAGGGTTTTCAGTGCCTGGAACTCTGTATACAAACATCACAAAAGAGAGCACGTAGGCCAAGCTTCTAAAAAACCTGTTACTGTAAATTGTCAACAAACAGGGGTGATACAAGAACAGCCAACTAACTCGCTTGTGCCTGCCAGGCCTCAGGTGGTTTCTCTTGACAATTTCATGTTGCAGTTAGCCGCTAGATATTATGGAAACAAAGGTCTAACTCGAAATGTTGTCAGTGAGGTGTTTTCTAATTTCCGAGATCTTATTGATCAGTCATTGTTACCCATGATACATTCACATTACGAAAGTAATGGGGTGACAAAGGAAAGTTTTAGCTCTATGTCATCCACGATTACTTCTGTAATGAATCAGTACAGTTCTGAGTTTCATATGATGAATCGGTTCCGGAGCTTGAAAACATTAATAGATCCAAAGTCATATGATGTTGGAACTCGTCCTGATTTCATTAAAAAAAATGGTTTGAAACTATACAGCACTATTAAATGTGCAGCACAAAGAATTCCTTTAAAAGAAGTCTTCCTTGGAATGTTCAGTTTGAAGGGCGTCCTTAAGTCCACCATATCATACATGTCTAAACTCAATGACGAATCAAGTGACATACAAAACTTTGTCCAAGGCTCGTTTTGGCGAAGCAGATTATCGATGAATCCAGGAAAAATAATAATACCTTATTTCCTTTTTTTTGATGATTTTGAAAGTGGCAATGCATTGGGAAGTCACTCTGGCATCCACAAGCTAGGGGCAGTCTATATATCATTTCCCTGTTTAGCTGTTGACTTTTTATCTGGTACTTCTGTCTCACAATCTGGGCTGAATAAAATTATTCTGGCAGCACTGTTTCATTCATCGGATCGGTCACAGTTTGGAAATGAAGCAATTTTGAGACCAATTATAGATGACATGAATGAACTTAGTAGTGTCGGGATCAATTTTGAACTATCTGATTTTACCGGGACAGTTTACTTTGAACTGGGTTTAGTGTTAGGTGACAATTTAGGGATCCATTCCCTGTGTGGTTTCGTTGAGAGCTTCTCAGCGAATAGGTGCTGTCGCACATGCCGAGTCGATAAAAATGAGCTTAGCACTTCCATTACTGAAAACTCTGAGCTGCTGCGGGACATATCAAATTACAGGTTCGATCTTGACACGGGAAATGCCGCCGCGACAGGTGTCAAAGAAAGAAGTGTATGGTTTCACCTTAATAATTTTGATTTGTTCCGCCAGCTTGGGGTCGATATAATGCACGATGTCTTTGAAGGCTGTGGGAAGTATGTCATGGGGTTAATAATGAAGAAATATGTTGTTGACCTTGCGTACTTTACTATGGATGAGTTCAACGACCGATTGCAAGCATTTAGCTTTGGTCCTGACACTTCTGCCAAGCCGGTTGCAATGTCTCATGACCGTATCAGGCAAAAAGTCATACGACAGACTGCCTCAGGAGTGGCCAACCTAATTAGGTACTTTGGGTTACTTATTGGGGACAGGGTTTTTGAAAAAACGGACGGCCAAGGTGATGAGTACTGGTCCCTTTACACGGCGCTGTTTACGTTAGTCGATGAACTCATGAAAAGGTCATTCCCTCCAAGTTTCTCTGAATACGCAGCGGTGTTGATTTCAGAATTCAATGAATTGTACCTGAAACTTAGTGAGAGCAATAAACTCCAGCCTAAGTTCCATTTTTTGGTGCACTACCCTAGAGCCATTTTAAACTTTGGCCCACTTTCATTGCTCTCATCAATGAGATTTGAAGCAAAACACCGTGTCCTTAAGACTGCTGCTAACCTCTCGGCTAGTAGAGTGAATGTTACTGCCACTTTAGCCAAAAAACATCAACTACTCTTAAATAGGCTATTCGTAGAAGGCGGTTATAGTGACCCTTTGAAGGTTGTGATTCATGACTCAATTTCATTCAACTACGAATCGTATGCAACTGTTCTAATCCATTTAGACATTAAGGGTGACCGAAAATCAGGACGTATAGCTCAGTCAGCATCCTTTTACAGTCATATTTACCGTAAGGGCACTGTCATTGTAACTCACTCGTCCAATGATCGTCTTTATTTCATGAAGATCACAGATATTCTCTATTTTGAACTTCAACAATTAATTTTTGTTGGCACCCCATTCGAAAATGTTTGTTTTGACGAGCAGTATTTGGCGTACGAGGTCACTGTTCCCCACGGACCTCAAATGGCTATATTTCATAAGAAACTGCGGTTTCAATCACCATGTAATTATGTAATCCTACCTAATGGCAAACAGTATGTTACTGTTCGCCATTGGTAATTAGGTACCTAGCCAACTGAATACCAGTAGGTACATATAATTACATACTTGATATTATGTAACTTTATAAATGTCCTACCAATGCTGACGATGCATCTCTGCCACCCATAAGATTAACATTAGGAACTAAATTCATTTTTCAGCTTTACCCTTGGTTGGAGAGACAGAGAGATTCTAGAGTAAAAACTTGAGTCTCTCTAGTGAAGGGTAAAGCTGAAAAATGACTTTCAGTTCCTAATGTTAATCTGATGGGAGGCAGAGATGCATCGTCAGCATTGGTTCTTAATATTTTTTATTTAAAATGTAACAGGCTATGACTAAGATAACAATTGAAATCTCAGGTGTTGTTTAAGACGATTGACCACCCTGTGATAGCTAGATATAGCAAGGTATTGGGATTGAACTGACCACTTTTTGATCATCAGTCACCTGCTCTACCACTAAGCTACTTTCAATCCACGAATTTCGAGTCTTAAAATTTTTATCGCCTATTTGAAAAAGGTGTGGTAAAGTTGCTTAGTGGTTACGCAAATGACCAACAGTCATAAAGGAGTCAGTTCGATCCCTACCTATTTGCAGTATGTTTTCTTGGTGATGACCTTTGGTGTAAATAGCACAACTTCATTTTTGTATTTAACTTTTTTAATTCATCATTGACTTAACGAGGACCTTTAGCTATATAAGTTCTCTCTCGTTTGCTTCATTAGACATGTACCTTTATTTAATATCTTTTTTACTTTACCTGTATACGGAGTATACGTAAGGTAAAGTATTGTATTCGTGCGGGCCAATTTTCGGCAAACCTCAACTTTGAACCGTCATTGCTCCCAGACCTCAAAAGCGATTGAAACTTGCATATACATTTTGGAAACGTCCATTCCTTCGGAATATGAAAACCATCTCACTTTTTTCCTCCGACGAAAAGTTTGCCCACAGGAATTTTTAGAAGAGGTCAGGTACTCCGTGTCAGTACGTATGTATGTATGTATGTATGTATGTATGTATGTATGTAGCTAGCTATGTATGTGGCATTGACCTGGACGGCGCACTTTTCAACCGATTTTATTCAAAATCGGTAGTGACCTTTCTAAAATTGGAAGAAATCAGAATCCGGAAGTTCAGTTTCCCCCCTTTAAAATTAAGGGGGGTTACCCCCCCAAAACTCCCCCAAAAGGTAGAAAAAAAATATTTGCTCAAAATCGGCTCTAACGATTTTGATCAAATTTTGGACTATTATAGAACAAATAATTACGAATCCAATGATACCACCCACTACCCCCGCATAACTCCCTGGAAGGGGGGAAGTCCCCCCTGAACCTGTAAAAGGGTGAAATCAGTGGATTCAGTTGTTTGTGGTATATGAGTAGTTCTGGATATGACACGTGACAACGGCCATACTCGTCACAAATGGTATATGGCTTATTTCGAGCCTCCCCCTCCCCCCCCCCCAGGGAGGGGGGCAATTTTGAGTGACTTTTAAAGTGCGGCTTATGGGGTCTCAAACTGTTCGGGGGAACGTTGTGAAGCAATTTTTTGTATCAAAAAGTTTTTCTGAACGTATCCAAGCACCCCACCCCCTAAGGGGAGTAGATTTGAGTGGTTTGTGAAATATGGGTTGTGTGGGCTCAAAATGATCGGGAGATCGTTCTGAGGCAATATATTTGGTCAAAATGTTTTTTCGTCACCCCCCCCCCCCCTTATGGGGGGAGTTTTGGTTACTTTCCAAAGTACGTTGTATGGGGTATCAAAATGCTCGGGGAAACGTTCTGAGGCAATTTATTTTGTCAAAAAGTTTTTCCGAGCTTCCCCAACCACCTCACCTCGTTTTAGGGGGTAGTTTTGGGTGGTTGCCATAGTACGTCGTGTGGGGTCTCTAAGTACTCGGGGGAACATTCTGGGGCCATTCCTTTCGTCAAAAAGTTTTTCCGTCTCCAATCATTTAACCAAGGGTTTTTTCTAGGAATCACGCAAGTAAGCAGGTAAAGTTTTGTCCGACCGTGTCGTACCGCTTGTTAATTTAGTATTGACTTAATCTAGCACGTAAGTTCTCTCTCAGTTACTCATTTGGTCGTATAACTAATATAGAAATTGACTATTGTACTCATAATAATGCATATTCGTGTTATTCCAGCTTCCTGCGGGTTCCTGTGCTCTGCAGGTGGTTTCCTTCCGAAGCTCAGAGGTGGGGAACGGGAGAGGTGGGGTAACCCCCCCCCCCCCCCCAACCCGCTGGGTTTCGGGAGGCAGAATCACCTGAATTGCAACAGGGCAACCGTAATAAGACGAACAGGGATGATCAACTAGAACGAACAGGGAGGGTAGTAGGAGGAACAGGGAGGATCTACTAGAAGGAACAGGGAGGGTAGTAGGAGGAACAGGGAGGATCTACTAGAAGGAACAGGGAGGGTAGTAGGAGGAACAGGGATGATCAACTACAACGAACAGGGAGTGATAGTAAGAGGAACAGGGATGATCAACTAGAAGGAACAGGGAGTGGTAGTTAGAGGAACAGGGATGATCACCTAGAAGGAACAGGGAGTGATAGTAGGAGAAACAGGGAAAATCAGTTAGAAAGAACAGGGAAGGGTACTATAATCAACAGACTTTTATCGTAGAGGCAACTAGAAAAGCTATAACTTCCAACTAGCAAAGATACTAACATCAATAGGGAAACATCATTCTTCCAACCAGACTAACTACTTAACACAACAAAATCACCAACTAGAGGTGGGTGGCAATCCTACTTTCTCCTGCAATGTCAACAGGATATTCGTAGTTTTGCAACAGAAAATTCCCGTTGTCAGTCGTATCTGGAACAGGGCACTTTCTCTATCATGTGCAACAGGATCTGCTTAACAGGGTCAGTTTTGTTGGCTGAACAGAACCGATCCCGTTGTCAGTTTTTTAACAGGGATTTTACGTTGTCACAACAGGATCCTTTTCTCAGTCTTTTCTCAGTCTTTTCAGCCTTTTCTCAGTCTATACGTAGGTACCTATTCGATATTTGAATCCCAACTAAATTCGTCCCTTTTTTAGCGGTCACGTTATACCAGGCTGAAAATGGAAGAAGCTCTGAATGTTTCGACTTCTTTCAAGCTGTCCAAAAATAGAGCCGAAAGGCCTCGGCTCTACTGGCGCTTCAAACCTAGGTCGAAACCTATGATGGCTCTATCACAGCTGCTTGGTACGCCGGTTTTAGGCTCCCAAGATCACTGTAAGTTTCGTTTGGTGCCATCTTACTTAGTTCTTATACCTATCTAGGTGTGACAATGATAATTATTCAGTATCCAGATACCTATCTTTCGTGTTGACCTACAAAATATTACCACCCTGAAATGAACCTATACCTACTTCATAGGTATTTTCTATGCTTGCCCTAACATACGTTTTACTGTGGTTTTACTATACAACAGTGAAAATCATATTGAACCAAACGAACGTACGTTTCCATTTATGCGTTGAGTGATCTTATTTCCATGTTAACTTTGTTATAGTTAGTAACCTGGCCGATATCACGCCGGAAGGAAAACTGGTGGCTAAATTCAAAAGAAACCTCACTGAATCAAAAGGATTTCTAGAAAAACCTGGAGAATTGGAAAAAATCGAGGATATCGAAGCCAGGCTCGTGACTGCTCTGTGGCTCCATCCGAATGGGGAAGAAATTTTTCTCGGATATTGGGGAGGCACTATGGCTGTAAGGACGTTACCTATATTTATTTTAATACCTAGAACCTAGATAACTATTACTTAGGGTGGCTTGCACCAATTCCTTATCGTGTAGTTTGTAAATTTAGGATAAAATTTTATCTTCCCGTTAAAAAGTCCACTAGCTAACATTATGATAGGGGCGCTCTCAGCTGGATGACGAAAGGCAGAACTATATATTCCTTATGGGAGAATAATAGAGAACTTTCAAGCAACACTATATAGTATCTAGACTTTATTGGTCCGCGGTTCGTCCCCGATCCTACCAAAGTTTTTCTGATCGGCATCACCTCTATTTTTGTTTCAGAACAAGAAGTAAACTTAGGAAGAGGGGCCAAAGTGATCTAAAACAGTTTAGCAACGAGAATTCACATTTGTGTAGTCTATCCACCCCTGGATATCGCTGACTTTACACTCTCATCATAGAGTGACGTGAACTATAGTGCTTATGCTTATTTCAGGTGTACCCGGGAAAATCGAAACCAATAGACGATTCAATTATATTTAGCTGCCCCGGGATAACGGGACAGAGGCTGAAAACATTTTGCACCATCAGATGTATACTCAAGCATCCTACGAGGAACCTTGTGTACTGGTATGGTAAACTTTTCATAAGTAAGCCTATGGCATGACGTCAAAACGGATTTTTTGTTGAAGGAACGAATTATTGGCCACAGTGGCCACCGTGTGGTTACCACCACTCCATGTACCTACTTTGGAAGAGCTCGAGGTGGCTCAGGTTTTACCATTATTATGTCCATTGCGGCGCAAAGGGTACCTGGTACCTGGAACTCTTCTCAGTACTGCCTCCCTTCAAAGTGGCCATTAATTGCTTGTTTCGACAGTTGGTGGTATATGTATCGTATGTCTATATAATATACGTAGGTATATGTCTTGGGCAGGAGCTCAGAAAAAGGAATTCTGAGCCAGACTTTCCTGGCAGACCTTGGTCAGCTATCTGGGTTGGAGAAAACTCAAATTCTGACCACCCCATACTTGGGCTCTGGCCTTTCTAAGACTACTTTAGGAGCGGTGAAAAATGACTGCTACAGGTACTGTAGGTACCTTTATGTTGTTCGTTTTTCACTTGTCAAAAATGTAGTAAGTCTCTTATGGGTGAAGTAACAGAGACGTTATCAGGTCCAAAAAAACCTTTTTTACTTTTTTATATTTTCTAGGACTTGTCGTCACGGACTATTTTCAGTTCGAAAATATGTTCGCTTCAAATTTGTAGAGAAAGCCCACAAGAGGAGGACCACTAGCTTGAAAATTTCCCCCAATGGAAGCTACCTTGCCACAGCGAGCCTTAAAGAAGGGGTAAAGGTTTGGGATGCCTTAACCCTTAGGCTCATTCACCACCTCCTGAATGGAAGTACCATAGCCAAGGTAAAGAGTACTTTGTTTGTTATTTAAACTGTAGGTCTCCCTCAAAGATAGCCATAGCATTTGTAGATGAATACTACTTTGTTTTAGGCGCTGGATTGGCACCCCTGGGAACCTAACCTGCTTGCGACGGGTATATGTTGCGGAGTAGAAAGAAAAATCTACGTCTGGAAATGTAGCCAAGAAAAGCCACTGGTGAAAGAGTTCTTGTATGGCAGTGGATTAATTTTCGTTCTTCGTTTCCATCCAATCAGTGGAGAGCTAGTCTATGCGCAATGGCAACAAGGTTTGTTAATTTTCAAAGGAACGTAGAGCCTGGATAATAGGTATCTCTTATCTCCCAGTTATTGCAACTGTGACGTCACTGGATTGTGCCCAGATGGCAAATCCAAAAAAAATGAATCCAGTTAGGGCACAACACAACTAATCGTATTCTCTCCCCTAAAACCTAATCTTTAAAACAAAAATAAAAAACCGTGATTTTAACGTTCTGAAGGTACTTAAAAAGGGCTGAAAAATTAGAGAAATACCTATTCAATATATCTCGTACATTTAGTCTCATGGAATTGACTTCTCTCAATATCTATGAAAAACCTCATTTTTAAAATTATTAAAAGTTGAAGAAGTTTTCCCTGTCAAATATTTGGCGCCAAATCTATTGGAATGTGTAGCAGTTGGCACCCTGGTCCGCTGCTCGACATCAAAATGGCCGACAATAACAAGCCAATAATGATAATGTGAGTCTTTGTCAGAAATTTAAGTAATTTTCTGTATTATTGCACGTATTGTGAGTAGCTACAATTGTTTTATAAATTTAATTGCTGCTATTTCACAGAAAATAATTAAAAGATGGTTTGTAAGTCATTAATGGCGTAAATATTCTGCTAAATGGTTTGTTTACAATCCATAACCTACCTTAATATTAGAAAATGAACACATTTGGTAATATACTTTTAATAATTGTTCATTACAGCAGTGTCACCAGAAGAGTAATAGTCAACACACGATTAGAGACTTGCACAACAAAACTCTACGTCACATTTGGTGTTTGGCGGTTTTATTCAAACTCTAACACTCTCCCTTAAAACCCAAACCCAAACCAAGACCTTCAACACAAAGACAATGCTTTTGAACACCCAACGGTTTGGTTAAAATATCAGCGATCATATCTCCAGTACCCATGTATGAAAACTTGACCTCTCCCTCAGCTACAGCCTGCCTTAGGAAATGATGACGCACATCAATATGTTTCGTACGACTATTGATCATTTCATTACACGCTAGAAATTGCGCTGACTGATTATCATTAAAAATGACAACTGGCTTCTCATACTTATCCTCAGTCAACTGACTTAGTATGTTAACCAAAAACTTGAGTTCCTTTGTGGCATCCGACAATCCCATATACTCGGCTTCCGTCGATGAGAGTGCCACGGTGCGTTGTTTCCTGCTTTCCCAGCTAACAGCACCTCCAGCCAATTTGAAACAGTATCCAGTGTACGACTTCCTGTCGATCTCGGTATTGCCCCAGTCTGCATCAACTAAACCCACCAGAGATTCACCAGTTTTCTGAAACTTAAGACAGTAATTAGTGGTGCCTCTTAGGTATCGAAGAACTCTTTTTCCATGCGACCAGTGCTCCAAAGAATACTTCGTATTAAATTGTGCTAACCGACTGACAACATGAGCAATGTCAGGTCTGGTGCAAACAGCCAAATAGGTAAGGCAACCAATCAATTGCTGGTAAGGCACATCTGCCTCTTCACCAGGCTCAGGAATCTTCAATTTACAATTCGCTTCCATTGGAGTCTTAGTTGGCTTGCAATTTTCCATACTAAATTTCTTAAGAACTTTCTCAATGTAGTGAGCTTGATCTAGCTCAATCATTCCGTTCTTTCTTGACAATCTCATGCCTAAAAGCTGTACGGCAGTACCTAAATCTCTCATTTCAAAGTGATCTTTCAATTGATTTTTAACGATCTCTTTGTCATGATCATTGCTGGAAAAAATATATGAATCATCCACGTATAAGGCCAAAATCACAGTGCTTCTTTTACCTTGCTTCTTAAACACACAGGGCTCTCCCTGGAGTTTTTGAAAACCTATGCTAGCGAGCACAGACCCAATCTTTGAGTACCAGGTCCTAGAAGCTTGACGAAGGCCATACAACGCTTTCTTTAACCTACAGACTTTCTTTTCTGAACCTTTGACTACAAGTCCCTGAGGCTGACACATATACACCTCCTCTTGCAGTTCCCCATTCAAAAAAGCTGTTGTAACATCCATGTGATCAATCGACCAACCTTTCTCTGCTGCTAAAGCTGCGAGCATACGAAGAGTAGAGTTTTTAACTACTGGAGCGAAAGTTTCCTCATAGTCAGACCCTTGCTGTTGTGAGAAACCTTTAGCTACCAATCGAGCTTTAAACCTCTCAACGTTCCCATCGCAATCTTTTTTAACTTAATAAACCCATCTGCAACCAATTGCTTTCTTTCCTTTTGGAAGATCAGTAAGTTCCCAGGCTCTGTTTTTCATAAGAGCTCTATGCTCAGATGCCATAGCTTCCTCCCACTTGGGTCTGTTCTCGCTTTCCAACATCTGTGAATAAGACTGAGGTTCATCCTCCAAACTCACGTGAAAAAGCTCAAACCCGGAGTACCTCTTGGGCTTTCTTACTCTCTGTGGATAGGGATCAGACCGCACGACGTCCACTGCGCTATCGTCCGCGTCCTCGACGGGGTCCGGAACGTACTCGCTGGTGTCCCCGAAGTCGATAAGAAACTCGCTCGTGTCTGCGAAGTTCTCTGCGTCTGATTCGTCCTCCTCCCTTTCCGCCTCACCATCAGAAGCGCTGTCAGAGCTACCTGCTGCTGTCGATGCCTCTGCTTCTGGGGTGTCACCATTTGAGTCACCTGACGCGTCTGCGTCGCCAACTTGGTCCAGGGGTAGCACCCATGGAGACTCTTTGGTTTCTGAATCTAGGCCAGGAAATTGATTTTCAATAAAAACAATATCTCTTGCTTTTATGACTACATTTGGGTTTTCAGGGTCTACTAACCTATAGCCCTTTGTATCTTCACAATAGCCAACGAAAATAAGCCTCTTGCTTTTCGGATCAAATTTCTTTCTCAGGGTCTTTGGAATATGATTGTACGCAGTACACCCAAATACTCGCAGATGACTTAAATCTACATCTTTTCCATTCCAAACCTGTTCTGGTACTTTACCCATTACTGCCTTGGTCGGTGACCTATTTTTGAGATAGATCGCTGTGTTCATGGCTTCTGCCCAGTACGCAGCACTCAACCCAGCATCCTGTAACGTCGTTCGAGCCTTCTCTCCAAGCAACCGGAACATTCTTTCTGCTACACCGTTCTGGCTTTGACTGTAGGGACAACTAGTTTGATGACGTATCCCACAGGATTCTAGAAAAGACTTCATATTTTTATTAACAAATTCAGTACCATTATCGCTACGGATAGCTTGTATTTTTAATCCAGTTTCATTTTCGACCATTGCTTTGAAAACTTTGAATTTTTCAGTCACTTGATCTTTTGACTTCAGAAAATATCCAAACGATTTTCTCGAGAAATCATCTGTGAAGCATAGCAGGTACCGCGCACCCCCATGCGATGCTTCAGAGACAGGACCAAACAAATCTACATGTAATAATTCGAGCCTTCTTTTAGCACGTTTCCCACCACCCTTAGGAAAGGGTTTCCTGGAATGCTTCCCCTTAATGCAGGGCTCACAAGCTTCCATTTGACCATCATCATAGACAACACCTTTTGCCATACCTCTCTTGAGCAACCTCATGCTCAGATGGTTAAGATGACCAAGTCTCCTGTGCCATAATTTTTGACTCTTCTTACTTACAACTTCAGTAGAATTAGACTCAGCTGCAGTATGAACCTGTTGATCAGCATTCCTAGGGCTTGAGCTATCATCCTTCTTGACGACATCCAGCTCGAAAACACCACCCCTTCTAGAAGCTGTAGCAATCAATTTACATTTAGTAGCATTGACATGACCCTTAAACACACGGCCACCAGCTTTATCAAAGACACAAACCAGGTCTTTTTCAACTATTCTGTCAACTGAAACTAAATTTGCTGCTAAACCAGGTACATGAGCTACTTGAGATAAGATCGCATTACCCAAATTATTTTTTAACTCAACACGTACATTGCCAACCCCTTTGCAAGTTAAAGTATTTTTATTGGCCACAGTGACAACACGATTCTGAAAATCTTTCTTGAAATCTTCAAGTTCTTCTTTCTCCGATGTCATGTGAGTACTCGCTCCGCTGTCCAAAATCCATCGCCGATTTGACAGGTCTGCTGAGAACGCCGCAAACAGGGTTGATTCTTTCTTCTTCCCTTGACCGCCTCCGCCACTGACTTGACGTTTTCCGAAGTTGCTACTTCCGCCACTGCCGCTGGCTGACGGGCACTTGTTCTGGTAATGTCCGATCTGAGAACACTTGAAACATCTGACATCCTTCTTCTTCTGCTGCTTCTGCTGCTTAGAATTGTTGACGTACAAGGCTGCTTCCTTTGTCTCACCGTCCCTCTTGACACCTTCTTGAATTAATTTCGAACGCACCAACTCAGTTGTGATTTTAGTGCTTGAATTTTCCAATGCCATAACTAGAGGATCGTAGTGGGATGACAGGCCATTTAGCATAAGTACTGCTAGAAACTCATCGTCCATAGCAGCTTCAATGTCAGCTAACCGCTGACTCAGCTCGACGATCTTCGTTACGTACTCCTGCATGCTTTTGAATTGCTCTAACTTGCAACTGAACAGCTCCCTTAGAAGTCCAATTTTTCTTACTAAGCCTTTTCCTGCAAAAGCTTTTTCTAAGCTTTGCCAGGCTTCCTTGGAGGTTGTAGCAGAACGGATTATGGGGTAGATCGAGGGATCAACACATAAGGCTATTTTGGCTTTTGCCTTATGATCACGTTTTATTTCCGAAGCTAACACTACTTTAGTCGTCGCATCCGTAGCTAGTTCGCCGGTTACACAGTCCCAAAGATCTTCATGAATCAGTAACATCTCCATGGAAAACTTCCAATTAGGATAATTTTCAACCCCAATCAACTTGGCCACAGGCCCTACAACCGTTCCAACTTGCATCATAAGTTCAGTTCAGTTTTCACTTTTCAGTTCCAAAACGTATGTATTTCATACTCACGTATTTTCAAAACACACACAACGTTTACTGGACCGTGACTGGTCCCATAACCTATTAGAAAATGAACACATTTGGTAATATACTTTTAATAATTGTTCATTACAGCAGTGTCACCAGAAGAGTAATAGTCAACACACGATTAGAGACTTGCACAACAAAACTCTACGTCACATTTGGTGTTTGGCGGTTTTATTCAAACTCTAACACTTAACAACATGGACATGGATCACCGACCGGTTGACAATTTCTTTGTATGCAGCTTTGAAAAAAGTTATATAGACATTTTTTACCTACCCAACACCCCATTAAGAGGACGCTATACCTGACGATGCATTTTTTGCCGCCCATAAGATTGGCGATTGGCGATTCATTTTCAAGGTTTACCCTTGGTTGGAAAGACACAAAATTTTGCCTGTACCTAGCTCTAACAATGTTGTAGGTCGTGATCGAAGCAGATTTCCCAATTTCTCACTGGTTTCTTTTATTGCAACTGTTTTGCAAATGCTAGCATCGCATACCTCAAGAAAAGTGCTGTATCTCGAAAACCAGTAACAAATTGGGAAATCTGCTTGGATCACGACCTAGAACATTGTTAGGGCTATGTACAGGCAAAATTTTATGTCTTTCCAACCAAGGGTAAACCTTGAAAATGAATCACCGCTCGCAATGTTAATCTTATGGGTGGCAAAAAATGCATCGTCAGGTATAGCGGACCCTTAATACTAGTGGGGGTTTTATAGGTACATGATCTGTCATTACTTTGATAGTGCGTTTTATTTACCCGTCCTAAGTCCACACTACAACAGTGTAGTGGGGCTCATGTATGTTATGGCATTGCCATTTCCGTTTTATTCGTCTCGTGGTCACAGTTCTCCCCTATATGTAAAAACTCCTAGTTCAAGCTTCAATAATTTGTTTCAGGAGACAGTGCGGAAACGGATCTCTGTAAGGGAGAAACCACTATCGTGGTCCTGAATGGGTTGGGAGATGTGGTAGACTGCTCACCTTCCCCTAAAATTACAGGCCTCATCACGCAGTTGTTCTGGAGCCCCGATGGCACTGAACTTCGTAAGTTTCAGCATTGGCTTGAGCGGTAGCAAATTTGACTCTTATCAGAGGTTTAAAGTCACCTTATATACCTCTGGTTTGAAAATAATTTATAGGAAACATCAAACTAAGCTAAGCCTAAGAGGCACGCCTTGTTTCAGTTGTCAATGTAGCAAAAGAACTAGAGTCATCTACATAAGTCGCCTTCTTTCACCAGATCAGACACTAGTCTCTCATGAAGAAGGTCCCGGGTTTCGAATCCAAGTGAAATACCTATACTTTAAGTGACCGAGAATGGTTAGAAAGCAGTAAACATTAGTGTTTTTTGGTTAAAAACTTCGTCTCCATTTTGGTTTTTAGTGGCAGGTGGATCTTGCGACGTCCTGGTCAAATTCCATTTCTTCAAAAAGCCGAATACTAAACGCCCGAAAAAAGAATCATCTGTCCTAGACTTCAACCTTGCGGTTATTTCTCAACTGCGGTAGGTTGAAAATTTTCTTATCTTCTGCCGTGTTTTGTACAGAATATTTTAATTTTAATTTAGATTTTAAAGTGTGATTTAATTATAATAAACAGAGGTCGATAGTTTCAGACTTCAGGAAAAATTGAAATTTGTTAGTAGGTATTTGTGCATGTGTTCTGAAAATATTATGTAGGTACTTGTTTCTTACAGGAACTATTACACTCAGTTTCACAACTCTTAACTTGTTCAGCAGTACTATACTATGCTAAGGGTGCGTCCCACCATGCTCAGTTAAGAGGCAACTGGTGATTTTCTCCCATATTTACCATGTTAAATTTCCGAGAAAATAGGAGTTTTTCTCTTAATCGAGTATGGTGGGACCCACCCTAAGTAATTAATTATTAAACAGATCTTAGTTATAGTATAGTATGTTTCAGAAAAGCGTGGAGGTAAGGATACTCTAAGAATGCGTGAGTTCTCCCACGCTAAGAAGTCTGCCGTGACGCCTATCTGAATAGTCACTCTGGCAATAAGCTACCTATCAAATCGCGCTTTTCTGAAACCTACTATCCCTACGTATTTCTGAATAGGGTACCTTATCTGAGTATCTGATGGAAGTATCTTTATTTTTTGAGCCTATTGTTTATCCAAAACTAGCAGCTGGGTAGAGGAGTAAATAGTTATTAGAATTCGCTTTGAATATGTTGACCAATTTTGGTAATAATTTTTTGATTGCTACTGTAAAAAGGCCTCTCACAAATCCAGTAGTTAAATTCATACATATTCCAAGCTTACGTCTAGCTTACTGCAATTGTGAAACCATCCAAGATGGAGGTTCCCATAAGCTAAACGTATACGCCATATGCATAAATTTAACTAACCGTTAAACTGCGTTTAACTGGACTGGTGAAAGAAACCCTGATTCCGAAATTGGGTCACAGTGTCATTTTAGGGATCGCTGATAGATTATAACTAACTGGTGCGCCTTCTTACTTCTTAAATGTATAATATGAAATATGACGCATTATAGAAATTAATTTGGGACTAGAGAAATATCTAGCTTTTGTATTATTACTGTTGATGTTGGATTAATATGTGAAGAGATTCTTAACTTAGGTCAGCAACACGTACCGTGTAAGAAGTCAGTGTAAAACTAAAACCGCTAAAACTGACTACCTACCTACAGTCCTATTAAAATTCCTGCAAATAATTGTGTATTCTATGTTCTCCGCTTATATGCGAAACCATGTTGAACACTTTTTACTTTACCTGTATACGTAGTATACGTAAGGTAAAGTATTGTATTCGTGCGGGCCAAATTTCGGCAAACCTCAACTTTGAACCATCATTGCTCCCAGACCTCAAAAGCGACTGAAACTTGCATATAGATTTCGGAAACGTGCATTCCTTCGGAATATGAAAACCATCTCACTTTTTTCCTCCAACGAAAAGTTTGCCAACAGGAATTTTTAGAAGAGGTCAGGTACTCCGTGTCAGTACGTATGTGTGTGTGTATGTAGCTAGCTATGTATGTGGCATTGACCTGGACGGCGCACCTTTCAACCGATTTTCTTCAAAATCGGTAGTGACCTTTCTAAAATTGGAAGAAATCAGAATCCGGAAGCCCAGTTCCCCCACTTTAAAATTAAGGGGGGTTACCCCCCCTCCCAAAACTCCCCCAATAGGTAGAAAAAAAATATTTGCTCAAAATCGGCTCTAACGATTAGAACAAATAATTACGAAACCAATGATACCACCCACTACCTTCGTATAACTCCCTGGAAGGGGGGAAGTCCCCCCTGGACCTGTAAAAGGGTGAAATCAGTGGATTCAGTTGTTTGTGGTATATGAGTAGTTCTGGATATGACACGTGACAACGGCCATACTCGTCACAAATGGTATATGGCTTATTTCGAGCCCCCCCCCCCCCCCCCGGGAGGGGGGCAATTTTGAGTGACTTTTAAAGTGCGGCTTATGGGGTCTCAAACTGTTCGTGGGAACGTTGTGAAGCAATTTTTTGTATCAAAAAGTTTTTCTGAACGTTAAGGGGGGTAGATTTGAGTGGTTTGCGAAATATGGGTTGTGTGGGCTCAAAATGATCGGGAGATCGTTCTGAGGCAATATATTTGGTCAACATGTTTTTTCGCCACCCCCCCCCCCCTTATGGGGGGAGTTTTGGTTACTTTCCAAAGTACGTTGTATGGGGTATCAAAATGCTCGGGGAAAAGTTCTGAGGCAATTTATTTTGTCAAAAAGTTTTTCCGAGCTTCCCCAACCACCTCACCTCGTTTTAGGGGGTAGTTTTGGGTGGTTGCCGAAGTACGTCGTGTGGGGTATCTAAGTACTCGGGGGAACATTCTGGGGCCATTTCTTTCGTCAAAAAGTTTTTCCGTCTCCAATCATTTTTTCTAGGAATCACGCAAATAAGCAGGTAAAGTTTTGTCCGACCGTGTCGTACCGCTTGTTATTGTAGGATAAAAGTCTACTCCGTTCGTGTCCGGGAATGTTCCCTCCTGCTTCAACAGGAACATCTCTGTCTGTTCATTCCTCTGTCTACCACTGTGACTGTTACAGCTTTTTCCTATGTTCCAAGGTATTTAATTGTTTTTTACTGGATATGTTTTGTCCCGAGGTATGTGGATAGCGTCAGGTATGAGTAGGTATATTTGATAGGAATTTACGTGCAAGAAAAAATTGATTAACACATTGAGTGCCATGCTATTCAAATATGAACCACGGTGATGTTTCGTACGGGTCCTGCCACATTGGCGAAGAATAATCCGTATAGAAATATATGTAATTTAATTAGGTACTTGTCAATATTCATATACCTAATATGTTTTTAAGTTGTGACGGAAAGAAGGCATTATGTTATGGGTGGGATCAGGCCCGTATCCAGAAAGCGGTCATGGGGGGGGGGGGGTTTGGGGTCTTGGGGGGGGGGGGGGGGGTTCGCCTATATTTTTTTGCTTCACGTTGGCATTACCATGTTAATTTTCCGCTCATGGGGGGGGGGGTTTAATTATGAGTAATCGGTACGCTCCTAGCCTGACTTGGACTATAGCTACCTGGATGCAGCTCTATATAGGCAGGTATTGGTAGGTAATCAACGCCAACTTCAACCTTTTTTGGACAAAAACGTAAAAATTGTACCTAACTAGGTACCTACCTACCTATCTACCTTCTTATAAAGATTCCACGGGGGGATTTTATCACTTCTTATCTATTAGGTTAGACCATCAACTCAAGGATCAGGGAAAATCTGAATTCTTAAAATATTTGAGTTTCTTATAGGTACAGTACAATTTTTTCTTTGAGCAAAATAATTTTTTTTCCGACAAAAAAAAATCTTTTACCGACTCCCTTTTAAGCGTTCTGGCCACGACACTGAGTACTGGTAACCTACATACCTATCCAAAAACTTAAACCTAGGTACCAGCCTATCCTACTTAAACCTATGTACCTACCTAATTCTTATCCAAAGTATACATCGTCACCATACGTATCTTTATAGGGAAGGTTGATAGGTTTATCTGCTGGAATCTTTGGCTCTACCTATTTAATGTATCGTTTAACAGGGCGGAGGAGATGATCGATTTATAATAAGAAGAAATACGATTAATTTCAACGGATTTCTTGAGAGTGACACCAACTCGGATTCTGAGATCACACAGCAAGGAGTCAAAGAAGCCTACGTAAGTGTTGCCATCGCTATTATGTAGCCAGCTCAGCTGATCCTATGGGTGTATGGGGAAGGGTGGTAGCAAGGGCGCCCGCAGGGGGGGGGGGGGCAGGCCCCCCTGGAATCCCAAAAATACTAATTACGAGTAGGTACTATGTTCAATCTGATCAACTTTAAAATCGAACATATAGGGTGTTAAAAAATTCTGGTCAGGTTGCCCCCGCCCCTGAATTTTTTCCTGCGGGCGCCCATGGGTGGTAGAGTCCATTGTGTGGGCACTAGCACTGCTGAAGGCTGCTTTCCTGGGCCAGAGTGTATCATGGTGTATCTGAGACACTACATATGAGTGAAGTTTTTGCGTCATATATGATAAATTTTGTTAGACCCTATACGACACTAGTAATATACTAGACCGGGGGCCCACGGAGTCTGTTCCTGACGAAGGGGAGGAAAAGGTTTGAGCCCGTGGAGTGATGGGGAGGCTCTGGTAGTTTCAGGAAACCTGAGTCTTACTGTCCGCTGTTGGGGCTTTTGGGGGCTACAAATTTTTTAAATCGTGGAATTTTCGGAAAAATCTGACGAAAGGGAGGACGAAAAATTTTACCTTCAGAAGATAGGGGGCATGCTCCAGTATATAAAAATAAGGAAATAAGACACTTCTGTTGGGGCTTTCTACCCTTAAGACGCAATAAAAAATCGGTGGAGACCGGAAAAATCTGACGAACGAGTGGATAAAAAATTTCACCTTCAGAAGATAGGAAGCATGCCCCAGTATCGAAAAATCAAAAAATAAGACAATTTGGTTGGGGCTTTCATCCCTTAAGACGGGGTTGACTCAGACTCAGGTGTCCTGAAACTACCAGAGACTCCCCATCGCTCCACGGGCTCAAACCTTTTCCTCCCCTTCGTCAGGAACAGACCCCGTGGGCCCCCAGAGTATACTTACCTTAGCTACCAAGTCTATACGTAGGTACCTATACGATATTTGAATCCCAACTAAATTCGTCCCTTTTTTAGCGGTCACGTTATACCAGGCTGAAAATGGAAGAAGCTCTGAATGTTTCGACTTCTTTCAAGCTGTCCAAAAATAGAGCCGAAAGACCTCGGCTCTACTGGAGCTTCAAACCTAGGTCGAAACCTATGATGGCTCTATCACAGCTGCTTGGTACGCCGGTTTTAGGCTCCCAAGATCACTGTAAGTTTCGTTTGGTGCCATCTTACTTAGTTCTTATACCTATCTAGGTGTGACAATGATAATTATTCAGTATCCAGTCCAGATACCTATCTTTCGTGTTGACCTACAAAATATTACCACCATGAAAAGAACCTATACCTACTTCATAGGTATTTTCTATGCTTGTCCTAACATACGTTTTACTGTGGTTTTACTATACAACAGTGAAAATCATATTGAACCAAACGAACGTACGTTTCCATTTATGCGTTGAGTGATCCTATTTCCATGTTAACTTTGTTATAGTTAGTAACCTGGCCGATATCTCCCCGGAAGGAAAACTGGTGGCTAAATTCAAAAGAAACCTCACTGAATCAAAAGGATTTCTAGAAAAACCTGGAGAATTGGAAAAAATCGAGGATATCGAAGCCAGGCTCGTGACTGCTCTGTGGCTCCCTCCGAATGGGGAAGAAATTTTTCTCGGATATTGGGGAGGCACTATGGCTGTAAGGACGTTACCTATATTTATTTTAATACCTAGAACCTAGATAACTATTACTAAGGGTGGCTTGCACCAATTCCTTATCGTGTAGATTGTAAATTTAGCATAAAACTTTATCTTGCCGTTAAAAAGTCCACTAGCTAACATTATGATAAGGGCGCTCTCAGCTGGATGACGAAAGGCACAACTATTCCTTTTGGGAGAATAATAGAGAACTTTCAAGCGACTTTATTGGTCCGCGGTTCGTCCCCGATCCTGCCAAAGTTTTTCTGATCGGCATCACCTCTATTTTTGTTTCAGAACAAGAAGTAAACTTAGGAAGAGGGGCCAAAGTGATCTAAAACAGTTTAGCAACGAGAATTCACATTTGTGTAGTCTATCCACCCCTGGATATCGCTGACTTTACACTCTCATCATAGAGTGACGTGAACTATAGTGCTTATGCTTATTGCAGGTGTACCTGGGAAAATCGAAACCAATAGACGATTCAATTATATTTGGCTGCCCCGGGATAAAGGGACAGGGCAGGATGAAAACATTTTGCATCATCAGATGTATACTCAAGCATCCTACGAGGGACCTTGTGTACTGGTATGGTAAACTTTTCATAAGTAACCCTATCGCATGACATCAAAACGGAGTTTTTGTTGAAGGAACGAATTATTGGCCACAGTGGCCACCGTGTGGTTACCACCACTCCATGTACCTACTTCGGAAGAGCTCGAGGTGGCTCAGGTTTTACCATTATTATGTCCATTGCGGCGCAAAGGGTACCTGGTACCTGGAAGGAGAACTCTTCTCAGAACTGCCTCCCTTCAAAGTGGCCATTAATTGCTTCTTTCGACAGTTGGTGGTATATGTATCGTATGTCTATATAATATATGTAGGTATATGTCTTGGGCAGGAGCTCAGAAAAAGGAATTCTGAGCAAGACTTTCCTGGCAGACCTTGGTCAGCTATCTGGGTTAGAGAAAACTCAAATTCTGACCACCCCATACTTGGGCTCCGGCCTTTCTAAGACTACTTTAGTAGCGGTGAAAAATGACTCCTACAGGTACTGTACTTAGGTACCTTTATATTGTTCGTTTTTCACTTGTCAAAAATGTAGTAAGTCTCTTATGGGTGAAATAACAGAGACGTTATCAGGTCCAAAAAAACCTTTTTTACTTTTTTATATTTTCTAGGACTTGTCGTCACGGACTATTTTCAGTTCGAAAATATGTTCACTTCAAATCTGTAGAGAAAGCCCACAAGAAGAGGACCACTAGCATGAAAATTTCCCCCAATGGAAGCTACCTTGCCACAGCGAGCCTTAAAGAAGGGGTAAAGGTTTGGGATGCCTTAACCCTTAGGCTCATTCACCACCTCCTGAATGGAAGTACCATAGCCAAGGTAAACAGTACTTTGTTTGTTATTTAAACTGTAGGTCTCCCTCAAAGATAGCCATAGCATTTGTAGATGAATACTACTTTGTTTTAGGCGCTGGATTGGCACCCCTGGGAAGCTAACCTGCTTGCGACGGGTATATGTTGCGGAGGAGAAGGAAAAATCTACGTCTGGAAATGTAGCCAAGAAAAGCCACTGGTGAAAGAGTTTTTCTATGACCGTGGATTAATTTTCGTTCTTCGTTTCCATCCAATCAGTGGAGAGCTGGTCTATGCGCAATGGAAACAAGGTTTGTTAATTTCCACAGAGGTAACCATTCTCGCCTTTCAAAGGAACGTTGAGCCTGGATAATAGGTATCTCTTATCTCCCAGTTATTGCAACTGTGACGTCACTGAATTGTGCCCAGATGGCACATCCCAAATAAATGAATCCTGTGAGGGCACACCACAACTAATCGTATTCTCTCCCCTAAAACCTAATCTTTAAAACAAAAATAAAAAACAGTGATTTTAACGTTCTGAAATACTTAAAAAGCGCTGAAAAATTAGAGAAATACCTATTCAACATATCTCGTACATTGAGTCTTATGGAATTGACTTCTCTCAATATCTATGAAAAACCACATTTTTAAAATTATTAAAAGTTGAAGAAGTTTTCCCGGTCAAATATTTGGCGCCAAATCTATTGGAATGTGTAGCAGTTGGCAGCCTGGTCCGCTGCTCGACATCAAAATGGCCGACAATAACAAGCCAATAATGATAATGTGAGTCTTTGTCTGAAATTTAAGTAATTTTCTGTGTTATTGCACGTATTGTGAGTAGCTACAATTGTTTTATAAATTTAATTGCTGCTATTTCACAGAAAATAATTAAAAGATGGTTTGTAAGTCATTAATGGCGTAAATATTCTGCTAAATGGTTTTTTTACAATCCATAACCTACCTTAACAACATGGACATAGATCACCGACCGGTTGACAATTTCTTTGTATGCAGCTTTGAAAAAAGTTATATAGACATTTTTTACCTACCCAACACCCCATTAAGAGGACACTATAGCTCACGATGCATTTTTTGCCGCCCATAAGGTTAACATTGCGATTGGCGATTCATTTTCAAGGTTTGCCCTTAGTTGGAAAGACACAAAATTTTGCCTGTACCTAGCCCTAACAATGTTGTAGATCGTGATCGAAGTAGATTTCCCAATTTATCACTGGTTTCTTTTATTGCAACTGTTTTGCAAATGCTAGCATCGCATACCTCAAGAAAAGTGCTGTATCTCGAAAACCGGTAACAAATTGGGAAATCTGCTTGGATCACGACCTAGAACATTGTTAGGGCTAGGTACAGGCAAAATTTTGTGTCTTTCCAACCTTGAAAATGAATCGCCGCTCGCAATGTTAATCTTATGGGCAGCAAAAAATGCATCGTCAGGTATAGCGGACCCTTAATACTAGTGGGGGTTTTATAGGTACATGATCTGTCATTACTTTGATAGTGCGTTTTATTTACCCGTCCGAAGTCCACACTACAACAGTGTAGTGGGGCTCATGATATGTTATGGCATTGCCATTTCCGTTTTATTCGTCTCGTGGTCACAGTTCTCCCCTATATGTGAAAACTCCTAGTTCAAGCTTCAATAATTTGTTGCAGGAGACAGCGCGGAAACGGATTTCCGTAAGGGAGAAACCACTATCGTGGTCCTGAATGGGTTGGGAGAGGTGGTAGACTGCTCACCTTCCCCTAAAATTACAGGCCTCATCACGCAGTTGTTCTGGAGCCCCGACGGCACTGAACTTCGTAAGTTTCAGCACTGGCTTGAGCGGTAGCAAATTTGACTCTTATCAGAGCTTTAAAGTCACCTTATATACCTCTGGTTTGAAAATAATTTATAGGAAACATCAAACTAAGCTAAGCCTAACAGGCACGCCTTGTTTCAGTTGTCAATGTAGCAAAAGAACTAGAGTCATCTACATAAGTCGCCTTCTCTCACCAGATCAGACACTAGTCTCTCATGAAGAAGGTCCCGGGTTTCGAATCCAAGTGAAATACCTATACTTTAAGTGACCGAGAATGGTTAGAAAGCAGTAAACATTAGTGTTTTATGGTTAAAAACTTCGTCTCCATTTTGGTTTTTAGTGGCCGGTGGATCTTGCGACATCCTGGTCAAATTCCATTTCTTCAAAAAGCCGAATATTAAACGCCCGAAAAAAGAATCATCTGTCCAAAACTTCAACCTTGCGGTTATTTCTCAACTGCGGTAGGTGGAAAATTTTCTTATCTTCCGCCGTGTTTTGTACAGAATATTTTAATTTTAATTTAGATTTTAAAGTGTGATTTAATTATAATAAACAGAGGTCGATAGTTTCAGACTTCAGGAAAAATTGAAATTTGTTAGTAGGTATTTGTGCATGTGTTCTGAAAATATTATGTAGGTACTTGTTTCTTACAGGAACTATTACACTCAGTTTCACAACTCTTAACTTGTTCAGCAGTACTATACTATGCTAAGGGTGCGTCCCACCATGCTCAGTTAAGAGGCAACTGGTGATTTTCTCCCATATTTACCATGTTAAATTTCCGAGAAAATAGGAGTTTTTCTCTTAATCGAGTATGGTGGGACGCACCCTAAGTAATTAATTATTAAACAGATCTTAGTTATAGTATGTTTCAGAAAAGCGTGGAGGTAAGGATACTCTAAGAATGCGTGAGTTCTCCCACGCTATGAATTCTGCCGTGACGCCTATCTGAATAGTCACTCTGGCAATAAGCTACCTATCAAATCGCGCTTTTCTGAAACCTACTATCCCTACGTATTTCTGAATAGGGTACCTTATCTGAGTATCTGATGGAAGTATCTTTATTTTTTGAGCCTATTGTTTATCCAAAACTAGCAGCTGGGTAGAGGAGTAAATAGTTATTAGAATTCGCTTTGAATATGTTGACCAATTTTGGTAATAATTTTTTAATTGCTACTGTAAAAAGGCCTCTCACAAATCCAGTAGTTAAATTCATAAATATTCCAAGCTTACGTCTAGCTTACTGCAATTGTGAAACCATCCAAGATGGAGGTTCCCATAAGCTAAACGTATACGTCATATACATAAATTTAACTAACCGTTAAACTGCGTTTAACTGGACTGGTGAAAGAAACCCTGACTCCGAAATTGGGTCACAGTGTCATTTTAGGGATCGCTGATAGATTATAACTAACTGGTGCGCCTTCTTACTTTTTCTTCAGTGTATAATATGACGCATTATAGAAATTAATTTGGGACTAGAGAAATATTATTTTTATTGCATAAAAGTCCAGTCCCTACTTCATCGGTTGAGCAAAAAGATAATAATGAAATTGACTATCCTGTAGCTAGTAGAGTTATCAGCGTTGGTCCTCCGTTCACTTCGCAGTGTTGTAGCGGCCTCGCTGCGTGGTTACATAATAACCGCTGAATCTTCATCTCAAAGGTAAACATATCATCGTTTCGTCCTTTATATGGGCCCTTTTTTGTTAGATAGAGTAGAGTGCTCGACATTATTAGACCGTTGAGAAATTGTTGAAAGACAGTACATTCAGATTTTAAAACGCAGTTACAGACACAATGGCGTAGTTGGTACAGGGTGCAGGTATTTGCACCCTCCGTACACAAGGGGTTAATATTAATTGATAAGCTGAAGGTACTGCAAGTATCACAGGGGTTGTAGCTGGATGTATAAGAGAATCCAGTAAAAACAAAACAGAACACACCAGGATTCGAACCTGGATTCTCAGTGAGGATCACGAATTTCAACGTAATTTGTAAAGTTTTTGGGTAGTTACTTACCCAGGCACGCATTATTTAACCTTGCCTACAACTTATAGGACGAAACAGAAGTCTCCACGTAATCTCGCCTGCGATCTTGGCAACTTCACTCTCGGTTAATCTCACAACTTTGTCTAGATGTTCCGGCATTTCCGAAAAATGACTATGGTGAGGGGTTACCGAACTAAGTCTGGAGTTTTCGGGCACATCCCAAATTCTGAACCGAACTTTGAGGTTCCGAAACCCGTCGTCTCTGCTAGAGCTCTCAATCCCAACTTGTTCAGGTAAGATCGGTCTACGAAGCGCCAGTTTCTGACCGTTATCAGATTTTTTATGGGGTGCTTTATCTCCATCCGAACCAAATTAAGTTAGGGGACTTTCCAGAAGCGTAGGTATACCTTTTTGCTCCTAAAAGTATTTTGAAAAAATGCGCTCCCTCAATCGGGTGAAAAGGTAGACTTCCTATTGTGCCTAAGGTTCTCATTCCTTTGGTGTTGGAAATTTTAACCATCTGTGAGATGTTTCACTTCTTAAACGAAGCGAACATTTTCGGAAACCATTAACAAAAGGGAATACGTAAGGTATACTCAATGGAACCATACCTGGTTACTTACAAGTAACGTAAGTGTAGTTCTAGGTAGCGTCACAGGTATACAGAATGTGTGACCCGCACCATATTTTCGCTGAGATAAGAACACAGATTTGTGCACTTAAATTAACAGCTGATAAGTGAACTTAATGAAGGTAACAAGCTTTACCCATTACTCATTAGCCATTCAAATATTGTGATAGGGGTTTAAGCCTATCTGTTATAGACATGTTATCTAGTTATGGGTGGATGATACTAACGGCTCGTCACATTATTCGGGTAAGTTAATCCTCAGTTAATCCTAGATTTCTATCCATAAATTCGATATTGTTCACCTTGGTTTATGTCCCGAACTTGCAAATCCTCCCTTTAACTACTGTTAAGTGTAAGACAGAAAATTCCAACCCTGGGCTCCCCTACCATTTCTCCACAGCCAAGATGAGACATTTTACTGCTACCACAGCCAAGATGAGACATTTTACTGCTCCCACAGCCAAGATGAGACATTTTACTGCTACCACAGCCAAGATGAGACATTTTACTGCTACCACAGCCAAGATGGGACATTTTACTGCTACCACAGCCAAGATGAGACGTTTTACTGCTCCCACAGCCAAGATGAGACATTTTACTGCTACCACAGCCAAGATGAGACGTTTTACTGCTCCCACAGCCAAGATGAGACATTTTACTGCTCCCACAGCCAAGATGAGACATTTTACTGCTACCACAGCCAAGATGAGACGTTTTACTGCTCCCACAGCCAAGGAGGGACATGTTTTTACTCTGGAGGGCCATAAGGGTCGTAACAGGCTTTGGGGAAGTGATAGGGGGAGCCCAGGGTTCCGATTTTTGGTCTGGTTACCGTTCCTGGCACGATAAGCTACAAAGTATCGAAGATGACTGATAATTTTTCGACAATACACCGTAACTGTTACACCTTAATTTGCTTTTCAGACTTATAACAGCCTACAGAGAAAATGGACACTTGATAGCTGACACTAATCCTGTGAGAAGTGAACCAAAGCCTGCTGTGCCTGAGTTAGAAGCTGATCAGTATATCCTTAACACATTCAGCTCGCCCGTGAACGTAAATGGCTTCGTCCGTATGGGAAAAGAAGACACAAACTTGAAAGAGGTGGTTACATTCTTGCAAGACGCGTATTGCGGAAGATTAAGTTCTGAGCTGGGGTATTTGCCTTCAAAGAAAAAGGAGTGGTTGGCCGCTGAATTAGAATCCGCGGTAAATCTGGTAAGTGCCTTGCTTCAGTTCCATTTACCAGTTTTCTTCGCCTAACAATCAGCAGCTTCCAAGGATGTCTGTTTGTCGTCATAGCATCAAGCTAGCTTACACTTTGAGGAAGTGCAAGTTTAGCAAATAAAAGTACAGTATACTGAATGGAGTGCTGAGGGTGGATATGACCAGTTCCTAAAGTGTACTACAGCGTCGCCTATAAGCTCACTATAGTGTTATCCTCCCGAAAAGAGAAGTTGGTGCTTTTCAATGTCCTGCCAATAGCGCCCTTATCGTAATGTTAGCTAGTGGACTTTTAACGCAAGATAAAGATTTCGGCTACTTTCCGGGAAGATAACTAACTTCATCTGCATTGTAAGGAATTCGTGAAGGCCAACATAAGAAAGCAGATTTCTCTATGTGTTCGTTGCATTACCTACTATTCACTCTAATTTCTTTATCAAATAAACAAAGTGATGGCATTTACTGATTGCAACATTCTGGTCAGTCCATCTGTCTCAGGTCGAAGCGTCCTACACTCAGTATTGAATGATTTCCCTGTTTCGGCGCCATTGTCTTTCGAACTCACTGTTGAACCAGATCTATTTTTTTCCAGAAATTCGAGAATGAAGTTCGGAAACAAGTCGCAAAAGTACTGATTGAGTCGGAGGTGTTCGACAAATTCCTCGGTACGAGGTTTCCTACCTTAAAACGCTATGGCTTGGAAGGAGCTGAAGGAATGTTGGCTTTCTTTGTGGAGCTTTTCAAGCAGCAGAATTCCTGTGAAGCATTAGTTCTGGCTATGACCCATAGAGGGCGTCTGAATCTCCTTACTGGACTACTGCAAATTCCTCCAGCGCTGGTTTTCAGGTACGTACATAACTGGAAAAGATCAGTCAACTTAATGTTGGCTTTAGTTGATGGTGTACTGCTACCAGACCACCCGTAAAATAATTCCCCCCCCCCCTTAGATGGAAAGTTTTGAAAAATTTGCCTCAGTATTTTGCTAGCCTCAAAGTGGGCTGGGCCCTACAATGCGTCACTCTCAAACTCACGAGCTTTCTGATGCTACCTATATGGTTTTCAGTTAATTAATTTATGTAGGTTAATTAGATTTAGGGTGGCATTCACCAGTTCACTAAAGTTCAGATAAAGATAGCAAACGTATCTGTAGCTGAAAACTTGGCGTTAAAAAAAAAAACCTACTAACTAACGTTACGACAAGGGAGCTATGTCGAAAGAAAGTGAGAGTCACTGACTTTTCCTTTCGGGGGGATAACGCTATAGTGAACTTTTAGGGGACTATTTAGTAGACTTTAGGAACTGCTGAAATCCACTCTAAGTCTGGTAGGACTTTTATTTATTTTCCTTATTCTAGCATTAAACGAATTTTTCATTTTTATTAATATTTTTTTCAGTAAAATTCGAGGGGGTGTAGAAATGGCCGTTGACTCACCCCTCTGGACTGGAGATGTGCTGAGTCATCTCATCTGCTCAGAAATGATAGGTTCGATCTTTGATTACAATAAAATATACTCTCTGTGTAAAATTTTGTCAGATCAAGGATTCGAATCCGGGACCTCCGTCGTGTGAGTCAAATATCCTGATCTTTGCACCACGAAAGTTCGCCACTATATGTTTTTTAGTATTTTGATTTTTCTGTTTTCTAGGTTCTACAAAAGTGACAATGCTACCCAATCCCTCTCATCTCGAGCTCGTAAACCCGGTGTCCATGGGGAAGACCAGGGCCAGACAAATGCGGAGAAAAATTGGAAGCTACTCCAAAGATGGTGCCCGCAAAAGTCAAGTGCTAAATGTTCAGGTAAACATGATGTAGGGATTTATGGATAAAGGTTGTACATGATCATAATATATGTTGAATTCGGCTTTGGTTGCCTCGTCATACATACGTACATGTTAAGATTGTATTGTATTTGATAGAGAACTGCCTGCCGACATACCTATTTGACATACCTAGAGGTATTCGGAAGGGATGTTCCTCGTAGGTGTGATAGTACTCGAGAGATTAGATAGAACGAAAGATTGAGTGGCCTTTCAGTTAGGGTAACATTCTCTTTTATTTCATTTATTATATTTCATTCTCATCTGATGCGATAACATATTTTTTGGGGGTTTTTTGAACGTGAATACCAGGTTATATTTTTTCATACCTACCTTTTTCAGGTTCATGGAGACGCAGCATTTGCTGGACAAGGTGTCAATCAAGAAATGTTGCAATTTTCCCGAGTGCCGCACTTCACTGTTGGTGGTTCCATTCATTTGCTTGTGAACAACCAACTTGGATTCACAACTCCCGGAGAGAGAGGTCGATCCACTCGCTACGCCTCTGACTTAGCCAAAGCAATAGAAGCCCCAATTATACAGGTCAACGGAGACGATCCTGAAGCTGTAAGTCCTAGGCAAATAAATTCGAATTCAAGAGACATACAATCAGGAGATGTCAGCTAAAGGCGCATGCACATGGATGCTTACTCATTTTCAGCCTGATAGTGGTTCAGAGCAACACTTTCATTAGTTATTGTAAAATATCAGAGATTTCTTTCCATCATCCTTGGTTGCTGCGAAATAATTTTTTCCGGTAAATTATTTTTAGAAATGATTGCTCGTACTACTAATATACGCCTTTAACTGAAATTGTCTCACTGGTAACTGAAATGACACTAAAGGGTATGCTTCCCTCTTAAGAGGAGACTCAGGTGTCGTTGCGAATATCAGGTTTTTTGAAATGCATCTAAGACATTTTCATTGATCAGTTCCAGAATGACACTAAGTGCACAAATTGAAAAGAAATGCCTATTGGACAATAGGAAATCCTGTTTTTACTTTCTCGCTAGCCATATATGGCGAGAAAGTATTGTTTTCGTGCAAAATTTCGAAATTGAGATTTTGGGTTTCCCATGATCCTGGGGGTCCCCTGAGTCCAAAAAAGTGGTTTCTGGAAAAAGTCTGTCCGTCCGTCCGTCCGTCCGTCCGTCCGTCAGTCCGTGCAGTGCTCTAGCGCCTATACCGTTCATCCGATTTTGATGAAATTTGGTATGGACCTGTCTAAAATCACTGCCGAGACACATTTTCAAGAATTTTTTGATTTGTCAAAAATTGCGGCCGCTATTGTCAAAAAACCGTCAAAATAATTCAAAAATCGTGTTTTTGGTTACTTAGACAAGCGCCGACGGTACACTTTTCAATCTATAACACTGAAAATTGGTATGTGTGTTGACAAATAGATGCTTCGAGGTCATTTTCAACTAAAATTGAATTGGTTGAAAATTACGGCCGTTCTGGACCAAAGTTCGATCGTTTCGGCGCCATTCACATTTATTGACCGATTGTCATGAAATTTGGTAAATTTGTGTAGAACCATGTAACTTAAACATCTGTCGAACAGAATTTTGTTATCTTTAAAATTACGGCCGTTTTTGTCAAAAAAGTGTCGAAAATGAGTTGAGAATGAGAAACCACGTTTTTGAATGGTCGGAACGCATTTGGGACTACAGTAATAAAATGACAGACGTGAGATTTGGTATGAGTGATCTCAGATAGATGCTCGTGGGTCATTTTCAACCGATTTTCGATTGCTTAAAAATTACGCCCGCAAAAAAATCTCAAAAAACAAAAAAAAAATTATTCTTGGCGAGAAAGTTAAGTGCGACTGTTGTCGGACCCTTTATTTTTTAAAGATGCTAACTTTATGACACTTTTCCTCTTAGCTCATGAAAGCGACTAGGATAGCTGTGAAATTCCAAGAAGAATTCGGGGAAGATGTTTTTGTGGAAATGCATTGTTACCGAAGAAGGGGCCATAACGAACTTGATGACCCGACCTTCACCAATCCTGTGCTGTACAAGACTATCCACCAAATGAAAACCCTTCCCAACCTCTACAAGGACCTCCTTCTTGAAGACAATGTAGTTTCTGAAAATGAGGTGGGTATAATAATAGCTGAGAGTTGGGGGGGGGGGGGGGGGGGACAAGCCCAGCAACTAGACCGTTTTCAAGAACTATCCATTGTGTTCAACTGGCAGCACTACCAAATACCAGCCCCCCAGCCATCGTGAAAACGATGGGGACCTACAGTTTTAGTTGGGTTCCGAACCACCACAGCCTCGGTACCTACAATTTCACTTGACATTCTGAACATATCAGAGGTGAATGCCGAGCAGAAAAACTTTTTGGTAGGATCGGGATCGAACCGGTGTGACCCGGCTCTCACTGCTCCTCAAAAGTCGACCATTTAGTCCTCTATCGAGGCCGTTAGGAAGTGGGTATACTCTCTGTCTTCGTTACACGAGAGAGAGGGCGTAAGCGTGAGCTTACATTACGGGTGCTAGGTTGAGAGCAGTTCCAGGTAACATCCTTCCCTCCAGGATTCCACAAATGTCTGTTCAATACGAGAGCTCACCATCGTATTTTGATCTCTCTGTAAGAACACCCTTTTACCATGGTGGGGTGTCGCAAGTTACCGTAAACAAAAAGTTGTTAGGGAAGAACCGAAGTGCTGAAGACTGGTTCGGCAAATGCGTCCTTATGTTTTCCAGACGACTTAAATTTTACGCTTTTTAGGGTGCGTCCCACCATACTTCGGTTTTCTCGAAAATTTAACATGGTAAACATGGGGTTTTCAGTTTTCTCTTAACTGGGCATGGTGGGACTCACCCTAAGTATGTTAAAACTCCATTCCGTTAAGATTAGGTCAGGTATATGCAAATTTGTAAACTTCTTAATAATAACTTGAACTGTTCTCAACTTCTGGCTGGGTTCAGTCAAACTGTCCCCAGACAGGGTCTCGGTTTCGTCTGTAATAAATTATTTTATGTCTATCAAACTCCTTACCTTCCTCCCTTTTCTTTCTCTGACCTTGTTTCTGTTAAATTAGCTTAAATTATACGTAAGTTGTTGATAAGTTCGTTCTAGTTGAAGTTCCTCATTATTTACTGACGGTTGAGCAAACTGTAGCCAATATATAAATATTACAAAACAAACAAACAAATGAGCCTATTAGACCCCCCCCCCCCCCCTCTCCCCCTTAAAACCATCACTTTAATCTTACCGTTGTGGATTTTCTTGCTTAGGTTTCGGAATGGAAGGAAAACTACACGATGTTCCTTAGCGATGAATTCAAAACGGAAATTCGACCTCCGCAGATGCATCTTCAAAATCATTGGACTGGTAGGTTCTATCACGTAGAATAGAGTACCTGAGATACATGACTCCCCTCACTCTTGGATGAGGGTAACTTCGCCCATTGTTCTAAAAAAAGCTTTAAGAGGACGCTATACCTGACGATGCATTTTTTGCCGCCCATAAGATTAACATTGCGAGCGGCGATTTATTTTCAAGGTTTACCCTTGGTTGGAAAGACACAAAATTTTGCCTGTACCTAGCCCTAACAATGTTCTAGGTCGTGTTTGAAGAAGATTTCCCAATTTCTCACTGGTTTTTTTTATTGCAACTGTTTTGCAAATGCTAGCATCGCATACCTCAAGAAAAGTGCTGTATCTCGAAAACCAGTAAAAAAAATGGGAAATCTGCTTCGAACACTCCCTAGAACATTGTTAGGGCTAGGTACAGGCAAAATTTTGTGTCTTTCCAACCAAGGGTAAACCTTGAAAATGAATCGCCGCTCGCAATGTTAATCTTATGCGCGGCAAAAAATGCATCGTCAGGTATAGCGGACCCTTAAGGTTCATAAAATAATTTCTTGTTCAGAAGGAGAAGTATACTTTGGAAGAAGGGGTTAAATGTTAAATGATAAGAAAGAGTTTAGGAACGATGATTCTTATTTTTGTAGTCTATCCCCCCATGAATATTTCTTATTTGCTCTCATCCAAGACGGAGGTGGACTATAGCGACTTCTTCATTCTTCCGCTCCGCAATGGCACAAATTGGTGATGAAGTGACACAAGCTCTTGGAAGGTACATTGATAAAAAAGGTACATTGATTCTACGTACACCGATACGTTGATAAAAAAAAATGGCACAGAGCATATTTACCTTTTGCTTCGTAAGTGAGAGGAACGGTGAAAGTGACTTTCTTGATCTCAGTGACTTTTGAATCTCCAATTTTCAGGTTTGCAGCAAGCTGGGAGAGAACTTACCACGTGGGAGACGGGAGTGGACGTGGAGGTTCTTCGGTATCTAGGTTTGTGTACCTACTTTATTTTCTTCCATAGAGTTTAGAGAAATGAATAATGGATATGTCTTCAGGCCAGGGAAAAAATATACCTAGTACTCTTTACTGTTGTGTTACAGAAATAATTTCCTTCTTTTTTGATCTTTTCACTAACCCACACTCTCCAGTGCGATTGCACTTGTCATAAGCAAAACATGCGATAAGATAAATCTGTTGGTTAAATCTGTTCAAAAGTAGACACTATAGTACACTTTAGAGAAGTGATGAAATCCACCCTTAGTAGGGTAACAAAAAGGAAAATTGAGGAGGGAAAAATCTTGGCCCGTCGGAGTTCGAACTTGTGAACTTTCGTCACTATTCTGACAATGAACCGCTAGACCGTGATGGTCACTTTTCCTTCATACGGGAATACAGGAAAGTCACTGTAGGATGCCGTGCCCGGTGGGATTGGGCCTAAGCTCACTGGTCAAGTTATGAAACTAGCGAATCCGAACCCCGACCGCACAGGGCTTCAGTAGCCGTAGTCTCACTTGGCAATTTGTAACTCTAAAAAAAATTAATTTCCAGGTTTAAGGTCGGTAACTTACCCCAGCAGCTTCAGAGTGCACCCTCACCTTGAGAAAACGCACGTGAAAAACCGAGAGAGACTGATGATGGAGCCTGATACCGCGTCGTTGGATTGGAGTACTGCTGAAGCATTAGCTTTTGGTTCCTTGCTGATTCAAGGATTCAACGTCAGGATTAGTGGCCAAGATGTTGGAAGAGGTAAGCTACTGTCGCTGTGGACTGTAGGAACTTGATGCCGTGAATCGCTGTGGCTCCTTAAGGGTATCTACGCAGTCATGAGGATACTATAGGACATTTAAATGTTCTGAAATATAATGTTTTTTTAACGGCCAATATTAACAGGCTGTGTTGTGATTTGACGATCGGTTATTTCAGACAGATTTTTACTGACAAAAATCTCTCGATCGTAAAATCACAACACAGTCTGTTCGTTAAAAAGGTATATTATAATATGCCTTTCAAAACATTTAAATATCCAATAGTTTCCTCATAAAGTGTGCAGAAAAAACCTAAGCGAATAGCGAAGTTCAAAAGACGCAGTGGTTGGAAACTATCAAAGCAGAAACAAAAAAATTACTCTGTGCCATAAATGAGATACTATTCAGGTTCATTCCTAGGGGAGAAGCAACTGCGCTTTTACGAGTATTATTATTTATTACGGTTATTATGACAATTATTTATTATTACGATTACATATTATGACTTTTATACTAGTACTGCGTTCATGTTGGCAGATTTATTCATAATTTGTCTTTTACCCACGCGTCCATGTCGAAAATGCTGGTATAGAAGAGAACTGGTTATGAGTTCGCGATCTTTGTTACCCAAACTTATACTTGGGATTCTTTCTAAAATTGACGCAGCCGTCGCATTTGCAGTGGCCGGCTGTGTTGCCACAGTAGTTTCCATTGGAGCAGCAGTAGGCGTTGTCATCGTCTGGGTTACAGGTAGGATAGACAGAACCAATTTTCGGGATTTCTTTTCCACACCTACCACGTTTACCGTCGGGATCGTTGAGAAGATACCAAGTCACAGGCACGGAAGGTTTGACAGGTTCATCCAAAATGGTTTTAGGATCCTCACGGTAGTTTTTGCAGGATTTACAATTGCAGTATTTTGGCCCTGTTCCACAGTAACCAGAGGGTCCGCAGCAACTGTAGCCTGGGTCATCAGGGTCACAGACTGGGTAGAAACCTTTGTACAGAGGGGCCGAGCGTCCGCACAGCCCTGCTTTATCTTCTCCATCTTCAGGCGTCCACCAGCGTTTGTCGTCTATAGGTACGCATTTGTGGTTGATGTCTTTAGGGTTAGTTCTTTGGCATAGTGGTGCTTTGGCCACCGTATCCAGTAAAGTGAGGTCATCGTCGTCAAGTTCCAGTGCCCAGATCATCAGCCCTCCAACATTTTTCTCTACGGCATACTTCACCTTATGCTCTAGCGATTCTTTGTTCTCGTAGCCCAGGAAGATTTTTTCTTTCGAATTCCAAGCATACGGTGTTTTCGATTTTTCATGGAATTTTTTCTCGAATGCTCCGTTATTTAAGTATTCACTTTTTACTTTGTACCAAGGTACATAGCCCCCTTCGAATTTACCATTGACACTTGTAGCTTTTCGCCACATTTCGTCTTTTCCATCCACAGATCCTCCTACATTCTTCCAGTATCTCCCGTAGAAAGGAACTCCCATGTTTATCTTATGTGGTTGCTTCGTTTTGCAAGTATAATGTTTCACAGTCCAGTCAACGTTAGTTTTTCCTGAAAATCCAGGTGGCATACCGAAATACAGTGGAGATGGAGGACCTGTGTAGGCTCCCCACTTACTTGCCCAAGCACCGAAATAGTCGTAGGTCATTATATTGACGAAGTCGGTGTATTTAAAAAGTCCCAGAAGATCGTATCCTGGATCTAGAGTCCACTGGCCGGCTGCTCCTGCGAATGAAATGAGGAATTTGTCTTTTCGGCTGACCCTAGCAGCGAGAGTGTCAAATGCGGTGCGGAGTTCCTTCATAAGCAGCACGTAGTTCTGCTTGTCGTTGGAGACGCCTTCGTCTGCTCCCCCTGTCACGGGATATTCCCAGTCTACATCCACACCATCGAAGCCGAACTCCTCAATCATTCGAATAACTGAAGCAATGAACTTTACTCGACCATTAGACGAAGCCGCCACTGTGCTAAAGTACTGCGAATTTTCCCAGCCTCCCACAGCAAACATAACTTTAACGTGGGGGTATCTTTTAGCTGATTCCATTAGGTTTTCCAGTCTCTTTCTTGCCTTTCTTGTTTCTTTTCCAACGTCAATCGCGTTTTTCCTATCTGCGGAACCAATGGAAATGCTTCCGTCTTCGTGCATTTCCATAAACGCGTAAATGACGTGTGTAAGCCTCTGGAGCTCAAGCCCGGATATAGTTTTTTCTCCCCAAGAAGTGTAGTAACCGACTATTCTCTTGCCACATTTTTGTACGCTAATTTTCACAGAGCCATCTCCTTCACCCTTTTTCCCACCTTCACTAGAGTCAGAATCTGAGTCTGAAACGTCATCAGTTTCTACATAAGGTAAGAAGAAACCGGACTCATCCAGGGCGTTTTTCAACTCTGAACCATGACAACCTCGACTTAACTTTGTGGCGCGTTTCCTCCTTCTTCGATCACTGTCGCTATCGCTGTCAGAATCAGCGTTGTCTCCGTCATCTTTCGTATTTTTCCCTCTCTTAAGTTCGTGTTTACTTTCTTTAAAAGCTGCTTTCCATGCGTCTTTTTCGTCTTGAGATAGCGTGTCACGATCCCGACAACTCAGTATGTTGAGCGGAAACCAGGTGCCGCTGTCCTGACCGAACTCGACTGGGCGCCCAGCACTCAAGTGTCTTGCTGGTTTCACCCAAACTTCCTCAAACCCTCCTTTTATTTTCGCCTTGAGCTCGTTCTGGCTAAGAGGAGTAAATATCTCCTCAGCTCGCTCCTCTTCCTCCTTGTCTCCAGACACTTTCGTATTACTGCTGTAAAAACCTACAACCTGGTAATTACTATTCTCATCCCGATAGCATGCCATTTTCCAAAAACACGTAGGGATGGGTATTTTGCCCAATTTCTGCGAGAGTGAGTCCGAACAAATGCCTGTAGCGACGATTGTTCTGTACCGTTTGCTGAAGCAGTAGACGTGGGCTTCAAGCACATTCCAAGGCCCCGAGTTTGTGTGCGAATTTTGAGGAGCTGCGTTGATGTACAAGTTTGACACTCGTTTCGATTTTTCGGACCATCGAGCGACGTTTGCTGGTGTCAGATGACCCTTGTGCCAGTCCTTACCAAAGCCTGCGTAGTCTGAGTTGGATGCCTGGTGTCCCTTTAGAGCTGTACACGGGTATGCAGTAAATCCAGAATTTCTCTTGACAACTTTAGCCGAGTTATAGCTGAAAAAACAAAGTCATTGAGTTTGAAATAAATTTAAGTGATTCGGTAATTCTGTTGCAGTCGTATAATTTATAATACATAAAAGGGCTCCCGTATTGCCAATGTCAAAATACTCGGGGAGACTTCCTGATGCTAGTTTCTTGTCAAACGTTTCTCTGAGGTCCCCCCCCCCCCCCCCCCCAAATCCCGGTTGTGTTTTGAGAGGTTTGAGAAATGTACCATAATATGGGTTATCAAAATGCTCGGGGAGGCTTCCTCAGCCATGTTTTCTCATCCTAGGGGCAGTGGTGGCAATGTTCTGTGGGGGGGGGGGGGGGGGGGGGGCTTGAAAGCCATAGTTCAGCCCATAGGATGGGAAAGTTTGTGCGACCTATGTCGTACCCGTTTTTTATAGTAGTTGGTGTCTTATTTTGATACTTACTTTTTACTAGCAAACTGATTGCTTTGATGAAGCGCGACGGACCAGACGGGGAGTCTGCGCTGCTTATCAAACAACACTACGTAGGCCGTGATGTAGTCGCCATAACGAGTCCCGAAAGCTTCTGCCTGAGGTGTCTCCACGACCACGACCAGCTTGTTGGTGTTGGGACACGTCTCCAACACGCATTTGGGCTTAGGTTCCCAGATCCCGTCGTTGTCTTTTTTCGTACAGGTGGCAGTTGTCTTTTGTTCGTGGTAGCCAGGCTTGCATTCATAGCTACATTTGTCTCCCACATTTTTGTTGTCACAGTCCTCAAGAGTCTGGCCAATTACATAGGTTATCCTTTTCGGTTTGTTGCATTTAACCTTTTTCTTATTATCTTTACAGTCACCTGGTTTACCTCGTTTCCTTGGAGGGTTCGACGCTCGCTTTGGGCGATTGTTATTATCGCACTTCTCTCCTCTTTCTTTCTCAATTTTTTCTTCTTTTTTCTTCTTTTCTTTATCTTTCTGACTGTCATTATTTTTATCATTATTTTTGGAATTTTTAACCTTCCTACTGTCCTTAGCAACATCATCTACTTTGGTTTTTCCCCCCTTTGTTATAGTGGTAGCACCTTTTTTCCCAGCTTGAGCCAGACCTTTAATCCCTGCTTTGACCCCTGTTGTGATAATTTTGCCAGCTCCTGGCATGGCAACTGTAGTCACGAGTTCGAAGGCGTCTGACTCCAAAATTTCTTTTCCTTTTTTCTTCGCCTTATCCCAGTCTCCTGTTATAACAGCACCTCCTAGCTCTGCTGTGTTTTTAACCAAACCTACCACAGGAATCTTTACGAAACTCTTCCCAGCTGCTTTTAGGTCCCCCTTCACTACGTTTTTTATTGTATCGACGACGCCTTTTCCTGTGTCTTTTATGGCTCTTCCGATAGCTTTAACTCCATTCTCGATTCCTTTGCCAATTTTCTTGAAAAAATCTTTTATACCACGGCGCTTTCGAAGTGCAACTTGGGTTCGTTGATTACTTGATGACTCCTCTGTTTGCTTTTGAGGTTCTTTAAAACAGTTGTAAATGTCAGAGCTTTGGAAAGAATTGAGCTTATTAAACGATTCCAGTGAAAAGTTAAGAGAACTAATTTGTGTAAAAATTGAACTGTTTTCTTCTGCTTGAAACTTGAAGTCAGACTCGTCGTCATAGAAAGTACAGCGGGCGCCATCAGGTTTATGGTGAATGGAAATATACACACACCACTCTCCGTACTGGGTTGAACACTGGCGGCTGCACGAGTCTTCACAGTCACCCCTGCACTGATCATTGGTTTCACGTGGTATCCCTGAAGTGATGGTGAAGCCTGGAGTCCGCAAGTAGTTCAGGACTGGAGACAAGAGCGAGGGTCTCTTGAACACCACAATACGTTGGCCTTCTTTCTCTCGTACGAAAGACGTCCTTTCCGTTCCCATTTTGCAGATCCCTGTTTGATGGGAAAACGCCATCCTAGTGAATTGCTTTTTCGAAGAAAAGGCATCCAGACATTGCTGAAAATTTTGATTCTTTAACTGGTGGAAGTTCTTTTGGCCATTCGAAAAGGGTTTGATGTCGGCGCTGGGCACGAGGTCGTATTCCCCTAGGAACTTTCTTGGATCATTAGGTGGTATTTTGAGCATATACCTGGTGCTGTAGTCTTTTTCAATGTAATCGGTCATTGTCATAGGTGACACCTCCTCGGTTTTTGAGTTGTAGCCTACCCCCACACAAGCAAGGTCAGCAAAGCAGGCTTCCATTTTAGACAGGATGGATGATTTGACAGCGTTCAGACGCTCAGTTTCGCTATCCGGGCAGACGCTGATTGATTTTGAGCCAGAAGTATTCTCTGGGTAGTAGCAAGTTTTACAACCAGTGTCTTGGTCACAGCCCTGCAGAGTAGATCCGCTCGTCTTACAAGATTCCGAGTAAAATGCTCCATGGGTATCGTTCCTTTTGTTGCCGCACTTTGAGTCAGCTTTTGCAATTTTTTCAACTGACATGTCTTTTCCTTCAGGGAGGAACCGTTCGTCTACAGGCCTTGACTTTGCTGTATATGACACCCGTATGCCTGTCAAGTGACCATAGACAAGATCTACAAACACCAAATCATCTTTTTCAGAAAACAGTGAGCAGTTGCGAGTAGTGGTGAAATAACTTGCGAAATTACAGCCTTGCATATCGTCACACAGTTGGAGACAGTGGAGGAACGAAGGAGTTTCTGCAGATTTTTTCAGGTAGCCCAGCAGACGAGTATGCCTGGCGTACGACCAGTCGCGTACCACGCCTGTAGGTTGAGTCATAAGTACACTTGTCCATCCCGAATCTTCCACATAACCTCCGGCAGTGCTATCAAAGATGTAGCATGTCGAAGAAGACTTGTCGTAGCTAAGCGCCATGCAAGTTTTCTCTTCATAACAGAGACCAAAGCATTCATGAAACTGCAGGTTCTTCTGGGTGACGGAAGGGACGCGATCCAGGTAGACGTTGAGGAGATGTTTCTGAGGAAGACGCGGACACATGTCGCAGATTCGGATGCCCTCGTCCTTTATTTTTAGAATATGCTTTTTACCAGGGTCCACTATGTCGCAGCGTATATTTTCAGGTTTTAAAGCATAGTTGTCGCTTTCAAGAAATAAATTTCTGACAAAATCTTCGAATGATTCTCCCGTTAGTAGATTTTTATCACGCCTGGAACATAAAACAGCGATTATACCTATTAGTACCTGGCTGGCTGCCAAAGTGTGGAACGTGGAAAATACTTTTTGTCGAGGAATCAGACTTCACTCAGGTTGGTATCCTACGTTTTATTTTCGTGTTGTCTCCAATAGTTTACGAGTTTTGCACCTGAAAGCATACCGTGAAGCATGCAAATATTTGAAGGATGTAGGTAACCAGGCCCGTGTCCAGAAAGAGGTCATGGGGGAGTTTCGCCTATATTTTTTTGCTTCACGTTGGCATTACCATGTTAATTTTCCGTTCATGGGGGGGGGTTACCCCCTTAACCCCCCCCCCCCCTCCGAGGATACGACTATGTAGGTAACTACTCACTCTTTCACGATGGGTGATTCTCCGCAGCATTCAAAAATAGTTTCCCCTCCTCCGCAATCCTGAGATTCGCCTCGTTCAAGTTTTTCAGGGCACCGGAAAAAAGAAGAGTTGGTGGCCTGACAACTTGACCACCAGCATTCTTTCTTCTGCTGGTCATCAGCTTCATCACTGGGGTCACAGCAAAGGTACAGAGCACCATTTTCACAGGTTCGCTGCTCCACCTCCACTTTCTGGTACTGTCTGCATCCTTGCTTGGCCCAGTCATACTTCTGACAACCAGTCCACCAGCAAGAAGGATCGGTGACGGGGTTTTCGGTGGTGGAAATTGTTGGATCCGCACAGCACTTGAATTGATGGCCTCCTTTACAGTCCTCTTGACCCCCCTCCTTTCTTCCGTAGTTGTCGCAGCCTCGAACTGCCCATGTTGTCGGTTGACATCCCGTCCACCAGCAGTCTTCCGCTTCTTTTGCTGCTAAAAGAACGAGCTATGAATAAAAGTCATGGAAAATGGACAAGGTCCTGGAAAAAACCCCCAAAGAACGTAGCTTTCCCCTATGCCTTTTCTAAATGAAATAACCTTCCAATATGTACGATGTTTACAACAATGAAGTGTCGTTGTGTGAGTGTTCTTACTCGTACTAGCTTCGGCCCATTTAGTCTCGGCTTCGGCCTACTTACAATTTTTGAGCCGTCTACCCACTGCATAAGTAGGCTCAACTATAGGGATGCTAGCTAGGTATTTCAGTTTCATTTACTAGCACTACTCGGTCACCATTTCCTGAAGCATAGATAAAGCTTGCGGTCAAAGTTATCTATTTGTAAATTTGGGATTGATTTCCCCCTGTGACTGATAATATACTGGTTGCCACGTATACCACATCCGTTCTTCGTCTTTGGTAGGACAGAAACGTCAGACAATTTAGCTTATAGCAACCTTGAGTAACAAAGTCTCCCTTTCTCTGGCGCAATTTTATGGGCAGTTGAAGTCTCCCACCCACTAAAAGCCGTCAAATTATTGAAATGGCTGGATTTCGCCACTTCTCTAAAGTATACTATAGTGTCTCTTATCGAACAGATTTATTTCATCGTATATTTCGCTTATGACAACTGCAATCGCAGTAAACTGTACTTTATCCACCCTGAAACCCACCCTCAGAGTTAGAAATTATCGTTATGTCATCAACTTCAACATCCAAATTGCAATGAAAAGTTCCCTATTTTTTATGTCTTCTATTGTTATTATGACTGTGAAGCCATTGGAAGAACGTTTTACGAAACTTCCTACTAAGTAAGTAGGCACTTTGAAGGTTTTTAAATGAACTACCTACACTTAAATTCGACTGACCACATAAATGTACCTATGTGCGTAAGCTCTAGTACTAGTACTTACCGAAGGCTGAAATTACTGTCAGGAGAAATGCGCAAAGAAGCATGATTGCACTAGTATGTCTTGTTTTGATGCATTTTGGTCTAGAGTAGCAGCACTACTGACCACCAGAAGCGATAAGTACTATATTATTATACACTATACTTTCCTGGTATCAACTGATCACGTTCACAATAACCCTGCAAAGTATTGGAAATCCCAACCAAGATCTAGTGGACTTTCCTATGCTTCCAGTATTTCTCTAGAATAGGTACCCTGTGAAAATCCAATATAATACTAAAGCGCCCTATACATATTGGCCCAACACTGGCCTACTCATGCGAACCCTTGGCCAACCCTGAAGTCCTTATATTGGCCCTTACATCTTTGTGTTAGTGGAATGCCAGTACCATGACGTGTCTTGGCATAAGATCGTTATTTTTCAACCTAAAAGGTGTTCCACACATTGGCCAAACTTGAAAGTTCACAGCCTCAAAAAAATTTCTGGACCTTAGAGTGCAGTATAACTAATCTCTTCAGAGGGAGTCCAGGTTCAGTGAACAGTTCAGCGATTTTTATACTAATCCTTCCTTTCGTAAAATGGCAATAGTCTCTAGACCGTCTAGAGCCTTAATTCTTCTTTAGGTACTTTGCTTTTTGAGTTCCAAACTAAACCAGTCCATTAGTTGTATTATTTTGTTTCTTTTATGCCCTCCAGGTACATTTTCGCAGAGACATGTGATGTTAGTGGATCAAGACGACGGAGATATGTTGATTCCATTGAACGACTGTGGAGTGCCGAACCAAGGTTACCTTGAAGTGGCCAACAGTATTCTGTCTGAAGTAAGTTCAAGCTAAAAAAAAAAAAAACGTGTTGTCTTTGAGTGGTTGAGGTAATTAAAAACGTTTGGGGCGTTTTTTTCTATCATTTCAAACTCTTTATGAGCTTAATGAAATGTCTGAATGCTTGGCGGTCCTTTTGAAATGTAATACAGAACCTCCCCTTTTTAATTTGGTTTTCGCATAAAATGGCGAGCGGGGTTGAGTCGTCCGTGCTCTCTTGATTTGATTGTGGGTTTTTTAATGAGGCAATCAATGTTCGGAGCCACGAGCCAATTATAACTCGCTTTTATTGACAACAATGATGCAGTTCTGATCCTTATTGAATAATGGGGGAGAGAAGCCAACTAGACCGTTTCAGGTTCAGGTTACCCATCGGCCTTAACGGCCTCGATAGCCGAGTGGACTAAATGGTCGACTTTTGAGGAGCAGTGAGAGCCGGGTCACACCGGTTCCATCCCGATCCTACCAAAAAGTTTTTCTGCTCGGCATTCACCTCTGATATGTTCAGCATGTCAAGTGAAATGTATATCGAGGCTGTGGTGGTTCGGAACCCACCTAAAACTGTAGGTCCCCATCGTTAACTCGATGGCTGGGGAGCTGGTATTTGGTAGTGCTGCCAGCTGAGCACAATGTATAGTTCTTGAAACGGTCTAGTTGCTGGGCTTGTCCCCCCCAACCCTCTGCTAACTAGCTAACTACCCATCGGCCTTGGCTGGCAGCACTACCAAATAGCAGCTCCCTACCCATCGTGTTAGTAAACGACCTACAGGTTCAGGTGGTTTCCGAACCACCACAGCATTGATTGTATTGCACTTGACTTGCTGAACTTTTCAGAGGCCGATTAGGAGAACCTTACAAGGTCGGGATCGAACCGGTATGACTAGTAATGCACGAAAATTTCTTGTCTTGCTTTTGTTCTTGCATTTCTTGCATGCAAAAACAAGAACAAGAGCTCTTGCAAGAGTCCTCGCAAGAGTCTTGCATAAACCCAGGCAGTTTTTTTCCAAAGCATCATTCATGGATTGTAGTCCATATTATATTGTATGAAAAACTCTGCAGACTATGCGACGATAGATTGCACATGAAATGGCAGTTCGGTAGGCAAAAAATCACATTATAACAGAAGAAAATTCCATGTGTATGCAAGAAATTGCAAGAGTCTCGCAGCAAGAACAAGAGCAAGAAATAATTTTTACTGCAAGAACAAGATAGGATTTTTACTGTAAGGACAAGAGAAAGAGTCCCTTTGCGAGAACAAGAACCAGAAATGCCGTTTCGATGTATGACCCGGCTCGCTCCCAGTGTTCCTCTCTCTAAGACGTAGACCGCTCTATGTGTTTATTTCTTTTTCAGGAGGCTGTTTTGGCGTACGAATATGGCGTCAGTATCGAAAACCCAAAAACGCTTGCCATTTGGGAAGCACAATTCGGCGATTTCGTGAATGGGGCCCAAAATGTAGTCGACACTTACATAAGCAGTGGAGAGGCCAAATGGGGGAGGAGCACCTCTCTCACCATGCTGCTGCCTCATGGCTACGACGGTGCAGGCCCCGAGCACAGTTCTTGCCGTGTAGAAAGGTTTGTTCCTTTTCTTAACGGGACACGGGACATTCCAATTGTTCAAATTTTATTTCTATTATTATTTTTCACCAAATTGTGGACACTGAGATATGAAGCAAGAGGAGCCAGGATCTAGTCCCGACTTGTTGAGATTTTTCCTGGTCAATCTTGCCCGGCTCTGTGTTGCCCTAATGGGTATACCTGGCCTTCATTGGTTGGTGGAAAAAACTTGCTGCCCGGGGCCCAGTAGGTTTTGAACTGTGGTTTCTGCATTTTAGGTTTCTGCAGTTGACGAATTCATCTGAGACTTGCTGTGACGCAGATTGTGTGAATCTTCAGGTAGCCTGGCCTTCTACCCCTGCCCAATACTTCCATTTGCTAAGAAGACAGCAAGTTCGAAATTTTCGATCACCACTCATTGTGGTTTCCGCTAAGACCCTGTTGCGCCTTTCCGCTGCCACCTCCAAGTAAGTTGGCCGCATGTAATTTGATTCTGATTCTAGAGAACTACGGAGTTACCGAAATACTAAGGTCATAAGTTGTATTTAGAACTGACGTTTTTTTTTTTTTTTTACGCGTGACGTTCAGAGAACATATGCGCCGATTAGTTGGTATGTTAGATGTTTTTGGCCGAAGCCGAAGTTCAAGTGGCCGAAGCCGAATATGAGTGGGCCGAAGCCAGTTTAGGAGTGGGCCGAAGCCAATACATCCATGTCGGAAGCGGAAAATTTTTCCGTTCCGCCGGGATTCGAACCCGGACCTCTCAGGACACAAAGCGGACCCCTTGACCACTCGGCAGTTTTTATTCCTTCCCTTGATATGCATAAGGAACGAATGATTTCGCACATGGTTATGATTCTAGATTTCGATTCGAGATTCGAGAAAATGGTTGCAAGTTTATCAAAATCACTTGCGGTTACTTCAAAGTACTAGACAATTCAAATGTAAACAAACAAACCTATTGATCCACTGGATTAATTCTAAGAAATTTTGTCCTTTTACCACTCATTTGAGAGTTATTATGTTATTATTTATTTAATTATTTACCTCCTTTTTTCATCTCAGTCTACTTCCTGTTGCCTCTTAAACTGGTAATTGAGGAGTATGTTTTATTGTTTCAGGTTTTCTGAATTGGGGCCAGGTACTCACTACCAAAACGTGATTGCGGAGTTGAATCCAAAAGCTCAAACAATGGTGTTTACGGCCGGGAAACATTTTTACACTCTGGTAGAAACCAAACCTGACGACGTGGTTTTGGTCCGACTTGAAAGCCTAGTTCCATTCCCTACCAGTGACCTCCAAGCTGTTATTGCCGATCACCCGAAAGTCAAGTAAGTGCTGTTGACGTATTAGGTCGAATGTGGTTTAGCGACATGACTTTGCCTGTTTGTTTCCTTTAAAATATGTGAAGGGTGCACTATAACCATTGCCCGAGAGATCGATTATTTCAACTGTCTTACTGGTAGTGATATCCGTGGCCCTGTGCTGAACAGCACAGAAATTGTTTAAATTATCCCTGAGAGTGATGAGAGATCCCTCTATGGCCATTATGTGAACACACACCAGACATTGTTTGAATAAGTGTGCCTGGGATTCCTTCAGGTATGCCAATTTTGAGAACATACACGAGATATTACTGAAATTATCACTCACCAAAGGCAAAATCAGTCTGAGGAGGTAATAGGTATTAAATCCGTCGCTGAGTCACTGAGTACAGAATGAAACACATTTATCAGTATTTACAAGTATATATTTTAGTTTTTGTCATCTAGGTATAAATAACTTATTAGCAAGTAGGCAATCATGCTAGTGAGTTTCCTCATGCGGCTTTCAAGACCAAACTCAAAAAACCTTGGCCATGGTTACCACTTCGCTTACCTACGAAGTAAAACACTGCTTACTTGTCAGCCTTAAGCACTGACAGAGCCACTCTGTTACCGTTTACCCTGGTGGCATTAAAAATGACAAAACAGCCCCAACACGAGAAGGGCCTATCGGGATATCGCCACCTCTGTGGAATATATATATATATATATATATTTTCTATTGTTATACAGTCAAGCTCGTAGTGAGCTGGTATCATTGCTACTAATAAATGTCACTGCGTTTATGGGATATTTAGGGTGGATTTCACAAAATACTAAAGTCAGCTATAGTGTCCCGATAAATCTTGACTGTAAGGATAGTACTATAGCCAGCGTCGCTTTTCGAAGGTAAAACACCCCTAAAATAGATGCAACCACTGTACCTAAGTACCCCTCCCCCTCCCCCCCTCTCTCTCTCTCTCTCTCTATCTCCCCCCATTATTGTGAGCTAAGACAGACATATAGAAGCTGGATGGTTTGAGTTATCCACAAAGCATTCCAAAGAAGGGAAAGATCGGTTACCTGCTCCGCCGAAGGGCCGAATATTGGCTGGTGCGTGTCTCTTTTAAAATGGGATCTTCCACCAGTATTAAATTGTTTTGCAGACAGTATATCTGGAGCCAAGAGGAGCCCCGCAATATGGGAGCCTGGTCTTTCGTACGACCCAGATTCGAAAACTTGGTTGGTATCAGACCTCACTACGTCGGGAGGCCAACTCTGCCCACCCCTGCCTACGGGCTGGCTCATCGCCATAAGGCTTCGCATGAAAAAATAATTTCTGACGTCTATGGCTAACGAATCTGTGTCATGTTTTATATGTTGGTAGTATAGGTACGTCTCTTAATTATTATAAGTTTTTTTTTCTTTTCTTAAAGACTGAAGAGTGCTTTCCGACGTGTTTTGTTGATATAAACAGCTAAATGTGCGTCCCACCATGCCCAGAAATAGTTCGGGTAAAAAATTAGTTAAACTCTGGTTAAAAGCAGAGCTCAAAACAATAGAATAACCTAAAAGTCAAAAACTCGCGTCCTACCAACGCCCAGTAAAGTCCCCGGTTAACTTCGTCTTCACTGTGAAGGTGTCCCCAAAATGACTACAATGGCTTATTCTTCCTTTCACAAATCAGCAAGACCTGTAGGTGTATTCCCTTTCTTGAACGCCAGCAAACCCACCCAACTAATACCTTCAAAATTTATTGTAAGAAGATAAGGCACGCCATGATGCAATATACGGAGAACAGTTCTTCTTACAATACATTTTGAAGGTGTTTGTTGGGTGGGTTTGCTGGCGTTCGAGAAAGGGAATAGACCTACTGGGGGGTGAGTCGGGAACGCGCCAGTGACAAAGAGACATAGAAATGACCGTATGTCATGTCATGTCATGTCATGTCATTGGGGTGAGTCCGGTTACCCGCTGACAGCGCCATCTTGGCAGCTTCGTTCAAGGTTACTCACCAATTAAACCAATTAAATACAGCCAAATACCGTCAATTTTTTGAATTATTATATTGAAATATAGACTAAATCGTTTTCTGGAAAGTTTAAGTAGCATTTTATGCCTTTTTTTTTTGTTGTAAACAAAACCACAGATTCCACGAAGTTCACAAGATGAAAATTTTATTATATAATATATAAATAAAGATACTTTCCGTTCGCTATACCTGACGGTGCATTTTTTGCCGCCCATAAGATTAACATTGCGAGCGGCGATTCATTATCAAGGTTTACCCTTGGTTGGAAAGACACAAAATTTTGCCTGTACCTAGCCCTAACAATGTTCTAGGGAGTGTTCGATGCAGATTTCCGAATTTCTCACTGGTTTCTTTTATTGCAACTGTTTTGCAAATTCTAGCATCGCATACCTCAAGAAAAGTGCTGTATCTCGAAAACCAGTAAAAAAAATGGGAAATCTGCTTCGAACACTCCCTAGAACATTGTTAGGGCTAGGTACAAGCAAAATTTTGTGTCTTTCCAACCAAGGGTAAACCTTGAAAATGAATCGGCGCTCGCAATGTTAATCTTATGGGCGGCAAAAAATGCACCGTCAGGTATAGCGGACCCCTGTCGAACACTCAATCAATGAATTTTATTATAAACTTCCAATTTTTATAATAAAAGTATACAGAAGAGGAGTTTTAATTATGTCACCTTATATGTCAGCCTCCAGCCTCCAAAAGGGCAGGCGACATAGCAGACGCCAACGCGTGTTCTATGTCTCTTTGTCAGCTATCTCACAAAGTCCGGACTCACCCCTTACTATTATGTCACCTGTCATGGCGCTGTCTCAGTCCCGACTCACCCACCTTCTTTCATTTCACAAACATCAGTTCCTTCCTCTCCATAGCATCCATTTTTAAAATTTAAAAACAAAATATATTTTTTTTTAAATTATTGCGACTATTTTCCATTTGGCGGGAATCCGGAAAATTTTTACGTTGGCAAAACATCCCAACTGTTTTAATGTACGATTTATAATAAAAAGACTTTCTTGACTTTGAATATGTTTATTCGCCATTTGCCGGAACAACACTAATCACAGAACCTGATATGTCCAGCTCTCTTACATAACGAGCCATCTCCACATCTCCCTTCTTTACGAATCATAATCAGAAAAAGTGAACCGAGACGGCGGCTTCAGTAAACGTCCTGATCGGGACTGTGGATTGACAGGATTGATTGGATTGACTGGATTTGCATTACTCAATGCTTCTTCAGGTCTCACTATAGGTGCATTTACATTCAATTCTGGAGTTTTAACAATATCTTGCCGGTTGCGCCTATACTGAGAACCATCATGACTTTCAATTACATATGAACGTGGCTCTTTACATTTCTTCAATACTCGACCAGGAGAGAATGGTTCACTAGGTAACTTCTTAAACATGACACATTGACCTTCATAAATTTCAGGTAGTTCCTTGGCATTTCGATCATAATACTCTTTCGTCTTTTGACGTTTCTCATTGACTTTCTCGGAATGACGTTTCCACGAGACAACTTTAGGAACTAGTTTGTTACCAAGCTTAGGAATCACAGTCCTTAGCTGTCGTGACATTAGTAATTGACTAGGTGCATCTATCCCTCCTTTTGGCGTGGAGCGATACTGCAAAAGTGCTAAATACGGATCTGAACCATCTTCCTCACATTTTGACAACAAATTAGAGACGATATGGACAGCTTTTTCACTTAAACCATTAGATTTTGGATAATAGGGACTGGACTGAATATGTTCAATATCCCATGATTCAGTAAATGCCTTGAATTCTTTCGATGAGAACGGTGGACCACCGTCTGACATAATTTGTAAAGGGATTCCATGACGAGCAAAAATTGACTTTAACTGTGTGACAACAGATTTAGCATCTGTTTTTGCCATCAATGCCATCTCTATATATTCAGAATAATAGTCAATAACTACCAAATAGGTACTCTTTTTGAAATGAGCAAAATCCATTCCTACTTTTTGAAAAGGATATTCAGCAACTTTGTGCTGCATTAACGGTTGTTTAGACTGTTTCTTACGGTACTTTAGACATGCTTGACATTGCTCAACTACAGACTTTAAATCGGAATTGAGATTTGGCCAGTATATAGCTCCTCTCACTTGATCCAAACATCTGGTGAGGCCTTGATGACCATTGTGAATTTTCTGTAACATGTCTTTTCTCATTTTTTCTGGAACTATCAAAGCCGTACCTTTGAAAAGCATTCCGTCAATGACATGCAATTCATCTTGCATACTGTAGTAGGGCTTTGCTAGACCATCACATTGATTCTTTGACTTGGGCCAGCTGGCTTTAGTATAAGCAATCACTTTCTGGAGAGCGGCATCATTTTTTGTCGCTTCCAGTATTTCTTTCTGCTTGTTGTCCGTGATTGACAAATGATTTTTAAAAAGATTGACTTGCACATCTAAATCCTTTGCTAATTCTGACATAGATTCATCTTGCTTAACAGCATTACGGGACAACATGTCTGAGATATACATTTCTTTTCCAGGCACGTAAATTACATCTAAATCATACCTAAGTAAATTAAGCATCATTCGCTGTAAACGAGCAGGGACTTTATGAAGTGGTTTCTTCATGATTGTTACAAGAGGCTTGTGATCTGTGTGACATGTGACTTTTCTACCATAAACATACTGGTAAAATCTTTTGCATCCAAAAACTAGAGCCAGACATTCTTTTTCTATTTGACTGTAAGCAGCCTCAGTGCTCGTAAGTGTTGTTGACGCATAAGCTATTGGACTCTTTCCATGCATGATACATGCACCCATAGCATCCTTTGAACTGTCAACTGACAAAATTAGCTCTTTAGAGTTATCGAAATATGTTAAAATAGGAGTTTCGGTAACTTCTTTTTTTAATTGATCGAATTCTTTTTGGTGACTTTGCGTCCACTCCCATGGGACGTTTTGACATGTCAATTTACGTAAATTAGTGGTTTTTTCAGACAAGTTTTGGATATATGAGCTTAGAAAATTTAAAGAACCAAGAAAACTTTGAAGTTTTTGCACATTAGTAGGGACAGGCAGATCAAGTATGGCTTGAACAGCGTCTGGATCAGAGGCCATTCCTTTTGAAGAAAATAGATGTCCAAGGTACTTGATACTGTTCATACCTATCTGACATTTTTCTTTGTTGAATTTTAGACCTATAGAGCTTGCTCTTTCAAGAACTGCTTCTAAAGTTTTGTCATGACTGTCATCGTTGCCATAGATCAAAAAATCATCTGCATAAATTAATAAACCAGGAATGTCACCAAAGTGGTATAACATTTCTGCTTGGAAAATTTCACTGCTGGCCTTGATACCAAAAGGTAGTCTGAGAAATCGATGTCGACCAAATGGGGTATTAAAAGTACATAGTTTGGTGCTCTCTTTGTTCAACTTTAACATCCAGAAACCATTTTTTGCATCCAAAACTGTGAACTTAGTGGCGCCATTGAGGCTTGCCTTGACATCATCAATAGTTGGTGCGGAGCAGTGAGCTCTTTTTATTGCCATATTTAGATTTTGTGGATCTAGACACACACGGATGGATCCATTGGGTTTTGACACTAGTGTGATAGAACTCACCCAGTCGGAAGGTTCATAAACCTTTTCTACGACACCCAAATCTTCCATTCGTGTTAGTTCTTCTTTTAATTTTTCCATTAGACTGAATGGTACTCGACGGTTAGGTTCAACCACAGGTTGGATTGACTTATCGACTTCGAGATTAACTTCTCTTGGCAGACAACCCAAACCATGAAAAACCTTCTCATATTTGTCTAGATTGACTTTGTGAGTAACATAAGACTTTTGTACATTGGACGTATTTTCGATAAGTCTCAACTTTTCACATGTTTTTAAACACAAAAGAGTAGTGCATGGTAAATCAGCGACTGCGAATACAAAGTTGTGTTCTTTGCCATTAAGCCCTCCTTTGACATGGAGTTTACCTTGAATAGGAGTTTTTTGACCATTGACTGCTATTATATTGTTAGTTGCTGGCTGCAGATCTGACATAGCAAAACCAAGTTGCTTATAGACATGAAGTGGCATCAAATCTACCCTAGCGCCAGTATCAAGCTCACACTTGACAACTACATTGTTTATTTTTAGGCTGACGTACCATCCACCATCATCATTGACAGGATTTAATTTACCAACAAAAATATCATCATCATCATCATGATCATTGACTTTTTTTACAGATGGACTGCTTGAAGCACTTGACTTGCACACTTTTTCGTAGTGATTGAACTTTTGACACTTTCTACACTGCACTCCCATTGCGGGACACTTTTTCCTGTGTACTTGCCCGCAGCGGCTGCACACTTCCGTGTAGGACTTGTAGTTCTGACGACTCTGACTCTGACCTCTGGACCGATTCCTCTGCCATCCAGCTGCCTGTTGCTCACGTTGTGGCTGTCTTGAATTTCTTCCTTTCTGCACCGCTCCTACGAATGCCCCAGCTTGAAGTTTGTTACTCTCGACCTTCGACATCTCCATCGCCTTTGTAGTCTCCATTGCTTTCTGTAACGGAATGTCCCCTTCGGCGAGTAATTTTTCTCGGATGTGGCCGTACTCCTCACGCAGGCCACAGATGAAAATGTCTTTGACTATTGCCTCTCGCAAGGTGCCTAACTCACAGGTTGCACTCAAGTTGTGTAATGACGTTACAAATTCATCAATTGACTCGTTCGTTTTCTGTTTACGAGAAAAGAAACTATGCCTCTCTATTGCTAAGTTTCTTTTAGGACTGAAATAATCTTCAAACTTTTTCAGAAGGGTTTCATACCTGACGTTGTCCAAATCGACGTTGAATGACTGAAAAATGGGAAGCGCCCCAATCCCAATGTGGTGTAGTAGTAGAGCAACTTTCCTATTAAAGAATAAAAAAATGGCGTCATTTCTTTCAATTTTCACAAATATTTCATTTAAAATTTAAAATCAGCGTATCTGGTGAGTGTTTGCTGATAGAATACCAGCGGTTAACTCTTTAACTCGCCAATATTGACCAGTTAAAAAATCTTACTCGAGGTCTCAGTAAACGGCCGGTAAACTTTGTTGGTGGGACGGATTTAGCTTTTACTAGAGTTTATCTTCGAGAAAATCTCCAGTTTTCTCTTAACTGGGGATGGTGGGACGCAGCCTAAGGGTGCGTCCCACCATGCCCAGTTAAAATTAAACTGGAGATTTTGTCCTATGTTTATCATGTTAAATTTAACTTTTAAGGTAAATTTAACATGGTAAATCTCCAGTTTAATTTTAACTGGGCATGGTGGGACGCACCCTAAGTCAACCAGTCTAGCAAAGTGAGTTTGCTATGGCCGCTTTCAATTAGTCTTGAGTAACTCTTCGATGGGAGACCTCCGGCGTAAAACTCTTATGACTGGTTCATACCACTTCCGTTCTGTCAGGCTTGAGCACTGACTGAGCTATACTCTGTTAAGGGTCCGCTATACCTGACGGTGCATTTTTTGCCGCCCATAAGATTAGCATTGCGAGCGGCGATTCATTTTCAAGGTTTACCCTTGGTTGGAAAGACACAAAATTTTGCCTGTACCTAGCCCTAACAATGTTCTAGGGAGTGTTCGAAGCAGATTTCCCATTTTTTTTACTAGTTTTCGAGATACAGCACTTTTCTTGAGGTATGCGATGCTAGCATTTGCAAAACAGTTGCAGTAAAAGAAACCAGTGAGAAATTGGGAAATCTGCTTCGAACACTCCCTAGAACATTGTTAGGGCTATAGGTACAGGCAAAATTTTGTGTCTTTCCAACCGAGGGTAAACCTTGAAAATGAATCGCCGCTCGCAATGTTAGTTAGCAGAGGGTTGGGGGGGACAAGCCCTGCAACTAGACCGTTTTTCAAGAACTATCCATTGTGCTCAGCTGGCAGCACTACCAAATACCAGCTCCCCAGCCATCGAGTAAAACGATGGGACCTACAGTTTTAGGTGGGTTCCGAACCACCACAGCCTCGATATACATTTCACTTGACATGCTGAACATATCAGAGGTGAATGCCGAGCAGAAAAACTGTTTGGTAGGATTGGGATCGAACCGGTGTGACCCGGCTCTCTCTGCTCCACAAAAGTCGACCATTTAGACCACTCGGCTATCGAGGCCGTCGCTCGCAATGTTAATCTTATGGGCGGCAAAAAATGCACCGTCAGGTATAGCGTCCTCTTAAGGGGTATTTCCCTTCTGTGGGAAGAAATTCTCCTATTTTTCAGAAACTTAGTATAATCAAAATGAACAAGATAGCAGATAGCTTTTCGTGAAAAGGTTGCCTTCCACCACCTTTATGTTTTCTACAATGGCTTGAGGTACGAGCATTGACTTTAAATTTGCACCTACCTATGTACAAGGCATATGTCTCGTGCCTGCCTCTCTACCTAAATTAGCAGCGTCAACCTTATTATTATGAACACTGGAAGAATTTTAAGTAAGATAATAGGTCTTGGGTAGATTCATCAAAAGCTCAAAAGGGTGCAGCTGCATGGTCAACGTAAGATAATACTGTCGAACGCGTTGTAAGGTCGAAGATTGGCCAATTCTTAAGTTGAGGCATCAGTCGTGAATGGTAGAAAGACACGAGCATGACGCAAGGGCGTCTGATAGGTTCCATGATGTCCCCTTGTTGCACTACGTACGATGCGAAAGAGAAACTGGTTTTATACCTGTACCTAAACAGTTCCAGGCTATAGTGATCCAGGTGCTCCACTATTTGACACGATGCTCCATAAGTTGGTTCTTTTAGCTTATTTCGCGTGTTTTATTGACGGAGGAATCTCACAAAATGTCGGTAAGTTATTTAAATTATTTCAGTTTTATTGTTTATTGGTACGCCTTTACTCGCCAGGCTTAGACTTAGACTAAAGGAGTTAGGTTACCATGGAGTGTTTTGGTACGATAGTGCCTATCTAAAGTTCAAGAGGTCATTGATACCATTCACCTGTATAGAGAGGTATCGATATGAATTGGTATTTTTAAAGGCCCTCTTCCACGATACACAAAATCTGCATGGGTATACTCCAAATCAGGCTGGGAGCGTACCGATTTCTCATAATTTCTTGCAAATCTAGGGCTGATCAAAACTTCTTGATTAGGGAAATATCTGCTCAGGGTCGGATTAGCATTTTTAGCGTATGGTAGGATATGGAACCCATATCCGAATCGGCGTCAACTGAAAATCTTCAAGAAATTATGAGAAATCGGTACGCTCCTAGCCTGACTTGGAGTATAGATAACCAGTGCAGCTCAAGAAACAGAGCCACCTGCATTATTGGTGGTAACCAACTGTTAAATAACTTGATCATCTAAGTTCGATCTAGCTCATCTCACCCTGATTCTGGGTGCCTTCTAACAAGACCTTTAATTGTATAAGCATAAGCTACTAATTTCTGACATTGGCTCAAATTTTGAGCCCACCAGACTTAAATGCCTAGGTACGAACAAATAATAGAGATATGTCGATAATTAGGTACGAGTCCTGAAGCTCACTCAATCGTACCTTTCAAGCTCTTGAAGCTTGAAAAACTAGGCCAACCGTAATAGTTGCAAGGTTCATACAGTGTGTTCAGTAATCTCCCTTCTCTCAATCCTCTTTTGGTTTCAGTGTCTAAGCTGCCCCATGGAAAGGCAGTGGTGTGCTATGTGGGTACGTGGTCAGTGTACCGACCTGGCGCTGGGTCTTTCAGCATTGCTGACATTAACCCGAAACTCTGCTCTCACATCGTCTATTCCTTCGTTGGATTAAATCCTAAGACAAATACCCTGCGAAGCATCGATGAGTTCCAAGATCTAGAAGAAAACTATGGAAAAGGTAATTTTTTTATAGTAATAGTCTCTCTCCCCCTATATAATGACCAACAACGTACTTCGCTCGCTATAAAAAGAGCTCGCTATTGAGAGTATTTCAAGGAAATTGACAGGTAACCAACAACTGTAACCTATTTTGTAGTGACTCGGTTATTGGACGTAGCTTAGTAAAAAAAAAAAAAATAAATAAAGGGTCGGACAATGGTCGCACTTGACTTTCTCGCAATTTTTACGCCAGCGGTATCGATTTTTTTTTTTTTTTTTTTTTTACGTAACTTATTTTTTTTCGACCAAAATTTTAACTTTTTCTAAAAAATATTTTGCCATACACTGGACAATAATTTTAGGCACCTACGCACCGGATTTCAAACATATCTGTCAAATGGTGAAGTGTCGTTCGACGCGCAAAGTACGTGTTTTCTATTTTCCATGTCACGGCCTTAATTTTCAAGTAATTGAAAATCTATTGAAAGTGATCTTGAAGCATCTATCTGAGACCATTTTCACCAATTTTCAAGGAAATCTGTCGATTAGGGTTGTTGCAAATCCGTCTTAACCAATCAAAAACGTGATTTCCATTTATGGAAAATTTCCTACAATAATGCCAATATTGGCCATAATTATTATGTTGGATAAATTTCGTTCGGTAAAACATGAAACTAGGTTAAAGTACACCTCCCTACCAATATTTATTGAAATCGATCGAATTGTGCTACAGGAGTGACGACCAACGCGTTTGGGCCAAAACTGGGCCAAGTTATTGGCCCACCTCCAAATGATTGTAAAATACCTAAAAGCATCTATTCAAAAACACTTTCGCAAATTTTCAAGGTTCCAACTTGATATACGTAGCTTCCAGCCCTTCTTAACTGTCAAAAAACACGATATTTTGCCTTTTTTTGACCATAGCAGGCGCAATTTTTGAGTTATCAAAATTTATCAAAATACGTGCCTAGATATTTACATTAGGTACCTACATACCGAATTTGAGCAAAATCGGATGAACGGTGTGACGTCCAGTTGCGCGACAGACTGACGTACGTACGTCGGACGGACATTTTTTAAAAACCACTTTTTTGGACTCGGGGGACCTCCAGGATCATGGGAAACCCAAAATCTCAAAATCGAAATATTGCACGAAGACATAACTTTCTCAGCCCATGTATTACATACCGGCGAGAAAGTAAAAAATAAAAAAAAAAAGTATCAAAGTAGCGACGGAGGTTCCGCAGTTCGCCAGTGATTTTTTCGAATTTCAAATATATTGCCGATGCCAACATGATATAGTGCTATTTTTGTGCATTTTTTTAGCGGTTAAAATCGGGGCATTTCAGACATTTCTGAGGTGGCGTCTTTTAAAAATTCTGAGGCATTCGAACCTAGAACTGCCGCTGGCAATGTTAATGTTACTGGGGGTGGTAATGTATGTATCACCAGCAAAAGCTCACCCTTAAGGCATTTGTAATTTCACTAGTATGGAAATGGGTCATTCCATTCTAGGATGAGTAATTGAAGCAATGGCTGCCTGTACGATGGTGATGAGTGATGACAGTGGGAGTATGAGGGGGGGGGGGGGGGGGGAGGGGGTGGCAATCTCCGCCTAAACTCCCCTAGAGCGGTTATCGACTGATTGGCCCCCAGGAGCCCGTTCTCTCTTGCGCCCCTGGATATATCAATTCAGTACTCTACATCTAAGGATCGTTCTCTAAATTGCACTATTCAGGCAGGGTTAATTCTACCTCTTGAAGTAACCATGGATATTTCTTGAAATGATCTAGTTGCTGGCCTTTTTTTGCTGACCTTTTTTTTACGTATTAAAATATAAAATAGTGCTTACTTTTCCCCAGGTTCATTCAAAAAGATGACGGAGCTGAAATCGAAAAATCCGCATCTTAAAGTGACCCTTGCCGTTGGAGGTTGGAACGAAGGGTCCAAGAACTATTCTGATATGGCTTCGACTGCAGAAGGTCGTAATGCGTTTGTTCAGAGTGCTCTCGATTACGTTGTGAAGTATAATTTTGACGGGTTTGATTTGGACTGGGAGTTCCCTACGCAGAGGGGTGGGCGTACTGAAGATAAACAGAATTTTGCGCTGCTTGTCAAGGTTTGAATTTTCATTTATCAAAAATTTTAGGTTTTTAGGTTAGGAAGTTTTTTTAAACAAATCCTGTCAATTTCTGTTGAGGACCAGCACGGCAGGGTTGAACCTGATCCCCTATGGTTAGAAAGATTTATTTTTTTCAAAAAGCTCTGTGCGATAAATTGGGAATGTCCTTGGGGTTAACTGCTATAGTATAGCCACTCTGACCTGCCTGGCCCGAGGGCATTCTGTGTACAGTGAACAGTGCAAAATGCCCTCGGGCCAGGCAGGTCAGAGTGGCTATACCATATATAGAGTGGATTCCACCACTTCTTAAAGTACACTATAGTGCGATTGCGCTTGTCATAAGCTAAACATGCCATAAGATAAATTTGTTCGATAGGAGATACTATAGTATACTTTGGAGAAGTGGTGAAATCCATCCTAGGTACAAAGAGGTTTGTACAAAATAGGTCAAGGTAGCTTAAAATAGAGGCGCCACTTAAAAATCTACAGTTACAGTAGTACTTTACAGTATTATATTTTCCAGATCTTGGATGTTTCTTCTTCAAACCTTGAATCAGTATCTCATTATGTGAGCTGTAATTTTTTTTCAGGAACTGAAACAAGCGCTCAGTAAGAAGAACCTGATCCTGACTGCTGCGTTGAATCCCGCTCCAAATACGATTGATCAAGCATACGATGTTCCTGAAATTTCGAAACACTTAGATCTCATTCATGTTATGACCTACGACTACCATGGACAGTGGGACAAAAGAGTTGGGGCCAATGCTCCTCTAAACGGCACCGACAACTTTAATGTGGTAAGTGTCTCATAAAGGCTATGGGGTCTGCTATGGGGTCCGCTTTGTGTCCTGAGAGGTCCGGGTTCGAATCCCGGCGGAACGGAAAAATTTTCCGCTTCCGACATGGATGTATTGGCTTCGGCCCACTCCTAAACTGGCTTCGGCCCACTCATATTCGGCTTCGGCCACTTCGTCTTCGGCTTCGGCCAAAAAAATTGTAACAACCAACTCATCGGCGCATATGTTCTCTGAACGTCGCGCGTTAAAAAAAAAAAATGTAAGTGTCTTATAAAGGCTATTTTCGTTCTACGATTAGCCCCTAGATTGTTAACTTAATGTTAACTTGTCAACTTAACCGGAGGTTTGTATGTCATGTGCTAAGGCCTTTACACCGAAACATACATTCGCTTTTTGTTTACGTTTTATCTGTACGATATTGGATATTGAAATGTTCTTTTAAATATAATATATGCTTTTAACGGCCGAAACTAACAGGCCGTGTCATGATTTTACGGTCGGGTGATTTTTGTCACCAAAATATTTGTCCGAAATTAGCCGATCGTAAAATCACAACACAGCCATATTTGAGAATATTTGAACAAAATTGTCTCTCAGTCAAACTGAACGTGTAGAATCCACAGTGAGTGTACACTGGACCAGTGCAGTGGAAATCGTAAGGAACAGCGTTTAATAAAACTTTGTACTGATATAATTATCATGCAATTGACAGTTCCACCAGTTCGGTAAATAGAAAGCGCTGTGAGAATGACTGGAACTGACAAAGCGTCCGCACTGCAACCCCTCTTTTGATGTGTCTCCCACAATCAAATAAAAAATTAAAACTTCTCTCTGTGACACGACTGACATCGATTTGAGTGTATACTCGCGTTTGTGGGACATGTTCTATTTCGGGTTGCCTCGAGCCAACAGGTGGGGGTTAAGCACTGACTATAAAGGCTCATTTACACGCTCATATGAAATATGTTACCAGTAAAAGTTGTTTATGTTGCTAAACATTTGAAATAAAAATATTACTTACGTCTAACATATTTGGGAAAATTGTTGGGTCGAAAGACTCGGTGGTTTACATGCAGGTTGTTGCAATGTATATCCGTGTTGGTGTGGCTCAAAACCCACCCCAGTAATTTCCACATAGCGCATCCATGAAATTTTTATTTTTTGTTGTAATTAACATTCTGTCTCCACAAACTATACGAAATTTCTTTTTATTCTGATTAGGAAGCGTCCATCAAGTACCTTATAAAGCTAGGTGCGCCTGCTGAGAAGATTGTAGTCGGCATCGCTGCCTATGGTCATACCTTCTTGGTTAAGGATGGCGTTGAAGCCGATATGAAGGCACCGGTCAAAGAAACCAGCTTCCAGGGACCTTACACCCGCCAGGACGGCTTCATGGGCTACAACGAGGTGATTTATTTATTTATTTATTTATTTATTTATTGAACAGTTGTAACCTGTAGAAAGCTTGGCATTTACAATGTTTATTTCATGAAAGGAGTACTGTAGTAAAATTTTCATTTTTAAAAGGAATGCTGGGCTCGATTTTACCTCATGCATGCCCTGTGTGTCTAACGGCTGCGGATTTTGTAAATGCACTAATGTGAACTTTAGTTGCTAAGGTTGTTAATGTTGTGAAAGCCACCCTTATTAGTAGGAAGTTATTAAAGCCACTCCTCGTCCGCATTGGTAGTGATTGGTGTTCTTTTTTTATCCAGCAATAAAAGTTTTACATTTTTACTTATTAGTCATTAGTCATTACTCATTACACCTTGCTGGTGAATATAGTGTATACTGTCCCCTTGTCTAGTCTTATAGCTGAGGGTTGGGGGGGGGGGGACAAGCCCAGCAACTAGACCGTTTTCAAGAACTATCCATTGTGCTCAGCTGGCAGCACTACCAAATACCAGCTCCCCAGCCATCGTGTAAACGATGGGGACCTACAGTTTTAGGTGGGTTCCGAACCACCACAGCCTCGATATACATTTCACTTGACATGCTAAACATATCAGAGGTGAATGCCGAGGAGAAAAACTTTTTGGTAGGATCGGGATCGAACCGGTGTGACCCGTCTCTCACTGCTCCTCAAAAGTCGACCATTTAGTCCACTGGGCTATCGAGGCTGTTTGTCTAGTCTTACATCATGGATAAATCAAGAATCGCAACCTGACTGTAGTCATCTTGTTTCCCATCAAAATAAGGTCGAAGGATGGCACCACGATGGAATTTTGAATTGGGGGTGAAATAACATGAATAAATTTACGGGAAGATGCTGTGATACGTTATGACTCATCTCATGGGTGATACGAGCATAGTTTGCATCGGTGAGAAAGTCGAGTGTGACCGTGGTCAATCCTCATTTTTCAGATATGCTCCGAAGTTCAAAAGAATTCATCTTGGCAAGAACTGTGGGATATGAAGTCATCAACCCCATATGCTGTCAATGGGAACGCTGTGGTTTCATATGATAATGAAAGGAGTGTTACTCTTAAGGTGAGTTACAAGTTTGACTCCTTCTGTTTGTGCATTAGAATTGCCTCTCAAGTACTGCCCATTTGTGTTTATGCAATTGTTTGGAAAACAAGCAAAAAATGACTTACATAATCATGATTTTGCAGGCGTCACAGCCGTTTGTGGCACAAGTTTGTTCAGCTGTTTTCAGTTTTTCGCTCAAAAGTGTGTGAAAATAAGCATTACTTTACTTTTTTTTTTGTTTTTGTTTGTCTTTTTAGGTGCGCATGGCAATGAAATACAAAGTGGCTGGTTTCATGGTTTGGTCAATCGACACAGACGATTTCAGGGGAGAATGTTACAGTGACGGAGATTTGAACGGTGGCGGTGAGTTTACGAAAACATATCCTCTTCTCAGGGCTATTCACAGGGCCATAGAAACTTCTGGGCCTAGTGAGCCTCCAGTCCCACCAATGGACCTGCCCGTGGACATACCCAATACCATCCCAGGATCGTCTAAAGGAACTATTTCTTTCGCAGCCTCCTTCAATTGCCTAATTTTGACTGTTCTCTCCACAATTTTGTTTACTAATTAAACAATTTTTCAATTTCAAGTTTTATGTTTAAATGTAACATACACTGGCGCTAGAATAGCCATGGTCCAATGGGGTACTACTGGGTCCTACCATGCGCAGGACACCTGACAATTGAATTACCCTTAAAGGTCTGGAACCAGTTGGGGCTAGGTTGGCTGCGGAAAAGTCGAGGGGGTAACCACTCCAGAGATTCCTTGAGATTCCCTGAGATTCCATAAAGATTTCCAAAGATTCCCAACGATATTCATAGAAAGATGAACCCCGAAGGGGTAACCACTCCAAAAAAATTCCAAGATTCCCTGAGATTTCATAAAGATTTCCAATGATTCCCAACGAGATTCCCAACGAGTGGTTAACCCCTCGGGAAAGTCACTGCAAGTAGGTATCCTGGCTCATTGTCTTCTTACACCACTTCCGCGGTAGTCCGGTTATGTATAGGTATGAAGCTAAGTTGGCATTTAGCCTTGGGTAACTACTCTGATGAAATTACCGGGATGAAGAAACTTAATGAACCCCATTAATCCCAGCGCTGAAGACTTGGTAACGAATGACCTAGGGCACTTCCTAACTTGGTTAAAGACTGTCAGAAGAATTAGTGGTCCGTTACCTTTGCTGACTACCTTACCTTTGCCTCAGTATCCAGCATTTACTTAACCGACATGATTTTTTAAAGTGGCTGTGAACCTACAATAGTGAAATTGTAAAAAAACTCAGTTTCCATCCTGTCGGACCAGGCCTCGATAGCCGAGTGGACTAAATGGTTGACTTTTGGGGAGCAGTGAGAGCCGGGTCACACCGGTTCGATCCCGAGCCTACCAAAAAGTTTTTCTGCTCGGCATTCACCTCTGATATGTTCAGCATGTCAAGTGAAATGTATATCGAGGCTGTGGTGGTTCGGAACCCACCTAAAACTGTAGGTCCCATCGTTTTACTCGATGGCTGGGGAGCTGGTATTTGGTAGTGCTGCCAGCTGAGCACAATGGATAGTCTAGTTGCTGGGCTTGTCCCCCTGAACCCTCAAGTATTATTATTATCCTGTCGGACCTCATCCATTCAAACGGAAGTAAAGCAATGTGACGCAGGTTACGGTTGGTGTATTGTGATAGCGTGCTCATTGAATGCCGCCACAGCCGCCCCAACACGCAATTTCTCGCTCGGACAGTAAATATTCTTATTGTTTTACCTTATTAATTCCCTACTGCACATGAAACTCAGATTTCCATAATCAATATCAGGTAGGTACCTACCTACTATCGAATATCAAGTTACCTCCAAGAGGCCGCTTGCTAGTGGGGACTCTAAAATGGCTGTTTCAGAGTTAATTCATTTTATCCTGAAAATCTTAATCTTTGTACTTATAGTGTTTGATGGCGTGATAATTAGGTTATCGGGATGAAAGTGCTGAATATATAGAGATTTACCCATTTTAAATTTCTCTCTGAGACTGCTTTTAAAACTGCCATGAAGGATGTAAAGAACGTCGCATTCTGCAGCTCTTTATTGAGAGAGTTGAAAAGTCTCTTCTAGACTCTCAGTGTATAGGGTCGGAAAGTGTCTCATAGACTCTTGGTTTACAAGGTCAGAATGTCTATCATAGTCTCTTCGTTGACGGTATCAGAAGGTCTCCCTTAGACTCACAGTTGAAAGTGTCATAAGGTCTCCCTTAGACTCTTTTCTTGATAGTGTTAAAAAGTCTCTCCTAGACTCTTTGTTGACAATGACATAGACTCTTGGTTATACAGGGTCAAACAGTCTCTCATAGACTCTTGGTTTACAGGGTCGGAAAGTCTCTCATAGACCCTTCGTTGACGGTATCAGAAGGTCTCCCTTCGACTCGCTGTTGAAAGTGTCATAAGGTCTCCCTTTGACTCTTTCTTGACAGTGTCGGAAAGTCTCTCATAGACTCATCGTTGACTGTATCAGAAGGTCTCCCTTAGACTCTTTGTTGAAAGTGTAATAAGATCAGGGAGACTCTATCTTAGAAAATCTCTCTTTGTTGACACGGTTGACAGGTCCCTATCGTGTTAACTAAATAGGACTTGTAAAATCAAGCGGTTTTGTTATTTTGGAAATTTTCAGAACGCAAAGACGCTTCTGGGTAAGAGTGTAGTGTGTGCTGGGAACGAGGGGGAGGGGGGGGGGGGGGCATTCGTGCGTGTGCTCTATCGCGAAGTCGCCCCCTAAGAATGCTTAGAAATCGATTTAATTGACCTACCAATTACCCCGTTTCTTTTAAAACTGTTAATTTCGAAAAGCAGCAGGCGCCGGTGTGACTGTATAGGCAGTAAGCTGACATTCCTCTCGGTCTCAGTGTTGTGAAATCCACCCTAATTTGAGGGATGGGTTCGACGATATTCAGTTAAATGTAACTGAAGATTGTAGGATGTTTACCTAGCGCACTTAACCGCAGAAATCGTTGAATTAGGAAGCCAGAGTCGGCTCAGCATAAGTGTACTTACTCTCCACTTAGCTCTATTATTCCATCTAACTTCACGGAGGAAAATAGACCTTTTCAAAAATATTATAATAACCCAAGGCTAAGACGTAAATGATATTGCCAATTAAAGTGAAGAAGTAAGGTAGAAAACCAAAATCAAAAAAGGAAAGATGGATGGTTGCGGCGGAAATCCGTAGCATTAGAATTCCAAACATTTCCCTCGCGGTAACTTGAGAGAAAACCCGAAACTATTAAACCAGGAAGAAAAAGGTTCAATTAATTAAAATTTATATGAAAAACGTAATCACGGGCTTTTTCTTCGGTGTTCAGAGTTTTGGGGGGGGGGGGGGGGTAGTAATCCCCACTGACGGATGGGGGTAGAGACGTGGTTGAGGCGTGCGTCCTGCTCAGACAGATGTCTGTAACAAACAGCCACCGCAACCCCTCTCCCCCTCCCCCCCCCCCCTCCAACCCCACAGGTATAGGCTAAATTTTAATTCTCAAAGTTTCTCCAGCTGCGCTTGTTTCATGGAATTCCTCTTAGGCCTCGGGCTGGAACTGTAATAATTTCATTTAGTTAAAGAAAATAAAAATTTTACAGAAAGGAAGGCGATGTTTTGATTCAAAGATGCGGAATATTTCAGCTTCTTATTTCTCTAACCAAGTTCTTTAATTATAGCGTTGTATCTTTAAAGAATAAAAATAAAATCTTATATCGCTGCTTTAAGATCCTTAAGTTTAACAACTGAACAATTCAAGAAACTTTAAATACCTAATCTGAATTCTAAAAAAATCACTGTCAATTTTTTATGTTATAAAGTGTATACGGTCGTCAGTGTCAAAATTTTCTGCGTGGCCTTAAGAAAAATCGTAAGCGGGTTTGTAATGAAAGTTTCGTATCCTAAGTTGTTTGATTCGTCACGCAATCATCTGGCACTTTTCCATTAATTAAGTGTGTAATACGAAATTTGAAAGCTCTAGAGACCCTAATCACCATTTAATGAACCTACAGGTACTTCTATTAAATCGGTTAAAAGCGCCCTTTCGTTTATTTGTCATCAAAAGTTGAAACTGTTTGGAAATAGGAGGCCTCAGAATTCTTCACGGGTAGACTACTTTCTACTTTGCCACTTACCATAGAATAAGGCGAGAGGAGAATTGGAATCGAGTGAAAATTCGATTTTGAGATTTTAGTTTCCCCATGGGAGTCCCCTGAATTGGAAAAAAACGAAAAAAAAAAAGATTTTTGGAAAATTTATGTCCATCCGTCTTTCTGGGCGTTGTCCTTGCTGTATAGAGCGTGTAAATTTGATGTTAAGTTTTTCGTATCTTCCTAAAAATCAATCGTCTAGTCATATTCGAATTTTTTTTAATTAATTTTTTGAACCACCACCCTGGTTGTATCATTGTCCATTATACTATACTATTCTAATCACAGAACAGTTTCAAGGCGTGATACTTCTGCTACCATGTAATACTTATTTAAGTACCTTAAGGTGGCTTTCACCACTTCTGTAAAGTATAGGGGAGACCCCTATCGAGCAGATTTAACCAACAGATTCATCTTATCGTGTGCTTAGCTTGTGACAAGAGCAATCGCACTATAGTATAGGTACTACTGGTCTTATTTTCTTCGAAAATAAATGTACCTGATTTTTTTCATTTTTCGGAAGGAACTACCCTAAATTTTTTATCCAGAGGTAATTCAAACATTGCAAAATTACTGAAAGTCGTATGCGTGAACTTTTATTCATTTTTAATTCTTAAAAGAATTGACTAAGTTCCTGTTATATTGTGGGAAAAAGTGGTTGGTTTGGTTGGTGGCTTAAGGGTCCGCTATACCTGACGATGCATTTTTTGCCGCCCATAAGATTAACATTGCAAGCAGCGATTCATTTTCAAGGTTTACCCTTGGTTGGAAAGACACAAAATTTTGCCTGTAACTAGCCCTAACAATGTTCTAGGTCGAGTTCGAAGCAGATTTCCCATTTTTTTACTGGTTTTCTAAATACAGCACTTTTCTTGAGGTATGCGATGCTAGCATTCGCAAAACAGTTGCAATACAAGAAACCAGTGAGAAATTGGGAAATCTGCTTCAAACACGACCTATAGAACATTGTTAGGGCTAGGTACTGGCAAAACTTTGTGTCTTTCCAAGCAAGGGTAAACCTTGAAAATGAATCGCCGCTCGCAATGTTAATCTTATGGGCGGCAAAAAATGCATCGTCAGGTATAGCGTCCTCTTAAATAAATAGACAACGTCTCCCATTTCACGTTAATTCAAAAGTAAGCGTCCTCAAGATCTCAAGATATACATCCTCGAAAGATAAAATTGACATGCAAATCGTAAATAATCATGATTTATTCGAACCAAGTTTAGCTCTTTAAGTTACCTTCAAAATTAGGGATTAAAAGTAAGTGCGTTTCCATGTTTTTTTTCCACTTTCCCACTGGTCCATGAGCCACCAATCTCCATTTTTAATTCTCCCTTCTCTTATCACTATCAGTACCTACAGTCCTGCACTCAGCCCTTTGCCCCATTTTTGTCACATAATCGTATGGGCAACAACCTTAAAAATATTGTTTTAGTCGTGTAGCTTCAATTGAACAATCCTTAGTTAAGCTTAGCTAAAATTTAACACTGTGGAGTTTAATCTCAGTTTAAGATAACTGCCGAAAGATGAATGGTGATCGTTGGATAATTGTCCGTATTTGTTGTGAGTGAAAAAAGCCTACATTCATTTATATTAATTTATTTATTAATTAAGGATCTTTGCCTTGCGAAATATGACTATGCTCTGCAACCGTATATCACTGCATTACCACTAGATTATTGTAATATTAGCCACCATCAAGGTACCATGTTAATTTGCTCCCTATAAAGAGAGTTCGTTATAGAGAGGTTTTGCTATAGAGAGTGAATTGTGTATTGATATTACTGCATGTATGGTAGGCAGGTATGTACTGTATACAATAACTAGCGTCGGCTCACATTTTGGTTTCAGAACTTTTCAGTTTTAAGGCTGAAGTCAAATCACTTCCGGTTCGTCCGTTGTTCTCTTTGGGGAGTACAAAAAAAAAATTATAGTCTGGTAAGGCGAGTTACAGCTTTCTGAAAATGTCTCATTACTTTCTTTAGCTTATACATTTCGTTCAGGCTAGAAAGTAAAAAATGGTGGGCCAAATTATGGCAATTTATCTATGGGGCTTTTCCAGTCTATTGATCTGGAGCTGCCTCCCCACAGCGCAAGCCTACCGAAGACGCAGGCGCTTCGGCTCCACGTCAAGCTGAGTCCACATTTTAATGCAACTACTGGACCATAAGGTATTAACGGAAATGATCTCGTGACTTACGTTTTTTTTTTGGCCTTGCATTTCAAAGCGCGGGAAATCTTTTATTTTCTGATTTTATAAATTTAACTGAAAGAAGTCATACTGAACAAATTAAGCATAATGTCTTCCTAAGGTTAAGATAGGACTGACTACACACGTCCGGTTCAGGGTCGACTCCAGCCGTCCTACATTTTGGCCATTGTGGTTTTTTCGGGGACCTAGTTGACGGTTCAACAATGCGATGTATAGCTCTTCATATAGGAACTCCAGGTTTTCTTCTTTTCAGAGCCTTACTTCTTGGGCTTCGTCTCAATACCGCTTAATCAGCTCAGGATTTCGGCAGGCTGGATTTTGGTCATTGATATAGGGTCGGAATGTCGCCTAGATGGAAGTTTTCTAGTGCAGATTTCTGTTTTTTATTTATTTATTTATTTTTAGTGAGAGCGACGGGATAAGATATGCCCGTTAATGATACTCCCTTTACTTTTCTTTTCTATCTTCTTTAGCTCCTTCCTTCCTGCTTCAGCTTCTTCATTGTTCTTCGGCCCCTTCATTTATTTCTCTTCTGCTAGATCTTCTTCTCCTTTTAATGAGCATTTTGCACCCTTACTGAAGTATCTTGTAGCCAGATCGTTGACTTAGTTTTTTTCATTATTCAATATTGTTTATTCTGATCCCTAATTAAAAAGTTCTTGGCGTTGGGCTAAGTTAAAAAAACTTTTCACCTTTTCCTCTGAGAAGGGAAATTTCACACACCTTGTTTTTTTGAGTTTATTTAGTTTTTACGAATACATGGTGTGGCATCCATGTTACCAAATGAAAATTGATATAGACCAAGTCAGGCTATAGGAGCGTACCGATGAGTCATAATTTCTTGCAAATCTAGGGCTGATCAAAACTTCTACTTGAGCAGGGAAATATCTGCTCAGGGTCGGATTGGCATTTTTAGCGTATAGTAGGATATGGAACCCAAATCCGGATCGGCGTCAACTGAAAATCTTCAAGAAATTATGAATAATCGGTACGCTCCCAGCCTGACTTGGACTATAGTATACTGGCGTGCTGGATTTCAAGTCCAGAGTTCATCAATTGTGGATAAGAAGACAAACCCAAGGGCTCAAAGCTCAGTCAGGGTAAAAGAGATGTTTGAGATGTATTTATATAGTGGTTAGCCAGCTAAAGTTTTTAATTCCCTATACAGTGATGGGTATATTCCCGGGAAAATTGGGGATTTTATTTTTTTAGTGGGAATTTATGTTTCTCTCCCCCTTCCTCCCTAATTTATTCTCATATTTTGTAGTTAAAATCGATCGTAATCTCACTCAATTAAAAATTTCCAAAACTGATCATATTTTTTTTAATGAGAGTTATTACGATAACAAGAACCGATAACTCGTGTCTGTCAAAGTGAAGTGAAAATCCCAAGTAACTTGAAACAAGAACAAGATTAAAAAAAAAAATGCTATTTCTTGTTCTGCAACAGTACATAGACATAGGTTCACTTAGATATTTTTTATGCCCATTTTTTAAGGAAAATGTTGCTCTGAAATATAATGTGTCTTTTAACGTCAGAAACTAGTTTAGGAAGGGGTCTGTGATGTTAAAAAGACATACTATATTTCAGAGCAAATAAACATGCAACATTTTCCTTAAAAAAATGGGTATAAACGATGAAATAAAAGCAAAACACAATTCCCCATTTTTACCGGGAATTTATTGTTTGGGGAATATTCTCGGCGCCCATTATTGTACCTATCTATATATTTTGTATTAAACCAGAAACCGGGCGCCGCCTCATTGTATGGGGTGGATCTGCTGTGGGGTTACCTCTGGCCTTGTAGGGGGTACTGTGGTACTGTGGACTGGCACAGCGTCAAAATTATTTTAGAGGAGATATAGGGGGGAAATTTGACAAAGGCTGTCAGGAGCAGAGCTATAGATTCACAAGTAGCTTCCGAACACAAGCTATCGAATTTGCTGGCTTGTCTGCATCTTAGGCCAGTAACGAGATGTCTTTATGATGGCCGGTTTCATTAAATGCTGCCTGATTGAAGTGTATATTCTAACCCCTGTCTCCTATACAGGAATTTCTTTTGCAGTCAGACATGTACTCTGATATACTTAAATAACCACCATGGCTGGCTGTTAGGTTGGTGGGGTTCTGTTCTACGTACCTACGTTAACCTACCTACCTAATTAATAAACTAATATACTTAGGGTGCGTCCCACCATGCCCAGTTAAAATTAAACTGGAGATTTTGTCCTATGTTTACCATGTTAAATTTAACATTTTGTCCTATGTTTACCATGTTAAATTTAACATGGTAAACATAGGACAAAATCTCCAGTTTAATTTTAACTGCGCATGGTGGGACGCACCCTTAGGATTTAATAATATAATTATTTGGTATATACACTTACATTATTTCCATATTAAGGCGCACCCCTACCTAGCTCCCTCGCTGTTCGTTGCTTCAGCGGCAGGTCCTCGAGTGCTGCTCAAGTCCGCAGTTATATTTTCCATAACATTGCGAGAAAGTAAAAAGGTTCCATTAGGAATTATAAGCAATAGAAGGTCTGGCTCAGACAGCAGTCTCATAACTATTCAGATGGGGGATGGGGGATCTGACCTTGAAAAACCTATTCTTCCTTCAACTCATCCTTTAAACTGTGGGGGTAAAAGAGGCACGTGCCCCCCCCCCCCCCCCCAACAAGTTTTCATGGAAACTCGATGGATTCAAGAAGGACAATAAAATGCTTATTCAATAAGTCTAACTTGAAATATTGGAAGAAGATTCGTATTCAAGCTCCGTTTATTTAAGTTCAAAATCTATTTATTTTACGCCGCAACATCAAATTTTCTCTCTAAAGGAACATATTGTATTCCTCAGCTTTTACCGAATCATTTCAAAATCTCAGAGCCCCGCTGAAATGGTACGTACTACGTACGCTCTCAGAAAAAGTTTCCCATGCAAGTATCCTTCTGTCTTTTTGAGTGTTTTAAACTGAGTGTTGATATTACCTCAGTGAGGTAAAATATACAGTGTCGAGCGGTAAAGACTTTTGACTTGTGTCCTAAGAGTTCTGGGCTTCTGGGTTCGAATCCAGGCGTAAGCAATATTTACCGCTTACAGTACGTAAAAGTATTGCTTCGGTCCACTCCAGCAGGAGGTGTATTCCCTTTCTCGAACGCCAGCAAACCCACCCAACTAACGCCTTCAACATTTACTGTAAGAAGATAAGGTAAGCCATGATGCAATATACGGAGAACAGTTCTTCTTACAATAAATTTTGAAGGTGTTAGTTGGGTGGGTTTACTGGCGTTCGAGAAAGGGAATACACCTGCTGGACCGGCTTCGTAGTGTCATACCAACCGGGCGTTCATACCCATTCAAAAAATATATATAATGTCTGTACCTTAAGAGAAAACGGTAGGTAATTGGGTCAAAAATTTTTATAGGACCTAGGTGAAATTGATGATAATAACGCAACTCACAGCCTTCTATGGGAGATTGATCGAAAACCTCTAAAAACCTGAAGACCTCTAAAATATCAGAATAAGCTCCGTGCACTCTCCGAACTTCCCCTGATCTCTCCACCCCTTCTTGCCCCCCGCCTCCCCCCCCCCCCCCCCGTCTCTCCCCCCACCAACCACCTCACCCCACCTTCAGGTCAGTTGAGTAACGCGTCCAATAAGGATCTTTATTAGTTTGCCTCCTTCCCCAGAATTTTAATCTGAAATTTTAAAACTCCTTCAGTATAGCTATAGGTACTCCACGCGACTCTTGGTAACAGAGTAACACACAACATTGTCTTAAAAAAAAACACAGGGTTCCTAAAATTATTTATTGTTCAGAACCAGAAGTAGACTTGAGGAGAAGGGTCGCAATGATCCAAAAGAGTTTAGCAACTACAATCCACATTTGCGTAGTCTATTCACCCTTCGATAAGTCTGAAATTACTTTCATCCAAGAGTCTTGTGGAGTATGATAGTTATTCCTAAAGTGTAGTGGTTGAGGGTACAAGGTGTCTTGGGTTCTGAGAGATACGGGTTCGAATCCCAGCGTAATTCGTGGGCACTTCTTCGGATGAATCGGAGATAGCTGTGAGAGTGTGAATACTATTCACCCTTTCCGGATATTGAAATAACTACTGAGGCTGGTGGGTTTAACTTTTTTTAAATATACTATAGTGCGGCTGCACTTGTCGTAGCCTAAACATACGATCAGATAAATCTGTTCTTTATATCTGTTCGATAAAAGACACTAAAGTAAGCTATAAGACCTGGTGGAATCCACCCTTATTATCCAGCAATTTCGGAAAATGATAGAGCTAGGAAATTTTTTGAACTTTCCAAACCTGGATTAACCATAACGCTGGATAAGCTAGAATGGTGCGCCATAGGTAAGAAGCGGAAACTTGGTGGGGACCTTGAATGCCGTTCATTACGGAAGCAGGGCATTGAATTTAAATGCAATTTTCGTTATCGCAAGATCCAAAGAACGTGCGTGCCCCTTCTGAAAAAGGCGTAAGCTGAGGCCACGATTAAGGTGAAATGCCATTGCGAGCTTTCTTTATAAACACCTTACCATGTTAATTTAACGTGGTATGAAAGTTGCCGCGATAGGAAAGTTATTCTTTTGACGTTCCTCTCAGTGAAAAAGCAAAAATTGAAAATTTTCTCTGTGATATTTGTGTAATACTATTTTTTTCTTCAGAGGGTTGAAGATAATTTTTAGGAAGTTTCAAACAACTGAAAAAATACGATATTTTTCCATCTGGGGCTGCTGGAACGAGAAGAAAATTTAAGATTGATAGTTACTGATATAAAAATTCCCTTTGCTTCAAGGAGATGAGAGGGCCTTTCTATGTGACTGAAAAAGCAGGATTAGCGAAGTTCACAGGTAACAAAAGGTAGGAAGTAGCTTGGAACACTGACACCGCTAAGAGCTTCTTTGAGGAAACCAAATTTGGGAATGGGTGAAATAATACAATAAACAAATGCCAGGATGAAAAAATAAAGAAATCTGTCAGAAATGCCAATCAAAAGTACCTAAAGCACAGGTCACAGTGTTACTGCACAAGACCATACAAAACCTTAGTTACAGCAGATTTAAGAAAATAATAAAGGCTGCACTAATTAACAACCCACTGTATACTATTGAGGAGTTCACTGAGGTGGCTCGCGGCTCGCGGCCTACGCTCCGCGGAGCCTTCCTCTTAGTACTTCGGTAGTCGTACTTAGTTGTTATCACGGTAATATACTGTATTGTACTTGACGCTATTTTTAACTTAGGCAGGTTTACACTTGTTATACTTGCCTATGTGAAGTGCCTCTCAGTGGCCGAGTGGTCAAGGGGTCCGCTTTGTGTCCTGAGAGGTCCGGGTTCGAATCCCGGCGGAACGGAAAAATTTTCCGCTTCCGACATGGATGTATTGGCTTCGGCCCACTACTAAACTGGCTTCGAACCCACTCAGATTCGGCTTCGGCCACTTCATCTTCGGCTTCGGCCAAAAACATCTAATAAACCAACTCATCGGCGCATATGTTCTCTGAACGTCGCGCGTTAAAAAAAAAAAAAAAAAAAAAAACTTGCCTATGTTAAATATAAAGAATATTATTATTATTATTATTATTATTATTATTATTATTATTATTATTATTATTATTATTATTATTATTATTATTATTATTATTATTATTATTATTATTATTATTATTATTATTATTATTATTATTATTATTATTATTATCATTATTAATAATAGAGTAAAAAGTGTTAGATTACTGAAAGCAGCCCTGGGCATTCTTTTACAGTAACACTCACGTTCCGCATCCCTTGTACACAACAAACGCCTGTGTGAGTGACACCTTTGTGACACAAAACTCTCTCACGCTCGCGCCCTTGGTGTTTATGTAAACAAACCACACAATTGTCTCTGACTCAGTAGTGACACAAGAGAGAACAGCTCTCCCTCATAAATAAGTGAGAAGTCTAGCAAACTGAAAAATGTTCCGTTTAGTTTCAAGTTATTTTTTTATACTTCAGTGTTCAAGGACGAAATCGTGTCGGAATGATCTTAAATTTTTCTGACGTGTAACTTGAGCACTTACGCCCCCAGCCCCCTTTGAAATCACCTGACTCCTAAGCCAGATAGAACTGATTTTATTTTAGGTTGCGGTCCAAAAGGCAGATTATTTGGTACCCTACTGTCTAGAATACAGAATTTAAAACAAGGGGCACGACAATGGTCTCACAAACTTTCCCATCCTATATATGTTTCTGGGTCCTCGGAAAAACTACGAGATAACCAGCATGAGGAAGTCTCCCCGATTATTTTGAATACCTACATGGCATATTTTGTGAACATAATAAAAACTGACCATTAGAGGGGTCATATCTCCCAAATTCGAGTTTTCCCAGATACACCGCTAATGGGGTATTTTTACCCATAATATGCACTATTACCCCTGAGAAAATATACGAAATCGTAGGCGCCGATTTTGAGAAAAAAATTAAAAACATGATTTTTTGAGGTTTTTTGGGGGTGCCCCCCCAAATTTTCACCAATGGAAAATCGTAAAAACGTAAGTCTGCGCATTATTTTTTTACACCCTTGTACCAAATTTGAACAAAATCGGCCGGACGGTTTGGGTCCTGGCTCTCCGTACAGACAGGGTCTGGCACCTCTGCTCGACGCTTTGCAATGAAAAACTCAAAATAAGTTGTCCGCACGATCACAATACGTTCCTATATAGATACCTAGTATATAATATGGGAAAATAAAAAAATAAATCGAAAACTCGAGAGCCCACCATCTGTCTCTTAATAATAAAACCCCTTTCATGGGAACAACGAAAAAAGCAGTGTGCTGAAATTAAAGAGCAGACGAATAAAATAAAGAGATAGCAAATTAAATTCCTATTATCCAGAAAGAAATAATAACTTTTTTTCCTCAAACTCTGCCTTTAAAACGTTCAAAGAAAGCTGAAGCTGTCTTATTGCGTTCAGTGTTGAATACTTTTTTGTGACGGTTCAGTTTTTTCTTCTACTTTTCCGTTATTTCCAGCATTCCAGCACTTTTTCCGGACCTGGACTTGGAGCGGAATCTAATATCAGTAAAAATGGGTGTTGTGTACTTCACCTTTGTTCGCTTTAAGTGGGTCGGCTTTGGACTTTTTGCTTCACGATTTAATCGATTTATTAACGCCTGGAGAAATCCTTTCTGAAAATTTATCATTTTCATTTCATTTTCAACAATTTTTTATTTTTTTATATTTTTAGGTCTTTGGTTACACTCAAATTTTATTGGGAGATGGGAGTAAAAACTTCGTGCGTTATTGAGAAATTCGGAGCCTCTCAAACCGTATTAACCAGCGGCTCCCCCTGTTAATCTCTCTTTTGGCGTTCTACCCTCAGCCAAAGCGAAAATTGAAAATTTGAAATTATCTTTCTCCTTAGTAAGTTCGAAGGTAACTTCTTCTTCTTCTTCATTCTTCAAAGGTAACTTATAGGAAATATAAACCACTTGCGAAAAGTCTCTCCAACGTCAGGTTGCCTCAAATGAAGAAATACTGAACCTGAGGAGAAATTAATTTCAATAGGAAAATGTTTAATTCCGAAAAAAAGCTCTAGGTTATCAAGAGTCAAGACCCCGTCTACTTACCTTACTTACCTGTTTTTACCCGAAGGTATCGGGAAGAATTCAGGCACTTGAAAATACTTAGGCAGGTAATAAGGGACAATCATTTATACCGCAAATCCGATTATCCTTCAATTACTTAGGAATAATCTCAGCGAAAGTTTATTCTTCTAATACAGCTCCTGGGTAATCTCGTAAGCTGATAAGTTGGCGACTTCATTAAAATGAAGAATTTCTAATCTTTCCGCCCGTTGCTCTTCCCTTCTGAGATTCCCCCCTCTGAAAGTACTTTTCGGCGCTTAAGCGGCTAAAGAAGAAACCATACTAGAGAGAAGTTTTCGATCTGCTTATTTTAAGTGCCATCTAACCATGGAGATTCGTTGTCTATTTCCCAGCTATCTCTGCTTCATTCTCCCATAACTCCTGTAAATATTGACGTTATAGTCTTCTACGTATGGGTGTGTATGTATGTATAACGTCCCTAAAAATGTCTCGTATATGATGTCAAAAGTTTTAGGATGGTCTGTAGGTTTAATAGGGATCTTTTAACGTCAAGGTGACAAACCGATCCATAATAGAGCTGCTGGTTCAGCTAAGCTCCCCCAGGAGTGACAAGGTGTGACAAGGAGTGACAATTATAGTGTCGGAATAATTATTTCGTTGATCGCTGTACGAAGTCTTCAGAGTACCGTGATGTCCCCACGTTCTGGAACTTTTCAAAGACCAAGTCTAATTCTCGGCGTGCAATTTAATTAAAATCTGCATGAATTAACATAAAATGTATTGATGAAGGAGAGTTGGTCACCTCCCTCACAGGGCTTCGGCATCGCAAAGAATTAATTCTAATTTATATGGTAATGTAGCGGAGTCTTAAAAACCCTCCTCTCCCTTCCTTCCTCCTCCCTCTCTGATCCTTTCCCACCAAGAGGTTCGCCTCATTTTCTTAACTTGACTATTTACCAAGAGAGTTTTGCCCCAGGGCCGTTGGCAGTCTTTCAAAAATACTTAACGGAGTCTCACTTCGGAGGTCAGCTGATAATGGCACTTTTGTCGACTTTAGTTTGAGATCGCTGTTTCGTAAGCTGCTTCCTTCCGTCTAAGTCTGTCTTTATACTCCATTTATGGGATGATGAAACCTGAACTTATGCACTTCAACTCTGTAAAGATCAATGTATGGAAAGTGTCTCCCTTTCGACGAGAAATGTCTCAAATTCCAAGCGTGAATGAACTGGTATTTTCTACAGAAAAGGTGTCAAAGAGAATATTTCCTATAGCACATTTGGAATTGTCGTGCATATTGAATATAATACAACCGTAAAGGAACGTCATAAAATAGAAGGGATCGAGTAAAATCGGGAATTTTTCGAAATTCTGGGGTTCACGAGGCGAGCATTTGTCTTTTTATACTGAATTGTCTCCAAAATTGATGACTATTGTAAAGTCGCAGAGAAGAAATCAATACCTCAGTTAGGTTTGGGGCTTTATTGTCCACCTGAACCAAAATAGTAAGAAACAACTCAGATACAATAATATACAATTACAAAAATAAAAACAGATACAATTAAATCGCACATACTTAGTTCTGAAAAATATACATTTTGTAGGTAAAATATTTTTCTTGCAATAAAAAATTTCCTATACTTGTTATTGTTAGTTCCAGAGAAACCTTAGGTGTTCGAGATCCAATTAGATTCATCAAAGTAACTATACTTCTGCAGTACATTTATAACAGATAAATTATATAAATATTCCAGGCAGGGAGGCAAACCTTACGATAACACTTGCAATAAGCTAAACATATACTTATACAATATATCTTATCGTTAAGTTGTGAAATCCACTCTCAGTGTCCGAGCGGTTAATTACCTCTTTGTAGATAATGGAATGTTCTCTATTAAGGGTCCGCTATACCTGACGATGCATTTTTTGCCGCCCATAAGATTAACATTGCGAGCGGCGATTCATTTTCAAGGTTTACCCTTGGTTGGAAAGACACAAAATTTTGCCTGTACCTAGCCCTAACAATGTTCTAGGGAGTGTGCAAAGCAGATTTCCCATTTTTTTACTGGTTTTCGAGATACCTACAGCACTTTTTTTGAGGTATGCGATGCTAGCATTTGCAAAACAGTTGCAATAAAAGAAACCAGTGAGAAATCTGCTTCGAACACTCCCTAGAACATTGTTAGGGCTAGGTACAAGCAACATTTTGTGTCTTTCCAACCTTGAAAATGCATCGTCAGGTATAGCGTCCTCTTAATAAAGAGGTAAATTCAGCAAAACATGTAGCATGTAATGTTTTGTACCTCGCATAACAACGAGTAATGTAACCTATACGAATCTACGTCAAATATCGAATAATTAACAAGTTACGTAGGCAACTAATGGAAAAACATTTCTATTGAAGTCAAAGGTTTCCACTTACAGTATTGGAATATTTCCACCACGGTAATTTCGCTCTATTGTTGGTGGAAACAACTGATTGGAAAAATAATTTTTGCAGTTGTTTTTCCTTTGGGTTCACTTTGCACACGGGGTGACTACAGGGATCGATCAAATCATGTATTGGGATAAATTTGAAAGTGGAACGAAGGCGTAGTTGGGAGGTGAGAGCTGATCATTCTTCGAAAGCAAACTTGGAGAAGGACTAAAGGGGTGAAAATAGGAATGTTCATCATGTGGACTTGGGTGCCTTTGGTGAAGCACTTGGCTCGGATGAGGAACTACGTTTTGGTATTGAGGTTGTTGGGTTTGTACGGGCGTTTGAGAATGGGCAACCAACCTATCAGAATAAACAGCTGGCTGCGAATTTGATAGGTCAGTGTACACCGTAGTTTCGTTTTGTGGTTCTTGGAGATCAAGGGTAGTAGAATGTTCAGAGAATGTAGAAGAGTTGGGCGGAAAGTGTTGGGTAATTTTTGACGGGGGAGCAGGACCAGGAACCAAAAGATCGAAAATCTCCCACTGATTTAACGGGATGCAGCCAGCCATGCCAGGTTCCGTTGGAACCGAGTCTTTATCAGTAGAAGTAGGAGGGTGAGGCTGAAATAAGGGCTGAGTCAATCTCACAAAGTCGTCGTAGTCGTGACCGAGTGCAAGGTGTTCCAACATTAAATCCACGATCATGGAAGAGTTGAAACCAGAACTTGTAGTGGCGGAACCAGAAGCCATGTTGGCGAAACCATAATTTATGTCAGTGGAACCAACAGATTTGTACGATAAGATAAAATCGGCAACTACACAATATATAAAATCAGAACGTGACAAGGTACTTATACTGGTAGTAGATGAAGGATTGACCTTCACAGGTGGCTCATCAACTAAAGAATCCGGACGCTGATTCTTCCAGAGCATATATTGTAGAAGATCGAAAGGGAGATCCGCAAGATTTGGGGAAGACCTCCCAAACTCTGGAACTGAATGGCCTGGAACATTCGTGCTGCTGCTGGAAGGGTCATTAGATGTCGGATCAGTTCGATGACCAGCTCTACGGCTGCGGCTGCCAGTCAGACGTTGCCTTGCATTGAAATTTCGCCTGGATTGCTTGGACACACCGCGAGGAATCGAATTTCGTAGCAAGGCTCGACGGAGTTTTGAATATCCGCGGGGTTGATTTGGAGTTCGGCGAGTGGAGGATGATGCAGCATATCGGTTGTAGGCTCTCCGTGCCCTACGGTTGTATGAGGTTGCGTTTCCGAAAGACGACCTCGGAAACTGGAGACCATCTAAATACTGATGGTAGCCAGAGAAGTCTTCGTAGCAGGTTGTCTCAGTTGTTGGGTCAGGTTGAACTGGCTGCTGTACGTTGCCATGACTGTGGCGCGGGGACGTGAAGGTGGTCTCTCCTTCTTGTTCTCCTTGAAGTTCCTCTGGAAAATGAAGAAAGTTTAAAGGTTCAATGTACTTCTTAGCAGTTGATAGCAGCTAGGGATTTGCATCCGTCTGAAGAAGGCTATCCATCTAGTCGCACGGTGCCGCAGTTTTTGATAACATGGAGTAGGATTGTTCGGCCGGCTGGGGCGGCGCATCTGCACTCTTGAAGTCCCTGTATACTACCCCAATTATTATACTATACTATGATGGAGTTGGCTGAATCATATCCAGTGACTAGCAAATTTTCTGTTGGTCCATCCTGGGTAAGCACTTACTATCGGTCAGCCTATGATTGACTTCTCCCTACTAGGAACTATAGGAAGAGCAGAAGGAGCGATATGTAAACTGCCGTCGAAGAAGTTGAATCTTATCTTGAGTCTTATCTCATAGTCACCATTAGGTATTATGTGAAGCGAGGCCCCTTACCTATTATTGCGAAGGGCGCACGCAATATTGTAAGAAGAATATTTGTGCCTCCCAGCGGATGAGCGGCGAAGGGTCCGCTTTGTTTCCTGAGAGGTCCGGATTCGAATCCCGGCGTAACGGAAACATTTTCCGATTACGCGACATGGACGTATTGGCTTCAGTCCACTCATATACGGCTTCGGCCAAAAAATCTAACAACTCATCGGCGCATATGTTCCCTGAACTTCGCGCGTTAAAAAAATAAAATAACACTTTTTTTCAGGAGTGCAGAGTATGGCGAAGCAAAAATTGAAAAATAGTGAAACAAAAACAAAATCAGCTGTATTTTTCTGTGCTGAAATATTTTTGCAATGTTCATGTCCATTCCCCAGACTTCTCGGTCTTGAAACAAGAAAACCTTAATGTGTAGTTTTAAAAATTGTGCGCGCCATGTAGCCCCAAGCGATAGTGAAATGGTGCCCTCTGCTTCCATGTTTTCAACCAACCTAGAAATGACGATCTGAACTGATATCTTTTCCAGGAGGAGGAGGCTTAGGGTGAAAGGATTTGGGAATAAATACATTCCTTTTGGCAGAGTCGGAAGGCAGATTTCGAAGTTTAAGTATATCCGTATTCGGGACTTTCGCCGCAGGAAGCCGAGAGGGGTTAATCTGGCCCCGATTTCAGTTATTTCCCAAAATAACTTAATCCGATTTACTCGACATCTATAATAATATTTTTTTTGAAAGTCAAATCATACCCCTACCTATACTTACTATTTAGTACCCTGCTGGAGGGGTCGTAGGTGTAGAATTACGTTTGACTACAGCCTATAGTCACTAGTGGGTCGGACACCCGTGCTATCAACAGGAAATTTGCTGCCAGTGCGATTCGATCCTAGAGACTCCCTCAAGAGAGCCTGAGTGTCCACTTCCCCAGAAAATATAGGTAGGTATACCTACTTACTGTAAAAGAGAGTAAAGTATGGTAATATTTGTAAATATTCCTGTTCTGCTGGACACATTATCATAAAATCCTACAGGCGACATCTGGTGGACATTCACGTAGGTATACCTATTAATTAAATTCAGCGGCAGATTCACAGAACATTAATATGGGGCAGTTGTCAGTTGTCACCGCTCACCACCATATATTTCCGGTTGCCAGTTTTGTGCATGTGCAATTTACAGTTTTTGGGTAAATTTAATGTGAATGGGACGTTTTGCTTTCGCTACCCCATGCGGATAATCTGGGATTATCTATGGAAGAAAAGAGGGGATAAGATATATCACGTCACATATCCGATATGTGCCGTCTGGGAGAGTGCTATAAGCCTCCTTCCCACCTCAGGAACAAAGTATGAAAATGGATTTTCTTTTTCTTGCTTTCCTATGGGCAAGTATTGGAACAAGATCGATGGTAAGGCTTCGTGTACTGGTTCAAAACCAAGTAGCAGAGGAGTTTGTATAGTTGTCCTCAATATAACGACGGCATAGGCGTAGCAAGGGGGTCCTTGCCCCCCCCAGAAGCCGTTTAGTCACCCCCAGGATTTTTCTGACCTACACATAACGTTACATAAAGTCATGCCTACCCCCCCCTCCCCCCAGGTTTTTGGTCCTGCTACGGCCATGAACGACGGTCAAGTGACCGTGCATTTTTTAATGAACAGTACCTACCTTATATTTAAACTATGAATGAGTGGGTTGTGAGATTTTTTGGCCTAACCCGAATATAAGTGGGCCGAAGCCAATACATCCATGTCGTGAGTAGAAAATTTTTTCCTTACGCCGGAATTCGAACCCGGACCTCTCAGGACACAAAGCGGACCCCTTGACCGCTTAGCCACTGAGAGGCACAACAAACATGTAAATTTAGTCGCTAAAACGAGAGTTCGCTATAGAGGAGGTTTGAAAATGAGTCAGAGTCTGTCAAGGGACCATAGTGTTTGCTCTTAAAAGAGAGATTTTCGTTATAGAGAGTGACGACTGTATATGATTACTGAGAACTACTATACCACTCGTAATATTGATTTGATACAAAAAGGTACCGGTATCAATCAATCAATCAATCAATCAATCAATCAATCATAATTATTGTTATTGCAGTCACCGCAGACACCCCTGACTGAATCTGATAAAAGTCACAAAAGCTCACAAAAATTCATTTTTTGTTGATGACTATGTTTTCAGTAAGGCACTGAGATCGATAGAGTTAAATATAGGAACTTACCCGAACTGGGTGGTGGAGGGTCAGAAGATGAAGCTGGTGCTGGATGATCCATTGGAAAACAATGTTGTTCACAGAGAGGCTACCAGGAGAATAATGAAAGAAATCCTGGAGGTACAGTCAACTCTCCATTACCTATATACTTACCCTTCTGAGCGATAAGGCACACACACAGGTCCAGCGGCCAATACATACTCCATCCAATATGTTTCTTGCAAACCGAAGAGGCTTCTTACGTCACGGGACAAATACAGTGGCTGACTGCAGCGCGAATACCTCAACCAGAGGCGCACCTGCTGCAGGCTCCAAGGTTAGGCTGGTCACATATACGGTCGGCCATGGACTAGCGGCCTTGCAATGGCAACTCAGGGATGGCCGGTTGGAATTTTGAAATTTCGCAGTAGTGTTTCTAAATAGATGCTCCAGGATCATTTTTATTATTTTTGGGATTGGCCAAAATTGGCTCATACGTGAAAGCCTTGGCCCCATGAACAGTATTAAGGGTCCGCTATACCTGACGGTGCATTTTTTGCCGCCCATAAGATTAACATTGCGAGCGGCGATTCATTTTCAAGGTTTACCCTTGGTTGGAAAGACACAAAATTTTGCCTGTACCTAGCCCTAACAATGTTCTAGTGAGTGTTCGAAGCAGATTTCCCATTTTTTTTTACTGGTTTTCGAGATACAGCACTTTTCTTGAGGTATGCGATGCTAGCATTTGCAAAACAGTTGCAATAAAAGAAACCAGTGAGAAATTGGGAAATCTGCTTCGAACACTCACTAGAACATTGTTAGGGCTAGGTACAGGCAAAATTTTGTGTCTTTCCAACCAAGGGTAAACCTTGAAAATGAATCGCCGCTCGCAATGTTAATCTTATGGGCGGAAAAAAATGCACCGTCAGGTATAGCGTCCTCTTAATGACTTGTTACTTCTTGCTTACTTTTTGTTTTGAAAAAAACTGACAAAGGATCTGTTATGTCGTTATTTTAATAAGGAAGCTAGTTTGTATGAATTTTAGAAAATTGGTTGGTTGGTTGGTTGGTTCAGGAGAACATAAATAAACATCACTGCTCCCATTTCAAGTTAAGATTTCTGTATAAACGGTTGAGTGTCATGGCGTATCAAAGTCGAGTTCGAAAGTCAGGTTCAACTTCTTAGTTTTACAACAGTTTTAAAACCAATTCAACTATTCAGTTTATTTACACACGCTCCAGTTTACTCTGTGTTCTTTAAGCTTTTACCAGTACACCAGTACATTTGAAATTGATCGAAAGTGACGTAGTTGGTCCATTTAGGGACCATGAATCGTCACGTTATAATATCCTGGACAAAGTTTTTGGAGTCGTTCGTATTATAACAGGTCATTAGGGCTCTGAATTGATTCAAGAAGACCGAAGCCAATACATCCATGTCGTAAGCGGAAAATTTATACGGAAAAATTTTCCGCTTACAACATTGATGTATTGGCTTCGGCCCACTCCTTAACTGGCTTCGGCCCACTCATTTTCGGCTTCAGCCAGTTTCTTCTTCGGGTTCATATAACAACCAACTCATCGGCACATATGTTCCCTGAATGTCACGCGTTGAAAAAAAAAATATTATTATTACACTTTATCGTTTTTATATAGAATTTTGTAGGTATATTTCACGATATTTTTTTTAATTTTTTTTATGGACAATACCTATACTTAGTCCAAAATATAGACAACTGGAACTGGGGGTAACCTCAATTCTTCCTTTATGAAATATATTTGTTTCTCGGTCTCCCCACATTTTTCATGCCGCCTGTGCAGATGTAACCGATAGTGGTTATCGGTTCCAGACTTCCAGAACAGTAATTTTTACGACCGTAACCGTTTAGTCGCTGGATATATTGGCATGGGTGATAAGGACCCTCGCGCACTGGCGATAAGGCCTTGAAGCCTTCTCATGGTACAGGCAGCTTGGCTACCCTAGGCTCATTCATATATTGCGCTGTCTAGACTTTTGTCTGGGTTACAGCTTTTCCATATATGTTTTTGAACCGAAGCAAGTATACATTTATGCCGTAAGCGAAAAATATTATTTACGGTTTGAACTCAGACCTCTCAGGACACAGTTTGGACCCCCACTCTGAGAGATTTTTCATTGAGATCTTGCTTAGTTGAATCATATGCTAAGTAGGAAGAATAAAGGGTCCGACAACAGTCGCACTTAACTTTCTCGCCCCATATAATTTTTTTTTTTTTTTTGAAATTTTTTTGCGGGCTTAATTTTTACGCAATCCAAAATCGGTTGAAAATTACCCACGAGCATCTATCTGAGATCACTCACACCAAATCTCATTACTGTCATTCTATTACTTTAGTCCCAAATGCGTTCCGACCATTCAAAAACGTGGTTTCTCATTTTGAACTCATTTTCAACACTTCTTTGACTACAACGGCCGTAATTCTGCCGTAACATAGTATTTCACGTAGTCCCTAATAACCTACTAAAGGTGGATTTCACTTCTCTAAAGTGTACTATAGTGTCTTCTATTGAACATATTTAACGAACAGATTTATCTCATCGTATGTTTAGCTTATGACACTATAGTGTACTTCAAGAAACTATGAAATCCACCCTTCCACTTTCAGGTTATGTTTCGAATTGTTTCGATTTTAATGGGGAATCTCTCCCTGTCCCTTGGCCTGATGGGTACCTGGGGAAAACGCAACTGCCGGACGCAATTCTGGCCAAATGGCCCCCTTGTGTGCAGGGGTCACGAAAGATGGGATCCCCGTACCTAACTAAGCCTTGCCCCCTCAAGGGCTCAATAGCCACCGACTTCTTTAATAATTAGTTTACTTTTGAATGTTTGATTTCTCACACCTTATATGTATGGGATGAGGGTGACTCCCCCCTCCCTCCCCCCCTCTCTCTCTCTCTCTCTCTCTCTCTCGCATGCTCCATGACTCATCCAATAGTGACTACGGGTGGATTTCACCATTTGCTAAAGTATACGATGCTATAGTAGACTGCACGTGTCGTAAGCTAAACATACGATAGGATAAATATTTTCGTTAGGAGACACTATGGTATAGTTTAGAGAAGTGGTGAAATTCACTCTAATACTGTATCGAGTTATATTGGTTACTTTCCGGTTTTTTTTTTAAACAATTTTTTTTACAATCCCTTTGATTTTTTTCCACTTATGCTAGAAATGTTTCCAGACTACCTATTAACTTCGTTCGTACATGACTACTTACTGCAAAATATAGGTACCTAAGTAGTCACGAATGTGACGAGTCACTTTGTAGGTACCAGACTACCTGTACTCACTCTGTCAGTACACGACTGTAAGCATTGCGGAGGTACCTGTTATCTGTGTTGCTACCCTACTACTGACTGAAGTACCTGAGTTGTTACGAACGTGACCAGTCACTGCACCTTATATTCGAGTTGCCGAAAGGCATAAGATAATAATTAGTGTTTAATTAAAAAGGTACGGCTTCACTCAGCCATACAAAACTAAAGTGTCAACCACTAAGTCTAAAGAACATAATAATCGATCCAATCATAAGTCTTAGAACCTTCTTTACATTTTTTTAGATGGGGGTTATTTTGATTGGTCACCCCCTATGCTCACCATAGGATGGCAGCTCTAGCGTCATTCTTGCGCAGTGCCTCTAGTAGCGAATCGAGCGAAGGTTTGCAGTCAAAACGAAACTCTGCTTCCGAACTGCCGACCAGTGGCGTTTCGTCTCAATTCCAGCGCAGCGGCGCTTGCATTCTCCAACGCGGCATGTTTTGTTGAGTGTTCGCGCGGTTCGCCCCAGCCGATGCCAACCGTACTTTAGATATACTTCAGACCTGCTGCGGTAAGTCTCCCTGTACCTTTCTGAACCGGAACGTTTTGATTTTGTTCCTATTCCCAAAATTTACCAACTTCAGGTCGCGTGCTGGTATGAGGCTAACGAAGTGAAGCTATATTTACATAAGTACATAACTTATTTAAATTATAACAAGGATATTACAGGGCTGATCGGATTTACTCTTTCTGTAAGGAAGGTATTTGTTATTTTATGGTATCCGCATAGGTACAAAAATATTTGGTTGGTACTGCTTTTCCCTGGCATATTTTTTCCTAAATATGTGAACAATAAGGTACATGCAGGTACGTGATATACCACCCCTTCTGCTGGACAGAGGTCGAAAGCTTGGTCTTCTTATTTTAGTACTGACCTTCCTATAGGTCCCGGAATACCGAGGGGTTAACCACTCGTTGGGAATCTCGTTGGGAATCATTGGAAATCTTTATGAAATCCCAGGGAATCTTGGAATTTTCTGGAGTGGTTACCCCTTCGGGGTTCATCTTTCTATGAATATAGTTGGGAATCTTTGGAAATCTTTATGGAATCTCAGGGAATCTCAAGGAATCTCTGGAGTGGTTACCCCCTCGCGGAATACAATAGTGTCTCTCTACAGCGACCGTCGAGGGACGCTGTAAATTTGCTCGCTATAGAGAAAATTTGCTTCACAGAGGGTTTGTCAAGTTACCTTAGCGTTGTTTCGTTATAGACGGCTTGTTGTTTCTTCCTACAGCGGCCCTTCGTAGTCTTATGGTCCAAAGCAGGACTTGTAATCGGAGGGTCCCAGTTTCGAATATCAGTACCGCAGATTTTTTTTTGGAGCACGGATATTATCATATTCTGGGTTCAGTAACCATCTGTGGTTATTATATTTAAATAAAATCTCAAAAAGAGTCAGAGACAGTGGGTGTACTACCTATGCATGGAGAACGGTGTAGAAGATAAATACGTTAAAAAATTAAAAAATCTTCTTCGAAGTGAGAAATTCTAGGGTGGACATCAAAAGTAAGCTATTTTCTTTTCTCAATTTAAGAGGTGGAAAACATGAAAAACTGGCAAAACTCAAAAGGCAGACTCATTTTCATGAATCCAGCCGTTTCACCGGTTGTCAAGAAACGCTGAGTTTTTTTGGGGAATGGTGTTGCAACTCACCCACGTTGCTGGTCTGGTTGTAACACTTTCATCCAACCCAAAAAATGCAGAACCTAAAAATTTCCATTTACCAACTAGCTTATTTAACAGATTTCTTAGGTTCCTTGTGAACCTTAAAAATCACTTGGATATAATTTTTTTAATTAAATAATGAGTTTCAGGGGGAGAAAATACGGTTGTTATCTATGGTATATTGTCGTCCTTAGCATTAAAACCCATTACACAACAACAAATACACAAAAGTAGCTAAATTACAAATTAGAATCGAATTTATCATTCTCATATTATTATATTTTATTAAAAACTTGCTTTGAAATTATTGAAAATAGGTGTACAATTGTACCTAATAGCTGGCTGAGGAGGAAAATCAAAATAAAAAATAAGAACTACTTAGTTATTATTCATGAAACAGCATTAAATGGCTACAAAGCAAGTATGAATTAAATTATTTCTTTGTTGACAAATCTCTCTTCTCTGAATGTTTGCTGCTTTGCCATTATCCTGTGTGGATGAGGAACGGAGGAAACGGTGGGGATTAACAATCTGAGGGAATAAAATGCAACAAAGAGAATTCTGGAATCACTGTGTAGTAATTGCATCTCTTTGTTTTCAATAAATCAAAATTTCCTCAGTACTTTTACTTTTGTGTATATAGTTATTATTCGAAACCTTGATATTGTAGCTATGATTATCGTTCGGAAAATATCCTTTGTATTCGAATATTTGGGTTTGCCAACAAATATCCTTACTCGTTAATTGAAATTAAGCTTTTTTTGTCCCTTGGGTTCCTTATAAAGTCGTCTCACTTTATAGCGAACGAACGCTTCGGTATCTTGACAAACCCTGACCTGTTTGGAAACTCTCTCTATAGCGAGCAAATTTACGGTGCTGTCGTTATAGAGAGAGGTTACATGTACAAGTACAGAATTTGAAATCTCTAGGTTGATTTGTGCTATAATGTCCCTTGCTTATTCAACAAAAATCAACACAGATTATTGCACTCATATTAAGGGTCCGCTATACCTGACGATGCATTTTTTGCCGCCCATAAGATTAACATTGCGAGCGGTGATTCATTTTCAAGGTTTACCCTTGGTTGGAAAGACACAAAGTTTTGCCTGTACCTAGCCCTAACAATGTTCTAGGGAGTGTTCGAAGCAGATTTCCCATTTTTTTACTGGTTTTCGAGATACAGTACTTTTTTTGATGTATGCGATGCTAGCATTTGCAAAACAGTTGCAATAAAAGAAACCAGTGAGAAATTGGGAAATCTGCTTCTAACACGACCTAGAACATTGTTAGGGCTAGGTACAGGCAAAATTTTGTGTCTTTCCAACCTTGAAAATGAATCGCCGCTCGCTCTATTAATCTTATGGGCGGCAAAAAATGCATCGTCAGGTATAGCGTCCTCTTAATTCATTTAAAACAATTTAGTATCAAACTACATAAAATAGGTTATATTCTGAATTGCAGAAGGTTCCCCCCTCTTTTGGCCCATAGGAGGTCACGCTGCCTAGAGCAACATCTTGATCTTGATAGCAGAGCTGTCAACGAGACCTTGATGACAAATTTACAGTCCACGTGCACTTACATAATTTCGGTAGATAAAACACGTTCCACACCACGTGCGCTTTTGTTAAATAGAAACCGATTTACCAATATTGGGACGCATTGTTCTGCTTTGTAAACACAAGCTTTGTAAAGTCCAAATACAATAAAATTCTCTGACTGTAAATCTGAAAATTGATCATTTACTTTGTTAGGGTGGATTTCACCACTTCTTAAAGTATGCAATAGTGCGATTGCACTTGTTATAAGCTAAGCATACGATAATTCGGTGGGAGACACTATAGTACACTTTAGAGAAGTGGTGAAATCCAGTATACAAAATACAGTAATCTCTCTCCAGAACGAACGTTAAGGAACACTGTAAATTTTCTCGCTATAGAGGGAGTTCGCTATAGAGAAGGTTTAAAAGCTTTCGTTCGTTAAAGAGAGGTTTTTGTTATAGAGAGAGACGATTGTATCCCAAAGGGATGAGTGCGAGAAACGTTTCCTTCTGCTGCTTTCGTTGTGAGAGTTCTTTTCAAACTTTTCAAAGCTTCATAAAGGGAAAACATAAAAGTTGAGCTTCAATAATTTGTTGTGAGAGAACGAGTTCATTATACCACACTCAAAGAATGAATTAACTTTATAGTACCTAGTGGGTAAGTACCTGGCATTAAATATAAGTCTTTCACACCCCCGACTGATACAACTTTTCAAGTACATTTGGTATGGAGATTCTTTTTACTTTCTCGCTAGCCATATATGGCGAGAAAGTATTGTTTTCGTGCAAAATTTCGAAATTGAGATTTTGGGTTTCCCATGATCCTGGGGGTCCCCTGAGTCCAAAAAAGTGGTTTCTGGAAAAAGTCTGTCCGTCCGTCAGTCCGTCCGTCAGTCCGTCAGTCCGTCCGTCAGTCCGTCAGTCCGAGCAGTGCTCTAGCGCCTACACCGTTCTTCCGATTTTGATGAAATTTGGTAAGGACCTGTCTAAAATTACTGCCGAGACACATTTTCAAGGATTTTTTGATTGGTCAAAAATTGCGGCCGCTATTGTCAAAAAACCGCCAAAATAATTCAAAAATCGTGTTTTTGGTTAGTCGGACAAGCGCCGGCGGTACACTTTTCAATCTATAACACTGAAAATTGGTAAGTGTGTTGACAAGTAGATGCTTCGAGGTCATTTGCAACTAAAATTGAATTGGTTGAAAATTACGGCCGTTCTGGACCAAAGTTCGATCCTTTCGGCGCCATTCACATATATTGACCGATTGTCATGAAATTCGGTACATTTGTTTAGAACTACTTAACTTAATAATTTGTCGAACAGAATTTTGTTATCTTGAAAATTACGGCCGTTTTTGTCAAAAAAGTGTTGAAAATGAGTTGAGAATGAGAAACCACGTTTTTGAATGGTCGGAACGCATTTGGGACTACAGTAATAGAATGACAGCCATGAAACTTGGTAGGAGTGATCTCAGATAGATGCTCTTGGGTCATTTTCAACCGATTTTGGATTGCTTAAAAATTACGCCCGCAAAAAAATATCAAAAAAATCCCACAAAAAAAAAACAAAAAAAAATCATACGGGGCGAGAAAGTTAAGTGCGACTGTTGTCGGACCCTTTATTTTCCTTCTCGGGAGTTTATACTGAAATAATTTCTAGAGAGAACTCTTATATTCCAATCCGCTTTGGAAACACATCCACCATTCTCTTTGGAAGTAGAAATCTCTACCTGAGTATTGACTGGACGTAGCCAAGTAGGAACGAGCCGAAGCAGAATATATTGGTGACGCTAGTATTTGAACCAGACCTCTCGGGACACAGCTTAGCTATTGAGAGGCACATCGAGACAGAATATTTCACAGTTTGTGACGGCTTGAATTGAGCTGTGAAACCTCTGCTATTGTTCAGATTATAAGACAATAAATATAACTACCTAACGACTTCTTAAAGTGTACTATAAGTTGCACTAGTCATAAGCTAAACAAATGATAAGATGAAACTGTTCGTTAAATCTGTCAGCAGTTATTTAGTAGTAATTTTAAATAAAAGTGACAAATTGACAGTAGTAAATTTTCACAAAGACTTTTTTTGTCTGAAGCGGGACCACCGCGGTCATGAGAAAATTACAAAGCACAGAAGGCAACCCTTTACTTAGCCTTCGCTCAAGCGAGAATTTATAAAAATTGTTCTTTTCCTCTTGTACATTACCTTTTGTTAAGAGTTTTATGTATGTGTAGATACATTAACATCAGCGGCGCAGAGTCTGTGCGGAAGTTTCAAACCAGCATCCTATACACTCTGCGTCGACATACAGCACTCATGAATTTTTGATTTCACCCTCCCATGCTTTTCAACCTAATTAAAACCCACTCAGGTGGAAACCTCCTAAAACTAGGTATATAAAGAGCCTCGTTATATTAGGTACACTACCGACCCATCCCATCCGCTAATGTAAATATCCATTGATCTGCCTTTTTGATTGCTCTACTTCATGTATACTTATAGGTATACTAGTATATCTAGTATACCTGCGCACCTAAGCCTATTAATATTTTGAAATACAGTCGACAAGAAGTTGAAACTCGTTAATTTGACATTTTTTCCCGGTCCCTTGAAAAATACTCGAAAAATTTAATAAAATCAATATTTTTTATTGCTCCCCCTGGTAATTTGAAGTTGAAAGAATCGTATCTAGCCCGCCAACATGCAATAATTTGAAGTCCGGGCTTCCATACTCTATAATCTGAAGCGTTTATTGTCATCGGTTAAGTCCTATTATTTTTAACTAAAACCTGTAGAAGGAAAAAGATTATTTTTGGACAAGACAGACTGATCAGAAAAGATTTTTTTTAGCCTAAAAATTAACTGACCTCCCAGTTTCGCGCTGGACTTTCGAATTATTTTTTAATCCTTCAAACCAACACACAAGACAAGACGGTTTTAGGGGCATTGAAGACTAAGCTCGAATGTTTTTAGGAAAAAAAGTGGAGGTCTCAGTAAAGTTTGAGAAATAGATGTTGTAACGGCTGCACCGGTACTGTCAAGGCCAAATTACTCAAAAAGTTACTCTAATTACTGTCAAGGCCCTACGTTGGGTGCCAAAAGTCCAAATTCCGCATTTGTACATTTTTTATGAGGGGGCCGCAAAGAAGGCTACCCCTCTGGGTTTGTGGGGACTCTGCCCTGGCTAGCTTCTCAGGGTGTGGATGGAACGACAGTCTCACTAATTTGAGCAGTGCTTGGCAAGGTGTCCCTATTAATTAGGTATAATGTAGGCGTCTGAGAGATTCATTACATAGCCAAGAAATTATTGAAGTTTGAGTAAAATCCTAGGTCTTTCAAACAAGGGAGAACATTAAAATTAAATCGTCGCTCATGGAGTTAATTTTATACGTGGTGGAAATGCATGATAAGCTGGTGCTTTGCTTTAATCCCAGTGACAGACCAGCGAAAAATGAGAAAAGGTATTTACGGCAATTCTTTGTAGGTTGCGTGCACCGTAATTTTGAACTTGGTTCAATTTAGCGATTTTGTCTTGGTTTCTCTAGCTAATTGTTTGAGAACCTACAGGCCCAAATTCCAGTCAAATCAATTTGTCGGGTGAACGAACATGACAAGCGTACCTACCCTATTTAATAGCAGAGGCAAATAATTTTATACTTTTCGAAAAGTGTTTAATAGTGCAGTCAAAAATAACAATTTAAGATTATTGTTTGTGTTTTAGGACAACGTAGAGAGGGACCGCACAATCTCACACTTTCAGTTATAATTAATGATTGTTTATTTGTTTCCCAGAGATAAAAGTTTGAACCATTCATATAATGTTTCCAAACTTTTCAGCTACTCCCTCAGGAAAATTTTTGGAAATAGAGGGGTAGTCGAAATTGTAAGAGAAGCTACTTCTCTTTTTTTTTTGTTACTGAATTATCTTATACCTACATCCAGCTCCAAGCGACCAGATATTTACCCATAATCAAAGATGTTGTGTCAACTTATTAACTATGGATGATTATGGAGACCCACTATAGACGTCCATGCTCTGAACAGAAAATCTGCGCTACCGGGATTCGAACCCGGGACCCTCCGATTACAAGTCCTGTGTTTGACCACAAGACCACGGAGGGCCGCAAGAGAAGCTTCCGAGTACTTTAGTGCGGTAAAACATGCAGAAGGTCATCAAACCCTGACCTTTGAACTGAAAGCCGTGGTTATATAATATCAACAAAACTAGCAAGACAACTCGAGGCAAGCTACCCTTTATGGGGAATGACGCACTTGAGTTTGTACTACAGTCTGCCCCCCTCCCCCCCCCCCCCCCCCCCCTGCGCTAATCCTGTCAGGTACTCGTGCGATGCTCCAGGCTCCTTTCTAATTGGAACCATCATCTCTTGATGCATACCTGTCGTACCTACCTACTAGTAGTTCCACAATTAGAAATTTATTTATATTCACCTCCTTACGGAAACAATAGAAAACTTTATACTAGGTACTTTTTCATCGCACGTAGTTTTTACCTCGTGCTTTTTACCATCCTGCTGATAGGAACTTTATCATAACGTTACCTAGTTGGCTTCTGACTGCAACATGAAGTTGTCGGCTACTTTATTGGGAAGATAAATTTGCTAACTTTATCTGCACGGTATAGAAATTGTGAAAGCCACCCTAAGTGTGCGTCCCACCATACTCGGTTAACGGTTAAACTCCAGTTAAAGTCAGTTTTTACCGTGCAATAATTGGAATTTAACTGGAGTTTAACGTTAACCGATTATGGTGGGACGCACCCTAAACTGGAGATTTACCATGTTAAATTTAAAAGTTAAATTTAACATGGTAAACATAGGACAAAAACTCCAGGTAAATTTTAACTGAGCATGGTGGGAAGCACCCTAAGTGTGCCAAAAAAAAAGTAGCAGGTAGGACGTCCACGCTGTAGGCAGAAAATGTGCCACCTGCGTAACAGAAACTAGTCCAATCTTGAAATTTTTCGATTTCAGTGGAGCCTGCAAATTGACATGGTAGGCCATTTCCTTAAGAGAGGGAACCAGGGAAGTTAGGTACATTGTGTAGGTTGCCAACAAAGGGAAAGTTACCGGAAAAAATTTGATTCTTACAAATGACGGGGTATTTCATTATGGAGGTAAGGTCGGTATGCTGCGCATTTTAGAACCGTGAAATTCAGATAATGAAGAAAGAGTGGGGAACCCGGAGGGTGCAAGTGCTGTAAATTAATCTAAAGAGCTGAAAAAGCTAGTTTTTAGAATTTCCACTTGAAAACTGGGCACTGTTATTCGCTTCAGAATTTTACAAATAACATTATTTTTTCCATTTTCTCCCAAGTTTTCCCGACAGATTTTCCAGAGATAATTTTGGGAGCTTTGGCCGCCCAATGGATTATGTATCCTAAGAACCAATTTTGGATTTTACCACTTCTTTAAGTATACCATAGTGCGATTGCACTTATCATAAGCTAAACATACGATAAGGTAAATCTGTTCGTTATTTTTTTTCGTTTATTTTTTTATAAAATAAATAGAAGTTGAACAAGTTATCAGGTAAGGGTCTATTCTAGTTTAACGATTAGTTCTCAACACGCTCTTAATGCTATTATGTTAACAACTTACTAGAAACTAGAATGATCCCTTAATTTCAACTTTTGTAACTTGCAAGCGTTTGCGTAATAAGGCCTTAAATGTACGAAAATTCCTATACCAAAAGACCAACAATTTGGTCTGTAGCTCTCCAGATAAACATGCGCAAACCCCCGTTTATGTTTGGGGGGGGGGGGGGGGGGGGTCTATAGGACCTCTAATAGGCCTTTAACAGTGAATTTATTTTCAACATCACAATGCTTTCCTGTTTGCCTCTACGTCGAACTTCTATATGGGAAAGTAAATACGGAACTTTTATTCTCCAATTGTAGTCAAAGTCAATCTCGTCCAACAGAGGAATTTGTACAATGTTTGGCAATGAAAACGTTGAACAAAAGAAAACTCTCGGCAATTCATACTGGTTCACGTTATTCTACCATGGCGAATTTGCTCTCATAACCAAATTGAAGCAACATGGGCCATGGTTATTACCTCTTTGGTGGGAGACCCCCTAGTAGTAGTTGAGGGTTGGGAGGGACAAGCCCAGCAACTAGACCGTTTTCAAGAACTATCCATTGTGCTCAGCTGGCAGCACTACCAAACACCAGCTCCCCAGCCATCGAGTAAACGATGAGGACCTACAGTTTTAGGTGGGTTCCGAACCACCACAGCCTCGATATACATTTCACTTGACAGGCTGAACATATCAGAGGTGAATGCCGAGCAGAAAAACTTTTTGGTAGGATCGGGATCGAACCGGTGTGACCCGGCTCTCACTGCTCCTCAAAAGTCAACCATTTAGTCCACTCGGCTATCGAGGCCGTTGGGAGACCCCCTGCTTATCATCCCCACTTTCTCTATAGAAAATAATCTAATGATTTTTAAAATATTTTATGGTCACCATGTAGTGTAGTGTATATAGGCCTTTGGTAAAAAAAAACCCAATTGACCGCTCGTTAGGGAAAAATCAGGTTCGGGCAATTAGTGAGACCGTGCTTTGTTCACCCAATGGAAATGTTTCTTTTTCTCTTCATATTAGCTGTCGTTTATTTGACCTATATGACTAATGCCCTACTGCTTCATATTGTTATGGGCTCAAGGATGACGTTGAACTCAAAATAGCCAAAATTGTAATTTCTCTGTCTCAGTGACTTTCTAACTCCCTTAAATATACATATGAGAATGAATATATATACTTTTTGAAAGTAGAAAATCCCGTGTGTTCCTGGCGAGCCTTAATTATAGGGATAACGATCGGATACATACAAGCCCGCACTGCTTTGAATTTATGAGAATTACCAACATGAAAAATATTTCAGAAGGAACAAAAAAGGCAACAAAGCCATAAGGGTCGTGTGTGTAGTGATGCACGATGCAAGAACAAGAAAACAACAAACGGCATTTCTTGTTCTTCTTCTTGTTCCCGCAAAGCGACTGTTGCTCTTGTTCTTGCAGTAAAAATCCTATATTGTTCTTGTTCTCGCAGTAGAAATCATTTCTTGCTCTTGTTCTTGTTCTTGCTGCGAGACTCTTGCAATCTCTTGCATACACATGGAATTTTCTACGGTTACAATGTGTTTTTTGCCTACCGAACGGTCATTTCAAGTGCAATCTATCGTCGCATAGTCTGCAGAGTTTTTCATACAAAATATGGACTGCAATCCATTCATGAAGCTTTGGAAAAAAACTGCCTGGGTTTATGCAAGACTCTTGCGAGAACTCTTGCAAGAGTTCTTTGTTCTTGCAAGTCACTTCTTGTTCTTGCAGCCAAAATCAACTCTTGTTCTTGTTCTTGCATGCAAGAAATGCCAGAACAAAAGCATGACAAGAAATTTTCGTGCATCACTAGTGTGTGCAGACTTTCTTTCCTCGTTAGATGAACATATAGAGCCAGGTCACACCAGTTCGATCCTGATCCTGTCAAAAATTTTCTGATCGATATTCCTCTCTGTTGTGTTCAGCTAAAACCACCAGTAAGCGGTTTTTGTCCCAGCTGAGCACGGTGGATAGTTCTTGAAATGTTCTAGTTGCTGTAGGCTTCTATTCATTTGGAAAAGTACGGCTTCTGTCGGTGCTGAGCTTTTTCCTGTTTATTCAATGTGAGTATAGAGTGCTTACCTATAACAAACTCCTTGCTGCTAAGTCAGCTCCGATAAAAGTTTTGGTATATCCTGGAGCGAAGCAGCATAGTTTCAGAATGATGAGATGCTTATTGCTTCCTCCAAGTTCTCATATTAGTTTCAAATTAAATGTTCATTCAACTTAAAGCACACTTAATTTACGAAAAGACTGAGTTTCCAATTTAGAAACCATTTTGTCAGGCTTCTAATTAGAATTTTGAAGTAGGAAGTTTCCTTCAAAATCTCTCAAGTATAGGTAGGTACTCGTAGTTTAATAATTTCTTTTCCTGTTTTAATTCTTAAAACGGTACACAAGAGGTATTTAAATGGAATAAACGGTCCGATAACAGTCGCACTTAACTTTCTCGCCCCATATGATTTTTTTTTTTTTTTAATTTTTATGCTGGCTTAATTTATACGCAATCTAAAATCGATTGAAAATGACCCACGAGCATCTATGTGGCATCACTCACACCAAATCTCATTACTGTCATTCTATTACTTTAGTCCCAAATGCGTTCCGACCATTCAAAAACGTGGTTTCTCATTCTCAACTCATTTTCAACACTTTTTTGACAAAAACCGCCGTAATTTTAAAGATAACAAAATTCTGTTCGACAAATGTTTAAGTTACCTACATAGTTCTACACAAATTTACCAAATTTCATAACAATCGGTCAATAAATGTGAATGGCGCCGAAACGATCGAACTTTGGTCCAGAACGGCCGTAATTTTCAACTTATTAAATTTTAGTTGCAAGTGACCTCGAACCATCTATTTGTCAACACACATACCAATTTTCAGTGTTATAGATTGAAAAGTATACCGTCGGCGCTTGTCTAACTAACCAAAAACACGATTTTTGAATTATTTTGGCGGTTTTTTGACAATAGCGGCCGCAATTTTTGACTAATCAAAAAATCCTTAAATATGCCCCTCGGCAGTGATTTCAGACAGCTCCATGCCAAATGTCATCAAAATCAGATGAACGGTATAGGCTGTAGAGCAGTGTACGGACGGACTGACTGACGGACGGACAGACTTTTTCCAGAAACCACTTTTTTGGACTCAGGGGATCCCCAGGACCCCCAAAATCTCAATTTCGAAATTTTGCATGAAAACAATACTTTCTCGCCATATATGGCTAGCGAGAAAGTAAAAAGTATATTCAAAAATTATAAATATGCCGTCTCTATAAAAGTTGACGTGACTGACATGAAATATATATATTTTTTTTCAACTGGCAGGTTCACAGCAAGTCACTTACCACATTATAAAAAGCTAATTTTAATGTTGAAACAGATGACTGGCTCATCTGAGGTCCTGGGTTCAAATCCCAGTATCGGAAATTTTCTGTTGGTCGCATTCTATATTATTCATTTAGCTTTGGCCACCTGTCAATTTCCATAATTAACATTTTAGCCTGTATGTGGGATGGGTTGTATCCAAGCACCGATGAATGCGTCCATGGACCCTTAATTTAGAACAAAATAAAGGGCCTGATAATAGTCGCACTTAACGTTCTTGCCCCGTATCAAGTTTTTGTTTTTTGCAATTTTTTACGAGCGTAATATTCACGTAATCTAAAATCGGTTGAATATGACCTAAGAGCATCTATCTGAGATCGTTCATACCCAATCTCATGGCTGTCATTCTAATACTTTACTCCGACCATTCAAAAACATGGTTTCTCATTTTCCAAATGTTTTTGACAAACTTTTTTGAGAAAAACAGCCGTAATTTTTGACCAATCCAAAATTCCTTGAGCACTTTGCTCAGGTCCATACCAAATGTCATCAAAATCGGATGGTCGGTACCTATAGGCTGTGTAGCAGGGAACGAACGGACGGACGGACTGACTGACGGACGGACAGACTTTTTCCAGAAACCACTTTTTTCGACTCAGGGGACCCCCAGGATCATGGGAAACCTAAAATCTCAATTTCAAAATTTTGCACGAAAACAATTCTTTCTTGCCATTTATGGCTAGCGAGAAAGTAAAAAGAAAAAGAAATTTTAAAGGCGCCTGATGTTTAATTCATCGTAAAGTAAAGCTGATGAACTTCCGGCCCGACTAACTGAAAATAAACTGAAGGCCGCAGGCTGCTAAAACACCCGTTTTCTCAAATTTATTCACACAAGCCACATTGTTAGTCAAAATTGCTATAGTCCCCTTCAATTGTCCAACCAAAATTTTATAGCTGTTGCTCTCGCTATCAGAGCAAAAATTTAAATTTGATTTTTCTTCAGTTCTCTTTTTTAGGGGCTCGTGGTTATTTAGGTCTGAAGTAAAATTCAGCTCAGAGAACAAGACAACGTTGAACCTAAACTCACTGAGCAAATTTTCAATTTTTTGTTTCGGTACTGAGAAAAAAAGGTTGTAGTTGCTGAGGTTTAACAAAAACGAGGGAAAGGTCGTGATGAATGTGTTGCGTGCTATGTTAGTTCAATGAAGAAGATGCTATATCCCCAAGGGCCTATTACCCTACTGGGCGTGGCTGAGCCCTGTCTTAAGAATTTATTGTCACCAAGGAAATATTCTAACTTGGACGTCAACTTTGAGACTTGCATGTCGCCTTGTCTTTCTTTAGCCGACTTCTAAGAACTTATCGATTACTAGCTAATAAATTATTATGCTTAAATGAAGCGCATTGGTGCCATTCTTGATCCCCGTCAGACGTTTTTTATTAACTTAGGAACCAGACTAATGCTTTGCACTTTCCATTAACAGTCGGAGTAGGTGCCTGAGAATATAGGCAATTAAACGTTGGCCGAAGCGATCAACTATCAAATCTGCAGGTGTATTCCCTTTCTCGAACGCCAGAAAACCCACTCAACTAACACCTTTAAAATGTATTGTAAGAAGAACTGTTCTCCATATACTGTATCATGGCGTGCCTTATCTTCTTACAATAAATTTTGAAGGTGTTAGTTGAGTGGGTTTTCTGGCGTTCGAGAAGGGGAATACACCTGCTGATATACTTGCAGGCAGAATAGAGTGTATCGTAACCACAACATAGACGTCATATTATAACAGCAAAAAAGGTTTAGGAGAACCTTTTCTCTACTTACTGGAAAAAATTGCTTCGCAATGAACATCGCACTTGAAAGTGCTGGGTTAACAATAATAGTAGCAGAGGGTTGGGGGGGACAAGCCCAGCAACTAGACCGTTTTCAAGAACTATCCATTGTGCTCAGTGGGCAGCACTACCAAATACCAGCTTCCCTGCCATCGAATAAACGATGGGGACCTACAGTTTTAGGTGGGTTCCGAACCACCACTGCCTCGATATACATTTCACTTGACATGCTGAACATATCAGAGGTGAATGCCGATCAGAAAAACGTCTTGGTAGGATCGGGATCGAACCGGTGTGACCCGGCTCTCACTGCTCCTCAAAATTCGACCATTTAGTCCACTCAGCTTTCGAGGCCGTAAATGCTGGGTTTCCTTTTTCAATAAATCATTTTCTGATAAAAAAAAACAAAGCTGTTTATTTATTTTGAAAAGTTGACCGAAGTCAAAGGAATATTTATGCGCCTACTGCTACCAACAGAAAACTGATGGTACCGCGGGACTGAACCTGGACTGAACCTTGTAAATTAATGTTAGACCACAGCAAAGCCAGTCAGTTATTGAATTAGTTCACTGTTAGTCACAGTGAAAGCTCTTTGGGATTCAAGGAACGCTTTGATAGATTTGCATCGGTATGTCCCAAGCTTGAAACCATTGTCTCAAGAGCAGTTAGATGGTTCACCAAGAACCCTGAAGCCTTAAGCCACAATATGTACTTAAGTGCCTTCTTGGAACCTGAAACTCTGAAATGCTAGTACCTACAGCCCCAAAGCTATATTGCATAACAGTGGATGGATCGATGCTTCTGGGAATTTTAAACAGAAGCTTCTCTGTGAGCTATTACGATACCAGTGAATAAGGGTTTTATATGGTTTTAATAGGTTATAGGTTAGGTTAGGTTAGGTTCCTCAAGCCCACCTCCACGCAAAAATTGTGCCTGAAAAGGCAGTGCGCGTAATAACGGACAAAATAAAGGGTCCGACAATGGTCGCACTTGACTTTCTCGCAATTTTTATCGAAAATTTAATTTTTTTTTTTACGTAATTTATTTTTTTTGGACCAAAATTTTAACTTTTTCTAAAAAATATTTTGCCATACACTGGACAATAATTTTAGGCACCTACTCACCGGATTTCAAACATATCCGTCAAATGGTGAAGTGTCGTTCGACGCGCAAAGTACGTGTTTTCTATTTTCCATGTCACGGCCTTAATTTTCAAGTAATTGAAAATCTATTAAAAATGACCTTGAAGCATCTATCTGAGACCACTTTCACCAATTTTCAAAGAAATCTATCGATTAGGGTTGTTGCAAATCCGTCTGAACCAATCGAAAACGCGATTTCCATTTTTGGAAAATTTTCCAACGATAATGCCAATATTGGCCATAATTATTATGTTGGATAAATTTCGTTCGGTAAAACATCAAACTAGGTTAAAGTACACCTCCTTACCAATTTTTATTGAAATCGATCGAATAGTGCTACCGGAGTGACGACCAACGCGTTTGGGCCAAGACTGGGCCAAGTTATTGGCCCACCTCCAAATGATTGTAAATGACCTCAAAGCATCTATTCAAAAACACTTTCGCAAATTTTCAAGGTTCCAACTTGATATACGTAGCTTCCAGCCCTTCTTAACTGTCAAAAAACACGATTTTTTGCCTTTTTTTGACCATAGCAGGCGCAATTTTTGAGTTATCAAAATTTATCAAAAAACGGGTCCAGATATTTACATTAGGTACCTACATACCGAATTTGAGCAAAATCGGACGAACGGTGTGACGTCCAGTTGCGCGACAGAGTGACGTACGTACGTACGTACGTACGTACGTACGTCGGACGGACATTTTTTAAAAACCACTTTTTTGGACTCGGGGGACCTCCAGGATCATGGGAAACCCAAAATCTCAAAATCGAAATTTTGCACGAAGACATAACTTTCTCAGCCCATGTATTACATACGGGCGAGAAAGTAAAAAGTGATTTCACAAATTTAAAATAATTGGGCGAATTGGGTGGAAGGCAATTCAGACGGTATAACCACAGGTATAAGATTTCTACCACATTGAACAAAATCAGTATAACAGTTTAAGCTTTAGCTCTTGCACATCGTAACACACGTATACACACAAAACAGGTTTTTATAAACCATTTTTTTTGCTGCCTGCGTTTTGAAAAGCTGCTCGATTTTTTGAATGACACAATACCTCGCTATACATACTTCTTAAATGATTATTATGACAAAGTTAAAATTAATGGAGGTTCTTCTTACAGAAGTATCTCCCCCCTAAAATTTTAGGGATGTATCTATATGGCGGCGAGCTCTGGACTGTTCGGTTTAGATTAAAAATACATGAGCGCCCTGGGAGCACATTGATCCACGCCGGCTCTTCCGGAATCTGCCCCCCTCCCCCCTCCACCGGTGTTAAGGGCCACAGGGGCCGTTGGGCTGTTTCATCAAGGCTTTAGCTTATTTAGTTTCAGTTAGCCCCTTTTTCCACTCTTATATACCTTGATCCCTTAATCATTGAGATGAAATTGGTATCCGCCGTCTTCTTAAGCTACATTAAGCTTATAGCATACACCAGTGTATCGCTCTATCTACTTCCGAGCTGGCCGTGATCGTGCAATAATTCGATTTTGAGATTTTTTGTTTCTTGTGAGGTTTTTTGACTCGAAAAAAAAAAAAATGGTCTAAAGTTCGTCTTTTCACCCAGTCAGTCAGTCACTAAAGATATACCAGCGTAGGTCAGTGGAAATGCCCTGACGTTGACAATGGCCTCAAAATACCTCTGTTCGACCAGCATATTTAAGCTCCTTATACGGATCACCCCAGCTCAAGCAATCAAAGCCAGCAGCCATACATAGATAAGCTCGGTTGACCTGAGTTCCCTCAACCCTCTTTCGGGGGGATAGGCTTGGGAAATTCGTTTCGCAATCCCCTCACAAGAGAATGGGGTTTACCCAAAAACAAGTTGTGGTTTGGTAAATTTTAGTATGAAAATGAATATACAACAATTCGTATAATTGAGGTATTCAGGAGAACCTCAAAAGTAGGTATAATTAGGTACTACGTAGATCAGTAAATTGAGCCCATCTCAAGGATGCTACTGGTTGTGAGACGGAGAACCAACTGAACTCATTACAAAAGTTGGGATCTCTACTTAACTTAAGAGTAGGTACTTAACCATCCGTTTCGAACCAAAGTCTCTTTACAGGAGGGAGCTAACAACGGAGAGGTAATAGCGCTCACAAATCTTGCCTACCTCTCTCTGCTCCCCCATGGGGGAGCAAATTCAGTCAGCGCTTAGCGCCCTGGGCATTCAAAGCGTAAAATTCAAATGCTCGTTACAACTATTCACCAGCTTTTCACCGATGCCGATTCAAAAACTTTCTCATTAAACTTTAAACTGACATTTAAATAATTATCGTTTTTCAGTGGCACATATTTTTCCTTTCCCATTTACGGAGTATTGTAAAGAAAGTAACTGATGGGTGGAGACTTTGTCACATCTCTCTCTCCTTAAGGCAACGCAACGTAATATGTAGGTCAGGCCATTTGAAAAGCTCGTCTATTTTTCTAGATTAAATAGATGTCATATTTTTTTTAATCTCCGGTGTAAACTAAGGCCACGGGATATAAAAGAACAGATGCGATCTGTCATTCGGATTATAGTTTAGTTATACGCCCAGGCACAGGCCCAGGTTATGCTACTTGACGGACGGCCTCGATAGCCGAGTGGACTAAATGGTCGACTTTTGAGGAGCAGTGAGAGCCGGGTCACACCGGTTCGATCCCAATCCTACCAAAAAGTTTTTCTGCTCGGCATTCACCTCTGATATGTTCAGCATGTCAAGTGAAATGTATATCGAGGCTGTGGTGGTTCGGAACCCACCTAAAACTGTAGGTCCCCATCGTTTACTCGATGGCTGGGGAGCTGGTATTTGGTAGTGCTACCAGCTGAGCACAATGGATAGTTCTTGTAAACGGTCTAGTTGCTGGGCTTTTCACCCCAACCCTTAGCTATTACTAATATGCTACTTGACCGATGTTATCCACATTTGGTAATCACGGCCGCACATGAATTCCACTGCGCCTTCAATACCATGATTATGTAATTTAAAAGTGGGTGCACATGTATTTTTTAAAGTGCATCTCATTTTCGTCGCTTTTGGCTGGAAAAAGTTGAGCTTTTTCGGTTTTTCGGTAATCTAACTCGTCCATAATTCATATGGGGAGAGATTTTTAAAAATCGAAACCTCCATACCGTAGTGAATTGAAAACGCTATTAGCTATCGGAGCGACGTTGGCGGAGATTTCTGATCGAATAGGCAATCTGAAGCCTGAATTGAATGAAGGGCTGGTGGGGGACGCAAGTGACTGAGTGTATATGACTGATCAACTCAGCAGGTCAAGGGTCGATGATGGAGTACACGGTACGCGTTCTTGCAGCAATGATAACCGTCACTAAAGGTTCGGCATTCGAAGGTATATTATCAGAATTAAGATCAAAGTATTTTTTTTTCAACCTATTTAGACTTTTGGTTCCTAGCCAAACGACTGGGATTAAAATTATGTGTTTTTTGAGTTTTGAAGAATTTTTGCGCAATGGAAAAGAATTTTAAAATTTCACAAAATTGGAAATTGTTGGCATTCAGCTGAAATAAAACCTCAGTGCTTAAATATTCTCTTCAGAATGTAAAAAACCGCATAATTTTATTTTCAACCGTTCAGCGAGAATACCTTTTTGGAATTACGTAAAAGGGCCAACTTAGCAACGCGGAAAAGTTTGTTGTAGGTTAGAAAATATGTAAAAAATTTATTTTTATCTTGGGACCTTTCTAGAAATCTGTATGTGAGATCTTTCACTTCCTGCTTACAAAATTTATCCCGATTTTAATGAAATTGGTTTGGTGTTTATTATTATATCGGAGATACAGAACTTTGATCGATTCAGAAGATTATACATTAATAACTTCATGTTCCAGCCTATCAGGACTAATCAAAACACTTATTTTATGTTTTTGCATTTTTTGACATAATTTTTCCCGTGAATTCCAGGATTTCAACGTTACTTTCCATCAGGCAGTTTTAAAGATTTTTCAAGATGAAAAAAGTTAGGAATGAGATAATAGTAGGTTGCTATGCTTTTCTCCATAGTTTATAGGCCCACACAATAATAGGGCTTCTTAAGCATATGCCTTTTTGAGTAAGTTTGCGTTCCCTTGATAGAAATAAATAATCTGGCGCTATGAAGACTTGAAAAGGGCTTGATGGAAGGAAGCGCATTAGGTACGTTCAGGTATGCGAGGAACACAAAAGTGAAGACTTAAACGAATTTTCAAGTTTAAAAGACTTCGCGGCTCTTCAAAAGTCCGGCAGCTTCTTTTTTACTTTATTCTTATTTTTCTCTTGGAACTAACTAGTCTTCAGAGGGAAGTATTTTTTTTTCCTCCGTCAAAATTTCAAGTGAAATAATATTAACCGGGTTGGAAATTCAGAGTTGGAGAAGTATAACTCCTTTGCCGTTCTTCTCCCTTCAAAGGTAAAAATTGAAAGTTTGCTGTGACATTTAGTTTATTTCCAGTTTTGCATTCAGGAGATTGATTGATTGTAAATAATGATCTACTGAGACTGAGACAAGACCACATTCCTCCATTTGCGACTAACTAAAGCGTCTTAACTGTGTTCTAAAAAACGAAACATCTAAGAGAAAATTTTCAGTTATTACTTTGATGGGGAGAAGAATGGCAAAAGAGGGTGCTCCCCTCTAGTGACTTTCCAACACCCTTAACATACCTCAGTGGTACTAAGCACCCTTTAAAATTATACAGAAACGTGAGCAATAATAAAGTAGTAACGACCCGTGAGAGACGAGCTGTAACTTTTCTATTACTTGAGTCAAGTGACACAGCCACATAGGTACGTACTTCTGGAAGTTTTATTATTGTTCACTAAACCTAGTTGAAGGATACAGGTACTCATGGTAAGCACACTTGACAGTGTTCCCGTCACATGTGGGTAGAGTCATATTACTTCTAGCTATTACATAACCGTAATTTTCATGTAGTTTCAGATGAAACTTTCCTACACAACTTCAAAGTTAGATGCTTCTCCAACAGGGAAAACTTTGAGGGCCCTCAACTCATCCCACTACCAATATATACTGCCTCAGGTCCTTGCCTATTCCTTCACACTCAGACTGTTATTTCCTCGCCACGATCGACAGTTCGTGCCGAAGTGTGTATTTTCTACAACTGGCTTTAATAAGTGATAGACCATGGCATGTCTGGCGTATATACAGTTTTCATACCCTCAAGAAACAAAAGGGTATTCCCTTGACTACAGTTTCGCTAGAAATATCATTACTTTAACTACGTAGTTTCGATTGAAGTACCATCATCAACCACTGCAACTAACTGTGAACAGTCAGTTGTACAATCTATTAAGGGTCCGCTATACCTGACGGTGCATTTTTTGCCGCCCATAAGATTAACATTGCGAGCGGCGATTCATTTTCAAGGTTTACCCTTGGTTGGAAAGACACAAAATTTTGCCTGTACCTAGCCCTAACAATGTACTAGTGCGTGTTTGAAGCAGATTTCCCATTTTTTTACTGGTTTTCGAGATACAGCACTTTTCTTGAGGTATGCGATGCTAGCATTTGCAAAGCAGTTGCAATGAAAGAAACCAGTGAGAAATTGGGAAATCTGCTTCGAACACTCCCTAGAAAATTGTTAGGGCTAGGTACAGGCAACATTTTGTGTCTTTCCAACCAAGGGTAAACCTTGAAAATGAATTGCCGCTCGCAATGTTAATCTTATGGGCGGCAAAAAATGCATCGTCAGGTGTAGCGTCCTCTTAAGGGTGCATCCCACCATGCCCAGTTAAAATTAAACTGGAGATTTACCATGTTAAATTTAACTGAAAAGTTAAAGTTTTTACTTTCTCACTAGCTTCATATTTCGAAAGTATTGTTGTCACTTTAAATTTGAATTTTGAGTTTAGAGTGGAAAAATTCTATTGTTGAGTCCGTTCACACAATGCCCAGCAGCTACCGACGTTGCTGAAATTTGGTATCCGCCCGTCTAAATTTCACAATTTTCAGGGAAAAGCATGTGCCAAAACGCTTCTTCGAGTTCTCATTTCTCCCCAAAACTACATCTGTAGTCTACTCTATAAGTACTCTATATTTATATGATATCACGAAGCGGTACCGTTGGCGAAGCAGACATATTAGTATGTGTACTCTTGTATACGGAGAGGTAGAGGCAGAATTGTTTGACTTCGTTCATTTTCTAGGAAGGTGTGAACCCGTGGTGCGTAGAGGTCACGCAAAAGTGGCGCCACTGTCCACCTGTTGGGGGGGGGGGGGGGGCACTTTTCCTAAAAACTCCTTTTTTTTTACTTGATTATACTTTATGTGTAAATAAAAATATAAATGTGCCTCTCAGTGGCCGAGCGGTCAAAGGGTCCGCTTTGAGCCCTGAGAGGTATACTTAAAGGGTAAACGAAAACTTTTCCGCTAATGATATGGGCTTCGGCCCACTTCTATTCTTCTTCAGCTTCAGCCAAAACAAATCTCACAACCCATCCCCGCATCTTATGTTCTCAATAAAAAAAAATTAAAAAAAAAAAGAAAATGCCCCGTTGACAGACTGTCTGGAAAAACTCCGGTCTTGAAGACGGCAGGAAGGGTGTAACAATGCGTTACATTCTATATTTTTAAAAAATTCCAATTTGCCAATTTGCAATAGTCACTCACAGTGCGCTGTCAGATGTCGGAGACCTCCAGTTGTTCAGATAATCATTGGAAAAACCGCTAAGTTTCAAACGTTCTGTGTTCTTTTCCTTCTGAAAAAAATAGGAGAAAGTTTCTAATGCAGTTGTCGAAGCTCCATAATTTGTATCATCTATCTAGAACGCTTTCGCCAACTTTAACGGCAGATTAAATTCCACTGGGCAGCATCAAATAGTTGACAGATGTATGTGAGAACTGCTCTAAGGGTGGATAACGCCTTAGCCAACTTTTAAGGAACACTATAGCGGACTTTAGTAACTTGTGAAAGCCGCCCTTAGTGCCGTAAATCAAGGAATTTTGACGCGAGAGGCCACTTGACATGCTCACGTTTAAAAGGAAGACACCCAAAGGATGCCCCCTTGAAAAGAGACAAAGCGTTGCGCTCATGGACGCGTGAAATTAGCGTTTCATGCAACAAGCGAGGTCATGTGACACCATCACCGCGAGGTCAACTCACGTATTTAGCTAACGACCCAGCGGCAGACGAGCATAAGGGTGGGCCGGGGGGAGGGGGTCGATGCCAGAGGTCCCGTTGGAGATCATTGACAGCCATGTTTATTATCTATTATCTTGCGGCGCTTCCCAAAGCAGAGTCCTCGCCAAATACGAAATTATTTACATGTTCCCACCACTTTTCTCTTTTTTTTTTCATCGTCCAATGTTTATTTGAAAGAACCGATTCCATCAACGTTTTTCTGATCGGCATTCACCTCATCATGTCTAATGAAATTTATTTCGAAGCTGTGGTGATAAAACTGTAGGTCCCCATCATGTACTAACACTGGGGAGCACGATGGATAATTCTTGCAATATTACTGGGCCAGGATCCACCCCCTGTTCTAGTACTAACAGTACATCGTTATATGGTCGTGAGTTTACTAAAGCCTGTTCCTATGTTCCGTATATACATATGTATAATTGGGATGAGTTTTTTAGAAGAGGTTTTACTTAATTTAAAACAATGAGACCCTTCCGCTCAGTGTCAGCGATTAACACGTCAGAGGTTGGCTTGAGTTCCCCAGGGGCATCCCAAAAAGCTAACGGAGGTAAATCATGATTTTAAAAAATACAGGGCGGGCAATAAAAAAATCTTGAACAATACCAATATGAAACAGGGGGTATCATTATCAAATTCTAAAGTGTAATCCTGTTCTTTTTTCTTTCGAAAAATAAAAAAAAACATTAATAAATGAAAAGTCTAGATTATAATTGGAATGATTCTCATTCAAGGTCCGTAGGTACATAAAATGGTTTTATTAGGACCAAATTTGAACGAACTTTTTTTTTTTTATCTCTCTATACCGTACAGTGATGAAATGCCGAATAATATTCTGCTTCGTCAGGATTTCCTTTCTACTATTTTTAACTACAGTGGGACACGCCCTGAGCGAAGCGCAGACACAGACACACACTTTGTTATTCTATGCATGCACCTCAGCATGAATTCGTTTTTAACGAGGTGCATGCATACAAAATATCCCTTCTCACATCTTTATGTACATAAATTGATTACAATTTTTTTCAGTTTTTTTTTCATTTTTACGATTTTTTTTATTTTTTCTTGTTAACCTGAGGGGAATTTTTGCTTTGCTTAGGCAAAAAAAAATTCTTTGAGTAAAGTTAAACCTTTCGAATCACCGATTTAATTCTCATAAATCATAATCTAGGTAGTAATTTAAAAAGAAACGAAAAATGCCGAATTTTTTTCAATGTAAATAAAAAAAAATCTTTTGGCATCAGGATCACTACCTTCGAAATATTCCTCGAGATTCTTGTTGAGGCATCATCTTATCTTCAAGCTGATTAAGCTTGCTCTAATTAGTTGAGATCATAAAGTGCTGAATGCAATTCCTACAAATTTAGCATCTTATAATGAATCTGCTCTTCTTTACTTTCTAAAACTTTTTTTTTTTTTTTTTTTTTTTTTTTTTTTTTTTTTTTTTTTTTTTTTAGTTTTAAAAGGAGGAGGCAAGTGAGATAGAGATATTCCCTGGTCTGGTCTGGTGACTCGGAGCCCATAAATGTATGGAATACGCACCAGTTCTTGGCAAGTCTATTAATTTGCTTTCAAAATTTTAAATGTTTTTCCGGGGTTGAAATCTGAACCAGGTAGGGAATAGTCTTTTTCCATCCTTACAAAAACACTTACAGCAAAAACTCATAAATTGCTCTTTTAGAACGGTTTATTTATATCTCTTCTTATCTGACATTATAGGAAACAACGAACAACTGAAAAAGACGGTATTTCTCCAGTTGAGGGTGTTAGAAAGTATACCGTCTTTTTTCAGTTGTTTATTACTTTCTGAAATTACCTTTGAGGCTATTATAGGATAGCTGAACTATAAACAAATTATTACAAAGATGAAATTTCAATTTTCAATTTTTTGTGTTGATGTTTGTAATGAAAGGTGTATCGGTGACTTTCCAGCACTAATTCTCTCACAGGACTTCTCCTTTTAACCCCAATTCTCTCAAAGAAATTCTCCCCTTAACCTCAATTTTCTCAAAGGAATTTTCCTTTTGACCTAGCGCTGTCAAAGGAATTCTACCGACACCTAACAAAGGGAAGACAGTAATTAGGTACCATTGTCACAGAATTACGCCAAAAGTTACATCAAAGTGACGCAAAGAAGTGTCAAGACCTCATTTCGTCGATGGGGTAGTTTTCACGTAATTCGCATTGGCTGGAATCGAGATAACGCTATAGCGGAAAGCGGAAATAACCAGTGTTATTCCTCGTTTTATTTCGTCCTCGATCGGAACTGTTCCGTTCATTTGGGACGTGACCAGAAAGCAAACCTTCTTCCCATTATTTTTGAAGGGTGTGATGGTGCCTGCAGCAAATCTGCAAGGTAGCTGTGAAAATAAAGAAGGCTCTGTTATGGCGTTACCCCCTTCTAAAATGTCATTGTCAGTTTCAAATTAGGTATACATTTCGCACTGCAGTAACATCCTCCATTACTCCATTAGCTTATAGCTTATAGCTGAGGGTTGGGGGGGACAAGCCCAGCAACTAGACCGTTTCAAGAACTATCCATTGTGCTCAGCTGGCAGCACTACCAAATACCAGCTCCCCAGCCATCGAGTAAACGATGGGGACCTACAGTTTTAGGTGGGTTCCGAACCACCACAGCCTCGATATATACATTTCACTTGACATGCTGAACATATCAGAGGTGAATGCCGAGCAGAAAAACTTTTTGGTAGGATCGGGATCGAACCGGTGTGACCCGGCTCTCACTGCTCCTCAAAAGTCGACCATTTAGTCCACTCAGCTATCGAGGCTGTACTCCATTACTTTCTTCATTCGGATAGCTATCAAATATTTTTCTTCTACCACATTTTCAGAGGAGTTTCAGGCAACGCCGTCCGCAGCCCCCAAGACCGTGCATATCATGTTACCATCTTCATTAAGGAAGTAGGTTTGTGTTTAGCCTATTGTATTCAAGCCTCCTATAGGTGGGGACCTACAGGTATTAAGGTACACAGGATCCAAGCCAAAGTTTCCTCCATCAAATTATCCAGTTGCAACGGTTCTTTTAGTAGCGTCATTAGTGAATTTGCGATCCTCATTCATAATTCTGCTCTACATTCGTAGTAACGCTATTTTAATTATTCGGTATTAAGCTGCTATGAAAGAAACATAATTGGCTTCGTCAAAAGAGTAAAAACTAAAATTAAAACTAACGAGATATTTTCTGCAACCGTAGAAATAACTAATGAGTCAGTGGCACAAAAAAAGTGCATTTTAATGTGGAAAAAAACGGAAGTGGAATGTCCGAACCTATCCTGAAATAAATAATGATGGCTGTTGAAGGTAACTGCCCCGCCCATTTCATGTCAGTTCCCTGAAAACCTAAAAAGAATGAAGCAAAAAACACACACAATATTTTACTGTTTTTCTATAACCTTCTTTTCACCCCTTGTGCCTCGCTACGTAGTTAGGTATTGAGAGCTAGTCAAGCCCCTACAGACCCTCAGGGCGCTGGCTGTTTTTGGTTCAGCAACTATAAATTTGAATTTCCTTGCTGGGATTAATAAATCCCATATAAAGCCAAAATGTGTATAAAGTAAAAATATAGTAAGTAATGGGAAAGTTCAAAAATGTTAACTGAGAAAACATATGTACCTGCATCGTAAACCAAGTTTTCTTTTGAAAAGTTATTGAAAAGTCGTGGAGGTAAGGATTCTACTCTTTCACCGTTCCTTTCACCACCGAAGTAAAAATTGAAAATTTGCTCTATGACATTTCTTTTGAAGATGTTTGAAGATATTTTATAGGAAGTTGGAAACAACTCAGAAAAGTCGATATTACCTTCCGCAGCCGCCTCAGGTGCAGAGATACCGCCATTTCTCACTTGTTTGTTGTTTGCTATTAATTATTTTCAAACCTCAAGGAATAAATAAATGTAACAGGCCATATTATTAATTTTTGTTTTGTATCGCAGTCACTACTAGGTAACATTCTAACCCTGGAGAAAATGTTGAATCTGCCCAAAAAAATTAATATACGATAAAAAATCTGAGTTTGAATCTCGCAATCTGCCTTTGTCCAACTTCAGCCCTTAAAAAATAGGAAACAAAAATGTGTGTGAAGATTGGTTTTAAGGCTCTCCTAGGGTAGGTACTCTATAAATATTTTATCCTACCTTCTCTCAGACAACCAGCAAGGTATTACTTCTCTTTTTCCACTTAAGCCCTTAAGGTCCCCCTCCCCCAAAAACGACAGAGAAATTTGTTCCGTCAGACAAGAATAAGCACTGGCAAGGGTATTTGTCCCGCTCCTACTTACGCATGACGTATAAGCTCTGAAAAAGGATGAAGATAATCACTTCGATCCTCTGGGACTTCTCACCCTACGCGTATACTTTCCGTAACAACGTTTTATTTCATACATTTCTCAGCCTTTTCATGCTTTCTTCAGCTACCATTTGCAAAATGGTATTGAAGTCACGCGAAACTCTCATGAAACAAAACTCAGCGGCATTTATTCTGAATTTAAAATTTAAAAGACTTGTTCTGTTCTGTTCTGTTGAGGTCAGTATTATCAGCTCTGAAAGAGGAGCTCTTATATATGATTTTGAAGGAGCAGAATAGGCAACTCTGATCGGGTTCTGGCAAAAAAATATAAAAATTTGTACTTATATTTTAAGTTAATTCCCTCAGCAATAATGCCAAAAGTCGGTGGTTTTTGGAGAACAATTTTTTTCCTATTTCAGCTTCCAAATCGAAATTAAGAAAGATCGGGAAAGAGGATCGGAAAATACGATCCCTTCGGGAAATCATGGTCAAATTTGATGATCAATGACGACAAGCTTCTTCCTAATACCCAATAATGACGGTATGGACTTTAGACAATACCCTGTAAGAAGCTTTTGGACAATGGTAGTAGGGGCTTATACCTGACCAGAAAATTGAATTACAGTTCCGAAATGGAACTTAAGAAGGTATAAGCCCCCCCCCCCCCCCCCCCTCCTCCATGGCTTCCATTTTGTAGTTGTATGGCTGGAAGTAAATCAAAAGTAAAGAGAAATAAAAAGTCCAGCAAAAATAGTTTCAACGTTTTTCTCCTACAATTCCTAAGAAATTTTTTATCTTTTCTATTCTTTGAGAATCCTTTTAGCATTTTTCTTTTCTTATTCATATCTTTTCCGTTTACAATAGAGCATATTACTGTATTTTACAATTATTGTTATTCACATTTGGAACGTAGAAATTTTTTATTACGTATCTGTGCGTTTTCGGAATATCTCTCCTACTTGGCTACTCTATTGGTATATTCCATACTTGTGCCTCTCAGTGGCCGAGTGGTAAAGGGGTCCGCTTTGTGTCCTGAGAGGTCCGGGTTCGAATCCCGGCGGAACGGAAAAATTTTCCGCTTCCGGCATGGATGTATTGGCTTCGGCCCACTACTAAACAGGCTTCGGCCCACTCATATTCGGCTTCGGCCACTTCATCTTCGGCTTCGGCCAAAAACATCTAATAAACCAACTCATCGGCAAAAAAAATAAAGGGTTTGACAATGGCCGCACTAGACTTTCTCGCAATTTTTATCGAAAATCTGATTTTTTTTTTACGTGAATAATTGTTAGAATTTTAACTTTTTCTAAAAAGTATTTTGCCTCACAATGGACGATACTTTTAGGCACCTGCATACCGAATTTCAAACATATCCGTCAAACAGTGAAGTGTCGTTCGACGCGCAAAGTATATGTTTTCTATTTTGCATGTCACCGTCTTAATTTTTAAGTAAATGAAAATCTATTGAAAATGCCTTTGAAGCATCTATCTGAGACCACTTTCACCAATTTTGAAGGAAATCTGTCGATTAGGGTTGTTGCAAATCCGTCTTAACCAATCAAAAACGTGATTTACATTTTTGGAAAATTTTTCCTACGATAATGCCAATATTGGCCCAAATTTTTGGCCCATCTCAAAAAGAATAAAAATAATCCTGGAGCATCTATCTGGGAACACGACTGCAAAATTTGAAGGTTCTAACTTTATTACCGTACCGTGAAATGCGTCTTGAGTAGACAAAAACGAGATTCTAGCTTTTTTTCCTATTTTTGACTTTATTTTGCCTATATTGGCCGCAATTTTGAATTGATTGAATATTTCTTCGACAAACCTTTAAGTAATGTTATTAAGCACAAGTTTATGGATTTTTGTGAAATTCCGGCTAATACTGTTCATGGGGCCAAGATTTTCACGTATGGGCCAATTTTGGCCCAAATTTTTGGCCCATCTCCAAAACAATAAAACTTATCCTGGAGCATCTATCTGGGAACATGACTGCAAAATTTGAAGGTTCTAACTTTATTACCGTACCGTGAAATGCGTCTTGAGTAGATAAAAAAAAACACGATTTTGAATTTTTTTTGACACTTTTTTGACAATAGTGGGCGCAATTTTTGAGTAATCAAAATTATATTAAAATTGTATCTCGGAACTGATTTTAGACATCTATATTCCAAATTTGAGCCAAATCGGTTGACTGGTGTGACCTCTAGCCGCGCTACAGACAAACGGACGGACGGACGGACGGACGGACGTACGTACGTACGTCGGACGGACATCACCTAAAAACCATTTTTTTGGTATCTAGGACCTCTGAAACGCCTTTTGCAATGAAAATCTCAAAATCGAAATTTCGCACGATAACATAACTTTCTCAGCCCATGTATTACATACGGGCGAGAAAGTAAAAATCGCATGTGCCTTTAAACTTCAGTGTAGCTGAGACAAACGTTTCTTTAGGGAACAGTAAGGCTGTGGACTTGTGAAATTTGCCCTGTATGGAATATACGTAGATAAAGAGCCGCCACGTGCTGGGAAGCTCAGTGATGAGTACATGACTGAGCCAGTTAGTCAGCCAACCGTTCCAGCTTTATACTGTTATACGTGAATGAGTGAGTCTGTCAGTCAGCCTTTGCAGCTCTATACAGTTTGGATTACTAGTCCTCAAAGAACGTTCCATGCAGTATGTTAGCTTAGTGTGCTATCCTGTAAATGGGGAAGTTTCATTGAGTGATTGCGGAGCTTCACAAAAGGGAATGTTGCGTTACCTAACAGGCATTGATAGCAAAGAGGATTTGAGGTTTTGCATGTTACGTGGTAACGTAGGCAAAGGGGAACATAGGAACACATCAGGTTTAATTCATTAAGCACAGTGACACCGACAGGGGTATTATAATCTATCTGTATTTGTAGATTATTTGTGGTGTTCAAAAATATCAGAAGCCAGGACGATAATTTCTACAACGAAATTCGGAATTTATTTGAAAGCTAACCTGAGTTACCAAGTTTCTAAATTCTCCTATGTAAAATTCACAATCTCAGGATAAAGACCTACGGCAGGTGCTTTGTCGCCTTTATACGTTTCGCAAAAAGAATAAAATATGAAGCAGAAGGACAAAGAACATGAAAGTTGCGTATAAGAATGCGACAAATTGCGACAGAAGTCTTCCACGGAAGCTGAAATATCGACCACCCATACTAGGTCAAGGCGACCTGGGGCCCTTCATTCCAAAATAACCTCTGCCTCTACTATCGCTGTACTCCTTGTTGTAGGTATAGCACACCCTTCAACCCTTCTTCTTGGCGTAGGAAGTTGGTGAAACTGTAAAAATCCCTGTTCTTCATAATGCATGAAAAAAATAATTAATGGTATAGTTACGATATCAAATCCGTTCTTTTTGCTGTGTATAATTTTTGCAGAATTTTTGAAATTTTCAAATTTAGTTTAGTCAGAATTTTTGAAATTTGAAAATTTCAAATTATACACAGCAAAAAAAACGGATTTGATTTCGTAACTATACCGTTAATTATTTTTTCCGTGACCTGTAGTAAGAACGAAGGGTGTGATCAGAAAACTTTCCAGACGAAAGTTTTATAGGAACGAAAAACTATGTCGTTATTTTCTATATTGGAAGTAGCTGTCGAAATACGATTTTTCGAAAACTTTTCCACTCCCATCGTCGGATTTTTCCCATTAACGAACTTGAGCTGTATTCTAACACTTAATATTATTTTATTTACCAGTCAGAAACCAATTTATTACATTTGGGTAAAATATAAGAATTTAGAGAGGGCGACAAAGAGCTAGGTTGTTATGGAATTACAAAAAAGTATAACGGCCCAACGGGTGAGAATTTTTTTTTAAAAAAATTAGTTTTTCATAGCGTTGGAGATTTTTCAATTTTTTATTTGCAACATTGCAATGTATTGTATATCATCAATACTAGCTAGCCGGGCTCTAAACGAAAACCCAAACCTATAAAAAATCAACACAGGAAAGTAGTCTACGTCATTATCAAGATGGATCGGTCGTTACCTGGTTATTTCTTAAAATATAGTGGTTATTTCTTGGGTTATTGAAGTGGTGACATTTTTAGCCTGGAGTGGTCTCTTTGGCGATAGTGATGGTAAAATTGTGTTTGAAGTACAGGGGGGATGGTCAAATAGGGTGGGCCTTGGTAACGACGCAATACCGTGACACACGGAAGGTAGATGGCATACACTTTAGCATACACACGCCAGAACCTCAAGTACCGCCTGCCGCACTTATCACACGCTAGCCCCCATTTAGCCTTCAACACCAAGCGAAAGGTTAAGTGTCTAAATGAACCGAAAATTTGTCACTTAAGAGGACGCTCAAAATTTTGCTTGTACCTAGCCCTAACAATGTTCTAGGGAGTGTTTGAAGCAGATTTCCCAATTTCTCACTGGTTTCTTTTATTGCAACTGTTTTGCAAATGCTAGCATCGCATACCTCAAGAAAAGTGCTGTATCTCGAAAACCAGTAAAAAAATGGGAAATCTGCTTCGAACACGCACTAGAACATTGTTAGGGCTAGGTGCAGGCAAAATTTTGTGTCTTTCCAACCAAGGGTAAACCTTGAAAATGAATCGCCGCTCGCAATGTTAATCTTATGGGCGGCAAAAAATGCACCGTCAGGTATAGCGGGCCCTTAAGATGGCTGTCAACTTTAATAGAGTCAAGTCACATTTTTATAAACAGAATAGCCGCACTTTCTTGCATTTACTAGGCACCTCCGTACAAAATTTAAAAACTTCAGAAATAGGTCAATCTTATTTTTATTAAGTATTTAGTTCGTTTCATCAGGGGGAGGAGTTATACATATTAGAGTACTTTCTTCATTGATTCTTGGGCACTGTTCTTTTTTACCAACTAAAATTGTAATGTGTCTACCTCTATGTTATAATTTTTGTTTCAAATGAGTTAAATTAAGTTAAAATCCGAGTTATCCTATCCTCTTTCACTCTTCTCCCTGATTGGGACCGTACTTTACAAATAACCAGATTTAAAAATAAAATAAATATGTCTCGATGAAACATTTCTGCATTATACTGTGGCCAATTTATTGCTAGGTGTCCTAGCCTATTGTTCAATATCTATGACGTAAATAGTGTGAGAAATGAATTTGCAGTGTAGCATTCAGTCTTCCAACAGTGCTGCCTATCAGATAATCAAAACTAAAAAATTAATAAGGATCCATTAAGGTAATGACCTTTTTTCGATACTTAACACGGTAAGAAAAAGTGAGTAATGGTTGCGTCAAGTATAAGCAATCAGCAACGATCGTTTTATCTATTATTCTTTATTATGGCATGTACAGCGAAGTGCCCGTTCATCTTTTATATTGCTTTTGTTAAGAATACAGGTGAAAGCTCTGAAAACCTTTCTAACCTCCAGCCTTCCCGGAAAGCGTTCCAATTGTAATACTTCCTATTCCTGTTTCGTTTCATTCTTTGGGTTTTGTGCGCCGAGAAGTTCATTGTGATCTTCTATTTTGATATTTCTGGGTACTCTTTATAAAGAAAAAGATGTATACGTTTTTGGATACAAGCAATTTTGGTTTTAAGGACTTAAGAGAGATTCGCAACTCAAAAATGAAAAAAGAAAAACAACTTTTTTATTCTGCTTTCCTGTCAAGGAGCGGAACGATTTCAAGGCTCTTGAGTTGAAGACTCGTTTTATGTAGAATCGAAACATGCCATATTTTCCGCGTCATCAGACGAAACGTCAGGAGGAAGGTTCCACTTCCCCCGCAGTTTTGGTTTAGGTTTGGTTTTGGTTAGAGGTCGTACCTCTCGCTATTGTAACTCCTTTCCCAACCACTTAATTACGGTTTTCAAGGTGCGCAAACACAAAAACCAAGTACAGAAAATGCCTTGACGCCGAGGGAAATGTTCGGCTTCAAATCTCACAAATTCAGCCAAATTTCATGGGCTAAAAAGAAACAAGCCCATCCTAGCCATTAGTTATTTTAATAAATGCGAGTTCTGGCATAGGAAGTTAGTTGTTAGTAGAACGCAGAGAGGGAAGGGGGTTAGGAGAGGTAGGATACATATTAGATCCAATTTGCGGTAGGGGCTCCGCGACGAATTTACTGCCTGTTTGTTGCTCCGCCGCGCTAAAAGTTTGAGAACCACTACTCTATGAAATCTGTAAAAATCGTGCAAAGGACGTACGATGGAGCTAGAGTCTTAACCGCTCAACAGCAGATTTTTTTACTTTACCTGTATACGGAGTATACGTAAGGTAAAGTATTGTATTCGTGCGGGCCAATTTTCGGCAAACCTCAACTTTGAACCGTCATTGCTCCCAGACCTCACAACCGATTGGAACTTGCATATACATTTCGGAAACGTCCATGCCTTCGGAATATGAAAACCAACTCACTTTTGTCATCCGACGAAAAGTTTGCCCCCAGGAATTTTTAGAAGAGGTCAGGTACGCCGTGTCAGTACGTATGTATGTAGCTATGTATGTATGTATGTATGTATGTATGTGGCATTGACCTGGACGGCACACTTTTCAACCGATTTTCTTCAAAATCGGTGGTGACCTTTCTAAAATTGGAAGAAATAAAAATCCAGAAGCCCAGTTTCCCCCCTTTAAAATTAAGGGGGGTTACCCCCCTAAAACACCCCCAAAAAGTAGAAAAAAAATATTTGCTCAAAATCGGCTCTAACGATTTCGATCAAATTTTAGACAATTATAGAACAAATAATTACGAATCCAATGATACCACCCACTACCCCCGCATAACTCCCTGGCCGCTAAAAAAAGGGGGGAAGTCCCCCCTGGACCTGTAAAAGGGCGAAATCAGTGGATTCAGTTGTTTGTGGTATATGAGTAGTTCTGGATATGACACGTGACAACGGCCATACTCGTCACAAATGGTATATGGCTCATTTCGAGCCTCCCCCCCCCCCGGGGGGGGGGGGCAATTTTGAGTGAATTTTAAAGTGCGGCTTATGGGGTCTCAAACTGTTCGGGCGAACGTTGTGAAGCAATTTTTTGTATCAAAAAGTTTTTCTGAACGTATCCAAGCACCCCACCCCCTAAGGGGGGTAGATTTGAGTGGTTTGCGAAATATGGGTTGTGGGGGCTCAAAATGATCGGGAGATCGTTCTGAGGCAATTTATATGGTCAAAATGATTTTTCGCCACACCCCCCCCCCCCCCCTATGGGGGGAATTTTGGATACTTTCCAAAGTACGTTGTATGGGGTATCAAAATGCTCAGGGAAATGTTCTGAGGCAATTTATTTTGTCAAAACGTTTTTCCGAGCTTCCACATCCACCCCACCTCCTTTTAGGGGGTAGTTTTGGGTGGTTGCCGAAGTATGTCGTGTGGGGTCTCTAAGTACTTGGGAGAACATTCTGGGGCCATTCCTTTCGTCAAAAAGTTTTTCCGTCTCCAATCATTTAACCAAAGGTTTATTTCTAGGAATCACGCAAATAAGCAGGTAAAGTTTTGTCCGACCGTGTCGTACCGCTTGTTTTCTTTTGCCCCAGAAAAACTCAGAAAATCATGCGGCATGTATATTTGGGGGCTGCATTATTATTATTATTATTTTTCAACGTACGATGTCTATTGAGAACATAAGAGGCGTCGATGGTTGGGTTGTGGCATTTGTTATGACCAAAGCCGAAGTCAGTTTAGGATTGGGCCGAAGCCAATACATCCATGTCGTTAGCGAAAAAGTTTCCTGTTACGCCGGGATTCGAACCAGGACCTCTCAGGACACAAAGCGGCCCCCTTATTGACCTATCGGCCACTGAGAGGCAATATTATTATTGCTCCGAATAAATTGCAGAAAGACAGGAATAAATTTTCTATAGAGACCCATTTTTTTTTTAAATTTCCATACTTGCAGTTTTCTTTCCATTCTTTGAGAAACTCAACAAGTCATGCTGCAAAGAGAGCGTCAATGACTCTCTGACGCTCGACAACCTGCTAATAGCCCACTTATTCCCTCTGCTTATCCAAACGTATTTCCATAACTAACTTACTGATGTTCTTATCAATGCCAATGGAACCCCATTTCTTTCACCTTCTCTATGAAAACCTTCTCTGGGTGTCTAGGTCTGGGTTCGAATCACGCTATAAACAAATTTCTTCTTTTGAGCCTTCGGCCCACTTCTTTCTCTATCTTCTTCACCCTTGTGGTGTAAAAATAAGATCTCAATCCAATTTTTTCACCTAAGCTTTCCAATGGCTACTCCAATATAGTTTCATGTTTAGTTTGTTTCCCCCCTTCCTACCGTAAAGCTGTTGTTTAGAACTAGTCTGAGACAATATCAACAAAAACTCAATCAACTTGCCGCAAACAATCTCGTTAATTGAAAACAGCGACATCACTTGTTTCGTGTAAAATAATCCGCTGGTGTCTCTATTGTGAAAACACTGACAGCATTTTCCAGAGAATAAAATTTCAGGAACTGTGGCCTCTAATGCTGACACCAGATTCAATCAATGTGAAAAAGCATCTTTTTCAGTCCCACTGATGACATTTTCTGAAGGAGGTTCTTAAATCAATTGTTGCAGACAATTTCTCCTCTCAGTTTGTGAATTGACTTCTTATACGAACTGTTGGCAACTGCGACTATTTGATAAGGCATTAGAAGGTTCGATTCAAAATTTTGTGATATCATAATTCGCTAAAATCTACATTAGTGTTGCCTAAAAGTTGACTATAGCGTTGTCCTTCCTAAAATGAACTTTTAGGGGATATAGTGAACCTTAGGAACTTATGAAATCTACCCTTATTCTTTCGGAAGCTACCTAATAACTTCATTACTTGGCTATGTAGACAGGTCGATATTTACTTTAGAAGTAAAGGAGAATTTAACGGAACATGAAAGTTGCATGTAGTCGTTCCTAGACCTCAACAAATTGGATGCACCTCCCCCACCCCACCCTTCACAAACAGATGAACGGAAGGGGGGAGTTGGAAAACCTTTTGCCGAAAAAATACAAATTAATGTTGAGTCGCCTCTTCACTGTCATACTTTTGTACATAAAACAACAAAATAATCTCCCGCTCATCCTTCGCTCACGTAGGGCGAACGTGAACAAACATTGAACGGATAGTGGACCTTGTTACTCTCGCAATCTCGCCTCTCTTCTTCACTTCCCCTGAAATATGTTTTGTTTGACAAAATTACGATTTTTGGTTTTTTCGTTTTTGTTTGGTTACGACCCTGGCTCAGTGCGATGAGGCTCACAATAGGTTGCGTGGTAGAGGAATCCCGCCGATATTTCTTCACAATAGCATTATTACATTTGACTAGTCAAACATACAATACAAAAGGATTTTGTTACCCGGAAAATATCAGACACAATCAAATGCCTTTCGGCTTGGTAAAGCCAGTCTGCCATTATATCCAAGCAATGAGGGAAAAGGGCGAAAATTGATTTTAAATTTTGGATATCCCGGGAACCCCGCAGGACAGAAAAATAAGTTGTTTTTGGAAACGTTATCCATCCGTGCCTTTCCTCGCTCCACTGTCTGTATTGTTCGACCTTTCTGATAAAATTTCAATACGCTCCTTAAAATCAGTTGGGTTTTAATGCACAATTTCTTTCACTGCCTTTACTGAAACGTCTTGAGTTCAGTTGTTCATCGAAACCTGATCATTTGCTGAGCCAGTGAAATAAAAATAGTAGTTCAGCCCGTGCCAAAAAATTAAAATATGAGAAAAATTGATAGGTAGCAACAAAACAAATGTATTGAGGAAAATTTGAGCTCCTAATTGGCCCTTAGTTTGGTACAGTGACTTGAAGCTTGCGTCAGCAACTCCCCCAGATTTCTAGCACCGCGGGTAGATGCAGTTTCAACACTGGATGATAATTTCTCATGAGGCTTTCCCCGCGACAGCTCGTGGTGAATCGTTGTACGTATCGGCCCCATGAGGCTTTCATAGGCATTGGGGGGAGAGGGGTATAGTAACTACCTTACATTTGTACCCACCATTCATTCCCCTTTTTCAAGTATGAAGGTAGCAGAAGAATTTTACCTGGACACAGGTTCGTAGATACCAATCGGGCTGAAGTAACGGCGGTTATTCCCGTTCAGTTTAACCCAGATAGCTCATATTTAACACCAAATGGTGCGATAAAATAGCACTGCAAGTTGGTGTTAACCGGAGGTTTTAGATTTCGAAAGAAAGTAACCCCCCAGGTTTATTGAGTATATCGCCCAGCTGCTCCACAGGGCGGGAGTCCCACACCCTCACTAGGGTTCCCCCCCTAAAAAATGATCAGAACAGTTATTGACGTATATTTCTTCCTTCAAAATCCAATAAGAATTCCAATGGAACTTCTTTCACCGGCCCCTACTGAGAACTTCAAAGGTTAAACTTATACGAATCGATTAAATAACTATTGCTGATTATAGAGCATCGAGGTACAAAATTATTTTTCAGTCGAAGGAAATTTCAAAATAAAATCAGAAAAAGTTTTCACTAAATAAAGATGAGAAAACTGCAGCCAATTTATCCGATTATTGGTTGCTTTGACAGCCATTTGGATTTCCTTGAATCCCCTCAATTGCTTTACGGAAATTTGCGAGGGATTTTGAATTCGGCCCTATTTTCTTTATCTCTACAGTAACTATGGCAATTTCAGATCTATCTGATTCATCTCTTTTCTTGCCTTGAAGAATTTTTTCTGTTGTTTTGGCAGATAGGCTGGGTATATAGGCTCGCAGAGTAGGGCACGATGAGGCTGGATCTTGAGCCCTTTTGCGCCATAGCTCGATGTGAACAGAAATTCAGGTCGATGATGAATAATTTCTGACTGCCTTCTGTCGCGGTAGAAACTCAATGACTCGTTGATGCTCGTATGAATGGAAAAATGACGGGAAAATCTCGATAGAACATGGGTCATATAGCTTCATAGCTCCGTGCCGTGTCGCTTTGGTAACTCTTCCCGTATAAATGCAGGGCGTTAATCCTCAGTTATTCAGTTCACTGAATAATTACTGCTGTCTTCCGTTCAATTAGAAACTCAGTGACTCGTTAATTCATGCTCGAATTAACCAATATAGCCATTCTCCGTCATTTTCAGTAAGCAACTAATAGAAACGATTTCCTTTCACATGCTCCATCTCCATACCACTTCATACGTTAGTCTCAAGAAAAAAAAAGTCCAGGATAAATAAAATTGTAACTGGTCCAAATTGGACTTATGTTTACTCTAAGTAACTAGAAACAAAAAAAAAACAGTAGTCGCTTTGCAGGAACAAAAAAATGAGCCTTCGAAATGAACCAAGGTTTGCCTAGGGACCGTTACGTTCGCTCTTACAACACGTAGTGGAAATTCAAAATAACAAAATCAAAAGTTAATATTTTTTACGATAATATTTTTATGAATAATCGTCGTCTGCTATAAACTGACATCTACTGGGTAGGTATATTGATTTCATATGGGGATATGGGATATTTGGAACACCATCGTAATAACTCAGATTCAATGCGGTGTACCAGGTTTCTCCTGTAGGTATGGCACAATTTATTTTTCTAGTATTAATTCTGGACCTTTTGGCTAGGGCAATCGTCGGCATTAGAGCGTCATTGCAGACCCAGGGGTTCCCGTTAAGAAAAAGTAATGGAGGATGAAATCGTATACTACGGACCATGGTTATATAATCCAAAAGTACACACTGTGAGTCTTCCCCTGCGGAAACTATGATAATGTAATTCAAAAGTGGTGTTCACATATTATTCAAATTTTCACTGTTTCATTTTTCAACCAGGTTTTCCTTTTTGAAGGTTTATTTTATTTATTTTTTGTCTCAGGGCGGAGGAGTAAGGTATGCAGGGCTATAAAAATAATATCGCATAAAATATATTTCCCCACAATCCTGAACGGCAAGTAAGGGGAATATTTAAAATATTTTCCTCCCTACGTGATGGTAATACGTCAATCATTCTGACACTCGCCTGCAGGTCACACCGTTTATTTGACTTTGCTCTGATTCGGTACACAGGTGCGTACTGTTAATAGGTAGGATTTTTTTTTTATCAATATGATTAATCAAAAAAAACGCCAAAAGTGCACATCACTTAGGTCTGTATACATGTCCCTTCTTTAGGGTGCAATTAAGGATCATTTTGCTGTCAATAAAAATTTTATCAAAATTGTCACACTCTGGCCTACCTATAATGTTACAAAAATATTAGTTACGTAGATATGCCAAAAGGATATTTGGGAAAATTGTAACAACCAAAAATTGTATAAAAAAAATGTAAATGTATACTCGTAATTTTTAAATCCTCAGAAACATGTCAGATAATATGAGAAAAATTGTGAAATATGAATTGTACAGAGAATGTCTCAGATTGCCATCTCTTGATTAAAATATACAATACAATACTGTTTATTCTTCCAGATTACATAATTGTGTATATTGTGGGTATGTCGAGGGCCCCGCAGGGCCGAGTCCGACTTTGAGCAAGGAAAATAGGTACTATACTCTAACTAACCTACCTACCTCAAACCAACCTACCTATAGTCCAAGTCAGGCTGGGAGCGTACCGATTAATCATAACTTCTTGAAGATTTTCAGTTGACGCCGATCCGGATTTGGGTCCCATATACTACCATACGCTAAAAATGCCAATCAGACACTGAGCAGAAATTTCCCTGATCAAGAAGAAGTTTTGATCAGCCCTAGATTTACAAGAAATTATCAGTAATTGGTACGCTCCTAGCCTGACTTGGACTATACCTATCTATTTAATATCCACGTATATGTATTTGGTGTTTAAAAGTTTCTATGTTCGTGATTGACCTGATTTCTATGGAAAATTGATTGTATTGTTTAATTCCTGTTTGGTATGCTTGTTTTTGAATGAGTGTTGATTTGGTTGGTTTTTGTATAAGTGGGTTCGTTGATGTCTATCTTGTGTATTGATTGTGGTTGATTGTTTCCATCTTATGTATGTTCTTCTGTATTTCTGTATATACCTATATAAATTTTTTTTAACACGTGACGTTCAGTGAACATATGCGCCAGGTTGTAAGATTTTTTAGCCGAAGCTGAAGAAGAATATGAGTGAGCCGAAGCCAATACATCCATGTCCTAAGCCGAGAATTTTTCCTTTACGCCGGGATTCGAACCCGGGCCTCTCAGGACACAAAGTGGACCCATTGACCGCTCGGCTGCTGAGAAGCACACTAAAATAAATAATTTTTTCAGGAGTGGGCCCAGGAATGAGGGTGGGAGCGCGGTCCCGAGCGCCGTGACGTGCCTGCCCGATGCCCCTTTCGCCAGTATCGCTACTAGCCTTTGGCATGGTCGCTGTTCTGGTGCTAGGCAGCGAGTCGCCTGAGAGGGAGTGTTGCGACCCGGTCTACCCCCTCCTTACACCGACTGCTTCTACTGCCATCAACCCAACGGGCCTTCTACCCACCCTTCCTGGTCCACCTGGTAAGTCCTTTTTATTCTCACACTACGGCGAGAAAGTTTTGTTTCCGAGATTTTATATCTTTCAAGGCCCATCAGCCGAGATAATAGCTTCTGAAAAAGTTTGTTCGTTCGGCGCTCATTTCTTCCTTCCGATATTCATCCAATATTGGTGAATTTGGTGTGCATTTGTGTAAATTCATGGGCCGGATGGCACAGCACTAATCTATGAAGGAAGAGGACTCAGGATCTAGCACCGCATTGTTGATATTTTTCCATGTGAATTTTGCCTAATAGCCCTGATGGCTACCTAGCCTGGCCTAGCATTTTCTCTTAAGAGGACGCTATACCTGACGGTGCATTTTTTGCCGCCCATAAGATCAACATTGCGAGCGGTGATTCATTTTCAGGGTTTACCCTTGGTTGGAAAGACACAAAATTTTGACTGTACCTAGCCCTAACAATGTTCTAGGTAGTGTTCGAAGCAGATATCCCAATTTCTCACTGGTTTCTTTTATTGCAACTGTTTTGCAAATGCTAGCATCGCATACCTCAATAAAAGTGCTGTATCTCGAAAACCAGTAAAAAAATGGGAAATCTGCTTCGAACACTCCCTAGAACATTGTTAGGGCTAGGTACAGGCAAAATTTTGTGTCTTTCCAACCAAGGGTAAACCTTGAAAATGAATCACCGCTCGCAATGTTAATCTTATGGGCGGCAAAAAATGCACCGTCAGGTATAGCGGACCCGTCAAAAAAGAAAAAAAAAACGACTGGGATGCTTCCGGATTTCCTCCTTTTGTGGATTAAATGAAAATTACCCTAGACTAGCTATTTCCACATCTAAAAAATCTTCTAGATTTAAACTGGGGAAATGTAGTAGAATTTAACAAACTATTCTGTGCCTTCGTCTATCTTTCATTTTATAACCACTTAAAATGTCGTTAATGGGAATTATAGTTCTCTTTTCAGTTCCCGTTCATCAAAATTCGGAATTCAAACAAGTTCCTTGATTTGCCTTTGAGACAAATTCAAATTTATTTTAATTCAGTCTAACGATGAAATAATAGTAGCAAAGGGGGGACTCGAAATTCCTGGCTAGATAAAACACTGTTCAGCTGCAGAAATCTTTCTCTAGCATGTAAATTTATAACAAGACTTTTACTGTTTCGGCAGGCAGTATGACAAGAAAGTCGTGCAAAACTTCGAAATCGAGATTTATGTTTTCCATGGTCCCCCGAGTTGAAAGGTCATTTGACAGCCCACTGCCGATCAGTTACGTTTCAAATGTTGAAAGGTTAAAGGTTGATGTATCCCATTTTCATTAAATGGTGAAGTAAGTAGAGTTTAAGGAAAGTTTAAGGAAAGCAGTTGTTGAGGTGGTTCACTTACGACCTTTCTATATAGCTAAGGGTGCGTTCCACCATACTCGGTTAACGTTAAACTCCAGTTAAATTCCAATTATTGCACGGTAAAATCTGACTTTAACTGGAGTTTAACTGTTCACCGAGTATGGTGAGACGCACCCTAAATGTTTTTGATCAACTCTGGCGCGAAAATAAGTGCATGATACGACACAGCTAATTTTTAGAACTGCAGCTCATTGACATCATGATGCGACACGTCTAATTTGAGAGCAGGAGCACATTGACATGGTGATGCGTCGCGGCTAATTTCAGGGTAAGCGTTGACATCGATTCATTGGATTAGCATCGAGTAATCATCAAAGTGTGCAAGCGCTGTGTACGTGAATACCCTCCCTCCTGTTGCCACCTCAGTACTGTACTAATTGAAATTGAATTGGCCCTCTCGACGTCGCAGCGCTGCTGATTCTAGGAGAATGTGAGACACAAGAGGATGAAAATTAGAGGGCAGGAGGAGAGATGAAGGAATGGTTACATTTCCCCTTTTGACCGCTGATCGGATTCCCCCTCCCTCATGGCGGCTTCTGCCACTTCTGCTGCTCTTGCCTCGGCACACCCTTTTCTCGACTCTAATCACCCTTGACCTATTTACCGTCAATGCCAAGACCTCCACTCAAATTTCCCTGCCTACCCATAACTTTTCTATGATAAGTTGTGCCACTTGAGATTCAAAAAGAATAATAATGAGTTTGTCATTTTTACTTTCTCGCCCGTCCATAATACATAGACTCAGTTAAAAAAAGTAGTTTATCCAATACTTCCATCCACGTATACCTTTGTTGCTGAAATTTGAGAAAAGAATCCTCCTCTTATGTCAGTGCCTTCTGCGACCTCTGTATACCAACCATGCTGGCTGCTGACTACGTAATATATGACCCTGTTTGGGAAAGAGTACAAAAGAATGTCAAGGCTCAGGATCAGGTATAGGTGGCAATAGGTGAAATATTCCCTTAAGCAATTTTGATCATAGTTCACTTTTTTGTCGTTTATCGTTTGTTTGTTTGTTTTATGTATTGTCGCTCCATTCCTAGGACTTCAGTCTAAATTTAATTACATAGGAGCCGAATTAGATATTTGATTTTGACAGGTAAAAACAGCAGAAAGGTTGAAAGAGGGAGAGAGAGAGAGTGATCGCAGAGTGATCGGCGCCTAGGCCGTCTATTGGAAGGGCAGAATCATGATACCCTGGGGTGTGTTGCAAACGGAGGAATTTGTGGTTCAGGCCTTCGACGAGTTTTCGATCCTTTCACCCCTTTGGCGCGGTAAATTGGGAACCTTTAAAAGGTTTCTTGGCTCAGGTTGCCTTCCATTGGCCTTTTTGGAGGGAAGTTTAATCAACGCCCGCGGGGGCTCTGTCGCACTTCGCACCTCTTCCTTCAAAGAACTTCAGAGGAGAAGCTCCTGCAGCGCTTCTCCAATTCTACTTCATTTCTTCATTGATCTTCAGCAGTTATCATTAAATCGTCTGGATCACCTTGCTTCCATCTTCCCTTCAGCCATCAGCGTTTTTCACTTACCTGCAGCACTGACTGCACATTTGAAACACATTTGATAGGTTACATTAAAACACGACCGCCTCAGGCTCTTAACCGTTGTATTGCATGACATGTCCGATGTTCTCTTTCATATTTGAACTGATGAACACAGTAGTAAGTGCCCTTAACTACCAGTTATATTTTTAGCTCACTCAATTTGATTGCATTTCTATTAGATTTCGAAAATAATACTATACGGTAGTGGTTGTACACTGTTGCGATTCTAAAAAATTCCTTAATTGATTTTTGTTTCATTGTCCTCCAAGACCACAGCCAGTTCAAAACAAGTATCTTTGTATTATTCGTATATTTCGCAATCTTGTAAACTTTGTACCGCAATTTTGGGCTAGATTTTTTTTCTGAATACATAAAATGTAAGGGTGATAAGTCTAGGTCAAGGTCGTTTAGGATGGGAATTAGGAGGATCTGGGGGAGGGGGGGGGGGGGGGGGGTTCCGAAAATCGATAGGTATATCCGATAACTCTCTAAGGGTGCGTCCCACCATTAAAATTAATCTGGAGATTTTGTCCTATGTTTACCATATTAAATTTAACTTTTAAGTTAAATATATCATGGTAAATCTCCAGTTTAATTTTAACTGGGCATGGTGGGACGCACCCTTAATATAGAAAGTAATAAAGTTGTTTTTCATTGTTGAAGCTTCTCTGACGGTATTACCTACAATTTTTGTCTCAATTCAGTGACGACGAGGTCCTTAATAAGCTAATTAAATAAATGACGATTTACCTTGATAAACAGAAATATGGAAGGGAATATGGTAGAAAGCAATGTATAGATCACTAAACGTACCTGCCTACCTGGATAATGTGTTTTTTATGCGAAATGCAGGGATCAGTTGAAGATCGAACGTGGTAAGGCCCGCTGACAGAGATAGATGGACGAGGGTCTTTCCAGAATAGTCGATGTGTAACCCTCCCAACCCTTATACCCCTATATACGTCAGATTCCATCCAAAAGCCCCCTTACTTCACACTTGAATTCCTCTGCATTTCTATGTTGGTGTCAGAATCACTTAAGTTTCTGCCGAAAAATCCAGGTTTTGACTTAGTACCTGTCCAGATCCCTGGTGATTAAATATAAAATAAAGCCCAGTATTTTTAGCATCCTATCCATCCCTCTACTAACTAGGTTCCCTAAAATATACGATGGTTTATGTACCTACTTCGTGAATGCTCCTAAAGCCCCAAAATACGGAGAGAAGAGTTTTCTATATGTGCCTGTATTTGTGTTGAAAAAACCAGATTAGCTCCGAGCTAGGGAACAATGCCTTTTTGTCATTGAAAGCGAACTTGTAACTGACATGGACACGAAACCCCTTTCCCCTATTCACGGTTTTCAAACTCATTCTCACTAAATCCATTTTATGTTTTACAATTCAATGACAATTATTTTACGTCCAATCGCCATTTCAATTTTTCATTCACTAATTTTCAGCGAATTTAAATAAGTTAATGAAGTCGATGAATTTCTGTCAGCGATTTTGATTTTCCTGCTTTGTCTAGAAACTAGACTTTTGTAAATTTGGATTAAAAATACGGGCAGGGTATGGGCGACAAAGTATTGTTATTTAGTGGCAGGGCATTCAGGACTCAGGCTCTAGTCTCGACATATTGAGATTTTTCCTGGGGAAAACAAGTTGCCTTGACCGTTTGGGGGAAAAAACGACTGTCTGGTATGGTTGCAAAAAATCACCCCCTTGTGTGCAGAGGTCATGAAAGATGGGACTCCGTGTCCCACTTGGCCCTGTATTGTCGAGGAATGTTTTTGGATTGAAAACGACACGCGACGCAAAAACGTATTTTTTCGGGCCTATTTTCTTTTGAATCAAATTTTTATATTTCACTTTCGTCTCTCGAGTTTATTTATCAAAGATTGTGCCTATGCCTTCAGGGATCCGCAGTTTTCCGAAACAGCGCTGCCTCGGTAAACACTCCCAAGACTTTTAAATAACAAATTGAAAGGTAAATACCAATCAGTTGAATGGGTGGGTAATTCTCGAAATGGTCTAGTTGCTGGGGTACATAATCTATTTTCTTAGGTACCTTCCAGAGGCCTCGTGGACTAAATGGTCGAGTTTTGAGGAGCAGTGAGAGCCGGGTCACACCGGTTCGATCCCGATCCTACCAAAACGTTTTTCTGCTCGGCATTCACCTCTGATGTTCAGCATGTCAAGTGAAATGTATATCGAGGCTGTGGTGGTTCGGAACCCACCTAAAACTGTAGGTCCCCATCGTTTACTCGATGGCTGGGGAGCTGGTATTTGGGAGTGCTGCCAGCTGAGCACAATGGATAGTTCTTGAAAACGGTCTAGTTGCTCGGCTTGTCCCCCCCAACCCTCTGCTATTATTATAGGTACCTTCCCTTTACCAAAGAGTATCTTTCATCGAATTTCACTTGAGGTCATAGTGTAATGAACTTATAACACTTAATAACAAAGGATCGTCGAACAAACCCGTAAGAAAAGAAATTTTCAGTTTGAAGGAAATCGCGATCCTCTGCTCACACCCCCATGTACGAGAAAAACAATGGCTGAGGAGGCTTGAGGGGATACAAGTGCAGAGGAGTGCTCTTGTCAGAATCGGCTTTGAAACTGGAACAGTGCCGGGGGAAGAGAGGGGAGAAGAGAGAATTCCTGAGGCTAACAATTTCTCTCAAATCTCTCTCAGGCTGACAAGAGAAGCACGTTGAATTCTGAGATAATAAGCCTTACCTATTGATCCTGTCCATTGCGAGGAAGACCAACTTTTCTACGTTCTCACACCATTATCTTCATCGCACTTTTCGTTCTCGTCCATGTCCTTGTTTATTTATTTTATTTTTTTTTTTTTTTTTGAGTTCAAGGCCAATATTTTTCTTTATTTTAATGTACCTAATTTTTTTTTATTATTTTAGTTATTTACAAAATACCTAAATACCTTAATTTAATTTTTAATTTTTTGTTCTATCGTAGCAGTTAAGATGAGAATTCCCTTACTCAGGCGTATCGACCGATGTGATTCAAGTGCGGTTTGTAGGTACCTACTTATCTATAGTCATTTTTGTGAGCAATATGAAGGTTTTTATTATTCTTCATATTTTTGGTTTTGGTTTTTAAAATTTTACTAATAGTAAGAAGTGAGCGTGTGTGAGTTGGTTGACGGTCGATCTACTTAATTACCAATTAAGGCCTTGCTACACGATAGCTACTAAGCCTCGGTAAGTGGAAAGATAACAAGTAAGGGTGCGTCCCACTATGCCCAGTTAAAATTAATCTGGAGATTTACCATGTTAAATTTAACATGGTAAACATAGGATAAAATCTCCAGTTTAATTTTAACTGGGCATGGTGGGACGCACCCTAAGTAGTTCAGCGAGTAGTTCGCAACATAACGATAACAGCGTTAACACCGTGTTGACACTAATCGCAGAACTAGAATGTTAAGGATGCGTCCCACCATGCCCGGTTAACGTTAATCTCCAGTTAAATTCCAATTGTTTCATGTAAAACCCGAATTTAACTGGAGTTTAAAAGTTAACCGAGTATGGTGGGACTCGTTAAGATTACCCGGATAATAATTCCTCAACGGAGTATGAAAAAAATCCTGACCTTAATAGTGTGAAACCACCGTTGGGTAATGGTGGCTTGTAGGGCACACCACGGATCGAAAAAAAAAGCAAGGCGAACGGAAAAAAAATCACGATTCCAATATTTCACCAGGTAATGTCACTTCTCCGCCCTTCTCATGGAAACGACAGTCTTTCGTGATTTTCCGAACACCCCCCTCCCTCTCACCCCCAAACTCACCCTACCTGCCAGTTTAATGATGACGATAAAATCACCCCTTAACGCTACCCCCCCCCCCCTTCCCACCGTGCCCTTTTTTGTAACCTAAGAAATATGAAAGTTTAACATACTACGTAAAATATACTAAGGTTCGCTTTCACAAGTTGTCTATTAAAATGTTCCCAAAAAGTTCACTGTAGCGTTCCGATAAGGAACATTTTTTGTGCCACTGTATAGTTAACTTATGCTGAGTCACAAGTAGGTACCTAAACACGTAGTAGGTGCTTGGTTCTTTTTTTTTTTTTTTTTTTTAACGCGCGACGTTCAGAGAACATATTATGCGCCGATGAGTTGGTTTATTAGATGTTTTTGGCCGAAGCCGAAGATGAAGTGGCCGAAGCCGAATATGAGTGGGCCAGTTTAGTAGTGGGCCGAAGCCAATACATCCATGTCGGAAGCGGAAAATTTTTCCGTTCCGCTGGGATTCGAACCCGGACCTCTCAGGACACAAAGCGGACCCCTTGACCACTCGGCCACTGAGAGGCCTAAGAGGCACAAGCAGGTTCTTCTTCATATAAGATAGGTTTGATTGTTCTTAGGGTGAAGACCACTCCGCCAGGGGAGTAGGTACCTGCAGAAATTTGTAACTTAGGAGGAATTAGTTCTGCGATCACTTTACCTGTTGAAGAATCATGGATAAATATATCATTGCAATGCTATTGAAAGTCAAGCGCCGTGTAACTATTGAACCTTTCACCCATAGTGGTTGTTTCCAACACAATGCAGTGAATGAAGCATAAAGCTCCCCATCCTGAAATCTCTTTATTGTGGTTAAATTGTAAACACTAAAAGTAAATATTGACCTTTTATGATTTTCCTATACTGGCGGTTCTTTGTTTACCCACGACCCATCTTGTTTTTATCGGAATATCGGATGGATTGCCGGCGAACAATATCACCTAAATGGAATTGATACACTTCAGGAAATCCGAAAAAAACTACCGTTGAACTGCTTTTCTCAGACGCTGTTTTATTTTTCTTTTCATACCTTGAACGTAAATAGTACCTAGACTGAGGAGTTTAGTGATTTCTTCGGTGATTTAAGATTCCCTCAGAGGTTTCTTTTTTTCTTTCCTTGACAAGAAGTCCGTCCGGCATCGTCTTCCGTCTTCAAAACTTAGACAGTGCCATTGAGCAAATTTTCAATTTTTGCTTTTACGAGTATAGTGAGGGTTACGATTAAATCCACCCTGGTTTAATTAGGTCTAAATATTAAGTATCACAATATTCTCAATGCTCTCAAGGTACTCATGAATTAAAATGTACTTATACTTACCTCATTTTAAAAAGTCAGACTGGAAGACCCTTTTTCAGGAATGTTAGAGCTTAGAACTTTAGAACTTAGGAACTTGTGAGCTCACGATGAGTCCCTAAAGGCTGTGCCCCGGATACAGGAAATACGATGAGGGGTTGGAAGAGGCTCTTCAGCGATTCCGGTGGAGATTCTAATGGAAATAAATACGATTACTTTGGATCACTGGATCATCTCTTGAATAACAACCGAATTGAAGTGAATTAGATGATCGTCCACTTGGTAGGTCACTATGCTTAGATACTACACGGTCCACTCTTGTGGATAGAATACAGAAATAAGGTGAGTTGTTGCTAAACTCTTTTAGATCATTGTGACCCCTTCTTCGTGTTATGAAAAAATAATTATTTGGAAACCGTGCGTGTTTTTTTAGAGCAATGATCCAAGAGTCAGGTGAACCGTTCTGAGAAAATGGAACAGGAAGGAATGTCCCATTTTCATCTCTCTGACTGACATTGCCAACTACGCAACAACTAACTAAAAATTTATTTCGTCCTATTTGCGTTACAGGACCGAATGTGAAGAACACAGTGGCCATTTTGAACTGCATGGTGGCAAAACAGCTGTGTCAGGAAGACGCTTCTTGCTCAGCCATCTTGCAAATCATCCCCCGAGTCTGTGGACTGGAACACGGTAAATATTTTACTTTTCTATTTTAAATACGAAGTGTGCCTCTCAGTGGCCGAGCTGGCAAGGGGTCCTGAGGGGTCTGGGTTCGAATCCCGGCAGAAGCAATATTTTTCGACTCGGTTTTGGCTGTGGTGCACGCCCAATCGTGCGCCCATGCCAAATAAAGGGTCCGACAATGGTCGCACTTGACTTTCTCGCAATTTTTATCGAAAATTTTGATTTTTTTTTTTACGTAATTTATTTGTTTTTGACCAAAATTTTAACTTTTTCAAAAAAAATATTTTGCCATACACTGGACAATAATTTTAGGCACCTACTCACCGGATTTCAAACATATCCGTCAAATGGTGAAGTGTCGTTCGACGCGCAAAGTACGTGTTTTCTATTTTCCATGTCACGGCCTTAATTTTCAAGTAATTGAAAATCTATTTAAAAAGACCTTGAAGCATCTATCTGAGACCATTTTCACCAATTTTCAAGGAAATCTGTCGATTAGGGTTGTTGCAAATCCGTCTGAACCAATCAAAAACGTGATTTCCATTTTTGGAAAATTTTCCTACGATAATGCCAATATTGGCCATAATTATTATGTTGGATGAATTTCGTTCGGTAAAACATCAAACTAGGTTAAAGTACACCTCCCTACCAATTTTTACTGAAATCGATCGAATAGTGCTACCGGAGAGATGACCAACGCGTTTGGGGCCAAAACTGGGCCAAGTTATTGGCCCACCACCAAATGATTGTAAATGACCTAAAAGCATCTATTCAAAAACACTTTCGCAAATTTTCAAGGTTCCAACTTGATATACGTAGCTTCCAGCCCTTCTTAACTGTCAAAAAACACGATTTTTTGCCTTTTTTTGACCATAGCAGGCGCAATTTTTGAGTTATCAAAATTTATCAAAAAACGGGTCCAGATATTTCCAATAGGTACCTACATACCGAATTTGAGCAAAATCGGACGAACGGTGTGACGTCCAGTTGCGCGACAGAGTGACGTACGTACGTACGTACGTACGTACGTCGGACGGACATTTTTTAAAAACCACTTTTTTGGACTCGGGGGACCTCTAGGATCATGGGAAACCCAAAATCTCAAAATCGAAATTTTGCACGAAGACATAACTTTCTCAGCCCATGTATTTCATACGGGCGAGAAAGTAAAAACACAACATAGAAGAACCTGAACCTACAGTACTCATACTAAAATTTGATTTTGAGGTTTCTATAGCACGAATAAGCCGATCAGAGGTTTCTTCGGGTGTGTTTGTGTACAGATAGCTAAATGCATGCCCGATAGAATTTGAATATTTTTTACGTGAATATACTGTGACCCCCATCGTGTGCAGAGGCATAATAGATATGGGACCACACTGAGAATATTCCTTGGGGTCCATGGCGTCATCCGATGTATGTGGGGGAGGTAGAAACTCAATTTTAACTTACCAATCGAATTTTGAAATTTTTCCTCATTTCGTATCTTCCTTGGAGCTTGGAGTTGTTCTCATCCAGTCTATTGGAAAGGAGGGGAGTGAAAATTGTGACCCCTAAGGAAAAGTATGATTATTTGAATTATGTCACATCCTAAGTCTATGCTTTCGCGGTGTTGATCTTACGTCTAATCATCATTTAACTGGTTTCATTTTTACTTTCTTGCTAGCCATATGTATGGCGAAACATTGGAGGATGTTACTACTGTGGCGAACACCCTATCTGTAGAGGAGCTGTAGAAGAGGCCCAGGGTTGGAATTTTTTATCAGGTTATCGTTCTGGGCCCTGTACCTGATTGATGTAGTTCAGAAAGTGCCAAAACATACTTCCAACGCCGTTGATATGCGTTGAAGGGTTTCATTTGTCCCGAAGAAGGTGAAAATAATACACGCGATATGAAATTGGCCAGACTAGTAGGAACTTCGTTTCAATCCTAAGGCTGCGTCCCACTATACTCGGTTAACTGCTAAACCTCAGTTAAACTCGGTTTTTACTCAGTTCAGAATTTAACTGGAGTTCAACGTTAACCTAGTATGGTGGGATGCACCGTGAGTGTCTTTTGTCTCATACCTAGTATAAGAAATCTACTCAGTATGTAGCAAGTGCCCATCCACAGAAATGTGTGATAACCCAAAATCAATTCGAAACCTACAGAGCTGGACTGGGTGCCGGTATCCGTGGAAACTGACAGGTTAAGTGGAAACCTGATGCATTTTATATCACCAATCAGAGCTGTGTCAGCACAGAACCCAAAGAGGTTGGGTAAAAAAGGCGAAAATCGAAGGCAAGTCTTTTACCCACTCTACTGGTTATTTTTGTTTCACGTCAAATATTGGGTAATGTATTGAGGCTGCAGTAAGATATGTCTTATAGTGTTCGATAGTGCCTCCTATTGAATAGATTTAACAAACATATTTATCCGTATGTTTATTGGAGACGCTATAGTATACTTTGAAGTATACCCTATCTGCTGGGTCCACTACACCTAAGCTTAACTGTTTTTTTTTTTGTGAGCGTACGTTTTTAGGTACGTACCTATTGTTCAGTCCCACTGTCTGAAGGAGTACAGAGTGCACTACACTGGTGAACCCCACGAAGATTAACGATACTGTAAGCCCCAGCGACCTGGTTAAGTGCAGTAAATAAAAACAGCAGTAAATAATCACCCGCCCGCTTCCATCGCTATTGCTATTTGAAGACAGAAGTCTGTCTCTGTTGTTTCATGAATTTTTATGTTAGTGCTTGCGACGAAGTAAATGTAAAACAGTTGTAATTCTCTGTAATGATACTGCAACGAAAAATACATTTCACTTAAATTTACCTAACGGTTTTCAGCACAGAAGAAAATTTTTTATTTTTTATTTTTGAGACTGCTTTTCTATGAAGTCTATCTCTATGACATATTTTCTGTAGGTCTCTCTACTGTTTGTGAAGTTTATTGAGCTATTGTTTGTTTTAGTTGCGTGCTCAACAGTGACGGTGACGAAATGCCAGGCTGCTCTTCGTACCTTGCAAGGGTTCCCCTTTTTCCGCCCTACCTGCCTCTGCCGAGAGCCAAGTGTTGATCCTGAATGCAATAATTTTCGAGACTCACTTTTTGACCACCCCTGTATATTTGTTCTAAAGAAAGGTAAGTCTTATTATTCTTCGTTTGAATTATAAAATATACTAGAAGTTACATGTGAAATTGAAGATATTATATACATTCATCAACAGCTTTACAATAGACGGAAATATTCTTGAACCTGTTTTCATCGTCTAATTTTTAATGATTTTCAAGTGTTGGGGTAGTTGAAATTTTAGCACTCCCGCACACAAATCAACAATTTCAATGATATTATGTCGAACTAGGAGCCGAAAACTGGAAAATACTTTGGTTGTTGCTTTACTCTTTTAAATAACAAAAGATATGTGTTTAAAACAAAGCTACATTTCACGGTACAATTATTATTCCATCCATAAGACTATTTTTCTTTTGTTGGAAATACTCTAGATTCCATCTAGGTACTTATACAACATCAGGCACAAATCAATTTTGAAAAGGTGAAGGCTGGTAATGTTTCCAAAATTGTGAGCTAGATACCTGACGTATACGTAGAACGTAGAACATGTACCTACACGGGAATTTTTTAGCATTTTTCCCTGATAGATAGATATTTTTAAATTTCCAATTGGCGTACATGGAGTACAATCACAAAATGATTACCCATCTTCTTCCGCGTTCGTCCTCTTTCTTGTCATCTCTTTCATCCACTGCACCCCCTCTCCTGTCCCTTGTAGCACGTTTTCTGCTATTAGGTCTTCTTGACACTCGCCTATCATATGGGTTATTGTCTCTAGTGCCTGTCCGCACAGTCTGCACACTCTTTTTTTTTCACCTTCCCAATATCTATTTTCTCTTTCTTCACATCCCCACCTGAAACGTGCGACTATTTTTTGGCTGCCTTCTCCCCCATCTCCAACATGAATTTCAGTCTTTCTTCTGTCGCCAGTTTCTTATATAACGGATTGTATCTCGTCTTGTCCATTGCCTCTCAATCTTCCCTTCTTCTAAATGTGGGTGACCTGGGGAACACATCACATTGCAATTTTTTCCTGCTGAAAATCGAAATTAAACAATAAAATGTCCCCTGCCATGCTTGGTAATCGGAATATTGTGGCTGCTCTGTGTTATTAGTTCATGGAGAAATTACTTAAGGGTCCGCTGTACCTGACGGTGCATTTTTTGCCGCCCATAAGATTAACATTGCGAGCGGCGATTCATTTTCAAGGTTTACCCTTGGTTGGAAAGACACAAAATTTTGCCTGTACCTAGCCCCAACAATGTTCTAGGAAGTGTTTGAAGCAGATTTCCCATTTTTTTACTGGTTTTCGAGATACAGCACTTTTCTTGAGGTATGTGATGCTAGCGTTTGCAAAACAGTTGCAATAAAAGAAACCAGTGAGAAATTGGGAAATCTGCTTCGAACACTCCCTAGAACATTGTTAGGGCTAGGTACAGGCAACATTTTGTGTCTTTCCAACCAAGGGTAAACCTTGAAAATGAATCGCCGCTCGCAATGTTAATCTTATGGGCGGCAAAAAATGCACCGTCAGGTATAGCGTCCTCTTAAACAGAAAACGGTAGAAAGCTGCATTTCATTTAGATTATCGAAAAGTTGATGAATGGAGTTCAGTCTACTTCAGACTAACTAACTGACTGTACCTAACAGTGCCTTATTTCCTTCAGATAAAGACCCCTATCCTGTGGAAGCATTACCGACGTGCAATCATGCTCTAGCGGTTTGCCAGCTTGAACCTGACTGTTTCAAGCTGTTCGATGACTTCAAAGCTCATTGCAAAGTCAGAGATGGTCTTTGCAAAATGGAAAACAGGTAACTACTACACTTTTGTTATTTCTATAAGCACTTCAGTTGCTTCACGAGAAATATGACCAATGGTAACTAATTATTTGGGAGGAATTTTGCTTTAAGGGGGTTTGAAAGTTACCGAGGCCATTCCTCTCACGACCGAAGAAAAATTGAAAATTTCACAGGTTTCACTTTTTAGGATTTGGCTATGGTGTAGGTAGGTAATGAGGACAGAGATTGATAAGAAGAATATATATTAAGTCATAAGATAAAACACCTGGTTTCTGGTCGGTAAAAGTAACGTAATGCCAGCTAAGGTAGAGCGCGGCTTTTAGGGATAGTGCCATCAGCTAACAGAGCACGGTGTGAGGTTCAAATTCCACAGCTAGGTGAGCATGTAGAATAGGGACCAGAAGAGGTGCAGGAAGGTGGACTACCACTCTGACGCCTACAGAAAGTAGGTTATGTAGCTGTTGGATGTTAGCATCCATGAAGGGTGTTGGGTAGACCCCAACAACTTTTTATAAAATCAATGTTAAATTTGATTTTTTTTGCAGGGACGCATGCCACGAAGCTTGGACCAATCTACGAGTGTCTCCAATGTTCGGGTGCATTTGTCCAAACAACCACATGAAGAGGCGCTGTGACCGCATCTTTACCGTTGTCAACCACAACCCCTGTGTCGGTATGTTTCTAACCAAGGTCAAACTGAAATTAGCTCAAAAAACCAGTAAGCAAATTTCAATGAACCAATATGGCCATGCGTAGGTACAAGTTTTCAGTGTATTTTATGTGTGTGAGATCCCTTAATGTATCCTGTGTTACAGCCAAGTGTCCCAAGTAGCTAAGTGTCCCAAGTACCTATGTGTCCCAAGTAGCTAAGTGTCCCAAGTAGCCAAGTGTCCCAAGTACCTAAGTGTCCCAAGTAGCCAAGTGTCCCAAGTAGCTAAATGTCCCAAGTAGATGCTGAACGTAGATTATAAAAGTTATGTGTGTGACCTTCCGTGGTGCAGTGGTCAGAGCGCTGGGCTCTCACGACGGAGGTCCCGAGATCGAATCCCGGAGAGACCGGACCTAATAGATGTGCCTCCGGTTCAGAGCTTTTCAAAATCTAGGTAGAGTCTGAAAAGGGTGCCTAGCCAGCTATTCTAGCAGTTCTAGCAGTTCTAGAAGTTCCCAGACAGACTGATCGGAGGATTTCAAACTTGAGGTGATAGGATGGCGCCTAACGGCTGAGTGAGGGGCGCCTCAAGTCTTTTAACTTTCGATTCCAAAATCGATAAAGTGTATGCAAGTAGAACTCCTCTTTTACTCATACTCCTTGCACTATTTGTCTAGCTGGTCTTGCCAAAAGTTTTTGCTGATCAGAATTCCCCTCTGATACGTTGAGCATGTCAAGTGAAATGTAAACCGAGGCTGTGGTGGTTCGGAACCCACCTAAAACTGTAGGTCCCTATTATGTACCAACACTACAGTTTGGGAGCTGGTATTTGGTAGTACTGCCAGCTGAGCAGGATGGACCATCTTGAAACGGTCCAGTTGCGGGGCGTGTCCCCTCACCCCTGAACTGACCCAGATAGTCTGTACCTTTCTGATGACCATCCATGCCATTAAGGGTCTGCTATACCTGACGATGCATTTTTTGCCACCCATAAGATTAACATTGCGAGCGGCGATTCATTTTCAAGGTTTACCCTTGGTTGGAAAGACACAAAATTTTGCCTGAACCTAGCCCTAACAATGTTCTAGGGAGTGTTCGAAGCAGATTTCCCATTTTTTTTACGGGTTTTCGAGATACAGCACTTTTCTTGAGGTATGCGATGCTAGCATTTGCAAAACAGTTGCAATAAAAGAAACCAAAATAAACCAGTGAGAAAATGGGAAATCTGCTTCGAACACTCCCTAGAACATTGTTAGGGCTAGGTACAGGCAAAATTTTGTGTCTTTCCAACCAAGGGTAAACCTTGAAAATGAATTGCCGCTCGCAATGTTAATCTTATGGGAGGCAAAAAATGTATCGTCAGGTATAGCGTCCTCTTAAGTTGGTTCTACCAACGTATGAAAGAAAACAGTCCCGTTTGACCTGCCATCTCCTATATAGTACAGTTATATTCCTTTTATCGATTGTAAAATGTCAATAGGGCACTAGATTTTAAGTCCACCTTCGATGTGAACTCAAAGTAAAGCTCTGTACGACACTGAGACCCACTGTCTTATCGCGTTCTCCCTCACTGGTATGTGCATGCGTGTACCCTAGTAACTTCTCTCTAAAGTATTTTGAGTCCGGTCAAGGACAAAATGAGGTAGCTCGCACAAACACTATTCTGTGGAGGAAAAAAAAATCTAAATCTATTCCCACCAAGGCACTTCACAATAAATCAGCACAGTAGCAAAGGAAAAAGAAGCACGGGAGTGTTTTTCTTTTAAGTACTTGTATTATTTTCTTTAGTGCTTTTAAGGTAAATATCTTTAGAATCCGCCCTAAAGCTCTTATTACACGCGGTAGTAAACCCGGGTAAGTTAAACAAGTTAACTATGGAGACGCTATTCAAGTTCTCCGATTAGTTTTCAACATGCGATAACACCGTTTTTAAAAGTAATTCCAGAACTAGAATGCCCCCTTCTCATTTAACTTTTTGAACTTGGCTATTTTTTTTATCTCGTGCAATAGGGCATTAACAGGGTCAGTGTACATTTTTAAAGGTCAAATGACAAAGTTTTGTTTGTATTCAATCAATACTACAAGTAAGATATAAAATATTCAAAGCATGATATCAAATTTCCCATGTAGTCTTCAGTTAAATTTTTTATCAAAGTTTTCTTTAAAAGAAAAAACCCTTAACCTTGAGCACGAAAACAGTTCTCAAACTTCTAAAATAACTTATTGATTTATATCTCATTAATTTTTCGTTGTGAATAATCCATTGCTTCTTTTTTCTTCACTTAGAAGTGCATGTCAACGGTCTCTTCAAATGTTAGCGAAGATATTACATAAAACGGTAAAAAAATGTTTTTCCCATATTTTACACAACCAGTCTGTAGTGTTTTTGTAGCCTCCATTGTAGCCACCTGAGAAGAAATTTAGAACGATGCACATTTCAACAAAATAAATTAACGAAATAAGTGGCAGGAACAATGCAAAATCTTACCTAAAAAATATATTCAGGTACAGTAGGTGTATTTTTCTACACCGACAGTAAATAAATAAACGTAGTAAACCACCAGCTGCAAAAAAATGTTTAGGTACATTGACACTACCTATATTTTCACTACGCTGCCATTTTCAGTACGGACACTTTGTCGCAATGACATTATATTTAAAAGAAAAGTGTACGAATGTCAAACTGTATTTGAGACGTTCACATGGATTTGGGCATAACGGCCGAAGCCGAAGAATAGTTGGCCGAAGCCGAGCAGGAGCGGGCCGATGCATAATAACCACTTTACAATGTTTGTGCCATCAAAACATCATCGTAACTTACATACAATAATTCTAAATTTTTGAGATTACCAAAAAAAATGTAACTACAAATTGAGGAACCTGGATGATGAAAATTCCAAGGTTGATTTCGTCAGAATCACTCCAGGTAAAATTTGAACAAATTGGGGCTTGATCCCAGGTCTTCTTGCCAGACAGCTGAGTGCCTTACCACTGCAAACTTTTACTCCTTCTCACACTGTAAAAGAAAAAAAAAAATTAAACGTTCTTTGAAAAAAGTGAGGACGCCTTTCATCTGAGGCTAATACAAATTTTTCTGACTTGCCTTTATTCTTTATTACCTACTTATTTTCCCGTATCTTCAGACCCCTAAAAAATCTAATGTATAAAGAAGAGAGAGAAAATTTAAAATTGATGCTTTGATACTAAAAACTACTTACTTAAAAATTCAGCTATCAAAATTGCTCCACGGTTTTGTTTAATTTGGTTACTCTTGCACGAATAAAGTTGAGGATACCTTACTTATTGGTTATTGATTTTAGGACGAGGTATTTACTTTTTCTCTTTATTCCATCTTTACATTCACCTTTTACGCTTGCTTATTTAGATTTTGGATTCAATCATTTTCTGAAATGTTTGTTTATTTTATTATTTCAACAAGCATTGGAAGTCAGAATTTTGAACGGACGTAAAATAAACATTTCAAATGAAGCTAACGTTGCTGATATTTACTTTAGTTGACTGAAGTTAACTAAAGGTGATTTCACCACTTCTTACAGTATACTGTAGTGTGATTGCACTTGTCATAAGCTAAACATACGATAAGATTAATTAAATTGGTTCGATAAGAGACACTGTAGTACACTACAAGAAGTGGAGAAATCCAGCCTTGTGAAAGCCATTTTTAGCTAAATAATAACCTGAGTTTTATTCGTGCTGGCTGGACCTGACAAAGAAATAGTCTGAAAAATTGGAAAAAAAATGAAGCTAGTGGTATACGCTATGCTTTCGACACTTTCCTCACTAGTTTGGTGTTTGTGTCTGTACCTACCTACCCTCTAGCAGCACTTGATGTAGAGCACTTACTGTAATAGTGGAAATATCACTCTGTTTCAGGTCTTAACCTTAATGCGCTTGGCCCTTCTCACTTCTCACTTGGCATTGGCATTTCGCACAACGCACGCACCTATACACTGACCATGACCAGGCACAGGCTCACCTCCCGATCCAAAAAAGAGGCTCCTTACTTATCCACAATACGTCCCAAGGTGATTGCTGTGGTTTCCAGTCATACAGCCATAACCTTTGATTTTAGGTTGTCCAACACATAAGCAGCTATATTTTCGCCCCATTTGATAGCCTTAAGGCTCTGCTCCAGCTGATGATGCATTTCTGTCACCTTCAGGACTAACAATGGGGAGGGCTAATTATTTAAATCTTTTTCCTTGGTTGAAAAGACTCAGTTTCGCCCAGATGAAGCCTTAGTAACGTTCTAAGGACTGATATTGACAGACTTCCCAATTTTCCAGTAGTTTTCGAGATCTCCCGCTTTTAACCGTTAAGTTTTAGGTTCCTAAAAATTTTTGAATTCTAAAAAGCCACCAAGAAATTGGGGACTCTGTCTAGGTACATCCCTGGAACACTATCTACGCAAAATTTGGAGTCTCCCAACGAAGGGAAAACATTACATTACTTAAACGTTAGCCTTACGGATGGCAGAAGTGTGCCGTCAGCGAACCGATAATTCAATCACACTATAACACGGTTACTGAAAATTTTATTCCCGATAATATCCTTATGTTTTGGACAATCGAACACCAATAATCAAAGGCTATACGTATCCTCTACCACCTCTGTAAGCACCGAGCATTGAAAACAACCAAAAAATCTATACACAAATCGAACGGAAAGGATCTGTGTCTTATTTTTCTATATGGTTCCGTTCGGTTCGTATAAGTGGAAAATTGTTTGTATTGTGTCTGTACCTATACCTGTACCTATCTGTACCTATAGTGGGTTGAATTCATTTTTGCATTGTAATTGTTCAACGTGGTATTTTTAGGGTAATTCTAAGTTTGGTCACCCTTCAAACAAGGTTTTTGGTTCTATTGAAAACATTTCTCGGACTCTCCTTAGTTTGAGAAACGTATCAAAGCCGTAGAAGTCAGGTTCGAATGCCAGCCTCTGAAAAATTTCCCCCACATATTGATTTTTGCACTGGGAAGGTAGGAAAACTAGTACCTTGGCGTGCCTTGGCATAAAAGTACAAAAAAAAATGCCTAGAACCTTCTTTGACCACACTATGAACTCTATATAGATTCAATTAAATTTACACAACACTCTTTTAGAACAACAATAAATTAATACACTGTGTTCGTTAATAATTTATCTATTAGGAGCTGACAAGGATTTGGCGGCAAATGGACTTTCTTTGGGGAACGAAACAGAGCACACTGAACTTCTGCGGTCACTTAGTTTGAGTTCAACTTGCCATTTGGCTCTTCCGGGATGCCTCAAAGACAAGGAGTGCCGAAACGCACTTCAGCCTGTGCTTAAGGAGTGCGAGATTACCAGATGTCATCGGGTACTATGCATGGAGGCACTGCATAATTTCTACCTAACGGCCGAGATCCGGTGGAGCTTGGAAATCGCTTTTTGTCTATGCAAGTACGTATAAAATGATATTTCAATCCTATAACGTAAGGCCCAAATTATACGGCCTCGATAGCCGAGTGGACTAAATGTTCGACTTTTGAGGAGCAGTGAGAGCCGGGTCACACCGGTTCGATCCCGATCCTACCAAAAAGTTTTTCTGCTCGGTATTCACCTCTGATATGTTCAGCATGTCAAGTGAAATATATATCGAGGCTGTGGTGGTTCGGAACCCACCTAAAACTGTAGGTCCCCATCGTTAACTCGATGGCTGGGGAGCTGGTATTTGGTAGTGCTGCCAGCTGAGCACAATGGATAGTTCTTGAAAACGGTCTAGTTGCTGGGCTTGTCCCCCCCAACCCTCTGCTATTAGTCAAATATTTCATCAGCTCTATCGCTTGGTTTGCTCGTTATAGAGAAGTTTCCCTTATAGAGAGTGAAAACTATATAGGTATGTGTGTGCCGTCACCTATCTTCTGAACGGAATACAAATTTCGTATCTCACTCATTTTTGTGTGCCCTTTTCAGAAAAACCGAAAATAAGAGGGATGAATGCTTGGTTGCTCAAGAAAAACTTCACCCTTTGTGTGCACAGAGGGTGGATGGACCTACGCCTGAATGCCACGTACTTGCTGAGTCCTGCAGGGAAAATCGAGAGTGCAGGTACCACAAACAGACAGAGAATTCTTCTCTGAATACAAAAATAGATAGAATACTTCCTAATCGAATTTCTTATAATTTGGAAATACACGTGTAGGTATGCCATAGTTATAGGCATTTATAATACGAACAATATTCCTGGGAGGAAGTGAAGTTACTACGAAATGGAAAAATCTCGTACCTTGTCTAAAAATGTTTTTTTTTGTCTTTTGGGACAATTTCTAACTCCTTATTGGTGTTATCTCTAGGAATAGCGGCATACAGGGTTCAACCTAACGTGGTCTCTACACAAGGTGATCTGGTCGGAATCAAGCCTGTGTTGGCTAGGTACCTGTAGGCCCATGGCCAGGCAAGATGTACCTACCAGAAAAAAATTTCGAGAACACGGGAAAAGATCGTGGATCCTCTTGCTTGCCATGCCACTGCACTAATCCGGCTCACTCTTTCAGGACAATGCTGGAGGAATATGAGCAGTCTTGTGCCGTGGACAGCGTAACGAAGAAATGCGCGGGATCACCTGATGGGTGCCGCAGAGCCATGTTGGGAATTTTAGGGACTGAACTTAGGTCCACTTGTGCCTGCAAAGGTACAGATTTCTCCCAGCTATACGATTGCTTGGGCTGGCAAAGACTACTCTGGGTCAATCCCTGTGTTGGTAAGAATTTAGTCACCTTCTAAGTATAAATCTTCTAAATGTTCATAGCAGGTCAAATTTCTCAAGTCATCTCGTATACAATCTCAGAACTGCAGGTTCGCACCCTGAGCGGTCTGCGTTCAAATCCCGGTACCTATAATGCTTAAGACCCAAATTTAACTAGGGAAAGTGCTGACCACTGCAAAGATGGGCTCAAGAAGAACCCTTCGGTAGTGCTGCTGCCCTCACAATGGACTCTACCACCCTACCCCATACGCGATCAGAGTGGGGAGTGGGCCATATAGTAGCAGCGTCAGCCAGTTGAGCTGCTTACGGCTTACACTGGGTCAGCACCGCCCCTAGTGTATCTGATGCTGTCGAATTTTGCACATAAGCAGGTGTATTCCCGTTGGGAACGCTTTTAGCAGGCGATAACTCGCAACCGCTATTTCTACACCACTTAGAACTCGCTTCAGCAATTCCCGTATTCCGCTTACTTTTACGCTTTTCGTATCTCCCACCGCCAGGCGCAAACAAAACAAGGGAAATTTGTCGCAACTTTGAAAACTTGGCGCTAAAGCAGTAGACAGACCAAAACAACAACAATATGAATCCATTTTTACCGGATTATTGTTAATATTGAACTTCAAATTTAGTTTTAGGTGTTAAATATGTAACACATGCTAGATTTAATGTAAGATATGTTTCAGTAATACCTTTATTTAATTCCAAAGAACATAAAATGTATCGATTTCAGTTTAAAATTGGTGAAAGAAAAAGATGGTAAGCTTTCATAACCTTATTTGGTTATTTTATATTTTTCTATTAAAATGTTTAATTATTCAAGATAAAATGAGTATAAGATAAGATAAGATGATAATAATATTAAAATTGAATGGTCGTGAAAAAAATTTCAAATTTGCCGCTTTCATTGAAAAAACCAAACTCAAACAAAAGCAAAACGAAGTGTAGGTATATATTTCTTTCATTGCAAATGTAAAGAAACGTTCATTTTTCCTCCAAAAAAATAGATACATTCTCATTGTCAAGTACACTTTCTATTAAATCCGCTCAAAAACCCACTCAAGTTGACTTTGCACCAATGGGAAGGGGTGGTGAGTTCTACCGCCTTGAAAGCACATTTAATGCCCACTCAATAACCCACCATAAGAGTTTGGGAATACCATTTATTTGAGCGTTTAGGGAGTTTGAAGGAGTTAGTTGAGTGGGTTTTGGTGGCGTTAGAGAAAGGGAATATGCCTGCGGGTATACTTAATCTGGGTCTGATTGAAATCGTATACTGACGAACGGGTTGCTTACAGTTGAATCTCAAAAAGACTATCACACGAAGCGCGGGCCGCATCACATTGGCAGTCACATCGGCCGCAATCCCCATGTGCCACATGTCACACACGTCACACATGTACATCAGACTATCGAAGAGCAAGCAAAAGATACAACAGCGCGTACTGCGGACCGTCCCAGTCCTCCTACTGAGCCGAAGAGGACGGAGCCTGTGGTAATCATCACAACTCCGACAACTACGAGTTTGAAAACGACTCCCACAACGACGAGTAGTAGTAGCACTACTACTAGTACTACCACCAGCACTACTACTACCACGACTACTACGACTACTACTACGACTACCACCACTGCTCCACCTCCGACTACTGCTCCTCCAAGTAAGTTAAGTAAGTTATGGCATGAAGTATGAACTACTTTACTCTACTATAGTCCAAGTCAGGCTAGGAGCGTACCGATTACTCATAATTTCTTGCAAATCTAGGGCTGATCAAAACTTCTTCTTGAGCAGGGAAATATCTGCTCAGGGTCGGATTGGCATTTTTAGCGTATGGTAGGATATGGAACCCAAATCCGGATCGGCGTCAACTCAAAATCTTCAAGAAATTATGAATAATCGGTATGCTCCCAGCCTGACTTGGACTATACAATACAATCTTCTATACTCCACGTCATTTCACACATTCTATTTTAAAAACACAGGGTTCCCAAAATTATTTATTGTTCACAACCAGAAGTAGACTTGAGGAGTACCTACTATCTTATTATTCGTCCTCTAGCTCAGTTCCAGACTGAATATTTCTGAACAACTGAACTTCTCTCTCCATGTTTTTATTCAACTTTGTGAAAGTCTTATTTGAAATTTGATATTATTTTCCAGAGTATTGCGACTTTCAGAGAGAAGATGAGCCTGTTCAATACATCATTGAAGGAGGCGCAAAGCGGGTAAGTGTACATACTGTTGAGGGAACGAATTAATGGCCACAATGCCCGCCGGGTGGTTACTACCACCACCTTCGGAAGAGCTTGGGGTGGTTTTTGCCAGCCTTTCACTGGCTACACTGCAGCACGAAGGGGAACTGCTACCTAGAAGGGGAACCTTTCTCGGGAAGTGCCTCCCTCCAAAGTGGCCATTTATTGATTCCTTCGACAATAATAATAATAATAATAATAAATAATATCATTATCTATTCTATACCATCAATTTTGTTAATAATTTCGTTTATGACCTGTTTCAGTTCCATAAGTTAAAACTGCTGGTCTTGAAGACAAATCGTTATAGTGACAAACATGAGCTACCTATACCCTCCCATTAGTGTTAGTGTTAGTAACACATTATGCTCATTCAGCTCATACGGTATTTAATTATAATTTTTTTTTTGTAGTTATACAAAGAAGATGAACCTGAGTGCTCGGATATCTGCCATTGTCATGTTGGGGTGCACCTCGAATGCAAAGTGGTTTGCATTACCACAGCCGCATGCAGGACAGAATTTGCGTTCTACAACCATGATGCCCCCGCCTACCAGGCGTATAGGGGGCGATGTATGTGCTACTCTGGACGCTTCATTTGTATGCGACCACATCCAGGTACGTACCTATGAACTTGCTGAAACTAAAGCTGGTTTTACATGTATCTTCATCAACTATATTATCAATATATAACATACCTTTCTACGTACAGGCACATAGGTATACATATAAGCTCAAATTAGACAGTCATCCTCTAGCCGAGCGTAACGAATTTGCCTTTGCTAAGTTGTACCTACTATCAAGACCAAACTCAAGGTACCTTGCCCATTTTTACTTCATAGATGGGTGACCTTCGAAATAAACTATTGTTGAATGAACGAATTAGTGGCCACAATGGCTTCCACCACCACCTTCGGAAGAGCTCGGGGTGGCTGGGGTTTTTGCCAGCCTTTCATTGGCTACACTGCACTGTCCACTGCAGCACGAAGGGGAACTTCTACCTGGAAGGGGAACTTTTCTCGGGATGACTCCCTTCAAAGCGGCTATTAATTGGTTCCCTCAACAATACTGCTTCTTGGTTTCTACATACTTCCCATTTTGTACCTGTTTTCGCACCTTAATGTATTTTCCTTTATTTCAGATCACTACGCGATTCCTCATGGAATTTTCTTATTCCTCGGATACAGCGAAGAGGACGAGACAAAGCTCAAACCCCACAATTCCCTCTCTGCTCAGGACGCCGCCGAGTCTCTTCAAGAAATCATGACTAAGATGGACAACAAGGTACGTAACTACATTTCTGATTAAGTGTCCACTAAGTTAAAAGCAATGTCTCAATGACAGAAGTGGAATCCTTGAAATATGAAGGTAGCTTCCAAAAGTTCCTAGTGCAATATTGTTAGAAACGTTGTTGTAACTTGGATGTTTTTCACATCCAAAATGTTGCTGAAATGTTATACGAATAACATGGTATTAGAAAATATAACGGACGAACGAATAACATGGTATTAGAAAATATAACGGACGAACTGTTTCATTGTGCTTAACCCAAGCACCTTCCGAACAGTTTTAAAGAGAAATCTAAGGGATAAATAGATTTCAGCATTCGGCACCTTTATCCCGAAAAAATTATTACCACGTCATTAGTCAATCATCTAAGTTCTGTTTTAAAGATAAAATTAATGAATTGTGAGACAGCTATTTTAGAATCCTCACTAGAAAAGCCATGCGTACCGTCATCTGCTCTTTTTCAATCTGTTTTGAAAATACAATATAAAAAGTTATCCTTAAGCTATAGGTATAATTAGGTATGCCTACCAATCTTTCAGACCTGCTATGACCAAATTTTAAACGGCCACATACCCTGGAGTGAAGGGGCTGGAATGGCAACTCAGGGATGACGGGTCCGGGGTCCCCTAATACAAAAACATCCCTTCCCAATCGTCCAGGACACATCAGCAGCATCAAAGACGATGACTTTTGACACTTGTTCGGTTTTCAGAGGTCCTGCACTCTCGACCTTTTCAACATGACGCGAGAAAATATGATTCTGGTCGCACACCCTGCTCGTCTCACGAACACTTCCAAGACTTCAGATCTAGCAACCCTCGGGAAAGTAAGTTTCTGTATTTGACAGACTAGAGATACTACTTATTTTTCTCCACTAATCTACAGTTAACCTTAACTGAGGTTGCCCTTCGCTGTAAGAAAGGGAAGGGCAGTCAAATAAATACTTTATTTCTTGGTGTGACATCTAGTGAGACAACGGGACCTGAACGCAGGCTACTGAAGCGGCAATTGCCGACGAACTAGACTGTTCGGCTAGTTAGTGCCAACAGAAAATTACAGTATTTCCTCTTTCTGACGGGAAAATTCTCCTAAAAAATAAGAGAGCCGTGTACAAAAATAGTTGAGAGCTAAGAATAATCGTAACTGTTTCGACTGTTTTCAGGATTGCATAGAACAGCTTCAGAATCTAAGCACGAAGATAAACAATCATGATCCGGAAGTGAGCTCACACATTGTCCTCTCCATGCTGAAGCTAGCGGAAGTGGAAATCAAAGTCCCGGAAGTCAGCTCATCAGCCATCCAAATGTTCACTCCATACCTACCCCTTAATGTACTTTCCATCTTTCTCATCCTACTTCTCTTGTGGAAATCTTCGTGACCCATACTTAAATGCCCGTAAAGAAGAACTATGACGAAGGATTGCGTAATTTTAAGAAAAGCACAATTGCTAGTCAATTTAGAACTCCTTTTTAGGAAAGAGGATACCTACATACAGTCGCACATGTTTATGTTGATGTGGTACCTGCCCTTCCCATGTATTAACAATAACAAAAAATGTTAGTGAAATCATGAAAGAAATAAAAAAATAAAAAAAAAACAGTGAAGTAGCATATATGTATAATTTAATGTTATTTGTGTTGAAATTGGTGTATATTTGTGTTAGAAATCTCAACCACTTCTCGACTATATTTCGTATTAGAAGTTTTCGTTTTTCCGCCCACCTTATGCACACCTCTAAATACCTACTTTCTTTGAAGTTATGATTCCTTAAGAAATGTTTATTTATCACCGACTCGGAGAAACTTTTTCTAAGTGATCAACACTCAGCTAACCACTTTGAAAGGTTTTATTTTTTGGCATACAAATCTTATGTTCTGTCCATAACACAGAAAAGTTCTGTGTATTTATATTCATAAGTTTGAGAGCGCGCAGTAAAATTCGTCACTCGCATTCGGAGTGAAATGAACTACTATTTCTCACTTGAAAAAAACAGGAGGTTTCTTGACGCCATGTCGCATGTAATGTTCAGTGCTAACATATTTTGTAACGTAAACACATTTTTATAGCATTTACTTATAGGTTGATTGTCGTTTAGGTTGTTTAGGTTGTTAAAAAAATTCTGAATTCATGTAACGCGGTTTTGTGACGTAAGTTTTTAGTACAACCTGTCCAGCTTACCAGGCCCGTATCCAGAAAGCGGTCATGGGGGGGGGGGGGGGGGGGTTCAGCCTATATTTCTTTGCTTCACGTTGGCATTACCATGTTAATTTTCCGTTCATGGGGGGGGGGGGGGGGGGGGTTAACCCCCTAAACACCCCCCCCCCTTTGGATAAGGCTATGCAGCTTACGATGTCAGGTTTGAGAAACATTCTGATTGAATTTTATAACAGTAGCTAAAGACTAATTAGTTGAAAAACATGGCGGATGACACCTCCTGTTAACATAAAATTTGGAATTACTTACTCATGGTTTTAACCATGAAGATTTTGAATGTGACTGAATTTTCCAAATTTCACCCCGGGAAAAGTTGGTCCTGGTTCAGAGTGACCTAATAACTTCAACTTAATATTTCTGTTTGAGAAAAAAAAAATTAGCTTTCCGCTTTCATTGTACTGAGGCCACAGCTTCTTCCTTTAGGGCCCCAAATCAAAGAATTCTGACGACATTCGGCATGCGCAGCACCCTTCACACAGATTCGCATTCTTGCTGACTTGCTGTCTCCCACCCCTTGTGCGTACGTTTAGCATAGTTTACTAAAAACTAAGCTATTTTTGTTTACTGTATTGCAACTTTCAGGCCCGATGTTCAGTATAAAGGAGTTTATAAAAATGTCCTACCTGTCAGCTTGAGTACCTACCTATACCTGGGGAGCTGGTGGTCCGCCAGCACCATGGATAATTCTCGAGATGGTCCAGTTGGTGGGCTTGTGCCGAATTTATTCAAAGAGCTCACTTATTTAAGTTCTATTCAAGCTATGTATTTTCTCATTTTTTTAACACGAAAGCACCTACGCTGAGCATTTTATTTGAAGAATTTCAGAATCAGGCGATTGGTGCAATTTTTTAACTTGTGGACTTTAATCTGAAGTTAAATCAGCAACAATAAATGTATCAGTTAAACTAGCAGCAAGAAATAGCTGCCTGTCGCATGATGTTAATCGTATGTTACTTAATCACAAAATAGACAATTGCACAAGGCACTGTATCTCCTTATTATATCCTATCAGTAGACGGAAATACCTCTACTTCAATAGCTTAGGCAATGATAAACAATAGAAGGATTGTTACTATAATAGAGATTGGTATTGCTATAGTAGAATGAAATCGTATACAGTTTCAAGAAATTGTAAAAAAAAATATGTAACTTCCCACTTTTATTTTATCCAACTACGAGTATTGTGTTGGTAGGTATAGAATATACGTACTAGAATCGGTAGGTACTATTGGATATGGAATTATCTTGTGAGTTTTTTACGTGTAAAAATTATCACCTAATTCTTATCGTTTTAAATATACATATCAATGACATTGAAAGGTTGCACTGGGCTAGACTAAAGTATACTCTCTGAAAAATTGTAATCATTTTTGGAATATTAGGGAATATGTGAACTTTAGCCGAGAGGGCACTTCTGTAATTTCTGGTTCTTGAAGGGTTTTAAAACTCCAATAAAGGTATTGTGATAACAAGTCATGTGTGCTGATCCAGGAGAAAGCCTGTTTGTTACAAGACTAAGGTTTGTCTTCCCTGATTTTGATGATGACCCTCGTATTTCTGTTTAATCCTTGCTTACAAACGTCATTGGCGCTATTGGTAAATATTTAATTTTATAGTGGGAAACGTGAAAAACTAAAACACGGGAATTAAATGTTCCAGTGATCAGTGATTTACTTCATTACGGTGTTGTTTAATCGAAATCCTCGAGATAAAACATCTGTTAAATATTGCGCAAACATACCTACTGGGTTTATAAATTGTTCAATCGTTCATTCCAATTTTGTTCTAATCCGAATGCGAGCGATTGGTTACCTCTACCTAACTGTTGTTAAAACCACGAATGTGTATAGCCACTTCCTTATCTGTTTCCAGTCTTAAACTGTTTGGACTTTTTCACTTTCGAACTTTAAAAACTTAAAAGCAATGGAAGTAATTACAAACAGGGTAGAGTCATGTCTAGGCTAGGGCACAAACTTTAACTGACAATTCAATCATGTAATATTTGTACCTACCTTAGTGGATTAACTGTGAAAATTGAATGAGAAATAATATGTACGAATCCTTCATGCTTCACTGACACTCGCACTGTTGAACTCGTTATATGTATTATTTAATTATCTATACTGTACTTTATTACATAACGAAAGCAGTTACCTAATAGTCTCTGACTTAGATCTGTTGTCACTTTAGAGCACTAAACGAATATAAAGCATATGAGAACTGTTGATTTGTGTTATTCCAGTGACGTTTTAACTAAAAATTTCCATATGGGCAACGGGTCGATATATATATATATAGATATATATTTTTAATAAGGAAAAAGGCCACAGCGAAAAAGCTATAAGGCCTGGTATAAAGTTAATTACAATTCACGGTAATGGTACAAGGGTAGATTATAAAGCTCAGGCAGAAGGCCAATAGCAGTAAGAAACTGGAGCAGAGTGGACGTCGAGCTTGCATCTTTTGAAGGGACTGGAGAGGGTCCATGGGCATTTCTTGTTCTTGTTCTCGTAACGCAACTCTTACTCTTGTTCTTGCAGTAAAACTCTTTTCTTGTTCTTGTTCTTGTTCTCGCTGTAGAATTCATTTCTTGCTCTTGTTCTTGCTGCGAGACTCTTGCATACACATGGAATTTTCCGCGGTTATAATGTGGTTTGTTGCCTACCGACCTCGATAGCCGAGTGGACTAAATGGTCAACTTTTGAGGAGCAGTGAGAGCCGGGTCACACCGGTTCGATCCCGATCCTACCAAAAAGTTTTTCTGCTCGGCATTCACCTCTGATATGTTCAGCATGTCAAGTGAAATGTATATCGAGGCTGTGGTGGTTCGGAACCCACCTAAAACTGTAAGTCCCCATTGTTAACTCGATGGCTGGGGAGCTGGTATTTGGTATTGCTGCCAGCTGAGCACAATGGATAGTTCTTGAAAACGGTCTAGTTGCTGGGCTTCTCCCCCCCAACCCTCTGCTATGCTATGCCTACCGAACGGCCATTTCACGTGCTATCGATCGTCGCATAGTCTGCAGAGTTTTTCGTACAAAATATGGACTGCAATCCATGGTCACTTATGAATGAAGCTTTGAAAAAAAAAAAAAAAAAAAAAAACTGGCTGGGTTTCTCTTGCGAGAACTCTTGCAAGAAATCTTGTTCTTGCAAGTCATTTCTTGTTTTTGTCCTTGCAGCGAAAATCAACTCTTGTTCTTGCATGCAAGAATAAAAGCATGACAAGAAATTTTCGTGCTGCGGCTGAACAGGGTACTGTGTTAAGCGGGAGTGGCCAATTTTGATGCGAGGGGGGATACAGAGGTCACGACGGAGAGGAATGACGCACGGCAGGGGTCGGTGAGAGACAGGGGGTAGGGGGTCGGTGAGAGACAGGGGGTCGATGGGAGACAGGGGTCGGTGAGAGACTGGGGTATACGGAGGGAGGCAGTCTGTCGGAGGAGACGCGAGGTGGAGGTGCTGCGAATCCAGTCAGCATGCTAACTAGGCTGATCATCTTTTGCAGGTAACGCTATATAACGTTATATAGGTATTAACTTGCTGTTCGGTGTGATCTGAAAAAGCACTAAGTACTTAAGTAGGCAACTGAAAAAATCGAATCTTTAGCTGGAAGTTGTATTGTACCGGGATTCAGCTTGGCAGTCCGCTCGGACACGAGGTGGCATAGTTCGAACATGCTAGTAGATAACTTAGCTCTTTGGCACTACATCCCTTGGAGGCAGGCCCGTATCCAGAAAGCGGTCATGGGGGGGGGGGGTTTAGGGTCATGGGGGGGGGGTTTCGCCTATATTTTTTTTGCTTCACATTGGCATTACCATGTTAATTTTCCGCTCATGGGGGGGGGGGGGGGTTTAACCCCCTAAACCCCTCCCCCCGTGGATACGGCTATGCTTGGAGGGTAAGGGCCTACTAGGACACAGGGTGGCACCTTTCGTGAGCTCTGTATACACAAGGGTTGATCTGATCACAATCACGCCCGATAGCCGAGTTTTCCTCTAGCCAGTGAAGGCTAGGTACCTATATACCTATCAGGGCCCTGGGCAAGATTGGCCAGGAAAACTCTCAGCAAGTGGGGAGTAGATCCTGGCTCCTCTTGCTTCATACCTCAGTACCCTGCCACAAACCTAATCCAACCCGTATAATATTAGACAGGACTAGAGGAAAATTAGGAAGTCTATAATTCTAGAAACGTCTAGAATATATCGTATTGAAGGTATAGATTGATAAATGTATATTGGATGTCCCTCCCCTGTCCCAGGACAAGCAGAATACACGGACTTGCCTATGTTATGTCATTCGCGACAGCATTCTTCTTGCGCTTTTGCTAACGGATCAATACAGCTCGGAGCTTTCAGAATCGGGAAATAAAGGTGACTTAGGAGAAGAAGGTAAATAGGTCGCCGGCGCCGCCGCCGCTCCCTGTTGTCGATAGAGTTCAGCACTCAGCAGGGGCTCGCAATCTGGGATCCACTTCACTGTGACCTGACCTGACCTACATGGCTGCAGCAGAATCCGTGTACCCCGACTTTTCAACTACCTATATACCTAATCATGATTTTTGCAGGCGTAGTGAAATACATGTAGGTACACCAACTTCCAGATTACATAATTATGTTTTTGCAGGGGTTCACGAGGACTTGGTAGCGTTAATTCTTCTTCTTCACTTTAATAATGTCAGGACCCGGCCGTACCTAAGACATTTTTTCGGGGGGGGGGGGGGGGTTAGGTACCTACCTACCTAGGTAGCACGAAACTATATTCTCCTTTGAAAACTTTATTCTCTCTAGTGTGCTTAAAGCAGTGTAGTTTCGTGGGGGGGGGGGGGGGGGGGGGGGGGGTGAACCCCCTTAACCCCCCTGGGTACGGCCTTGTAAGGACCTACCCACTTATTTTTATACTGCCCCCCCCCCCTTCGAGGAAAATTTAGGAAGGTAGGTAGGTAGGTACCTTTCCAAGGTACCTACTTACCCAAACCTACTTACCTACCTATCTCCTTACTCGCCTTTATTTATCTCAACCTGCATGCCTACCTACCTAGGAAGGTAAGTAGATAGTACCTACCTACCTACCTACATAACATAGGTAGGCCTATCCTATCTACCTATACCTAGGTACCTCCTCGGATTTTCTCGGAAATGTAATATTTCTCTTAACTGGGTATGGTGGGACGCACCCTTAGTCGAAATTTCACGGTCGCGAAAAAATAAATAATAACGAAATACTTAATTATGAAAACTATATAGTGGACATCCTTCAAGATGTTCCGAACTTTGACCTCACAAGCTAAGCATAAGGAGAACAGACATGTGTATGAGACAGTTCAAGTGACATGGCGCATCTCAAGGGTTTTAGCACTGGTTTCCATAAGCTAAACATGGAAAGGAGTTCGAGAGTTGATCGATAGAGCCAAGCGTCTATTCCAGTTGCTTTTCTCCCTGTGGTGCTCTGCAATTGCTCCGCTTGGAAATTCGGAATTTTTGTGTCAAAATGTGGGTTTTGAGGTGTTTTAAGTGATCTACCAGTGTTGTCCTAGGCAACATGTCTCGTGTGAGGTAAGTTATCGGTTTAATATTAAGATTTATTGCAGTTTTGAGTGAAATCCGGGAATCGCGGTCCAGCCCAAAGCGAGACGCCATTACATTTGCTGGACGCATAAACCTAACTGGATCAAATCTTCTCATGGAGCCATATATTTCTGTTTTAACTAATAATTTTGCTGGAAAACCGGTTTCAAACATCTGGAGAATAAGAGCAATGTTTTATTTCAGCTTTTTTTGTGAAAAATCATTAACCATCCCAGGTTCACTCCCATTCCAGGCTTAATGACAAAATAGGTAACCAATACCTGCCTATCTTTTGGCTGCCGCTAAGTATTAATTTTAATATATCCGTTTGCTTTCTAGCTGTATAGTCAAAATGACTCATAATTCTGGGTGCGGAGGCAGTTCCAAAAAGTTTTCATTTAATTTCAATGGGTAACCTATATAAGAGGGGATCAATACCTGCGTCTGGGATAGAAATGGCTTGACACCTGTCAGATCGACAGCCTGCGCCTAGCCTATTGTTAACGGAGTTGCGTTTGCTTACTTACCGGTCCTAAAATCAATACCTGCATCCTCCATACCTGCTAGCGTTCCTTATCGGGTGCGGGAAAGGGGGCAGGTCAAACGGGCGAATCAGGGATTTTGATTTTTTCAAGCCATCTTGATTCCAGTCAACCTAATTTTGAGTTTTGGACAATTTCGCTGGTCCCCTGGAGTTTTATTGTTATTTTTTAAAAAATTGTTAATGCGCAGGACGGTCCCCTGGATTTTCTAGTTTTATTGTTGTTACCTATTATTTTGTATTGTTAATGCGCAAGACGGTCCCCTGGATTTTCTGCTTTTACTGTTACTTTTTTTTAAATTTAAACGCGCAAGACCGTGGCGGGCATCCGCGCAATGAGAATATTCTAAATTGTAATGATCTATTCCCCATCTTTAACATCAGTTGAGCACCTAAGCTCACACAAAGGGGTGCGGCAAATGACATTGTATTTTATTGATTCAGTGTGCTTTTTGGTGTAAAGTTGGTGACCAGTGGAGTAGGAAGTAACGTCGGTTTAATGGGCTAGATAGACAACATATCTGATGTTGAGTGAATGGATTTTAAGGTTCGTAACCTGAATTCCTTGGTACCAATTTTGGTTAAAGAAACTGATTCTTCATCCATACTGCCAACAGAAAATTGCCAGTACCTACTAGGATTCGAACTCAAGATCTCAGTCATGCGATTCTTGTGTTTTCTCACTAGACTACAGTGTAGGTGCTGGCTGTTCGGCTTGAGAATAGTAGAGCCACTGCAACTTGAGCGTACCTATTTATGTATCATTGACATACTTACCTATGTAAGTAGGTAGATAGTTTCATAGTTGCTTTTCCCTATCATCACATGATGCTCTGTTAGTTCCGATCAATAATGCACAGGCTGGTCTACAAACAAGCAGTTAAACCAATTGGTTCTCCGATGCAAAGTCAACTCGGGATGATTCCTATTGAATGCCATCTATTATTAATTGCTACTGCACGATCCGCTGTGAAGTAATGCAAGTCTTTTTCCTTTTGCCATTTTTACACTAGACGGAAGTTTTTGTTGCGATATTGTCCTGGATGTTCTAAAATAGTTTTCATTGGGTGGGAGCTTGAGTTTTTGTTGAAATCTATATGTTGATACCTGTAACGCTAAAGGGGGGGGGGATTATAGATTATAGGGAGGAAAAGAAGGGAGTGGTGAGAAGGAAGGGGAAGAGGCGGGGAAGCTGTGGAGAGAGAGAGAGAAGAGGTCGGGAGGGGAGGGCGTACATTACTGTAGAGGGGGCGGGAAAGAAGGATGTGGGACACGGTAATGGGGTCGGAACAGGGCAGACAGGTGGGGGGGGGGGGGGGGGGTCGCGGGCAAATAATTATTTTTTGATCAGAACAAGAAGGGGTTCCAATGCAAGTCGGATACCGTGAGCACTCTGACAGCTGTCCTGTAATAAATAGCTGATGTTACAAGGGTGTCTTTATTTTATTTAGGGTGAGAAACCCTTGGCGTGACTGACCCCGAAAAATGGACAAAGAGGGGGGTCCCGCCGACAGTGAGAGACCGGATGGAGCGGCCCTGCTGGAGGTTGCCAGGAACCTGGATCCAGGCAACCTCTTCGCGTACTGGCCCAGGGGTGACTCGGGAACCTCCGCGGCTACCAATGGTGAGACCATAATATCATCTCATCTTAAAAAGAAAAAAAAAATTAAGTTAATTGGTAGCTTTCATTTTCTCTCAATTTCCAAAGTACTTCTAGCAAGTCTCTTAATAAAAACTTCGATTGTATTCTTTGCTACACAGTAGCATTTATGACAATATTATGGATGTTTTAAAAGCTAAGGGTCGACACACCTATTGCTGCTGATAGCCCATGAGATGTTACTGATCGTTGGCCGAAGAATATTTGGTACCAGAATTCGAACCCGGGACCTGAGTCATGTTAATCTAGCGTTTTCCCACTAGACCACAATGACGCCGCCTTAGCTCAGTGGCTGCTTTTACTTGGGGTGCCATTTTGAGATACTAGCCAGTGTAACGTCTAATATAACATATTTATATTTTCTAAGCTTTATATGGAGCATATGGCCGCGGAAATCCAACACACAGTTCCAGCAGAAATCATCCTCCCCGACCCAACATCAACGTCAACCATGGAATGTACGGTCAAGCTCCAGTGGGATTCCCTGGACAGACCCATGGAATGGGCTCCGCCTCGAGTAAGTCTGAAAGCCTCTTGCCATAAGCTGAACCTAAGCGTCATTTTAACTAACCCGTTAAACGGGACTGGTGAAAGTCACCCTTCACTAACGGTCACACGTACCTATTTGTACTTTCTGTTTATAAATTTATTCATTATTTTTCTTACATTAAACTTGCGTGTTTTAGGTGCAATGTGGTGGAATGCGTGCAATCAGTCTGCCACGTACGAATATATGAGGCGACTTCAACAAATTGGCGCCAACGGATGGCCAGGTCCCGATCCAAATCTCCTACCTAACCTTTTCCCCATGCCTATGCACCCATCGGTACGTACCTAAAACAAAGTAAATTAGAAATAACGAATGAAAACTGGTTTATTGGGTACCCTGCACATTATTTTTCTTCTTTTTTTTATTTCAGATGTGATAAGTGATAAAACTAATAATTTTGTTGTTATTTGATGCAGCTTTCTCCCGCCATGAGAAGTCATATGACTGCCACTTCATCACAGGCAGAGAAAGAAAAAGAGGCCGAAAGAGAGAGGGCCAAAGAGCGAGAACGTGAACGGGAGCGGGAGCTCAGAGAACGGGAACGGGAACGTGAAAGAGAATTGAGAGAACGTGAGAAGGAGCGGGAGAGAGAACGGGAGAAACAACGTGAAAAAGAGCGGGAGAGGGAGAGAGAGAGGGTCCGCGATATGGCATTTAATCGGATACCAGTTATTGCGCACTCTGGTTCCAAAACTGATCATCTAGCAAGCATCGCTGCTCTCGCTAATACTGGTATTAGCGTTTCTTCGGTGCCCCCGAGAGCTCACTCTACTGCAAGGTTCGTATTTTTTCGTATTTTTTCATAAGTACGGTACGGTAAGTACTGTGGGTACCAAATGGAAAATACAGATCGAAACCAGCTTCGTTGTGTAGAACAACCCATGAAAAATGCCGTGGACGGATACTGGACTCACCATGGACCGCAAGACTTGCGCCTAGTAGTAGTAGCCCCCAACTGCCTATGAACTGTCAGTACTCCTTTAAGGGTTCTATTGCTGAGTAGTCTGTGACGTCATAATTCAGTCATTTAGAACCATGGTAAGGCTAAGAAGCTACGAAGTCCCTCTGTGAACCGGACTACTTATAAAAACTAGGTCCGAGGCCTCCCCCTAGCACCCTGAAAAGGGTAGACTAGAGAAGAAGAAGAAGGGAAGGCGTAGTTATCCAATTCACTAGTTGCCATCTGCGTACTAGCATAATTAGTGGTCATCCTATCTCATTTTCTGATATAGGGCCCACTCGCAAGTTGTGTACAAGTTTATTTTTTTTAGCGGTTCTGTGGGCATTCTGGGAGGAGTTCGACTTCCTCCCGACACTGATATCATCAAATTTACGTCGTCAATCATCGGGCCGAAGGTGCCGGGTACCACCAACAGGGGGCGCAAGAAAACGATTTCTTTGGACCCACCCAGGCTTTCGGCGGTTCCTACGCACAGCTCTACAGGAATCCCTATAGTCACCAGTCAGGTATATCTCCAGCTACCTTATGCCCTTCGACAGGACGTTGGAAAATGTGATTTTTTTCCAAACCGAACCATGAAAATTTACTTAAGTTGTCTTTGGAGTCACTTAAAAATACAGAATCAGTTTCTTTTGATTATCAAGAGAACATACTCCAGTTCAAGACTGATGTGAAGTGTAATAATTCAACAATGCTGCACTCCTTCGGTCGATGATAAGGCCGCAATGATTTCCCGAAAAAATGCATATTCGAATTCGACCCTTAGACCTCTTCCTTCATAGCTTAGTGTCCTACCACTGAAGAATCCCAACTCGTCAGGATAGCCAACCTCGAGCCAAATGCTTTGAGCCCGGCAGCTGTATAAATGTAAAAAATATATAATACATGTCATCATTCCCCAGATGGACAAAAACTGTATTCCGGATGTTGCGATTAAGAACGTTGGGGCCGGACAGCCCCGTAATGAATCCTCTTTTGCTGACGAAGACGCACCTCTCAATCTCTGCACAAAACCAAGAATTAGTGACGCCACCTCTGACCGCATTTGTGAGTTCCCTTTATCTCTAACATTTATCGCACTCAGGCCTAAAATAAGATATTGTTACGTTTGTACCCATCCGTTTACTTTGTTAAGTAAGTGCGATTTAAAAAAAAAATACTTTAGCTATCTGAACTGAACCGGAGAATAAAAAATGCTCAGTTTTTTTTTCGCAACCCGAAAAAGTTCAGGAGTTTCGGTATCGTTGTGCACTGAAGCAGGGCATGGCTTCCACCGAACCTGTGCCTGTGCACCCAGTGGAGATGAAATGTAAAGCACTATTAGCCTTAGCAATGTGATTGTCATTCGATTGTGTTTTATAGTCCCACCGGATCCTGACACATCTGGATTTGGTAAAGTTCCATTCAGTCGTTCTTATTTTAGGATCTTCTGTTGTATATGCAGTAGTAGTCATTTCTACATTGCCCTAGGTACTCACGGGAAGGCTGTAGATGACTGCGTGCTGCTTTCAGCACATACAAGAAAATGTAATTTTCCCCTAATCTCAGAAGTATGAGATGGGATAAAACTCATCAAGACTCTGCACCCAGTGTTTTCTGTTTCACTATAAAAGATAAAGTGACTTCTGTTTATCCTTAAATTGTCTTTCAGGGGTTTAAAGGTAAGCTGCAGGAAGTATAAACAAGTAAATTAAGTTACTAAACACATATGCGCCGATATGCGCCAGTTTAGGAGTGGGCCGAAGCCAATACATCCATGTCGTAAGCGGAAATTTATCTATTACGCCGGGATTCGAACCCGGACCTCTCAGGACACAGAACAGACCCCTTGACCGCTCGGCTATTATGAGGCACCCAAAACAAATTTCTCACCGCCTTGCTTGTTTTCAGCTCGCCGCAAACTGACACCCAAACAGCGGCGAGCTCCTTCTACAGATACGAATCCCATTCTTTCACTGTCAGCTATGTCTCAGCAGTACGCATCCATCGATTCGTCAGCTTCAGCATTACCTGTTGCCACTACGAGCGCAGCTACCTCTTCTACCACGTTGCTGGCTGAAGACGAATCAGAACCTTCATCTAAGGTTTGTGAAGTTGTGACGGGATGGGATTTTGATGCTTTTTTCAGTGCGTTTTTAAACCCGTAATAGAGTCGCTGGTAGACTGGGCCACATGATTTCCTCTTGAAATGGCATCTGCGCCAAAACTTCGAATGAACCGTTACGTGGCAACGAACACTGAAGCTCTTACTATTGTTTTCTGAATTTTCACCTCTCTAAATGTAGCAATTAGTTTTATGATGGAGAAGTACACAAATTCTTTGTATGTTTTACGAAAGGATACCAAAGAATAAAATACCGTTGGATTGAATTCGAAAGGTGTTTTTTGCTGTATGAAATGTAAACTAGCGTTCATCTAGCTACTATTTTAGGTATACTAAACATAAATCTTTTCTTTTTAAAGGAGACAGTTCTCAACATTTTGTGACACGTAATTGAGATTTTAGCATAAATTTGTGAAATCATTTGAAAGCCTTGTTGATTTCTGGTAGATGCCAAGACGTTTTGTCTGTTATCTGATCCTTATTAGGGTGGCTGGTTATAGTTTTTTTATCTGCCTCAGGCTGCGTCCCACCATGCCCAGTTAAAATTAAACTGGAGATTTGATCTCATAGTAAAAGTTAAATTGAGGTAAATCCGTCCCACCAACAACGATTACCGGAATTTAACAAAGATCTCCAGATCAAATTTTTAACTGGCCAATCTTGGCGAGTTAAAAATTTAACCGCTGGTGTCCTATCATCCAACACTCACCAGATATGCAGAAATGGGATTTTAAATGAAATATTTGTGAAAATTGGATAATAAAACAATAATGACGCCACTTTTTTATTTGTTGTGATCATCTATCTTCTGCTACCAGTTCTACCACCTAATAAACGCCAAATCCCCCCCGAAATCTCGCCATATTTAAAATAGTCACAATAATTTAAAAAAAAAATATTTTCTTTTTAAATTTTAAAAATGGATGCTACGGAGAGGAAGGAACTGATGTTTGTGAAAATAAAAAAGGTCCTTCTGATTCTGGAAAGGAATAATAAGCCATTATATAGCCATTTTGGGGACACCTTCACAGTGAAGACGAAATTAAACTGGAGATTTAACTGAGCGTTGGTGGGACGCAAGTTTTTGACTTTTAGGTTATTCTTTTAATTTGATCCCTACTTTTAACCAGAGGTTAGCCAATTTTTAGTCGAAACTTTAACTGGGCATGGTGGGACGCACCCTCAGAATATTAAAGTATTTATTTTTATGCGTCTTTGTCACCAGTTTCACTGATCTGACTAAACCTACCACACACGAGCCAAGAAAAAATGCACTTAATCTAGTGAGTGTGCGCAGACCGCGAAAAGCAGGCATCTGCGCCGATCTAGGCACTAGATATAGGCTGTAATAGGTTTTGTTCTAATTTGCACTTGATTTAGTCACTAAATAAACATGGCGTCCTTTCGTTCATATTTCTTGCCTTCAATCAATATTTTAACTAAAATAGAGTGTTTTAAGTTGTTTTTAAAGGTTGTAGTTGAAGGAAAATTGTATACGAGTGGTTTGGAAAGGAAACTGCGATTCAGAACGTAAGGTTAAATCATTTTAATGGCATTTTGTGTTTCTCGCCTTGCGACTGCTTACCTTATGTACAGGAAATGCTGAAGAAATGAGGCAGGGCAGTTATGATTGTTGTTAAAATTGCCAATGATTTTCATATGGATGATATAAATACACTGAGAAGCTATAGGGAAGTGTTTGCTGCTAGGCACTAGATCTAGGCTGGAATAGGTTTTGTTCTAATTTGCACTTGATTTAGTCACTAAATAAATATGGCGTCCTTTCGTTCATACTGAGAAGCTATAAGGAAGTGTTTGGTGAACGGTGAAGCCCTAGTGACATCTTCCTATTTACGAGGGAAAAAACGTCAGATAGCCAATTCCAACCAATTTCATGGTAAATATCTGTACTTCTTGCAAACTGAAGCAATTTTAATGCCATAGAACCGAATAAAACGGAGTCAGCTACATATTATTCACGCTCATTTCTTGGAATTCAGGTGACTTTTTCAAGCGCGGGGAGTTGAGCGTGTGTGGCCTCACACTAGATCTAGTCACTTAGCCCCGCTAGTTCACTACACTGATGTGCAGTAGCATAAAATACCTTGGCGTGCACCTAGATGGCAAGCTCTTGTGGGACAGACATTTTGAACAGGCGATAAATCGGTCAAAAGCTACCTTCTGGACCATGCGCCGCTGTTTTGGCAGCACATGGGGACTATCTCCAAAAATAGTCAAGTGGTTTACATAACTGTCGTGCGACCTGCCTTAGCGTACGGCTGTTTGGTGTGGTGGAGTCGGGTGAACCTAAGTACCAGCCAACGAGTGCTCAGCAAATTTCAAAGGATGATTTGTATCGCAGCTACAGGAGCTCTCAGAAGTACCCCAACGGCGGCCTTGGAGGTGCTGCTGGACTTGCCGCCTCTGCACCTGTATCTTAAAAATCAAGCCTACGTAAGTGCTCGAAGGCTTAGGATTAGTGCAGCCCTAAAGCGAGAAGGGAAGCCTACTGGTCACCTAGCGGTGATGAAGTGTATCAGATGTTACGAGATGGAGATGCCGAGCGACCAAATGATCAAACACACCGTGTTTGGTATGGGAGGAGAATACTTCTTTCCAAGTCGCGAGGAGTGGACAGGGGACATTGTACCAAGAGCTCAAGAGGACAGTGTCATCTGGTTCACGGATGGGTTTGATGAATGGGATGGCCAGGGCGGGGGCCTACTGTAAAGACTTGGACGTGGCCCTGTCAATCCCTTTGGGGCGCTATGTAACAGTGTTCCAGGCAGAAGTTCTGGCGATATAGGAGGCCTTGGAGGCATGTACCGCTATTGGTGTTAAAAACAAGTCAGTGTTAGTGTGCTCGGACAGCCAGGCAGCAATACGGGCCTTTGAGCAACCAGTGGTGTCCTCTAGTCTAGTGAAGGAGTGCAAACTCGCCTGCCAAGAGCTCAGCACTGAGAATACTGTACAATTCATCTGGGTACCAGGGCACTCAGGCATTCCTGGAAATGAGAAGGCCGATGAATTGGCTCGGCAGGGAGCTGGCAGCTTGCCTGAGGGACCTGAACCTGGAGAACTGCGAAAGGAGCGGTCGCCAAAGTCCTAAGGAGGCAGTTTGACACCTACTGGAAGCAGAGTCCACAACAGTCACATGCGAAGCTGTGTCTGGGAGGGCTGAGCTCGAAGCGGGCAAGAGAGTTGCTGGAGAAGGACCGAGGAGCAGCTCGCCTAATAGTCGCCATGCTAACGGGGCATGGACCTCTCTTGGCCCACTTGGCAAAATTGGGCGTACACACCGACTCCACGCGGTGCAGGTTCTGTGATGGCGAGGAGGAGACAGGGTGGCACCTCCTTCTGGACTGCCCTTCACTGTGGAGGGAGCGACTGGAGCACCTGGGATTCGCCATTGGTGGAGGAAGAGAAGAAGCCATCGAGCTGCGGCTTCGACCGGTGCTCCGGTTCGCGGTCGCTGTCGGGCTGCAGGACTGAGCGGGACTCCAGGGCTGCTCTATGGGCCCTCCTTAGTGGCCTAAGTGTTCCCTGCGGGGCCCTGCCAATACTACTACTACTTCTAGTCACTTTTTCTTGGCTCGTGTGTGGTAGGCTTTAGCTCCGCTAGTCCACTACTTCTAGTCACTTTTTCTTGGCTCGTGTGTGGTAGGCTAAGGGTGCGTCCCACCATGCCCAGTTAAAATTAAACTGGAGATTTGATCTCATAGTAAAAGTTAAATTGAGGTAAATCCGTCCCACCAACAACGATTACCGGAATTTAACAAAGATCTCCAGTTTAATTTTTTAACTGGCCAATCTTGGCGAGTTAAAAATTGAACCGCTGGTGTCCTATCATCCAAAACTCACCAAATATGCAGAAATGGGATTTTATGAAATATTTGTGAAAATTGGAAAATAAAACAATAATGACGCCATTTTTTTGTTGTGAACTTGTGAATTTCTACCAGTTCTACCACCTAATAAACGCCAAATCCCCCCCCCCCCGAAATCCCGCCAAATTTAAAATAGTAGTCGCAATAATTTAAAAAAATAAATATTTTCTTTTTGAATTTTAAAAATGGATGCTATGATGTTTGTGAAAATAAAAAAGGTCCTTCTGATTCGGGAAAGGAATAATAAGCCATTATATAGCCATTTTGGGGACACCTTCACAGTGAAGACGAAATTAAACTGGAGATTTATCTGAGCGTTGGTGGGACGGAAGTTTTTGACTTTTAGGTTATTCTTTAATTTGATCCCTACTTTTAACCAGAGGTTAGCCAATTTTTAGTCGGAACTTTAACTGGGCATGGTGGGACGCACCCTAAGCCTACCACACACGAGCCTTGAGCACTTTTTGATATTTTTTGTTTGAGAGAAACGTCCTCTACTGGTTCTTTTTTCGTTGTCCAGGACGGGCGGCCTCGAAATTTGGGTCGAGGGGTGTCCAAACCAAAAAAGAACACTGTCGCTTCGCTTTTGGCTCAAAGCCGCGCCCTAGGGCTGAAGGGTACCTTGCCTGGGGAGCTTGCTTCTCAACTTGCAGCCCTTAAACCCCCTATGACCGGTGAAGCATTTACCAGCCATTTGGCCCTTCTGCACAATCTGGCAGCCATGGCCGAGGAGGACCCAGATCGAAGGGTCTCTACCCCAGAAAGCGCGGTAAGTTTCCTTGCAACTCCTTCTCCTGTGGCGAACAACAAAAGGCAATGGCCTTCCATGGCGTCACTTCTACTGGAGAGAAACTACCTGTGACTGAGTAAAAGCTCTTATTTCCCTTTAAAGCCAGAAGTAAAAAAAACCTCAGTGACGTTTGTTGATGTCAAATTTTCTCATGTGTTTGTGATAATTTAATTTATAAAAGTTAGTGAACCCACCAGCAGCCACAGATGGGTTGGTACCAACTGTTCGTTATTTCCTATTTCCCTCATTCTGTGAATGACGACTTACATTTTATTTCCGCCTCGCCTGAACTTATTGTTGTTTTATTCCTCAGGCGATAGAGGAATTGAAGGCGCGGCTCAAATCGAGTGAAGATGGGAGTTTTACAACTGACTCGGCCTCTACGGGTGGGAGCGACTCCGAGTCGGAGCATGGTACGAAACATCCGAAGCCGAAGAAAGATAAGAGTCTTGAACGACCTTCAGAAAAACCTCATACCGCCACTCGGCCCACCGATGTAGCCAAATCAAAACCACCGAAAAATGTCGAGGTAAAAATTAAACCAACCTAAATTGTTATAGGCTGTCACTGGTTGTACCAGATATTTAATTTCTTTTAAAGTTAGAGACTGGAATACCTACAGTTTAGTATTTCAAGGCTTTCCGGAAGGTATTTGTCGTCCGTACTCATCAAATAAAAAAGAAATGCTGGTATTAGGGTTAGAACTTGGTACCTCTTGGCATGGCGTCTGGGTAGGTCATTTCGATTACTTCTTGGAATGGCATGTTATTTAGTATCATTTCATTTAGGAGAAAGACCGAAAAGCGCAGGGTGGCAAAGATTCAGCTTTGGCACAAGAGTTGTTGAAGCAAAAGGATATCTTACACGCAGTGGAAGTAGAGAAGGAACGACGTCGACAACACATGGTTCTAGTCAAAATGTTGGATGCGCGCAAAAAAGTCGAAGAGAGAGAGAAGAAAAAAGTTGACGTACGGATTGAGAAGATTGCTAAGCAGGAGAAGAAAATGGAGTTGAAGAAAAAAGAACTGGAACTTCTAAAGGAATTGAAGCAACCCACGGAAGATATGGAACTTACTGGTTTGTGCCTAGACTTAATTTGTTTATTTTTTATTTATTGTTATTATTTTTAGTTTAGCGTCTCTATTGGAGCAGCCTACGCAGAAGTGGCGTGCTGATTTACTTTTCCGAGTGCCTTAACTGTAGTAGGTACGGAAATTATTTAGATCCTTCTTACGAACGAAGGAGGCCGGATATTGTACCTCATCTAATGAAAATAAATAAAATTAGAAATAGAAAAGCTGCATCGTTTTAAATTATTTCAATTTGAATTGAATTGATTGAATTTTATTTCTATTTTCAGTTGCACTAGACCAGTTACTTGCATGTGGGAGTCATCTGAATCTAGTTCTGGCACGAGACTGTTGATTTGATTTTCTGGCTTGTGTTACAGATTTGGCTGAGCTCCCAAACTACCCCCGAATCTGTGGCTTGAAGGAGGGGGGAACTGCATTTGGTGATACCATGCTAATCTTTGAATTCTTACACAATTTTGGGGAAACTTTGGGATTCGGTAAGTTTTTTTTTAAAATCTAACAGATTTTTACAGTTTTCTAAAAAAAAATTGAAAAAATGCATTAAAGATAATTTAGAATGTAGTCTTCTGATTCCTTACCCCTACCTCGCCCGAACCTCCCAAAATAAATGGTTCTTGTGAAAATTATCCCATCTTACCTGTGTTAAGTAAGTACTTCTGTGTTTTACTTTTTTACTTTACCTGTATACGTAGTATACGTAAGGTAAAGTATTGTATTCGTGCGGGCCAATTTTCGGCAAACCTCAACTTTGAACCGTCATTGCTCCCAGACCTCAAAAGCGACTGAAATTTTAATATACATTTTGGAAACGTCCATTCCTTCGGAATATAAAAAACATCTCACTTTTTTCCTCCGACGAAAAGTTTGCCCACAGGAATTTTTAGAAGAGGTCAGGTACTCCGTGTCAGTACGTATGTAGCTAGCTAGCTAGCTAGCTATGTATGTGGCATTGACCTGGACGGCGCACTTTTCAACCGATTTTCTTCAAAATCGGTAGTGACCTTTCTAAAATTGGAAGAAATCAGAATCCGGAAGTTCAGTTTCCCCCCTTTAAAATTAAGGGGGGTTACCCCCCCAAAACTCCCCCAAAAGGTAGAAAAAAAATATTTGCTCAAAATCGGCTCTAACGATTTTGATCAACTTTCGGACTATTATAGAACAAATAATTACGAATCCAATGATACCACCCACTACCCCCGCATAACTCCCTGGAAGGGGGGAAGTCCCCCCTGAACCTGTAAAAGGGTGAAATCAGTGGATTCAGTTGTTTGTGGTATATGAGTAGTTCTGGATATGACACGTGACAACGGCCATACTCGTCACAAATGGTATATGGCTTATTTCGAGCCTCCCCCTCCCCCCCCCCCCCCCCCCCCCCCCGGGGGGGGAATTTGAGTGACTTATAAAGTGCGGCTTATGGGGTCTCAAACTGTTCGGGGGAACGTTGTGAAGCAATTTTTTGTATCAAAAAGTTTTTCTGAACGTATCCAAGCACCCCACCCCCTAAGGGGGGTAGATTTGAGTGGTTTGTGAAATATGGGTTGTGTGGGCTCAAAATGATCGGGAGATCGTTCTGAGGCAATATATTTGGTCAAAATGTTTTTTCGCCACCCCCCCCCCCCCCCCCCCTTATGGGGGGGAGTTTTGGTTACTTTCCAAAGTACGTTGTATGGGGTATCAAAATGCTCGGGGAAACGTTCTGTGGCAATTTATTTTGTCAAAAAGTTTTCCCGAGCTTCCCCAACCACCTCACCTCGTTTTAGGGGGTAGTTTTGGGTGGTTGCCATAGTACGTCGTGTGGGTTCTCTAAGTACTCGGGGGAACATTCTGGGGCCATTCCTTTCGTCAAAAAGTTTTTCCGTCTCCAATCATTTAACCAAGGGTTTTTTCTAGGAATCACGCAAGTAAGCAGGTAAAGTTTTGTCCGACCGTGTCGTACCGCTTGTTTTGTTTTCTTTTTGTTACAACGCCTATGTCCACTTCTTCATTTTAGCATCTTGTGATACTTAAAAGTCATAAGAATTAAAAGTTTTAATTGGTGGAATACTCCATATTAAAGGGAACGCCCATTCAGACAATATATGCGGCGAAAGCAACAAATCATCCTCAACTTTGGTGTGATCTTGTGATCTAGAATAATCTAGAGGCGTAATTCCCTATCCTGCACAACTTTATCTTCAGTGATAATAAAGGATTAGAATTTCGCAGATGTTTTCTTGTAAAATTTTAGATATAGACAGTCTTCCTACGCTGAACAGTCTGCAAGGGGCTCTCCTAAATGATGAAGAGCATGAAGAGGAACTACTTTCAATAATGACGCATCTACTCGTTTGTGCCATCGAGGATCCAGGTATCCCTAACCCAGCTAGGCACATCACTATGCTGGGACAGAGTCTCAAACAAGCTGATATAACTCACGCCAATCTCTCAGAAATTCTTCGCATTTACCTGTATGCAAATGCTACTGGGGAAGTCAAAGCTCTTACAGGTAACTTTTTTTGTTATTTTTTTTTTATTTGAGTTTTTTTTTATTTATTTTATTTATTTTTGTTTGATGGTTGAACTGGATTGCTAAACAGAATTTCAAGCCCAGATGCCTTTTGATGCTTCTGGCCCTTCAGAGATGTAGATCCTCTCCCCGTTGCTTGGTTGTCCGGCGGAATCTATGTATTATCTCTGTCAGCTCCTGTTTGGAGTAAGCTGCGTTGAGTGGGAAAGACTGAATCTTATTTACGAAATTGTTTCCTCCTTTTTTTCAGGGTTGAGTTTCGAAAGAGACCGTGAAAAAAAGATCTCAGAACACCACAATCTATATGGAGAAGAAGCCATGGTACAGTCTACTGGAAAAAACGCGGCATTTTTTGAACATTTGTACGATAACAAGACGTATAAATTATCCGAGGAGTTGAAAGAGAAACCATTTCTTGCATTGAACCCAACAACAAAAGGCCAAATCTTGGCGTACTTATGCGATGAACTGCTGCAGAACAAAGCTGTTTTGAGAAGACTTGAAGGAAGCATGGACACTGTGACAGTGGCAAAACGAGAACGGTGGTCCCTTGACCAGAGTATCAGGTATGTACAGCACTAGCTATTCCTCCCAAACCTGTGCAGTTATATCAAACGTCAGCTTTCCCGCTTTAAACAATACTGGTGCTGGCCTGGGATCATGAAATACCTTAATCCTTCCTAACCCTTTCGTAAACGTCCAGGGCATTTATAATCTGAAATATTTCAAAATTATTCCCTAGAAAACATGTACGAGACAATTCTAGTTATTTTATAGAAACGCTATTACAGTGGTGCCATAGATGCATTATTTCTCATCGTTTCCGTAAAATGTAATAATTGTTGTTAACAGGAAACTGCGGGTACTGTATGAACGACATACCCGGTACATGTTTAACAAGAATCAAGACAAAGATGGGATGTCGCAAGGAAATGTTGCCCCTCCATACAAAGAGAAGAACGCAGAAAGAGGTGACAGTGAGGAGGATGATGATGATGATTTCGATCATGACCCTGAGAGCTCGCAGCTTGACGAGGTTTGTAAATTTCTAGGTTTCACCAGAATCTTTGTAGGACGATTAAATATAATATAATAATACAATACAAAGATTACATGCAGCAATACAAACGATGAGGACCGTAGGAGTACCTGGGCCTATGCTGGCCTACATAGAATTAAGAACTACTGTAGGAACCTACGTAATCACCTACCTATATATTCTACTAATGCTTTCAGTGTTTAAGCTCAAATATTCCTTAATACCTAGATTAATATTTTTTTTTTGGACTGTTGAAATCTACCCTTAGTGAGCTAAGTTCCAAGAAATGAGCGTGAAGAAAATGTAGCTGACTCCGATGTATTTGATTCTGTGGGATAATTATTGCCACAGTCAGCAAGAAGGATAGATATTTGCTCTGGAATTAGTTGGCCTCACGTTTTTTGCACTAGCAAGATGTCAGCAGGGTTTCGCGTTCACCAAACGCTTCTTTAGTTCATAACTGTCATTGTCTCATTTCAATAGCACTTGCTGTACAAGTGTTCATAAGGTAAGCAGGTGCAAGCTGAAATGCATAAAATGCCATTAAAATGATTTAACCCTATGTTTGAAAATGTTTGCTATTGCGTGCAGTAAAACGTCTATTCTTTCCCTTTTCTAGGATGTCCAGAATCTCAATGTTGAAGAAGTGACGAAGCGTTTGGAGAAATATTATAAACAACAGGAAGCGTGCAATGCCACCATCGCGAAGGCTAGCCAGCAGATCAGGACTACCTGTCTAGGGCAAGACAGATTCTACAGGCGCTACTGGTGCCTTCCAAAAGCAGGAGCTATTTACGTTGAAGGCATGGAAAGTGCCCAGCCAGACGTGTTTTGGGAGTTAGAATCGCAGGACGTAAGATACTTGTCATTAATTCAGGGTTGTTTAGGGTATTACCCGAGTACAAGCACGTAGCTAGTTACGAGAGAGATGGGTAGACCGTCGAGACATTTCCATTAGGGCCGTTGGAGGGTATCTCGAGATTATGCAGTTGTTGTTTACTTCCCATATTACGTTAACCTCAGAGCTCTGAAGGACTTGTGAAAAATAAACAGAGCAAATATTAAATTTCTTGCTTCTGTAGTCAGGGGAGCAGCAAAAAAGTGGCTTCCTTATCTCCATGATTTTCTGACCCCTTGATAATTGAATATCAGTTAAATTCCAGTTAGTGTAAAAATCCGAATTTAACTGTAGTTTCAATAATTGCTGAGGTGGTGGGATCCAACCTTAAAATCTTGACGCGGCTGTTGATGTTGTAGGCCTAAGTAAGTCTGAAGATTCATTTTTTTTCAGAAGCCACTCAGCATCTTCTCCCTCCGTTGATTTACAAACACGTTCTGCAGTTATTCATCGGCTGTCACCCTAGCACATCCAATGCATGTTCAGATGCATTACTTTACCTTTTTTTGTAGAGAGAAGTTGCACTGCCTCCGACATTGGAGCCTGCTATCCAGGTGGAAGGACTGGTTCCAAATGAGAAGAAAGGATCGACGAATAAGGGAAGTGGCCCTCCTGCACTGGAAGTGGGTGGTCCTCCCGAAACTAATGATGCCATACGCAAACGCACACACTCCGCACCACCGTCAAACGGTGAAAAGCGCTCGAAACTCGATGACTCACAACCACGTCCCGTGGAAAATATTGTAGTATCACAAACAGATGATATCGTTGAAGTTCAGATCACTCCTCAGGAAGGTTCTGCGAAGATACCCCTGGTTACCAGCTTAATTCATGAACTAGATGGGGTCAAGGTAAGCATGAAAAGTTTGAATGAGGCTGTGATGGTGCAATCAAGCGGCCCTCCGTGGTGTTGTGGTCAAACACAGGACTTGTAATCGGAGGGTCCCGGTAGCGCAGATTTTGAGCATGGATGTCTATAGTGGGTCTCAGTAACCATCTGTGGTTTATTGTTGCGATAACATCTTTGATAATGGGAAAGGTGTCCTTCCTTTACCGGTCGTCATACTGATAAGTTTGGAGCTGGATGTATAAGATAATCCAATAACAACAACAAAACAAAAAAGGTGGTGCAATCGAATTGCGAGAGTAGGGTAGGGTAAAGCTGGCCGAAGATCAAAACCACCAAGACTATTTAGTCACTGACTCGAACTTGGTCCGTTCCGAGCTCCAGTGACACTACTCACCCAATGAAAGTACTAATTGCATGCAGAGTGTGGGTCAGTGTACCAAGTAGACGAACACATCCATTCTTGGCCATTAAAATGAAAATGAGATTGTTAGACTTGGACGTAACACACATTTCGGTTAGAGGTCTCTGACTGTTGCGCACGCATAGAAAAGTCGGATTTTTTATTCAGAGATCTTGCACTAGTCTTAATTCCTTGGCCAAAACTGTCTTACAAGGTTAATTATTCTTTTTGTAATTTTATCAGTTGACCGGTTCTGATGGAGATGACCACACAAAGGAAATCATCGAGCCTGTAAGCAGTACGAGTGGACTTGGTAACAAGGCTGTTACAGAGATCGTGGAAGTAGAATCTGCGACTGGAATGTACAAGCCGAGCTTTGTTGATTTTGCAGTTGCAGGCCCCAGCTCTTCGTCCCAAAAGTGGACGTCCCCGAAAAAGACGGTTGAGGATAAAAACGGTAAGTGGGTGTCTGCACTGTAGGTTACTAAAAACCTGAAAATAATGATGCGGATAATGACATTTTTTTAGTGGTATTCAACTGAGGGTAGCTGTCGGTGTAGCATTGCAAATTGGTCTGTAAAATTTGATTTGAAAAGAAAAAAAAAAGTGTTTCCACTACACAAAAATGAATTGACTTCGCCTTCCATTATACAACCATTATACAGATTTGTGAGTTCACCTGTGGATGTCTTCCCAATATGCTTAGAATGAGTTTGACTACTTTTGGAACATAAAAAGTCGTGGGACAGCTGCACTCATGCCGCTTGACTGTGTGTGTATATTTGAGATTTCATCGAAAGCACCATGTAAGACATTTACTGTAACAACGAGCCTACTTCGTCATGTTCCAGGAGGTACCGAAAAGTCGTTCGCGGTAGACCTGAAAACCCTTAGCGAAAAGGCGGCTAAAAGTGATGAGGATGATTTGCTTCTACGAGCCATGAAAAATGAGTTGACCTCGCGAATTTTCGGCGCCACGGCCTCTCCATCGTCAAAGAAGGATACCCCGGAGGACCCGTACCTCTTCAGGTATTTCATTGAATTGAATTTTGTCTCTTTATTGATATTAGTAGTAGCAGCTTAGCATAGTTATGGCTAGAGGCTATAGCACATTGGGGCAACAGCACTATTCTCACTCGTTGCCATCAATTTTTTATTTTATTGCGCGAGGCCTCCATCTGTCTTGAGTGATGAGACTGATGAGCTATACTACCTGATCCAGCACTAAAAGTAAGAACCCCGGTATCTGAGTCGAACTTAAAATCTATTATTGCTGCCACATTGGTTTTGAACTATTCTGGGTAAGTTAGCGACTTCTTTTAGAATGCTCCTTTATTTAGCTACTGCATTGAGATTGGCTTTCCATCCAGCAGTAGAGATTTGTAAGCAAAAGATTGAAGTAACCTCCCGTTAATTTTACGATATTTATTTTTTAACATTCTTGTCTCTGGTCCTATGATAACGCAATGATATGTTTTATTTTCCGTATTGCAGGAACACATCTAGTCCACTGTCCAATGGTGACCAGTTCAATTTCACACTGCTGGGTCGCGCCCGATCTCTGGTCTCTGACCTCGAGGCTCAGTCTTTCAGTATTTTGCCCAAAGAATCCTGTGATCCTGCTTCCATTCTCTTTGGTAAGTTACTTTTATTAGCATAGTTATAGATGGAACGCATAGTTCATCGAAGTGAAATCTTTTCATTTATAGAGTCTACACTGAGCCCGTGTATTGTTGCTTAAAGTATTCTGTACAGTGAACCGAACAGATGCAAATGTTGAGGTCAGCTGAAATTTATTCCAGCTTTACCCAAAATTTAGATATTCAGTTCTTCATTCTTCTGTTTTTGCAGCCAAAGGTGCAGATGGGGAGGTCCATCTGCTGACGGCGCCGTTTCCAAAACGAGGGGGGCTGCCTCCTTCCCCAGGGCCATTGCCACCCTCCGACAACGCTGCTCCATTGGTTCTCACCCCCGATGAAGCTTTTATGTTGGAGCTCATCAAAACTCACGGTTTTCCCAAGACAGCTGTCAAACGCTCGGTTCCTGCTGGTAACTAAATTAATAAATACAACTACATATAATACCATTACATGGACACTGCAGAAATGGCATATCTACTGAATATAGCACTTTGATTCAGTTTGATGCCTGCTATGTACTTGTGCCATTTTAAAGTTCAAGTTTTAGATTCAGTTGCTACATGCAACGGAAAGACATCGCTTGGAACACCATCTTAATAGTAGCAGAGTACCTACAGTAGCCAGTGAAAGAACCCAGAACCCGAGCTCTTCCGAAGTGCCTGTCCTGCCTGGTGGTAACCTGCCGGCTGCCACTGTGGCCATTAATTCGTGGTTTCAAATAAAAAACTTTATTTCTGTTCGTTTAGATAAGCGTCGTGGTTGGTGGCGAATTTCGGATCAAAAAACGCTGAAGGAAGTGATTGGGAGTCTGAACGGGCGTGGAATTCGTGAACGAGAACTTAAGAAAACGCTCATCCGGTTTGCAGAGAGCACACTTGAGACGGTGAGTAAGGTAATTAAAGATACAAATTTGTATTAATAATTGTAGTCTAGGTTTGATAAAAAAAACTGTACCGTGGGTCTGATTAGCTCATTGGCTGGACACTGAACTGTCACCTGGATAAGCAGCAATATAACTTAGTGACTTTTCTGGTGAGTAGTCCCAGCCCTGGTGTGTTCTTGACATTCACTGAACGGGGGAAGCTCAACTGTCAGGCGCGACTCCCAGATTTCCCCTGAAGTTGCGAAAAGTGTGAAAAAATAGTTTTTTTTAACGCGCGACGTTCAGAGAACATATGCGCCGATGAGTTGGTTTGTTAGATGTTTTTTGGCCGAAGCCGAATATGCGTGGGCTGAAGCCAATACATCCATTTTGGAAGCGGAAAATTTTTTCGTTCCGCCGGGATTCGAACCCGGACCTCTCCGGACACAAAGCGGACCCCTTGACCACTCGGCCACTGAGAGGCATTAAAAATAGTTACTGTTCCTCCTGCTACTTCGGTTGTTTCATTTAACGCATATTTCAATAAATAGCTTAAACGATTTCACTTTGGTGTTTCAGTTGACTTCCATGAGTATTCCGAATGAGTTGACAGATTTGGATGATACACCGGATAGTCGTATTCGGTTCTTGGCCGACGGCGCGCCTGCTGCTGACCTTCCGCGCTCCTGGGACGAAACTGTCGCTCAGAGGATACAGAATTCCATTCTGGAGCAGGTACGTAAAATGTGTTATGAGGAAATTTAACTGATATCTCAGCGACCTCTTTTTTTGTTGACGTTAAGACAGCGATAACGATATGTGTTGCTTGACTTTCGTACCTCTGTCTGTGCGTTAGTGGAACGCATATTTTTAGAGATACAGGGGTTGGCATAAGACGGAAGGAGAAAAAAAGAGGATAAGAATTGACTCTCGCCCTTAATCCGTGAACATAAATGATTATGTTGGCTTTATGTTCTCGCGGTATCCCACCACTCACTGTCACCCAAATGCCCATTGACGAACAACATGGTCTCGAGACATTTTGCCATCCTGTTGCAGGTTGAAAATTTGGAAGACAAGGTTGCCAGTGCTTCGATGCAGGTGAAAGGATGGCGAGTTCCATCTCGCTCTGCTGAAGCGGAAGTGCAGATCAACAAACTTCCGGCTGTAGAAACGGCCAAGCAGCGACTCATGTCTCTTGAGTCAGCCATTGAGAGGAGGTACCTAAAGCCGCCACTGGGATTCGCCACCGGTGAGGGAGGGATTGGCATTCAAGTTGAACAGGATGAGTCTATTCCAAAGGGTAAGAGTTATTTCCGGAAACCTCCAATATGTCTTCGACCAGCTTCACCAAATCAAGGATAAGGCCAATTTAATATTCAGGTCAGTTGGCGCTGCCTCACTAATATTCCCTCTATACGCTTCGGTCGAGCCAACTGCCTTTTGGCCATGGCTGTGCCAGCGTCGATTAGAACTGAGGAAACGAATTTTTAAACCATTCTAATTTTAAAAGAAAGAGTACCGGAACTCCATAGTGAGCTTTTTAAAACTTTAGTCGGAAGAGAGTATAAGTTTATAGAACCGAAACTTTCCATAAGAAACCAATAGTGCAATTTATACAATCACACAATTTGCAAAAAAAAATATAAATGGAAAAAAAATTAGTGAAACTGTTTTGGACACTTTCTGAAAAACTCAGATTGATTAATAATTTTTTGCGATCGTTGCAGGTTTGTCATTGTGGCGGGATGCAGTCGTGAAATCGCATACGGCAGCTCAGTTGGCCATGTCCCTGTACATGCTCGAGTCTTGCATTGCATGGGACAAGAGCATTATGAAAGCGGTAAGAATCGTTTTAAACTTCCATTTGAAAATTCACTTCACTTTATTACTGAGTTAAGAGCATATCAAATGGACCTCCACTGGCTGGGGAAAACTCAGGACGAAAATTATCGTCCTGCCTCTGACTCTTGAGGCATCAGCGCTCCTGTCGACAAGATTTTTCTATTAACTTCTAATTTTTTGGGTTTTCCGCGCAAATGACTAATTTTGTTTTCTTCTTCCACAGAATTGCCAGTTCTGCTTGAGTGGTGACAATGAAGACAAGTTACTTCTGTGTGACGGTTGTGACAAAGGATTTCACATGTACTGCTTCAAACCGAAGCTGGATGCCATACCTGATGGTGACTGGTATTGCCATGAATGCAAGAATAAAGTATCAGGAGAACGGAACTGCATCGTTTGCGGCAAAAGAATGCAGAAGAATTACGTTCTCTGTGAGCACTGCCCGCGTGCTTACCACAGCGACTGTCTGAACCCACCAATGCTCAGGGTAGGTTGGCAATTCAGCGTGTATTATCCATAAGGTAGTTGTTGGTTAAGTAGTTGGTTGTATTTCTCCAAATTTAAAAATCTACACTTACCAACCCTGCTAACCAAATTTTGTTGGCAGGCACCAAGAGGAAAGTGGAACTGCAACTCCTGTGCCATAAAGTTTCCGAAAAAGAAGTGCGGCCGCAAAGTGGGGTGGAGGAAAAGTCGCGAATCGAAGCATCGGGATGGCCATCGAGACTTCAGCGGGTATGTTAACCAACCATGTAGCCATCCAATCAATTGTCGTATAAGAAATCGCAGTATGTAAAATAATGTTCCGTTTATTATGTAGAGAGGACAAATTGAGCGAGAAGAGAGAAGACGAGAAATCTGATGGGGAGACAGACGGAGAGGACTTGCCCCTCTCAGCCACCTGCTCGTCCCGAGGGGAGAAAGAGTGCGTTCCTCTTTCCCCAATCCCCTCCACCAGCTTCAATAATTCAAACGCAAACATCAACGACTATCCGCCACCACTTTCGCCCCAGGCACTCCCCCCATCGCTGTGCAAAAAAGATCGCATCAGCAAGAAACACTTCAAGGATCTGACTATTTGCAAAGTAAGTATGCTTGTTATGTAACTGGAATTTTTTCTGAACAGCTGGGAGTAAAATTATGCGAGTTTTTGTATCTTGATCAGGAATTTTTACACCCTGGTTTAAATTGAACAGAGATTTAAAAGCCAGATCACTAGAACTTGTAGCCAGGCAGTCAGACTAAACATTTCTTAAAAACCTACTGTCATTTTCACATTCTGACTATAACATTTCAGTTTAGTTGGCGAAAATTTGTCGGCTTTGACCATTTTCGCTGTAGTGACTGAGACCCGTTCCCTCTCATGCTTATGGTCTGAGAAAATAGCGGAAGGTCCATGTGGTAGTGAGCTTAACCTGAAGTTAATGCCCATTAACTAAACATTGCTTTTTTTACATGTTCGAGGTACTAAACTAGGGATATTTTTATTTTCTTTTAGACTATTATGGAGGAAATGGAACTCCAGGACGAAGCCTGGCCATTTTTACTTCCTGTGAACACGAAACAATTTCCCACCTACAAAAAAATCATCAAAAGTCCGATGGACTTATCGACGATCAAAAAAAGACTCAACGACGAGACGTAAGTGTTAATAAATGTCTGACCTTCGTCATCACTACTAACTCACATTGATTAAACGAAATTAATTTATTTTAATTATTTTAATTATTTTGTGCTCAGTGAAATGGTTTTAATTAATTACATTATAGTTACATTATACAAAATCCGGATTTTGAAAAAGAATATCAATTCAGAATTCAGGAGGAAAAAAATCGCAGCCCTTCCATAACCCTTTTTTTAAGTCTAATTTACTAGTAGAGGAGCCTGTCCTTGCCTACAAGGAAAGCCTGACAAACTTTTTGAATAACTATCTACCTGGAAAAACTGCCACTTCGCGTTGGAGCCATCAGCAACAATAGAGAGGTCCAAACCTGTATCTATGCATGGAACCGTTTGTGTTTTTAGTGAACACGTGATCTAAAACTCATTTTATTTCAGCTACAAAACAAAAGAAGAATTTGTTGAAGATGTCCGACAGATTTTCAACAACTGCGAGACCTTTAATGAAGACGACTCTCCCGTCGGGAAGGCAGGACATGCCATGAGGTCCTTCTTCGAGATGCGTTGGGGAGAGATCAGCGGCTCGAAGCCGGCTGCCTGATGTCACCATTAGTTTCTTGCCCTATATCACCGGGTCAAATCTGGCAAGGTCCGTGACCAGGCTAAGAGACCCGAGTGAGGCCAGGAAACTACAGCACAACTTCAATGACTCGCTTCCTGAAAGTGGCCAAAAACCGTAACATTTGGACTACATAACCTCAACCACCGGTTTTAATTTAATTTTATGGTGCATTTCCAAATACGATGTTTTGACTGTGGCTCGCTTTTCATTAGCTCCGTAACTGACTTTTAAGTAGGTAACTGTTGGTCAGAAGAAACTTGGGAAAAAGTTTTAATTTTTACTTCTATTTTAATTTTGTGGATCAAGGAATTGCTAGTCCTGTATTTTTACTTTTTTTACTACCGTTGTAGTTTTTAAACTTTGCTTATTCTACTGCGAGGAATAGTCACTGCATCGTCTTACCATCCTCGGCGATTCTTGCAACCGTGTTGAAACTTATGATATTATCGATGTTTAATCTCCACAGTCCCTTTGCCATGTTAAGTCGGTGTTATATATAATATGGCTGGGAATCTTCTCCAAAAAATGGTTTAATTCCCCCAAAGTTGATGTAGGTATAAAAGTATAAGATGGCTGCCCGTTGCTGTTTACCTGTTAAATGTCATTAAACTTTCAAGATTTATGGAGGATATATAATAATAATTCTATCTGTTAATTGTATTTGTGTCACATACTAATAAGTAGCTGTACATCTCACCCCTACTGCACGGTTGCTAATCGCTTACTTGAGGCCCTTGTGCCCAGCTGATGTCATCAGCTGTGTATGGGGTCCTTGAGCATCAAGGATGGTTCCATATTTTGTGTTCACTGCCCTAGTTTCAATATTGCTGTTTGAATGTTGATTCCGTTGTAATTGTCAGTAGAAGTAGCGGTAAAATGCATATTATACATCATAAGGCAAGTTTACTCCGAAAAATGGAAGTAATATTGGCGCAAAAAGTTACTGAAGTTACTGTTAATAGGGGTAAAGTTACTTGCATGAATGTAAATATACATCACAGTTAACTTTCAGACAGCATTGCGGTATCTGTTGAATAGGTGTTAAATGGTAGTGATTACAATATTAATGGGTTTGTTCTAACTGTTCTCAGAGCTTAGGAATGTACTCTATATACTTCTATTGCCGTCTTTTCTTTTACTTTCGTGTTTAGTCAGTTTTTTGTTTGGAGGACGGATTTCATGTTATTGTGAAATTAGTAGTTAAATACTCATTAATTATCTCGAATAGCCCGTTGGCTGCAGGTGGCTCACGATTTTTGAGGAAATTCCCCTGGAAGGTTGATACGTATGTACGTAGGTAGGGCGGATATAAGAGTTCTGCGCCAGTGCTTGATAAGTACTCTAATAGCTTATACTCTTATTCCGCCCTGCTGGCGTTTCAGTGACGTTACTATTTACATCTGGTTTCCTTCCAGAATATGTGCTTGTTCCGTAAGAGATTCCATTTTCACAGAATCAAAGAGCTTAATAACTACCATATTATCCTAAAGTAAAAGAGCAAACAATTTTGCTTTTTAGTTTCCGTAGCTAGTAGTTGTGTGTATTCGGGGCAAGGAGGACAGTAATACATCATGAAATGGCCGCAGAGTTCTGCACAATGTTCTAGCAGTAAAACTACTGGAGGTTTGCGTTTTCGAAGAAAGTAGATTCTAAGATTCTAGACGTTTTTATAGAAAAACTTTTAAAAAATCTCTTACGGGCATTAAAGCAAACTACTGCATGCATGTATTCATCGTTACATAATTTTCCAATGTGACCCTTCACTACTTGTCAGTTATTTGGCCAACCATAAGTGTAATTTCAGTATTTGAGTCAGTAAAGGCTGTTAGATTGTTTGGAGTAACCGACTGTTAGAAAAGACTTTAATGTACTTCTCTTTACATAGGAGTTAATGGTAGGAATCATGTGTTGGTTTTTTATTTTATTGTATCCTTTGAAACGAATTGTTTTTATATATACCTGGAAGACGCACAAATTTAGTGCTTACTATCATGCTTCGTATGCGTTAAAGATGGTAAGCAGGTATAGGTACACTTATAAGTCAAGGAAATTGCAACTTTAATTATTGAAAGAATGTAACCTGCTGTATTACTGCTGCCTACTATGGAAACGCTTTTTAAGTACTAAGGCAGATTTCACAAGCGTTCTATAAACTTTCTTGGCTGTTCCGGAGGAGAACAGTGTCCCTTAAGGTGGCCACATACAATACGTTTTGGCGTCCTGGCTTCCTGGGATGTGAACTCAGGGATGGCTGGTGCCCACACGCGATACATCCATCCCCGCATCCCTGTGATTTGTCTTTTTATTGTGACAGTCACAGTGTTTCGTCTGTCTCATGATATATTTCAGTAAATCTACCCAAAACAAATTCTATCTGACTCCAACTTGAAAAAAATGCACAAGGAAAATAGTCGATATAACAAATTTAATGTAAAAAAGGGCAAATCTTCAACAACTGGACGACCCATTGGGATGCGTGGAATTCGGTCAAATTGGAATTCAAAGATTGGGACGGCATCCCTTCAAAACTGTCCATCCCTGCCCACTTCGAGGCGTCTAAGGATGCTTCCTCACCAGGACGCCGTCCAAAACGCATAGTATGTGGCCACCTTCAGAGTTTGTATGAATCGAAACATGCTTGTAAACATATTGGGGTAACTCTATACGGAAGTTTATGGGGCACTTGTGAAATCAGCTACTAGCCATGTAGAGCACTTGGTCATCTTTTTCTGACTTCTGTAATGCCTACACAGCTGACATATTGCCGTTGGCTTCAGTTGGCCATGATTGGCCGTATGTACAGGGTGGTGCGAAAGTCTTGCATAGAGTCTTGCCGTCACTAAGGTATTTTTACTGACCAGGTGTAGCAGACCGGGATTTGGTGGCAACTTTGGTGTCAGAAAAATGACCCACTGACCCAAGAGGTTATTGGACATGTGCTGCCTTTCTAGGAAAATCTATCTGCTTCCATCTGACCCAAATTTATTCCACTGAGTTCCCGGTCTGCAGTATCCAATGTCATTGGTATAATTTTACCCGTGGGTATGTGGGCCTAGCTGTATCGAGGAATTTACTACCTAGGTACTTACTAGTTTTTATTTTGTCATGAATCTCATATCAATAGTTTAAATTTTCGTACTTATGTTCCAACATTACTTAAGGTTTAAGTTAAATCTACATTTTACCTACATCACAAATAGTATACGCAGTATGGGCCCACCTAATTTAAGCGAAACCCTTCAACTACCCACAGTATTTTTATTAGGTAGGTATAAAGAAACGAAATGATGCCGCCATCATTCTCTTGTTACCGTACCTTCCTACTCACTACCCATGGTCTGGCATGTTTACCTACGACCTACGATTATTTAACTTGTTTGTTCACTCGCATGGAAAAATTCCAACTACCTGCCTACCTAAGAGAATAAAAATAAATGTTGGTCTGTTCTCTGAATAGTTATTCTTTATTCTTTAGCAAGTTTTTAGAACTTACCTTAACTTACCCAGATGGTATGTATGTCCGACTGTTAAACTTTTCGGGTTAGGTAGTAGGTACCTACATAGGTAGGTACTTACCTTCAGAATAAAATATTTAGTTGCCTTCCCTGATAGTTAAGTTCTCCCCCGGCCGTTTGAAGCCAGGTACATATTCATCAGGGCAGGGTAAGTTCAATCAGGATATGCCGAGGTTCCGTAGCTCAGTAGTCCGTCCCCTGAATAGACAGTCAAAATATTCGTACTTGAGGGTGCCTACCTATTGAGATAGCGTTTGTAGATACCTTATGTCCCGCTCGACGCTTTTTACAAGTATGTAGGTACCCACTTAACATCGAAAATGCGAAGAGCTCTTACTTGAGTCGACATTTGAAAATGGGCGCAATCTAGGACGGTTGGTATACCTAGTTTATTTTATCTCTGGGTGTGGTCAAACGTATTATTGTAATTTTACAAGTTTTTAATTAACCTGAATATATTATTTTTCTATTAATTAACTTTTTATATCAAATAATTAGTTTATGAATCTGTTCTGATTCTTTGAAGACTACGTGACTTGCATCAGTTTCATAATGGCCGCATTTTCTTGTTCACCAGTTGGCTACACTGCCTTTTCGTTTTTAAATTTTCTTTAGAATGCTGGTTATTAAAAAGCACCTGTCACGCTTATTTCCTTGTTGAAATTCGATGTTTATTCAATAGTTGTTGACTAGAGCTTAGTGTATCTTGATTATCCAATATCATGCTTCCACTTCAAAAGCAGGTAAGTTTGTACAACGAATCATACTGGTGATATAACCTAACCTTGTCTCGACTCAACCTGATTTTCAGAAGGAAAAAATCCCTATGGTTTAGACTCGTATCGTAAGGTACAGTCGTCAAAGGATCCTTAGCGATCCCTAATCTCCAACAAATAGGCAACAACAAATAGGTACTGCCTCTTACCTACCTATCTTGTTTCATGGAGTTACGTAAAAATACGGGTAAAACCTAGTGTCTGTTTTCAATCGTTACTAGCAAAACAGGAAGGGGGAGATTAAGAAGGAAGCTTTACGTTGGCGTCAATTGAAAATCAGATTCAGTTATTTGTGGCACCACAAAAAATGATCACTGCATCACGCATTGTCAGTGCTGAATGATTTTTGGTAGAAAAGGCTCAATGTTTACCTAAACGCGGCCTTCGTTACATCTTAGCGTATTATCTAAGCTGTTGAAATTTCCCCCTGTTCTGTCTAATAATCGAGCTAGGCCCTGTTGGCTGTGCAAAAAGAGTGGCTATTCTCGCCACTCGCAGTGATGATTCTAACATTTTGGTTAGACTTAACATTCTTTATTTATTTTTAGATGCTTCCCCCGCTCGCTGCTCTATCTCAGCGTTCTTTGAGATGTCTTCGACAGAGAGTGCGTGTCAACCTGGAAATACCCGTCCAGTGCAGCAGAAGATTCTTCATGAGCCTCAAAGAACTGAACAACGCGAATGCCTTAGACCCTGTTGCCAGAAAAGGAAAACTATTGCGTGATAACCTGAACGGAAATGCCTTAGCCGTCCGCTGCAGCGGAGTTGTCTTGAAGTTTACTGTTGGTGAAACTGTCCACGATGACAGTTTCCTTGTAAACATTCCTGAGAAAATAGAACCCAGTACAAATACTGAAAATAAAGCAATAAATCGTACAAATACAAAGATTGTAACTCATGCCTCAAGTGCTAGCCACCGAAAGAGAGAAATTTCTATGGTGGAACAAAACATAGGCAAAATGCTTGTGAATGGAAAGCTGAAGTCACTTAGTGAACTGAATGTCGGCCTGGCAACCAAAAGTATCCAAGTCAGGACGTTTAAAACTGAGAGACAGACCTTCAAAAAGCCTGGGACGCGGCTCACCGTGGATATTTTTTCGAAACAAGACAAGGAGAAAGATCCAATCGAGAAAGGACTTCTTCGGGAAGAGCACAAGATACGAGGTGAGTGGAAGAGCTTTTTTCATTTAAGAAAAAAAATTCCTATCGATGAAGGGCAACAAATAATTCATAGTCTACTGTCGCCACCTAAATGATAGTGTGGAGATGATCTGGAAATCTCTTTCTTCTCCGACACTTTTCCATTGTATAAATGAAGTAAACCTGTAGTAGTCTACAGTACCTATAGACCTAGCTGGTACCAGTGGCAAAGATTAATTAAAAAGAAAATAACTTTGCACTTGCATCAGACAAAATTTAATATAGGCCCTAGTACCCCTACTCCTGCCATTTAGTATTATAGGTAGGTTCTTCTGTTTTTACTTCAGTGTTGAGCCTGATAATGTCGTGAATCAACGAAACCGGTTTAAATAGCCTATATTAAATTTTGTGTGATACAAGTGCAATGTTATTTTCTTTTTAATATGTCAAAGTATCACAAAGTTACGGTGGAGACTATAAAATTTATTTGGCAAAGATTAATTTTGTGTTTTGGAATTCTTGCATGACTGTTATTATTTTTACTTAATTTATTTATTTTTTAAGCTATGCTGAGCGACCCGTCAACAAGTGCTGAGGAGAAAGAGAGCATTAAGGTTGCATTTGCTGAGGGATACTTGAATGGGACCGCCAATATTGCTCCAAAGAAAACTCTCGGAATGCTTAAAATCCTCCAGCAGCTTCTCTCAATAGTAGTCATCTGTATTCTTATTTTTATTATTGGTGAGTAAGATTTTCATTTCACTTTAAAAAGTGAAGGCTTAGTTTATTCCCTTCCCAGTAAATCGAAGCAACAGAAAAACCTAAACGGGTTCCTGCAGGTATTCTCGAAATTGATACAAACTCCATCCTGACCATAGTGGTAGTAAAAATCCCTGCATTGTAAAGCAGATTGGCAATAAAAGAATAATTAGTTTTTGGCATTAGTGGTAACCTTCTACCTACCCACCCGTTGGGATTAGGTATCTATAATAATTCACGTTATATTTATTTGATTACAGGGACCAGCTCCATCTTCAAACTTGGCTCTCAACAAGCAATTAACCCGGAAACTATAAAAGTTACATTTGATGATGTCAAGGGAGTAAGTTTTTTCTCACTTCCGCTTTCCAGTAACCACCCAGGTACCCTAGTCGGTACTTTACCCTTATAGATGTTGGAAATTGTCGGGCATGTTTCTGACTAGATCACACCCTGGAGTTAAGAAGTTACAGTCTATCCCTCTGTGTCCTTGAATGCTACTGCGCCAGTGACGTACCTTCACCGCTGTGACACCTATAAACGTTACTGAAAACCTTGGGACGAGCTTTATTTTAAACAGGTGTATTTTTTTTCAGGCAAATGACGCAAAACAGGAATTACAAGAAGTAGTGGAATTCCTAAGGAATCCAGAGAAGTTCATGCGGGTTGGAGGGAAATTGCCGAAAGGTGTTCTGCTGGTCGGCCCCCCCGGAACGGGAAAAACTCTTCTGGCGCGAGCTTTGGCTGGAGAAGCAGGAGTTCCATTTTTTCATACTTGTGGAGCTGAATTCGATGAAATGTTGGTTGGTCAAGGAGCTAGAAGAGTGCGGGATCTCTTCAGTAAGTATAGCACTATATAGAAGCACAAAACATTTCTGTACTATCCTATATCTATACTGTTGATATAATAGGTTCCGTAAACAAGTCACTGATTGCTCACTTTGACCTTATGTTTTTGGAAGCATATTAATAATAAATCACCTCGTCTGACTTTGCCCTCTCATTTTCCTTGACTTTTTTTTAGAAAATATAAATTATCCAGTTAAGTTCCGTAGCCCTTCAAAAAGTTTTTTTTTCCTTTTAGAAACTGCTAAGGAACAAGCGCCTTGTGTGATATTCATAGACGAAATCGATGCCGTCGGTTGCAAGAGGACGAATACCTTACTCCATCCTCATGCCAACCAAACCGTTAACCAGCTTTTGGCTGAAATGGATGGTTTTAACCCCAATGAGGGCGTTATCGTTCTTGGCGCGACCAACCGAAGGGATGACCTGGATAATGCACTACTACGTCCTGGCCGATTTGATCTCGAAGTCAATGTACGTTGGTTACACTTTGTGTCTGCTTTCACTTTTATCGGATCGATCTCTCTGTAACACATTGGACTGATGCAGTTTGCACTGAGTCAGTTGGAATAACCTTGAACCACGGGAGGTCCATGTTTAAGCGTTTACAAGAAATGCATTACTAATTTATGATCAAATTAAAGAAAGCCATACTGCTTTCGTTCATTTCGGGGGCAACAACTCTTAAAGCTTGCTGTCGTTATGAGTAACATACTAGAGCCAATTTTTATATGTTTTAGGTAGCCAGTCCGGATTTTCAAGGGCGGAAAGAAATCATTGGTCTGTACCTGAAAAAAGTAAGGAGCGGAACAGATGTAGATTTGGAGTTGCTTGCGAGGGGAACGGCTGGATTTACTGGAGCTGATATTGAAAATATGGTCAATCAAGCGGCCATACGCGCGGGCGCAGATGGTGCAGATTTTGTCACTATGTCGTACATTGAGGCCGCTAGGGACAAAGCTCTCATGGGTAAGTTGTAAGTTGAATATTAACTTTGCGATATATTCACCAAAATCCAAGAGAGAAAAAAGGTAGCTGGTCGTTCTGTTGGTTTAATCAAATCGTTTAATTGCCTCTAGTGACTACATTATTTCTCCTTTCTGCTTTCCATCAGTACATTTTGAATATTTTTTTCATTTTTAAGGTCCTGAAATTAGGAGCCGACTAAGGGATGACGAAGCGAATGAGATCACGGCCTACCATGAAGCAGGACACGCGCTGGTGGCGTTCTTCACCAAATACTCGCAACCTGTTCATAAAGTCACCATTGTTGCGCGCGGGGCCTCATTGGGTCATGTAAGAATTTTTATTTACACTTAATGTTGCCTCTTCTAGCACGTTTTTTGCTAAGTTGATCACTGACATGAAATAACTCATAACAATGTAGTGATAACAAAATTGGTTGTAAAGTATTTAAAAAGGGAATCTGTTCGCATTCAGTCAGGTATATAAAATAAAACTCCCCGGACTCCGTCGGTGCCAGTCGATCTTGTTCGCGCAACCTGCAGTTCTGTGTGACGTTGTGTTATCCCATACTTAACTTATCACACTACAGCTCAATTACCTTATCATTCCATTGTGAATTTACTATTTTGTTTACTTTTTACTTGGTTTTCCCTTGCAATTGCATGGCTACTTAGATACTTTACAAACCACTAATGATGTCTACCTCGAAACGCAAAAAACCGCTGTCTCCCACGTCTGAAAGTGACGAGCCCAATCTAACAGATAACTCACCTGAGCCCCAAAATGAAGAGCCAGATCTAACAGATAACTCCACTGAACTCCCAAATGTATTTATGCTAATTAAAAATGCTAAGGAATCAGAGACTCTTTCTGGGACTTCGCCATTTCTCATCAATAAAGCGGTCATTAAAATTATCTCAGGGAACCCTATTTCCCTCAAAATGTTGCGCACGGGTACTGTCCTTGTCCAGGTACCTAAAAGAACAGTACCTACGTTGAAAACTCTGACGTCCCTGGGGAATGGGATAAATGTGAAAGTCGTTGAACACCCAACACTAAACAATGCTAGAGGGGTAGTCAGGTGCCGCGCCCTCCAAGGGTTCACTAAGGAAGAGTTTTTGGAGGAACTAGGTCCGCAGGGAGTAATTGAGGTGAAGCGTTTATCAAAAACAGAAGGTGACTCTCCCAGACCACCATCCTATATCCTAACCTTCTCCTCCCACATACGCCCCCCTGACGTTACCGTCTTATACGTCAGCTACAAAGTGTACCCGCTATACAAGAAACCGCTGAAGTGCCACCAGTGTTTGGCCTATGGACACATGCTACCATGCAACAAACCCCGGATTTGCCCACGTTGTGCTACATCCCACGAAGTTTTGGCGGACACTCCATGTGAAAGACCAATTAAGTGCGCCTCATGTAGTGGCAAACACACCGCGTGGGACCCAAGCTGTCCAGTTTTTCTTGAAAAACGGACAATTCTCCGTGACGCCGCCAGAGAACAAGAACAGACCAAGAAATCATATAACACCGAGAACAATGTGCAAGAACCATCTCCAAATCGGTCAGTGTTCCCTCCGTTGCCACCCCTACGTCACGTCAACACGTTCCGAACAGCAACGTACGCCGAAAAAACTGTGCCTAAGAACAATCAACGTTTGATAAGCCAGCCACCTCTACAGCAGAAGAATCATTCTGCCACACCTGTCATACAGACGCGCACACCCCCCATTCGGGTGCGACAGCCGCCATCGCAGTTACAACCGGAGCATAATACGAAAGACAATTGCAAAAACTGTTCCAGTCTAATGGTATCCTTTCAAAACCTTTCCTCACAAATGAGTCACCTGATGTCAAAGATGAATGTGATCCTCACTACCCTTAGCAACCATGGCATACTCCCACCAGGTATTGCGGCACCTACCGCCCCCTCTCAGTCGATAAATGCCCAGATCCAAACCTTGTCACAGGAACCTCAAACCCCAGGTACCTCATCTATCCCTAACACCCAATATCAACCTGGCTGGCAAACAGTCCCACAAAGAGCTCGTAACAACACACGACCCGTTAACAATGACGAGATGGATATCGATGGCTCTCGCTCTTCTTGTAATCAATTTCACGCCCTAACTACTGTTAGTGACGACAATGTGTTTGATATATATGATGATGACCATGACGATCAGACATAATATAATACAATGGAATGTTAATGGCTATTTTACGCGACTGGAAGAAGTACGAATGTTATGTGCCGAATTATCCCCACTGTGTTTTCTACTGCAAGAAACCCATTTAATTCCTCATCGCCACCCTTCACATAAGATGGGCCTCCAAGGTTATCAAGTCTTCCGCATGGATGCTCCGTACGCCCCCCAGTCGCGAGCCCACGGTGGTGTGGCAATTTTCCTGGCAGATCATCTCCCGGCGACAACAGTCCCTTTAAACACTCAATTACAAGCGGTAGCTATCCAAACCACCCTAAGCCAGCGTATCACAATTTGCTCGGTCTATATCCCTCCGAACTATCAACTATTACCAGGTGAGATCGAAAATTTGCTGGTGCAGTTGCCGCCGCCATATATCGTCGGGGGCGACCTCAATGCCCATAGCCCCTTATGGGATTTTGGGCGGCGCACTAGTGATTACCGGGGTAAATTCATTGAACAAATTGTGCGGACACATCCCTGCCAACTCCTTAACGATGGCACCCCAACACATTTTTCAACTCACGGAACTGTGTCGGCTGTTGACCTGACCCTGTGTCAGGATCGTCTTGCGGCTGATCTGACATGGAGTGTCAGCCCAGATAGGCGGGGCAGTGACCACCACCCTGTATTTATCACATATCTACCGCCTATGCCCCCAACAGTGGGCACTGCTCGTTGGAAGATGGAGAAAGAACGCTGGCCACTTTATCAGTCTCTTCTCCAACCTCCCCCACCTTCTGTTCCTACAGATGTGGATACAGCCTTAGCACAATTTACACAGAATATTGTTGATGCTGCCAACTCTGCCTTTGTCCGAACAGTTCCGACTCTTAATAGGAAACTTCCGTGGTGGAATGAAGAGTGCGCTAAGGCTGTACGGGAACGTAGACGACTTTATCACGTTGTCAAACGGTTACCTACTACTGAAAACATTATTAAGCTTAAATGTATGGAAGCAAAGACGAGAAGAACCTTAAAAGAAGCAAGGAGGACTAGCTGGCGTGACTACGTCAGCTCGCTTACCTGTGCCTCTACCGCTCATGATATTTGGCAACACATACGCCGAATTAGGGGTCGCCATACAGTCAGAATCACGCCTCTCACTCAGGGACACAAGGTCACAGGTCCCCACAGGATATTGCTTCAGCCTTTGCGGACCATTTTTCATCAGTCTCAAGTGACGATATCATCCCACTCAACAGGCGACTAAATAAAAGGCGTTTAGATTCTGAACGTTTCAATTTCACTGAAATTTGTGGACCGACGCCGGCCTATAACTCCGCTTTCTCTTTTTATGAACTTGAAGACAGCTTAAAGCAGTGTACCAATACCGCCCCTGGACCCGACACCATCCCCTATGATCTCGTCAAACACCTCAATGGGGGGTTAACCTTTTACCTGCTTAATCTTTATAACCATATATGGGTAGAACATTGCTTTCCAAATAGTTGGCATCATTCACTTCTGGTCCCTATCCCCAAACCGGGTAAACCCAAAGATACTCCTGAGTCATTCCGACCTATAGCCCTTACGAACTGCCTTCAAAAAATATTTGAAAGAATGGTGAATGCTCGATTAACGTGGTGCTTAACAAAATGGTCATTGCTGTCAGACGTCCAGTGTGGGGCTCGAAAGGGCCATGGCACTATAGACCATCTAGTCCGAGTAAGCTCTTACATCCAAGATGGTTTTCTCAGGCAAATGCACACTGTTGGCGTTATGTTTGACGTGGCCAAGGCGTACGATGCAACGTGGAGACCGTTAATTATTAAAACCCTACACGAGTGGGGCTTTAGGGGCCACCTACCAATTTTTATACAACACCTGCTAACTTCACGTATAATCTCGGTTCGCTGTGGGGATGTAATCTCGCAGCCCAAACTCCTGGATAACTCCCTTCAACAAGGCTCCCCCCTCAGCGGGACACTTTTTAATATCGCCATCAACTCTGTCACCGAACACATCCCACCGGACCTGTTAACCTGCCTCTTTGTCGATGACTTGGGCATATTTTATCGTAACAGAGATCTCCCGACGATTGAGCACAAACTTACCACTGCCCTCACTGCTTTGCAACGTTGGTCCGACGCTACAGGTTTTTCATTCTCAGTGGAAAAAACAGTGGTCGTCCACTTTTGCAGAAAAAGGAAATGCAGAACTGACCCTATCTTGCATTTGGGTGATCGCCAACTAGAGGTTAAAAGATCGCATCGATTTTTAGGCCTAATATTCGACAAGCGCTTAACTTGGACCGAGCACATACTGAAGCTTAGAACTAACTGTCTGACTGCTATGAATGTCCTCAAGGCAGTAAGTAATCTTAACTGGGGAGCAGATCGGAAGACCCTCCTGATGCTCTATCGCACCCTTGTTCGGTCCAAAATAGACTATGGGTGTCAGGTTTATGGTTCTGCCCTCCACTCACTCTTGAAAAACCTCGACACCGTTCACCACATTGGCCTCCGCCTCTGCACCGGAGCGTTTCGCTCCAGCCCGGTTGTTAGCATCTGTGTCGAGGCCAACGAACCTCCCTTACTGTACAGGCGTAACCAGCTAATGCTTGCATACTACATAAGCGTGCTGGACACCCCCTCCCACCATGTAAACCAGGTACTCAACGATACTCTGTTGCATCGTCGCTATGACTCACGCCCACGCGCATCAAAACCACTAGGTTACAGGGTGCAGCCCCTAGTGGCGGAAATGAAACTTCCCATAGTTCCCTCTCTTTCTTACCCCCGTCTGCAACACCCGTGGACGCATCCCCCGCCTGTACCTATTACTCAGCTCACTACGCTACCCAAACATTCCACACCCCATCCTGTTGTACTCACTCATTTCACATGTATCCTCGCTCCATATGCTGAACCCGAATGGTGCCACTTTTACACCGATGGCTCAAAAGTCGGGAACAGGGTGGGTGCGGCCTTTTGGACACTGGGTGAGATGCACCTATTCCCGCTGTTACCTTCCACTTCTGTCTACACCGCCGAACTCTTTGCAATCTACCAATGTCTCCTGTATATCAATCACACGTCTATTCCGAAAGCCATAATTATTACAGATAGCCTCAGCTCACTTCAGTCTCTCCGCCGCACATACCCCAACAGCACTCTTTTACATGCTATTCGCACCCAACTCGCTCAAATTACTTACCCACGCGCCCTTAAATTTCTGTGGGTTCCATCCCACAGCGGTATTGCTGGTAATGAAGCAGCTGACACGGCGGCCAAAGAGGCTACCACCCTCGTCTCCCCTCCCTTTTGTGTGACAACAACGCAGGATCTTAAGGCGCTTGCCAAAAAGACCATGCGTGACATGTGGCAACTCTCCTGGGACACCCCAGAGACTCAAACCGTTAAACTCAAACCAATTAAACCGAAAATTGGAGAGTGGGCATCAGCATGTCTGCCCCACAGAAGGGAGGAGGTGGCGATCGCTCGCCTCCGCATTGGACATACCCGGCTCACCCACGGGTACCTCATGGCTCGGGAGAACCCCACACAATGCACTCAATGTAACACCCCTCTGACGGTGTTACACATCCTTCTTGAATGTCCCCTCTACGGGCCCAGCCGTCAATCCCTCAAAGGCCAATCTCTCCCCACAATACTAGCAGATGATGTCACTTCCATTCAAAATCTTTTAAACTTTCTTTCCCAAACTGCCCTCCTCCCACAACTGTAAATTAATTCTTTCCCCACAAGTATTCGCGTGAACCCCTCGAGGGACTGGCGATTAACCCTATAAAAAAAAAAAAAAATAAAAAAAATAAAACTTGTTCATACGAACTCAAGACAGCCCAACTGGTAGTTACTTACACAACCTCTTTTCTAGGGTTTTGAGACTCTGCCCCCGGAAATTTTCAGTTTTTTCACTAATTGAAGATAGACAAGCGGCGGCGCGTATTTTTGCGCAAGATAAACTCTGGTTTGTCTTAACTCCCACTGAGTTGACGCAAACCTACTACATTTACCTACAACCTAGTTCCACAAGTCTAACTGTTTGTCGACTTGTTTTTTCCAGACTGCATACATCCCCGAAAAAGACAAGTACCATGTGACGAAGGCTGAACTGTTGGCTCAGATGGATACGATGATGGGTGGTAGGGCTGCTGAAGAACTCATCTTTGGCCCTGAGAAGGTTACCTCCGGGGCTGCTAGTGACCTCAAGGTACTCAGCATTGATTTAGTCAGATATTTGCCTCAAAATATACTGATGTGCATGGATACGAAAAATCGCTGACTCAGAAAAGCTAGGACCAAGATATTTTTTTTTGGTGCTTTAAAGCTATAAGTGTAATAATTATATTTGACATTTGTTTTGATTTACAAACATCAGTCAGCTGTTAAATATCAGCCTACATAGTGTTGAAAGTGTACATTATAGTTCAGAGCATTTTCATTAGAAAAATTTCAAAATGCAATGTGTTAATTTAATCGGAATCTCACTAGGTTACCATATAATCAGATAAGTAACTAGAAAACATTGATCATCTATAAATTATTGTTCCTCGAGATATTTTTTCCCGGGCATTCTTACTTCTTGTTTTCTCCATTATTGAATTCTGAACTGTTTCAGAGCGCAACAAATCTAGCGACGCGGATGGTGAAGGACTGGGGTATGTCCAACAAGGCTGGGCTGAGGACTTACCAGAACAGACCCGATGGAGAACACGACGATCTGGGCCAAACTACTAGAGATCTGATTGACAACGAAATTAACACTGTTATTACTGTAAGAAAATTTGTATGTCGTTATCAAAGATTTTGAGGAGGAAGAGAACAACCTTCACTGCCGATTGCTTAGGGGAGAGTGAATCTAATCTACTAATCGCACGGTGTTTTCTTAATAGGCATTCAGTTGTGAATTGTCTATTTCCTTCATGTGAAAATGATAATGTTATTAGAGTTAGATACAGTACAGTTACAGGTAGTACAGGTAGAGTTAGGTTAGGAATAGCTGTACAATTTCTTTTTACCTTTCCTTCTGGTAACTATTTACGTTTATTTTCAAAACTAGAGTCGCTGCGTACCCATATTTCTTCTTCTTACTTCTTATTTAGGGGACCAGAAAACGTAATAGGATGTATCATGTGGTTAATAAATCAACTACCGTGTGGCCTTTCGTATTGGTCAAGACACTAGACTTTCACGAAGGAAGTGTCGGGTTGGAGTCTCTACTGACAGTATTTCTGTCTGTAGTATGAATGTAGTGAACATGCATGGCTTCTGCTAACTTCTACCGATGACTGGAAAGGTATTAAGTTCCAATAGAATTTTTTTTTTTAATGATCCACTTCGATTGTTTACAGGAGTCGTATGAACGAGCAAAGAAGTTGCTGACCACCCATGCCAGGGAACATAAGCTGCTGGCTGAAAAACTCATCAAGTATGAAACTTTGGACCTTGAACAAATTAAAGTTCTGCTTGGGAAATAAGTAGGTACGTCCGACGCGAAGGAAAGGGAAGGACTGTTTATGAAGTTGTATTTTTGAACTGTTATTCCCTGAAAGCTAAGAGGCTTCTCCCTTCCTATTTGGAAGGCCCAGTAACACTCAGAACCTGGGTGGTGATTCAAATGCCAGCGTCCGACTTCCGAGATAACCAAAACCATGATTCAAATGTCACTGCTTCCATCGAATTCACACTGACAACAACTTGTGACTGGCTAAAGTCTTCTGCCCGTGCGAACAAGTGAAGGTGAATGCGGTACCCGCCACGGAGTCAGTGACAAATAAAAATCAATCGGAACGCTCTGCCGTGCTAAAATGCGTCAACTCACCATTTTGGTTATCTCGGAAATTGAAACGGTTGTCTGAGAGATGTACATATATCACCTATCTTCCACGTACCTACTATCCAGACTCGAATTCCGGGGCGACTTGAATTCGGTGACATTTGAATCACCACTCAGGTAGTGTGAGGTAACTGGAGCGACATACTTCGAATTTGTCGTTGTGATACCGATTCAACCGTCGCTATTGTTTAAATTTAAATATTCGAAACTATCTTTATGCAGTTACTTGGTAATTATTATCGTTTTAAAATCTCATTTCACGTCTAGGTGCACAAAACCTAGTATCACGCTAAGCAAAGAAAGTGTAGATTTTGATTCTAGATTTTGAGGGTATGAGAAATTGTTACATTTGTTACTCAGACGCTATAAAAATTCTCGTTAAATTACTCCCAGTTTCGGTGTAATACATTAATTTACTTGATTTAGAATTCATTTTAATAGCATTTCTCATTATGTACATCATGTACAGCTGCACTTGATTAAATTCATTTCTCGATTTATTATTTTATTTGTGATTTTCTATCCTCTCTAAATGGTCTGTTATTTTCTTAAGAGTAGTGACTGGCTAGTCTCTTTCCGGAAATTTCGAAAAAGGGTTAATAAAAATGAAAAAATGTAATACTTACTGTTGAAAACAAATTTTGATTTTCGGGGTATACGGGGATTTTTCACTAGGAGCAGAATTATGAAAATTTTGCCATATTAAAAAATTGGAAACTAGCCTCTACTTTTTATTTAAATGCGTGTTCAAATGGTGAAAAATTCCGCTTCAGAATGCGAGAAACCGCATATTTTTTGTTTACAGCTCTTCAACTGTAGTTTATCGAAATTTTTCACCAAAAGACTAGTCATACAGTCTTATTCACCAGTCATTATGGAGGGCGGAGTAAAGGAGAGTAGGTTCCCTCCATGTCTGGCGCTGACCTATTTCCTATCTGGAAGAATACGGACAGCAATTGAAATGCCTCGTTGTCCTGGTACAGCAGCGTTACCTGTAAGGTACGTTTCAAATTTTTACATCGTTATTTTTTTAATTTCGTACCTATGTACTTCTCTCTCTGTCTTGTTCCTTCTTAGATCAATCCAGGGCCCTTTAACAAGAAAGAACTATCTATCATAAAATTCAGAACCAAGCAAACCGACAGTTACTTATCCCTAAAACGACGGAGTGTTATGAAGCTCGATTCATCATCTTTGACCCAATTTTTCTATTTTTCAGGTGTCACCATGCAAGAATTGGAGAGGAAGTAACGGGACTATACAGAAGGGACAAATCACGGAGGATTGGAAACATGAAGTACGAAGCATGCAGACATAAACGAAAATACTTTATCTGCTTAGGTTCCATCTGAGATCTGTCACCGACTTACTGAGACTGTCACCGATCTGTCACGGAGCCACAGCAGCGTTTCCAGCTGGTGAGTACTTTAATGTCAGGTATTTAAGAAATGAGTAATGATGAAAATATTACCTTGGGTCGGTGAGAAGGTTAACAAAATATATAGGTACGTGCCTTGAAAATGAGCAATCTGACGCTTATGTCATTCCTTAATGGGCTATCCGAACGTGTGCAGTTAAAATTTCTGCAGTTAAACTTCCTCTATAGGCTACCTTGTGCCTGTAAAATTTGGATTGTCCGATTGACGTTAAGTCGACAGGTCATTTAAAGGAAGATATTTTTATTTTTCATTCTTTATTTTATGATTGAAGCATCACAGCTAAATCAGCTGATTCATAAAAAAGTTGCAGCTACCGTGGTACAAAGTTGGAAATACCTGTAAGTGATTGCCAAGTGATTTATCCGTTATAAAAGTTATTGGCTTGAGTTTGAGATTAGTCACTAATCATTATGGGCAGTTCACACGTTCACTTTGCATAGGTAGGGTAGTAATCGCTATGAAAACTCCTTAGAACTGGACTGGCTGAAGGAGCAGCGGCAAACTGAGGCTGAACAATGGAAGCGGCGTATCGCTGACCTGTTTTCTGATTTGTTGGTACTTGGTCTGGCAAGTGGAATGATTGCTGGGTTGGTGAGGCAGGAAGCAGCCTTCTTCGAACTGGTGCTGAACCTGACGTTCGCTGAGACCCTACCACACCAGTTTGAGCATTTCTTGGGTGAAGAGAGGAGATAGGCTGAAGAGCGTCATTGATCGAAACATCGTACTCATCTGTATCTTCTAGGTTTTCAGGCTGAGGGAACTTGATAGCTGGCCTCCGGTTTGGTGTGTTCGAATACTCAATAGGGGATGTTTTTTGGAAATGAACAACTTGGACTTGACCTTGACCTGGTTTGATTACTGGCTGGTAAAAAGCTGGTGTGTGTGTGCCTTGGTTGTAGTTGGTAATTGAGGACGTTGGTCTTGGTCTAGGTGGTTCATTAAGCACCGTCGTTTGGAATTTCGGATTTTCCGAAAAGAAGGTTTGTGGGCCCAGCTGCTGGTACGAAGGCTGCTTCTGTTGGGGTCTTTCCGAAAGATATTGAACGTTCGCAAGGGCAGGTTTGTTGTCGAACGTTGGTACTCGACTTGAATATTTGCGTTCCTTGCTTTCTTCACTGGCTTTTACTTGAGTATGTTCTTCGATACCTGTATGCACGTCAGCTAAACTCAACTGAGGAAAATCGGTAGGTCTCAGAGTTGGCCTCAGAGGAAGGGGAGCCTTTTCAGATGGTACGACGCTGCCTCTCGGATTGTTATAAGCGACGTCTTGTTTTACGTATTTTTTTGTTTGTGGAGCACTTTTTTGAGTTTCAAAATTTTTCATTTCCTCTTCCTTTTCCATTTCTTCGCTATAGACAACTTCTCCCGAATAATCTTCTTCTTGTGGGGCAGAGTCTTCTTGAAATGAAGGAGTCAGACGTGGCTGCTGTTCCACTCCCAGATTAGCCGTGACCCGGGCTCTAAATTCTATACCAGTTGGGTATTTGTTGGGGTCGAAAGGAGCTGGTCTAGGGGAGAACCTTTCTCGGGAAGCTGGTGCTGGCAACTCTTGCGGTTTTCGCTCCTCTTCCTTTTTCGGGGCAGTGAAGGCTTTAGCTCCAACAGGCGTTAATCCTCGCAGAAGCGTCGGGTCTCCTCCTCGACTTGGTAGGAATGGCCTTCTTCTATTAGACATAACCGGGCCTTTGGGTGCCCTGGGTGCTAATTCTTCCTCATCGACTGGTTCCTCATATGGTACTTTTAGTTTAGTGTCCTTCTCCTTGGGAGTTGCCTTTTCTTCCATGGCAGGTTCAGGGGTGGATTTGGCCGTGAATGGATGGGGCTCCTCTGTCCTCTGTCCTTTCCTCTTGAAGTGGGATCTTAAATAACAGAACCACAGAAGAGGAATTAGAACTCATGTTGGCACGGATGACACGAATTTTTGACATTGACGAGAAAAGTTTCAAAAGTGTCAGAGTGTAATTTCCAGTACTGTCGTCAGTCGGTTGCCGGGAAACCTATCTACTACTGAACAGCTAAATGTTTTATTCCTTACCGGGTCCCAGTTATTGGTGACTTTTCAGGAAGTTCTTCCTCTTTTTCGGATTCCTCTTCCTCTTCCTCAGAGTAACGCTGGGTGGTTGGTCTGCGGAACCCTGCAGGCTTCCTCGAAGATATTTCTGGTTGCTTTTTGGTCACTTTCTGTTGTGGAGGAGTGATGTAAGCGGGCCTTGGTGCGGGTAAAGGTTTTTCATCGGGTAAAATTTCTGAAACATATTTTTTTGTTGAAAAATGCATTCTCTTATGCTCGATCCCTCCATACTTGGTTTGAGAAGTTTCTTTGTTTTTCTTTAACACATTCCTTCTCAGTTTCAGTCATAATACCTACGTATGGTGTTATGCCTGCTCTCACCTGAAGGCAGTACAAACTTACCTGGTTTGGTGACTGGTTTCACAGTAGTCGATCTGCCTCTTGGAAAATAGTTCTGCCTCGGTCTCCCGCCTTCGCCAGTATTTTCTACGTTTACTGGTTTTTCGGCGGGTGGTTTTACTTTTTCTTCAGAAAGTTCTTCATCGTCAGCCGCAAACCTGCTGTCGCTTTTAATGTCCTCGTCGCTAGATGAAACTGGAGGTTTCTTTGATCCGTCCCGGCCACTTTTCGGTGTAGGTTCAATAGATCCTCTAACAGAGCTGGCACTGCTTTCGTGCTGTTTCCTTGGTGTATACCTTTCTTCCTCTTCGTCTTCTTCATCTCCAAGACGCTTACCACTGTCTTTATACCCCTTTCCTCTGCTTCCCTCATACTTGTCCCTTCCTCTTTCTGGTCTTTCTTCAGAACCTTTAATTCTGTCGTCTTCTTCTTCTGAATACTCTCGGTGTCTAATGGGTTTTTCATATTCAACGACTTTGGGCTTGCTTCTTCTATCTTCTTCTTCTTTCGGTCTGTATCTGTCCCGCTCACGCTCACGATCGCGGTCTCGATCTCTAACTCGATCTCGACTTCTTAGGGGCTTTCTGTAGTATCGATCTTCGTATTCTTCTTCATCTTCGTCGTCGTAGCGTATTCTGTCCCTTGGTTTGGGTCTCCTTACCTGAGAAAAGCAAATTTAAACGAGGTCACTCAATACCAGGGGTTCTTAATTTCGTGATGTAGTGTTTTTTTAAACCTCATATTGTTGATGTATGTAAGTCTTATTGATTGAACTTAACCGTGTACCATATGCGTGTGTATGTATAAGGTATTTTGGTGGATCAGGTGGTAGGTATATCTATACGCCATGTGCAAAGGGTCGCTCTGTACTATACTTTAAACTGCTGATGCTAGTAGGAAAAACAGATAAATAAATCTTACTTCGTAATCGTCATCATAGTAGTCGTAAGGGTCTGGCCGCTTTCGTTTCTTGGCTGGTCTCCTGTTGCGTGGCCTGTCTCTGTCAAGGTCTCGGTCATCGTCTCTGATGCGGTCTCTCTCCCGGACTCTTTCTCTTTCTTCGTCATCTCTCACAGGGGCTCTATCCCTTTCCCTCTCAGGTTCTAGGTCTTCATCCCTTCCACGATACCTGTCTCGATCTCCTCCTCGATCCCGGTACCTGTCTCGATCTCGGTCCTTCCCTTTTCCGCTCTCAGCGGGGGTGTCTTGGAGTCTAGGTTTATTCTGAAAGTCATTTATGAGATGCATGAGTGCTGGCGGGAATTTTACTGGAGTCCTCACTGAATGGAGATAACCGCTAGGTCACTGATTAGCGCAAAGACTGACAAAAACTACATTTCCATTTTAGTTCCTCCAGACCTCATTAACAGTTCTTTAAGTAGGTACATGGTAATGATAGCTGACTTTTAGAACATAAGCCCCAAGTTCGACTCCTAGTACCAGCAGATTTTCTTTTGTTTGCATAGAAATCATGCCTGCTTATGTGTAACTTTGACTTCCGTCAGCGAGCCTATTCCGGAGCTTTGGTCGTTACCTCGTCGTTAACTTTGCGTTAATAGATTCGCAGCTGTAAGGTTGGTAATACAAGTGCCGAGGTATGTACCTTTCTTTTGCTACTATCAGTCTTTTCTTCTTCCTCAAAGGAGGAGTCTTCCCCTGAAGATGCTTTTGTCGGGATTACCCTGGCGTCACCACTGTAGTCATACTTATCCCTTTCGTTTAACGGAACTGGCCTCCGAATTTTAGGCGCTACGCGAGGCCTATCATACAGTGCTTTGTTGGGCGCTGTAGGCAGTGCCTCCTCGTATTCTGATGCTTCTGAATCTGGAATCATAGGAAATATAGAAAGTGAAAAAAAATTAAATTAAAAAAAAATCCGTAGGGCTAAGTCTTAGCTTGATTTCAAAATAAATTTCCGCAAAAAAAAAAAAAAAAAAAAAAACCCCGAAGCACCCCACTGTAGTTTAGGTCTACCTATTTTTTACTTTCTCGCCCGTATGTAATACATGGGCTGAGAAAGTTATGTCTTCGTGCAAAATTTCGATTTTGAGATTTTGGGTTTATCATGACCCTGGAGGTCCCCCGAGTCCAAAAAAGTGGTTTTTAAAAAATGTCCGTCCGACAGACTGACGTACGTACGTACGTACGTCAGTCTGTCGCGCAACTGGACGTCACACCGTTCGTCCGATTTTGCTCAAATTCGGTGTGTAGGTACCTAATGTAAATATCTTGACCCGTTTTTTGATAAATTTTGATAACTCAAAAATTGCGCCTGCTATGGTCAAAAAAGGCAAAAAATCGTGTGCGACCATTGTTTATTCATATTCTCACTCGTCAATATTTTTTAGTCACTCTTTAATCCGAAATTTTCGATATACGTGTACCTATCTACCAATACATCTTTACGTTTTTATGAGATTATGGGCGACTCGAAGGGAAGCCCTCTACCACCCCATATGTGAGCTGTTTTATCGACCTCGTAAAGTTCCACTTCCCTCCCGCTAGATGGAACTATATCCCATTCATCTCCCGAAAAGTATAACTAATTTGATATTCTTCTAATAAACTCATAGTTTTAGGCAGTTTTATTTTATGAAATTATTAGGAATTAATTTAGTAATTTTCAAGTGTTGCTTTAGGTAGGTATAGTGCGTTTTAAACTAGGTACGTAAGATGTGGATGTGCGACTGGGTTTGTAAGGTTTGAGGGTGACGCCCGTAGGAAGGGATTTGAATTTCGACTTTAGTCGGGGATGATGCGTGTCAGCTACATGCACGTATCATTCTCGGCATGGCACGGTGATCGTATCGATGGGTCACCGGGTCCAATTTTTGAAGAGGCCACCCCCAAAGCAGGTCCTCTGCGTAGGTCTGTGGAGGGAAAGGCCCCATAAAGAACTCAAAATCAGAATCAAAATGCCTATAGGCGTTTTGATTTCTCCAGCCTCTCAGTGGCTGAGCGGTCTGGCGTCTGTCAGGCTGACTCGTGTCCTAAGAGGTCTGGGTTCGAATCCCGGTCAGGGTAAGTTTTTCGCTCGCTTGTAAATCGGGCTTCGGCTTCGGCCCTTTGTTTGGCTACGCCCGACTCCTCCTCGGCTGAAAATTACATCTGTGTGTGACACCCTGATGACTTTTGAACTCAACGATAACTACAATTTCCGACCCTTTATTTTTTTTTTGTAAGTTTACTTCAGCAATTCAAATTATTTAAGCCTTAGGCACACGTAATCCAGCACTTTAGCAGGCTTGTAGGTACATAATTCCATTTTCCGACACCTCTACTTAGGTTTTACAAGAAGGCCCCTCGTACCTGCTGTTCTTACCTCAGGTTACGCAATTTCAGTGTTTACACAGTGTGGTCAGTGACCATCGATCAAAAACAGGTGTAGGTGTGCAACTACAACTACATACCTGCATTTATTAACTACTTTTACTTTTGATTCTCCACGTTCTTCTACACCAGACGGTTGACCCAAATATCAAAAGTGCAGCGTACCTAACTAAAATAGTGACATTATCAAAAATTCTCGGTCTGACATGAACATGACTAACTTCTTAAGTTGTTGATAAGGTCTTTTGCCATATTTGGCTTGTAGCAGCATCTAAAATGCCATAATGTGCCAGGTTTCCATACCGGTAAGGTTTGTGCATAAAGGGAGTGACTGAAGTCTGAATACCTGTTTTAAGTACCTTACAACCTCAGTGGAGCAATCACTCTCAGGCAACTGGTCACGACTGTGCCTTCAATTCGTTCTACTACCAATTAATTTCATTTTAAATTTGATTGTTCTGATTTTTGTTAAGTGCTCTAAAATTAGGCCATTTGCAGTATTACCCGTCGTACTGAGCTGGAACCACTACCGAATACCAGCTCCGTCGGGTTAGTAACACGACGGGACCTACAGTTTTAGGTGGGTTCCGAACCACCACTGCCTCGACATTAACATGAGATGCTGAACGGATCAGGAAAATTTTGGTAGGATCGGGATAGAACCGGTGTGGCCTCTCTGTGTTTCTCGCTTACGGATCTTTGGTCGTTAATTATGCATTAAGCTCCTAACGCTAAAACATAGCTAAAACTGCAATATTTCGTCGTTGTATCGTCGTTAACTTCGCGTTAACATATCCGGTATTGATCTACTGGTTTGAAAAGCTAGTTACCGATCTTTTGGGGGCTAGGCTTTTCAAACATTTACCCTAACTATTTTTACTTTCTCGCCCGTATGTAATACATGGGCTGAGAAAGTTATGTCTTCGTGCAAAATTTCGATTTTGAGATTTTGGGTTTCCCATGATCCTGGAGGTCCCCCGAGTCCAAAAAAGTGGTTTTTAAAAAATGTCCGTCCGACGTACGTACGTACGTACGTAGGCTTGTAGCCCTATGTAATGTTGACATTCATATGAGCAATTTAACGTACGAGTTCAATCTCGACATTGTCGGGATTGTAATGGTGAGTTAAACATGGTGTCGAGATTCAATGGACGTACATGAAGCTCCGGAAGGAGACTTTAAATTGAGTTAAAAAAATAGTTTTCAGTGCACTTTTTTCACGATTTCAGTGAAACTGCTCTCAAAATAAATAAAAGTTATTATCTTCAGAGGATAACGGTGATTGACTTGATATTAACGAATTTAGAACCGCTAACTTCTTCATTTTTTGTCGTTTTCTCTTCAAATTCTTATTAAAAGGCTAGAATAATAGTTTTGTGACTGAAAATGCATAAATTTCACCAACTGGTTGAAGATCCTCAAGTAACTCATCGATGTGTAGGGTCTTCTGTACAGTTCCAGTCTGGTGTTAACAGAAGTTTTCAGTTTTCAGACTTGACTAATTAGAGTCAGCAGAAAACCACTTTAGCGTGTTTTAAATTAGTTTTACAGCCAGTTGGAGCAGTAGTTAATATTTATTCGGGTAAAAATGAAATATTTTTGGAAGTCAGTAGGTCGAGACGTGACTTTGAATTTTCGCGCGCGGGCTTTTTTGTTGCGTCATGTCACTGCTACCATGCGACACTGCGGATTGGCGACACGGAATAGGAATTCTTTTATGTTTTAGCTCAAATTTATTTGACATAAACTTTACAAAAATCTAAATATAATGGTATATAAATAATGATAAAAAAATAATGATTACTTTAATAAATAAAGAAATAAAAAGCAGAAAAACTGAATAAAGACCGTAAGTGTAAAACGGGCCGTGATTGGTCGTGACGTCACAGTTCAGATTGCTGTCGAGATTCAATGGATCTACATGAAGCTCCGGCAGGAAACTTGAAATTAGTTTTAAAAAAATAGTTTTCAGTGCCTTTTTTTCACGTTCAGTGGAATTGGTCTCAGAATGAATAAAAGTTATCATCTACAGAAGATAAAGGTGATTGACTTGATATTAACGGATTTAGAGCCGGTAACTTCTTCATTTTTGGTCGTTTTTTCTTCAAGTTCTTATTAAAAGGCTAGAATAATAGTTTTGTGACTGAAAATGCATAAATTTCACCAACTGGTCGAAGATCCTCAAGTAACTCATCGATGTGTAGGGTCTTCTGTACAGTTCCACTCTGGTGTTAACAGAAGTTTCCAGTTTTCAGACTTGACTAATTAGAGTCAGCAGAAAACCACTTTAGCGTGTTTTGAATTGGTTTTACAGCCAGTTGGAGCAGTAGTTAATATTTATTCGGGTAAAAATGAAATATTTTTGGAAGTCAGTAGGTCGAGACGTGACTTTGAATTTTCGCGCGCGGGGATTTCTGCTACCACGACACCGCGGATTGGCGACACATGGACTAGGATTTCTTTTTATTTTTTAGCTCAAATTTATTTGGCATAAACTTTACAAATAACTAAATATAATGGTATATAAATAATTATAAAAAAATAATGGTTACTTAATAAATAATTAAATAAAAAGCAGAAAATCTGAATGAAGACCATAATAAATGTAAAACGGGCCGTGATTGGTCGACACGTCACGGTCCAGGTTGCTGTCGAGATTCAATGGATCTACATGAAGCTCCGGCAGGAATCTTGCAATTAAATAAAAAGCACAAAAACTGAAAGTAAAGTTGAGTGTCCAAGGTTAAGACCTTATCTACCTATCTACCTACCTATAATAAAATGATCTATTATTACGTCTTTCGATGCGTTGCAATAAAGAAAGGACAGAAATTAGAGAATAGAAAACATTTTACTATATTACTCCCATCTTGACGAGGTAGAGTTAGGTCGTCCGACATCAACAAAAAACCGATCCAATTATTGATCTCCTTCAATCAAGTACCTATAGGTAGTTTACATCGCAAAACGATGCAGGATTTTTATAATTTTAAATTCATAACTATACATTCTTTTTCTTTCTTCTTTCCGATACCAAGTCAACTGGTTAGGTTAGTTTACAAGAAATATTCGTAGCCTGCGGAAAAAGTCTTAAACGACGCACACGAAGTGTTGGGCCTGATGTAATATTATTATCTTTATGTTTTCAAACCACTCACATCAGTAAAAAACTAATTTTTGTTCAGTTTTGAGTGCAAAAAAGATTCAATATCGGAAGACAACAAATTAGTCCACCATATTGGATTTATAAGTTCACACGGCTGCGACAAACTGGGTACCTCCTGTGCCTAGCTTACAGCTGTATTTAAAGTCGAGATTACTTCAATATACATACTAAGCCAGCTAAGTAGAGGTTTGTCGAGTTTACACGGACTTTCATACTGTATGGTGTCGAGATTGCATGGGACTACCTATATACGTACGTACGTACGTACGTACGTACGTCACTCTGTCGCGCAACTGGACGTCACACCGTTCGTCCGATTTTGCTCAAATTCGGTATGTAGGTACCTAATGTAAATATCTGGACCCGTTTTTTGATAAATTTTGATAACTCAAAAATTGCGCCTGCTATGGTCAAAAAAAGGCAAAAAATCGTGTTTTTTGACAGTTAAGAAGGGCTGGAAGCTACGTATATCAAGTTGGAACCTTGAAAATTTGCGAAAGTGTTATTGAATAGATGCTTTAAGGTCATTTACAATCAATTGGAGGTGGGCCAATAACTTGGCCCAGTTTTGGCCCCAAACGCGTTGGTCATTTCTCCGGTAGCACTATTCGATCGATTTCAGTAAAAATTGGTAGGGAGGTGTACTTTAACCTAGTTTGATGTTTTACCGAACGAAATTTATCCAACATAATAATTATGGCCAATATTGGCATTATCGTAGGAAAATTTTCCAAAAATGGAAATCACGTTTTTGATTGGTTCAGACGGATTTGCAACAACCCTAATCGACAGATTTCCTTGAAAATTGGTGAAAATGGTCTCAGATAGATGCTTCAAGGTCATTTTCAACAGATTTTCAATTACTTGAAAATTAAGGCCGTGACATGGAAAATAGAAAACACGTACTTTGCGCGTCAAACGATGCTTCACCATTTGACGGATATGTTTGAAATCCGGTGAGTAGGTGCCTAAAATTATTGTCCAGTGTATGGCAAAATTTTTTTTAGAAAAAGTTAAAATTTTGGTCCAAAAAAAATAAATTACGTAAAAAAAAATCAAAATTTTCGATACCGCTGGCGTAAAAATTGCGAGAAAGTCAAGTGCGACCATTGTCGGACCCTTTATTTTACCATGTTGTAACTGCAATAGCTGGCTGAACGATGTCTTAAATCAAAAGTTTATTTGACTCTATTTATAAATTATGGCTAGTCTCTTCTATAAATAGGTATGTTGAACTCAGGCTAACCTAACCTTCTGTACTTATGTTTACCAACCGCATAATGAAGGCCAATAACTTCTCAGGAACTAATTTAGTCATCTTGCCTTGACCACAAATATTCTTCTTGAGAACGGGTGGTTGAACGACTTACCTTTACTTTGCGGTCTCGGTCTTTTTCCTCTACGATCTTCTCCATCTTCGTAATCTTCCGGATAGTCAGAGTAGTCGTCATAATAGTCGTACGCTGGCTTCCTTCGCCTAGGACCAATCAAATCGTCAGGAAACGGTTGACTGACTTTATTGAGTATATCTTCGGTAATTGGTCATTTTTATAATGCTAATATGGTTTCTCTGGGCCCAGATATAAGTAGTTTTTTTAATGTTACTGCTTTCTTTAATGCACTGGGGTCACTGGAGGTTTCGCAATGTATTTCAGTAAATAATCACCAAGGTACTGTGTAGTATCAAAATAGTATTGATACCTGTATATAGGATAGGTACGGTTACACCTTGGATTGAACACAGATGGAAAAGAGTTAGGTACAGTCCTCCTCATTCTTGCATGGATAAATTCAGTCATATGGGTAGACTATAGAAGTATGAATATTCGTTACTAAACTCTTTTAGATCGTCTCGACATCTTAAGTCTACTTCTTGTTCTGAACAAAAAGTAATTTTGGAATCCCTGCGTGCTTTTAGAACGATGTGTGTCACTACTCTCGTCGAAGAGTGATGTTTCTCTTCCCAGAATTTTTAGTGCGAACTCATTTTAAACTCTCTTTATAGCGAGCAAATTTACAGGGTCTCTTGACGGTCGCTATAGAGAGACACTCCTTACGTGGGCTGGGTTTTACGCAATATTTAGTGGAAGCACTGGGTTTCGTAGACACAAGCTACCTTGGCCATTAAATCTGGTGAAAATCTTTACACAAAGGTTATGTCCATTTTTATACATACCTGGAAGGTCGACGCCTCCTGCCGCCTCCGTCAGACTGTTGAGGCCTCGAGCTAGTAGGTGGTGGGGCTAAGGTAGTCGTACTTGCTGCTTTGTACAAAGCTTCATTTCTGTAAATGAATAAGTGCAATCGCAAACCTTAAGATGTTTTAATGGTGTACCTTGTGGTCTGAGGGGCCTGGGTTCGAATCCCAGCGTAAGCTATATTAATCTAAGGCTGATCAAAACTTCTTCTTGATCAGGGAAATATCTGCTCAGGGTTGGATTGGCATTTTTAGCGTATGGTAGGATATGGAACCCAAATCCGGATTGGCGTCAACTGAAAATCTTCAAGAAATTATGAATAATCGGTACGCTCCCAGCCTGACTTGGACTATTGTAGGATAGTCTGCCATCAAGAATTATTTTTCTTTAATACTAGAGATTCCACCCAAGACGACATAATCTTTTGGCACGTACCTTTTATAAAACTTTGGAGAATTTTTACAGTCTACTTCAGATGCAAAGTGGCAAATGAACGTCCTCTGATCAAAAGCCGTGTAGTTTGCACAGAGGAAGTCGTACCTTGTTCCAAAAAGACAATGGTGGTACACCTAAAACAATATTTCAGTAAATATCAAAAACTTCAGGGAGGACGCTATACCTGACGATGCATTTTTTGCCGCCCATAAGATTAACATTGCGAGCGGCGATTCATTTTCAAGGTTTACCCTTGGTTGGAAAGACACAAAATTTTGCCTGTACCTAGCCCTAACAATGTTCTAGGGAGTGTTCGAAGCAGATTTCCCATTTTTCTTTTACTGGTTTTCGAGATACAGCACTTTTCTTGAGGTATGCGATGCTAGCATTTGCAAAACAGTTGCAATAAAAGAAACCAGTGAGAAATTGGGAAATCTGCTTCGAACACTCCCTATAACATTGTTAGGGCTAGGTACAGGCAAAAGTTTGTGTCTTTCCAACCAAGGGTAAACCTTGAAAATGAATCGCCGCTCGCAATGTTAATTTTATCGGCGGCAAAAAATGCATCGTCAGGTATAGTGGACCCTTAAGGCGAAATACCAGTGTCGATGTTATTGGCATTGACCTACAACAGTAAAATTTTTAATCTATACCGTCTCGTCGAACTCTCTTTATAGCGAGCAATGACGGTCGTTATAGAGAGACTGCTGTATTGAGAACAAAGGTAGAATAACGTACCTGACATTTGTGGGTGACACTAGCGTAAAAGCCATCGTGAAGGCCATCACATTTGAAGTCAATTTCTTCAGGGATAGAATTGTAGAAAGGGTACTCCGTCAAATTTAGCCCGTTCAGCTCCCTCGGCAAGTTAGGATCGAGTAGGTAATCAATTTGAGGGACTCCAGTCAGCTTAGTTACATTTGTAGGAGCAGTCACATTTACGGCTGCCAGTTCCCCAGTTGGGGCAGGGGATGCAGAAACCTGGAAAAAAAAATACAGAGGCCACCCTTTATAACGTGCAAATTCTACGGTCGCCTGTCACTTATTTTGAAGTCCTCTTGAAGTACCCTGGTACTGATCCTGCCTGAACCATTGCTTACAAACAAGATTTCTATCTATATAAAATACCAGGAAATTCCTATAGGTACCTACGCTCGAAAGTTCAGAAGTCAGATTTTCAAAAGTGTTTTCAATCGTCAATTATTAGCTTGAATAGGTTGCCAAATAATGGGCATGTGAATTTTTTTTAGATTTCCCAACTATTATTTTTTTAAACACGAAAAAAGAAAATATACATAACATAATTAAGAATTTCAAACGTGAAGAGTCATCAAGCTGTTATGTCACGTCGACTATCAGTTTAACTAAAGTATTTCACTAACCTCCAGTTAAATTTAACCGGTTTGCATTATTGGTGGAGAAATATCAGTTGCCTTGTACTGATACAGGAAAAACCACTGGAAAGCCATTCCATATTTTAGGTGTCAACTTTGAAAAGACATGAAGTTGTTACCGGCTTGGGAGGACTATCAGGCTCGTTACCATACCTGGCTCCATACCTGGCTTCCCTTCTTAATGAATAATTAATGGCAACGAGAATAATCCTGAGACCACAATTAATTATTCCTTATACTGTTAGGTTAGTTCAGTTCAGTGAATTACTTTCCCTAATTACGTACCGAAGTGTTAAACCAAACTGTCCGACAGTGGTGTCGATGTGTCTCACTTCTTTACAACTTTTATCCATACTCCACGCGCATCTTGGATTATAGGAAATTCAGACTTATCGAAGGGTGGATAGGCTACAGATATGTGAATTGTCGTTATTAAACTCTTTTAGATCATTGTGACCCTATTTCTCAAGTCTACTTCTGGTTCTGAACAAAAAATAATTTTGGGAACCCTGTGTTTTTTTAAAAACAATATATGTGACGTTACTGTCATCCAAGATGCGCGTGGAGTGACTGAGTGACTGAGTTCCTGTGTTCGAATCCCAGTATACGCAATTTTTTGTTGGTTCGTTTGTTTGTTTGCCTCACCCAGTAATAAATTTGTTTACTTAACGTCTGTGCCTTCCCTTCAGGCCAAGGGTATCGGCTGTAACCACCAGTAGGTGTAAAAAAATTCTATCTACGATAGTAGTAACGGTTGAACCGTTATTTGTATGTGATCCAAGTGAAGGTTCAGATACTATTCAGCTTATGTATTTTAGATGTTAATCTAAGTGGTGCTAAACTGGGAATAGCCTGGTCGACATTTTAGCGCCATTTCCGTGGATGGCAACGGGTCTAATAGCAGGTAGGTATTCATAAAAAGTCTCTTTACTTATAGGAAGTCCAAAAAACTGAGAAAAGATGGCATTTCTCCAGATTTTTTTCCTCTCCATTAAGGAACAAATTTTGAGTTTGTGGTTTGGTAGAGGAATAGGAAAAGAGTGACTTCTGTCTCTTGGTGACTCTCCAACCCCCTTAACTCTGTAAGCTGGCAAGCGTACAATTTTCCCTTTGAGAATTACGGTACTTCCGAAATGTTCTTATTGTATGATATAAGCCTGTGGGTATAAAGAAAGAATCATCTAGTAATTAAAAAAGAACACTAAGGTTGTTGACTATCCCTTGCCCATTGTTCTGTAATGATAATAGTTGTTATCCCAGTCACATGATTAGAAAGGAATCCTCGTCCTACCACGCCTTCCTATCACTAACGGAAAGGAAGAGTAGTTTTACTGCCTCTATTACTGTTACTTTTATTTTTCTGATAGGTTTTTTAACCGCGGTAGTCCCTGAATCCGCGTTCTGTTGCCTTGGGATTAGTGATGCACGATGCAAGAACAAGAACAAGAAACGGCATTTCTTGTTCTTGTTCTCGCAAAGCGACTCTTGCTCTTGTTCTTGCAGTAAAAATCCTATATTGTTCTTGTTCTTGCAGTAAAAATTATTTCTTGCTCTTGTTCTTGTTCTTGCTGCGAGACTCTTGCAATTTCTTGCATACACGTAGAATGTGGTTTTTTGCCTACCGAGAGGCCATTTCAAGTGCAATCTATCATCGTATAGTCTGCAGAGTTTTTCATACAAAATATGGACTGCCATCCATGAATTAAGCATTGAAATAAAACTGCCTGGGTTTATGCAAGACTCTTGCAAGAACTCTTGCAAGAGTTCTTGTTCTTGCAGTCAAAATCGACTCTTGATCTTTTTCTTGTTCTTGTTCTTGCATGCAAGAAATGCAAGAACAAAAGCAAGACAAGAAATTTTCGTGCATCACTACCTATACCTACTTACGTTCATGAACAATTCAGTTAGTACATCATGTTTGCTTCTCAGGAAGGATCAGAACGGATGGATTGTGAAAGACACCAACTTTTCTGGAGGATACTGCTATAGTTTACTTTTAGGAGCCACTAAAGTGAATTTTAGGAACCACTTTCACCACTTCTTTAAAGTATACTATAGTGTCTCCTGTCGAACAGATTTAAAGAACAGATTTATCTTCTTTTCCTTGCGTTTGCTCTTGATACATCCGATAAGAAAAATCTGCTCGTTAAATTTGTTCGACAAAAGATACTATAGTATACTTTAAAGAAGTGGTGAAAGTGGTTCCTAAAATTCACTATAGTGGCTCCTAAAAGTACACTATAGCGGTATCCTCAAGAAAAGTTGGTGTCTTTCACAATACATTACCATACCATCAGCGATCAGTTTTGGTTAAGGTTGAATATACATTCGCTATTTTTTTACGTTTGGACTTCAAACTTTGTAAGAAAACCATTGGATATTTAATTATTCTGAAATATAATATGTCTTTTTAACGTCATGGCTCATGAGGCTATGTTGTGATTTTACGATCGAGTGATTTTTATCACCAAAAAAATTGTCCAAAATTAACAGATCGTGAAAACATAGCCTCATGAGTAATGACGTTAAAAAGATATATTATATTTCAGAATATTGAAATATCCAATAGTTTTCTCACAAAGTTTGAAGTCCAAACGTAAAAAAATAGCGAATGTGTATTCAGCCTAAAATACTCCCTTATATAGTATAATATTGGTTAATAACTTAGGTTGTTTAGTACCTATTGTACGACGTGCGTATTGATTGTGGGCACGTCCCTGAGGCTAGTCCTTGGCCGAATTGATGTAGAAGAGATAACTACTGAGACGCAGTGTAGGTACAGTTGTTGAGCAATGTCTAGACTCTAGCCGAGACCTGAGCAAGTTGCTCTGCTTCAGCGGATAACCATACCTATAAGGTAGCTAATACCTGAACAAAACAGTGTGGGGGCGGGGAGTTGTCTTTTTATGAGCATGCTGAAAACAAGCTTCAAACGTTATTGGTGTATTTAGCTTTACGTCAATTTCACAAGTTGCTAAACTCAACTACAGTGTTCCCTAAGAATTGACTATAGCGGTATACAGGAAGATAGTTCGGCAGTGGCTGTACTTGCATGTAGTGATGCACGATGCAAGAACAAGAACAAGAAACGGCATTTCTTGTTCTTGTTCTTGCAAAGCGACTCTTGCTCTTGTTCTTGCAGACAAAATCCTATATTGTTCTTGTTCTTGTTCTTGCAGTAGAAATCATTTCTTGCTCTTGTTCTTGTTCTTGCTGCGAGACTCTTGCAATTTCTTGCATACACGTAGAATTTTCTGCTGTTAAAATGTGGTTTTTTGCCTACCGAGAGGCCATTTCAAGTGCAATCTATCATCGTATAGTCTGCAGAGTTTTTCGTACAAAATATGGACTGCAATCCATGAATTAAGCTTTGGAAAAAAACTGCCTGGCTTTATGCAAGACTCTTGCAAGAACTCTTGCAAGAGTTCTTGTTCTTGCAAGTCACTTCTTGTTCTTGTTCTTGCAGTCAAAATCGACTCTTGTTCTTGTTCTTGCATGCAAGAAATGCAAGAACAAAAGCAAGACAAGAAATTTTCGTGCATCACTACTTGCATGACTGTCCCATAGTAAGGGGCGGGGTTGTTGGGTCCACATACGTTTGAATATACCTAAATTTTCGTTGTACTTTACTGAATCGACCTTTAGACGGAAACATTTTTCACATACTGAGTGGAATTAGCTTTCCAAAATACCTGTGGGATTTCAGCCACTTTTACCTTGTTTAAGAAACGATAGTGAGAATTTGAGGTTTGCCCCAAAATGCGCCGAAGTACTTTATCACCATATATGGCTATCACGAGAAATAAAAGCGACTTACCTCATCTTGTGAGATTGTAACGTTGGGAGCTACTGTAGCCGCAGCAGCTGCTTTGGCTTTTGCGTGAATGAGAGATGATGCCCGCGCCGCTTGCCCCTCTGAAGCCACGAAAATCAAACCTGAAACCATTCAAATAGTTTTTAAGACCTAACCTTAACGGCAGTAGTACGTTAGAAGAAATTAATGGGGTAGGGGGTAGTACATCCTTTAGGCAAGCGGTACCGCACTGTAGTGATGCAAGAACAAGAACAAGAAACGGCATTTCTTGTGTTCGTTCTTTTTCTCGCAAAATGACTCTTGCTCTTATTCTTGCAGTAAAAATCTTATCTTGTTTTGTTCTTGCAGTAGAAATCATTTCTCGCTCTTGTTCTTGTTCTTGCTGCGAGACTCTTGCAATTTAATGCAACACATGGAATTTTCTGCTGTTACAATGTGGTTTTTTGCCTACCGAACGGCCATTTCAAGTGTTATCTATTGTCGCATAGTCTGCAGTGTTTTTCGTACAAAATAAGGACTGCAATCCATGAATGAAGCTTTGGAAAAAAACTGCCTGGGTTTCTGCAAGACTCTTGCGAGTCTTGCAAGAGTTCTTGTTCTTGCAAATCATTTCTTGTTCTTGTTCTTGCATGCAAGAAATGCAAGTACAAAAGCAAGCCAGGGGTTTTTTTCAAGTATTCATCGGTGAATGGCTGACTGCAAGTTATCTCGGTTTGATAATCTTCAGTTAAATTTATCATAGTTTCCTCAGGTTAGCCTAAATGGCAATTAACTGTGAGTATCGACCCTTAATCGGTCGATAAATGATAAAGGTATACAGTTGCTCCACGTCTGGCTATGCTCCGTTGCAACTCGCACTCTTTAGACTTTCACTGGGACGCTGCTCAGCGGTTCCGGCCACTGCCTCAAATACCATGACATCGAAGATCGAGCCCGAGCTATTTGGGATGGATAGTCTTCCATATGCATTCCCTTAAGGACCCTGTACGGGCCCAGCCATTCACCCCTCTCTGGCCCAGTCGGTCACCCCTCCCTGGCCCAGCCTTACTCCCCTCTCTGGTACAGCTGCAGGCACAACTATAAGCACTATACCAGGTACGGAAGACGATCGGTTAAACTCCAGTTACATTTGGCTTTTACCGTGCAATAATTTAAATTTAACCGGAGTTTAAACGTTAGCCGAGTATGGTGGGACGCACCCTTAATATAATACGCGTTATTCTCAAACAGTTGTAAAATGATCGAAAACAAGCAGAAAATTCGAGATCCACGAGAACCTCTTAGGGTGCGTTCCACCATGCCCAGTTAAAAAACAACTGGAGATTTTCTCGGAGAAAATCTCTAGTAAAAGTAAAATTTAACATGGTAAACATAGGACCAAATCTCCAGTTTAATTTTGACTGGGCATGGTGGGACGCACCCTTAGACTCCTAGACTCCGTAGAGGGACAAGCAACTATAACTAACTTAAAAAAATCACTTACTTTTAGGTTACTTTTCTGTTTAGATTTGTCTTTTTCAGTCAGAGCTGTAACTAAGGATCGGAAAATGTGGCTGGATTCAGCGACTTGATTGTCAGTCCTGAAGCAGCAGCCCTGTAGTCGAGTCACTTGTTACCATGCTTACAACTTAGTACCTACTGCCTGCTATTTCATCTAAAAAAAATTACGAAGTAATTGTCCTGAATTTTTTTTAGCAATAATAATTCGTTATTTCACACGCCCACAATGGGCAACTCAGGCTGTTTCCACTAGGAACAAATTACGGATTGTGCAACATTGCTAGAAATGTCGAATAGTGTAACTCGTGACTGTGGGACAGGTACCTAGGTTAGGTTGTTCTGAGACAACTGCGGTGAGCGTTGCCCTTGGAACTGTTTACTCTAAGAAAAGTGGTGAAGGTCGCTTCGGACCGTGGTACCGTACTAAAAGAAGGTACGTTCCCACTGTGAGGAAGCACGACTACCTTTTCCACATTTTTATTTGCTTTTAATTTTTCCTACAGCCCCGCATTTGAAGGTCGCCACACGTGATACCAGCCTTCCCGGGATTTTCTCTGCCTTTTTACGTCACATGAAAACAAGTTCATTGTTCATTCCAGTAACACGAAATATCGATATCTAATCAACTCTGGAATTTGATCGAACTGGAATTCCAGAATCGGGATGGCATCCCTTCAAATCTGCCATCTCTGTGCACTAACGATGAGTCCGGAAAGGCCGTCTCGACAGAACGCCATTCCCGATCGCATCATTTGTGGCACTCCTCAGAGTTCCTGAGAGTTGGTGCAATAATTTGTCCCAGAAACGGCAGGTAGAGTTGGCAGGTGCGAGCCACCCATTGCATGTATCGCACCTTCAGCCCAGACGGCAGGTTTCCTGGTGACCTTGAGCGATCAGAGTTCCTAGGAGCCTGGAGGCTGGGTGTGGCCTGTTACCAATAGAGCAGGATAACACCAAGCCACAAGCAACTACTCCCTCAATGCGTATGTGCCTACGCAAACGCGAGGGCGAGGCAAGTGCATCCACGGATTTGGTGGGGACTTCTTGAGACAGCTTCACTTTGCATCTCTGTTGAAAATTCTTGTCGAAGAACCGAATTAATGGAAATATCTCTTTCGTGCATCGATGAACGTTATCAATTTTTCGTCAAACTGTCCCATTAGCCTTGCCTTCCTGGTTCCTTGTCTCCTATGGTTGTTTATCCGTTAAATCTTAACACCCCCTCTTTCTCGGTCTATCGTCGGCCCAGACGCCATAGTGGACATTCCTACTCCACTACCATCAACCTTTCGAACTTGCATACTGATTCACTGATTTTTATAAAGGGAACGGTTAGGATGAGCTTTTTTAAGATTTTGTCGTAGATTTGTTATTGAGTGATATGTAGGGTCAAAGAAATAGGCGCCACGGAGTATCGTAGCGCTTGTTTCGATCCTTGTTCGCTTTGTTCCTTCGAAAGTGACTTTAATCTCGGTTAAGAGAAAATCGTCGACTTTCATCCATGTTTACCGAGAGTTAAGTTCCCAAGAAAATTACTGAAGATCTTCTCTTAACTGAGTATGGTGGGTGCAGGTACAACTGACATTAGCGTTAACTGGACGGTCCACAGTATATAACTGAAGGTTAGTGCAAGTTTTGACCCTTGTTTTGGCTGACGTACTGCTTGTATTCAACCACCTGACTGGGTCAGTTTAACCAGTACATCTTTTGTTTTCGCCAGTTATCTTTAACTGCAGATTAAATTCCCATGTAAGATATTTCTTCTTTGAGGAGTAACAGTAACAGTAACAGTAACAGACCACGTGTTGTTACGGCACCTCTAACCAACCAAGGCATGTGAGGATGTCGTTAGTTAATACATACCGATTGCTTTACGAGCTCTACAGTGGACGTCATACTTTCCTTTCACTCAGTTCAGCGGATCCGTCTAATCTTTACTTTCCTCGACTAACTACTGACCATACTCCCTCAGGGATACAGGTAGTAGGTATCATCTGAAGTAATATGGTGGTACGTAACAAAAAACACAAAAATTATAGCGTTAGTAAATTAGAGAAACCCAAAACAAACAAAAAGCAAAAAAATCAAAATCCACGCCAACCCCAAATATTACATGCAAATTCTGCAGAAGGTTGTTTACACCTATACATCTACCAAGGCCGTACCCAGGGGGAAGCGGTTAGGGGGGTTTAACCCCCCCCCCCCCCCCCAAACTACACAGCTTTACACTAGAGAGAATTAAGTTTTGAAGGAGAAAATATAGTTTCATGCTACCTAGGTACCTAACCCCCCCCCCCACCCGAAAAAATCTAGGTACGGCCTTGACATCTACGAAATTTGAACGAAATCAGCTGATTGGTTAGGCCTGTAGCCATATACGGAGTCACACACTTATCATAATATAATATTTAACTTACCAAGAAAAACATTCCATAGTAGACAGAGGTTGTGCTTCATGACTCTTCAAACAGACCTCTGAAACAAACAAAATTCCATTTAGGGATCAACCCACGTATGTATGACGCTTTGGAAAAAAAATACCACTTAAAGTATGTTATAGGATCTCCTATCGAACAGATTTACCTTATCGTATGTTTAGCTTATGACAAGTGTAATCGCACTATAGTATACTTCAAGAAGTGGTGAAATCCACCCTAAGGTGCACATGCACGTGCAATTTCACATATTTGCACGTGCACACGTGTTCACTGTTTGCTGTTCCTATAAAAAATACAACCATCTTAACCATGTGGCTATCGAGACTGTTCCTGTGGCCCGCGTAAATATTTATCCACCAGAGACTGATAGAATTGGCCCTGCTGAGGCCGGAAGTGGCCGAAAGGTTAGACGTTAGTTAGGAACGAGGGGTTAACCACTCGTTGGAAATCTCGTTGGGAATCATTGGAAATCTTTATGAAATCTCAGGGAATCTTGGAATTTTTTGGAGTGGTTACCCCTTCGGGGTTCTTCTTTATCGTTGGGAATCTTTGGAAGTCCTTATGGAATCTCAATGGAATCTCAAGGAATCTCTGGAGTGGTTACCCCCTCGGTTAGGAACTTGGGCAACATAATCTGAACATTATAGCTTAGCCATTGTAAGGCATTTAAAATTCTTTGGTAATTTCCCAATATGTTTGAATTAGGTATAGCAACTTAAATGGTGAAAGTCAACTATTTTCCTTTGGGATAGTGTGACATTTGTTTCAAGGTCGATAACGAGTGGTGGTGGGTATATAAATTTAATTGATTACTTACACATGCAGTTATTACTATACGAGTATTATGGGGCAATTTAATGAAGAGCCTATTTTCAATTATCCTGTATCAATCTCCATAGCGCCGAGGCACTAGATACTCAGGGGGGTATACTCCACGCGCACCTTGGATGATAGTAAATTCAGACTTATCGAAGGGTGGATAGGCTACAGATCTGTGAATTGTCGTTGTTAAACTCTTTTAGATCATTGTGACCCTACTTCTCACGTCTACTTCTGGTTCTGAACAAAAAATAATTTTGGGAACCCTGTGTTTTTTTGAAAACAATGTGCGAAGTTACTGTCACCCAAGATGCGCGTGGAGTATATTAGTGAATTTTGTTAATTTCACCGTTTTTTTTCTTACATCGAACAATGAACGTTTAAGAGGATGCTATACCTGACGGTGCATTTTTTGCCGCCCATAAGATTAACATTGCGAGCGGCGATTCATTTTCAAGGTTTACCCTTGGTTGGAAAGACACAAAATTTTGCCTGTACCTAGCCCTAACAATGTTCTAGGGAGTGTTCGAAGCAGATTTCCCAATTTCTCACTGGTTTCTTTTATTGCAACTGTTTTGCAAATGCTAGCATCGCATACCTCAAGAAAAGTGCTGTATCTCGAAAACCAGTTTAAAAAAATGGGAAATCTGCTTCGAACACTCCCTAGAACATTGTTAGGGCTAGGTACAGGCAAAATTTTGTGTCTTTCCAACCAAGTGTCGGGATGTTTCTGTATAGATAGGTAATTGCAAAGAGAAGTAAACCGGAATTGAAATTTGGCGCCAACGGCTGCCCCCCCCCCCCCTAGCGGCAGCGTCAGGAACTAAAAGAAAGACAGTTGAAGCTTGAAGCTTGCAGATGACGGTGTGTTTATGAAAAAATGCTCAACCGCATGTAAGCCCGCCCGCTTATTCACCACGAAACCGCTGATGTATTACCCGCGAAGGTTCCCCCGCTACATAACCTTGAAAATGAATCGCCGCTCGCAATGTTAATCTTATGGGGGGCAAAAAATGCACCGTCAGGTGGCGTTTGAACCAAGCACCTCCGGCTCTTATATCTATAAGCCCGTTGTCTTTAGCCAGGTATTGTTAGGTAGCAGGTAGGTACTGCAAACTGCAGTGGGGGCGCCTATATGACCCAGTTGCTGGAGGCCTATATACTCCCACTACCTCAGTCAGATCGTGCTCTGGGTTGCCACTCAAGACGGTATACATATTATCGAAGTCAAAGCATTACACAACAGGGAGAAAGTCATTGTTGCGACTAGCGCAGTGCTGTTGGAGTGACAGGCGAGACAAACGTTTGAATAAGGGATGCAAGTGTTGATGTCAAGGTGTATACATATAGAGACGAATCCGTTAGGGTGGGTTTAACCTCATCTTAAAGTAGACTATAGTGCTATTGTACTTGTCATAAGCTAAACATGCGATAATCTGTTCGTTAAATCTGTCCGATAGGAGACACTACAGTATACTTTAAAGAAGTGGTGAAATCCAGCCTAGAAGGTTGGTAATTATCTCCGCATTAATTTATTTACAGTTGGAAGAAATCCAAGTTCTAATCTCGACTTATCGAGATTTTTCTAACTTTGATGGGTATCGAGAGTGATCCTGACGAAATAACTCCCTTATATACAGAGGCTACGAAGAGTGGGACCCTGTATCCTCATCCTCACTACTTATAGTGAATTTTAAGCAAATCGGATGTGAATTTAGACAGATTGTTACCAAATTATTTAAAGGCGTTAGGCGTTCCAGAAAGAAGCCCCAGCGATGAGACACACTAAGGGTGCGTCCCACCATGCCCAGTTAAAATTAAACTGGAGATTTTGTCCTATGTTTACCATGTTAAATTTAACTTTTCAGTTAAATTTAACATGGTAAATCTCCAGTTTAATTTTAACTGGGCATGGTGGGACGGTGCGTTAAAAGTTAAAAGTTAAGTAAAAGTAAAAGTGTTAAAAGTTAAATTTAACATGGGAAACATAGGACAAAATCTCCAGTTTAATTTTAACTGGGCATGGTGGGACGCACCCTTATTTTAACTGGGCATGGTGGGACGCACCCTAAATCTCAAAAACATATTTCCGCACAAAAGCGCTTTACTTTCTCACCGTATACAGCTGGCGAGAAAGTAAAAAATTATCAGATAAAAGTTCGAAGAATTCTAGTTTTAATTGTGTTGAACAAAACTGAACTATCATAAAAATAATTGGTTTGATGGCGAGGCACATTTCACGCCTTGTAGGTAGGTACTGGTCAGTTAAACCTTCCCGGTACCTACGAACATTAGGTATCGGCTACAGGTCATAAAAGTGGATGACTTGGCGGGAAAAAGCTATTCATGTTCACTCTCAATCTCTCTGATTTTTCAGGGACGAGAGACTTGTGAATATGTTGGTATGATATACCTTCGTATATGCAGTATAGTCTCTCTATATAGCGTCCGTCAAGGAACCGTGAAAATTGTCTCGCTATAATGAGAGAACGTTATAGAGAGGGAGACATTGTGGAGATTAGAGTTTGTGTAGCCTTTGCTTGTTACGATATATAGAGTTGAGATGTTAGACCTAAATATTTTAAAAATTGAAGGTCCCTTTTCTTCTTCACCTCTAAGCACCTGTTTTTGAGTGAGTGCCCTTAAATGACATTTAGCTTTAAAGGTCAGAGTTGGAAGTGTCAGGTTGTCCTTGCTACCAGAATAACTATGTCTGGACACAATTCCTAAGATGCCAAGGACGATTCAGAGTGGACTCTTCCTGTTTACGGAAAACTTCTGTGTTGAAATTTCTACGTTGGCTATCGGTGACTTAAATAGTTTTAATTTACTGAATTATTATAATCAGAGGATGCACTGTATAGCGCCAACATTTTTTTTAGCACACTGCACTGTGCATGCATTGTGCATGGATTACACCAAATCGGTGCAACCTAATTCCTAAAGCAAAGTAAGGTACGATTGAAAAAAAGGTCTCTATAGAAATGGATGATAGACCTAAAAAAATAGTTGAATTGAAGTTGCCATGCCAATAGATATAACCTATGTGCATGCTTCGGTAATCATCTTCCTGATACCGTACCTGCCGGAACATATACTGGATACTTATGCATTTCAAATAATTAATTTATTTAGAGAAAGTAGGTAGCATTTAAATTACCGTAGGTATAGGTTAGTCAGCTTCTTGATTATAATAGCCTTTGTACTCTTTGTTATATAGGGATAGATACCCAATCGGGATTTTGTCCCTAAGTACCGCGGACACTGAGTGTAGGAGCGTATAGGAACGAAGGTAAATATAATATATAACCTACCTGGAAAACCTTATTAATGTTTGCTAAACGTCTCTGGGAATAAGGAATACCATTTTGGGGAACGGCAGTGGATAAGTGGACCGTTGATTCTTAATTGATTTGATTGGTTGTTACAAAAAAAAAAATAAGTAAACTGCCTCTGAATTATTAATCCAAGACTGCCGAAATTGGCTCCTCCTTGAACTCACTCTTAAGAAGCCTTGAGTTGTGTTGACTAGAAATTGGCGCAATTTGACGACAGTAGGAATTAGCAAAAGTATTTACAAGGGACCGAAAATGTTCCGCAATGAATGAACTCTTAAGTCTTAGTGAGAGAAAATTAGTAGCACCTCCTTATGGATCGGAATTAATATAGGTTCTGGACCTTAAATAGGGAACGACGCACTTCGCATTCTGCCATAAATGGATCGTTATTGTTTCATTACTAGGTTACGAGAAGTATTCAGATCACTCGCTTTAAACTATTACGTAATGGTGACCACGACTTCCGGAGGTCATTTAACTGCCAGTTGGAATAACGAAAGCAGTAGGTTACCCAGGGTGCTATCGTACCTAAACCGAAGTTAGGTTTCAGGATTTCTTTTAAGAGGACGCTATACCTGACGATGCATTTTTTGCCGCCCATAAGATTAACATTGCGAGCGGCGATTCTTTTTCAATGTTTACCCTTGGTTGGAAAGACACAAAGCTTTGCCTGTACCTAGCCCTAACAATGTTCTAGGGAGTGTTCGAAGCAGATTTTCCAATTTCGGCGGACCCTTAACGGAGAATATGTCACATCTGAATGCTGCTGGGTGGTATTTTAAAAGTCATGCCGAAGGTCTTAGGCTGACCTTCAAACCTCAGCCAAACAAATTTAATTCGTCGTAAGAATCTTCTACTTTTCCCTGCGTTTGTATGTGAAGCGAGTTTGGAGAGATATTTTTTTAGTTTAGCTACCAGAGCAGTGTGTAATTAAAGGTGTCAAGGCCACGCCAGGGAGATAGACCTGTTTTATTTGCACAACCGAAAGTAATAACTATTTCAAAAATTAGTTCCACTCTACCTTTTATGGGAATTAACACAGGGCTGGTGATATAGGGTTATGGGCCGGATTAGGTTTGTGACAGGGAACTGAGATATGAAGCAAGAGGAGCCAGGATCTTCTCCCCAATTGCCGAGATTTTTCCTGGTCAATCTTGCCCAGCCCTGGGCCTACCCAGCCCTGATGGCTATCTGGCCTTCACTGATTGGAGGAAAACTGGAGAAAAAAAAGGATTTTTTATTTTTTTATTTGTAATATATAGTTCTTCTAGAATACACTCAGACCCCCCTTCGTTTTATTTTGCGGCCCAACTGAACAAATCTCTGTACTTGACAGTTTTTCCGTTGCTATAAGGAACCATGTATTTTTGGTGGTTCCCATGCACCATAGCTTTCCCCATACCACAATATAATGTCCCACGGTGATTCCCTACTGCGCCTGTAGCCTTTAGCGCTTGATCTAACCGCTGCCTGTTAAACAGACGAGTGACTTTTAGGTTTAAATTTTAATTTTGGCATTAGGTACATTGCAAGTTTTTGTTTTTACTTTACACTTTACGTACAGACACATGATGTATATCTTACACATTTGCACGTGCAGCTTCAATTTCTCACGTGTATGCGCAATTTCACACGTGTCCAGAAAAATCCAATATGCGGTCGGATGTGTCCTTTTATTAAAAATCGAAAAAAATTTCGTGTTTTTAACAGAAAAAGTGATACATATTCGAATTCTTGTGGAATTTGAATGAGTCTATAAGTGAAGGGATAACAGTGATGATCACAGATCTGGGTTTTGGTGCAGTGAGATCACTCTACTAGCCTGTGCCGAGGCTGATGATCCTCTATAATCACTCAGGAATGGTCAAGGTCTTTTCGGATAATTATTGCTCCACTTCTACATGTTTCCACCATCTTCAGCCAATTTGTCACTTGTTTTCTCATCTAAGTGAGAAGAATATTTTTTTACAGACCATTTTTTGATAAAACTCTCTCTCTCTCTCTCTCTCTCTCTCTCTCTCTCTCTCTCTCTCTCTCTCTCAGGAGTTGTGTGTTAGCTGGCTTCAACCACTAGCTAGTCAATTCTGCGGGAGCATAGATGGGGCTGCAGGGCAGAATTTATTTGTGAGAGAAACGGGGAACTAAGACAACTACCAAAAATAGCACCAAAATGAACGACCTCTTAACCTCATTCCTGATTGAGATTCAGTCAAATGTTTCGAGTCACTACAGACCAGAAGTAGTTTGGAAGTTGCGTAAGGCTGCAGAATTAGGATACAGCCTGTAGTCTGTAGAGAGTTGCCATTTTTAGATCACGAGTAATCTAAAACATGAGCCGCGTTCTTCATTATATCACTCCATGATTTTGATATTTACGTCACTTCTAGACATGGCTCTCAAACATACCCTTTCACGCCTTGCCGACAAACTGACCCTTAAGTTATATACCTATAGTCCAAGTCAGGCTGGGAGCATACCGATTAGTCATAATTTCTTGAAGATTTTCAGTTGGCATTCCATATCCTACCATACGCAAAAAAATGCCAATCCGACCCTGAGCAGATATTTTCCTGCTCAAGAAGAAGTTTTGATCAGCCCTAGATTTGCAAGAAATTATGACTTATCGCCCTTATCGGTATGCTCCCAGCCTGGCTTGGACTATAGCTACTATTTATTAAGGGTCCGCTATACCTGACGATGCATTTTTTGCCGCCCATAAGATTAACATTGCAAGCCGCGATTCATTTTGAAGGTTTGCCCTTCGTTGGAAAGACACAAAATTTTGCCTGTACCTAGCCCTAACAATGTTCTAGGTCGTGATCGAAGCAGATTTGCCAATTATTTACTGGTTTTCGCCGCTCGCAATGTTAATCTTATGGGTGGAAAAAATGCACCGTCAGGTATAGCGTCCTCTTAAGCAATAATTAACATCACAATGGTAATGCAGAACAAGGTGTTGCAAGGCCGTAAACAAGTTCATATTGTAAAATGAGTGACAGTCATGAGATTGGGTAAGAGTGATCTCAGGTAGATGGTCGTGGGTCATTTTCAAACGATTTTGGATTACTTAAAAATTGCGCCTGCAAATAAAAAAAATAAAAAAAGGTGAAATGAAATCCGGATGAGAGGTCTTAAAAATGAGAGGGATTAGAGAGCCGATTCGCAAAATGGGATAGATATTGATGAAGGGAGACCCAGACGGGGTTGCCATGGTAACCAGCCAAGCTCGGGCTATTCAGGTCTCCGTATACTTCGCTTATTACTGAGGCTTATTAGAGGGCATGCGCCCCTGACGACCTACACAATATATATTGTTCCGTCCCTATAGCACCCTGTCTGCTCGTCATCACTCCCTGGGAGATTTTTTCAGCGTCTGACCTAAAAACCCCCTGTGAACTCTCCAGATACGACCTATCGTTCGATAGGATAACTGTTGATACCAGAAGTGGACTGGGGGGGGGGGGGGGGGGGGGGGCGATAAGGAAGTAGGAGTGAGAGGAAATTTAAAAATCGGCGCGATCTCGCCAAATGAAAACTGTAGGTACCGAAATGTGATACCAGACCTCTCAGGGCTCGAGACAGCCTATCAAGATCCCCGTCCATAAAGCCGCACGTCACTTGGCCGCAGTTTCTGTTAGCATGGAGTGCTGGAGGGTACCGATGCCAATACATAAATATCATAGGTAATAAGGGGAAAATTTTTCGGTTACTCAGTGGAGCTTGGCCACTGGGAGGCACGAAAATTTGTTGATATAATAGTTTAATAATTCTACTATAATCTCAAAATACACAATCGTGAAACAGCAGATTGATTATTTTTCTTCCCATTTTATGAGGAAACTATTGGGTATTTATAAATTTTCCGAGCTATAGTAGGTAGTTATATATAATAATGTTTGACACATTTTCGACACATATTTATTACCAGCAGTCACTCGACCGAAAAATCACAGCATAGCCAATTTCCCAATTTTTTACTGGTTTTCGAGATACAGCACTTTTCTTGAGGTATGCGATGCTAGCATTTGAACAACAGTGGCAATAAAAGAAACCAGTGAGAAATTGGGAAATCTGCTTCGATCACGACCTACAACATTATTAGGGCTAGGTACAGGCAAAATTTTGTGTCTTTCCAACCAAGGGTAAACCTTGAAAATGAATCGCCGCTCGCAATGTTAATCTTATGGGCGGCAAAAAATGCATCGTCAGGTATTGCGTCCTCTTAAGCGTCTATCTGTGTCCGAGCGTTGTCCTATATTCGGCTTCAGCCAACCCCTCTTCAAATTCGGCCTACCTCGCATGGGGTTATACCCAGTTAAGAAAAAGAAGTCTTTTTAATGGGTGTGAACGCCCGAAATGGGCCGAAACCTAACAGGAGCGGAGCGAAGCCAGATTAGGAATGTCATGAACAGAAAATTTTTGATTACGCCAGACGCCAGGATTCGAACCCAGACATCTCAGAACTAGGAGGACTTGACTGAAAGGCACACAAAACTTTTTATTACATCGTATACTGGTCCTTGGATGTAATGTAACACTTGAACCGAGAAGAAACTGGCTAAAGTAACGCTATACTCCTATTTCAGCGCTCCTCAAATTTCCGTCTGTTCAAATGTGAATTTATGAATGACTGACTTCATGACTGAACCAAGGGCCGGATGCGGCCAATTTCTATCCAACTCAACCGTTTTGTGTCACGTCAAATTATTCTCACATTCGACAGTGTGGTTGGTACTGTTGGTAGTCCTATGCACTCTTCTGTTTTACTCAAGGTATTTAACAACACTAAATTAAATGGACAGAGATTGGCAGCAGGTACGAGGTGGTATAAAACACGCCATGGCTCGCTATAAATAAACTTAGCGTGTTACAAATACGGTTACTGATTCGAACTTTCTACCTAGTACTTTTCAACCATTTCATGAGCAGTTTTTACAGTGTAGGTAGGTAGGTACTTACATTTTAGTTTTTTTTTTCGTTTATTTACTCCCGATCTTTTATCTGCCTCTTCATTTTTAACATCGATTTTTGTTTTCATTTACCTACCTTTTTAACGTAAAAAAATGTTTATTATACCTATATTGTCAAGCTCACCTTAATTTAGAATATTCCCCAAAGTACACCTAGTAAAATGTGTCAACTGTACTTAGCGCTGGGACTGTAAGAAAAATTAATTTAACTAAATTTTTCACATATAAATGTAAAAAATTTAAAATTTGTGTTCTTTGAAGAAATTCAAATGGATTTCACTCATCGAGTGGTCAAACCTATAACCAAAGACCTTAGTGAATTGGTGATGATAGGCATATTAAGGACCATTATCTGGGCGAGTATAGGTACTTAAACGACCTCGAATGTGCTCCTTCGTGGAGACTAGCACTAGCAGGTATATACCTATAGTGAAACCTCTCTTTTATACCTGAGAATGGAACAGTAGGTATTCAAACTGAGAAGTTTAGTGATTGGTTGAAGGTGAGCTTGTTTTCTGCATTCTGATTTCTGTACTGGAGTGGTAAAGTCGTCAACAAGCTATCAAGCATGCTATCTTGTGATATTTACAGATTTCTTATGGTTCTGCTGCATCATGCATTTATTTTCAATTGTCAATCGTTTCTTAAGGGTCCGCTATACCTGACGGTGCATTTTTTGCCACCCATAAGATTAACATTGCGAGCGGCGATTCATTTTCAAGGTTTACCCTTGGTTGGGAAGACACAAAATTTTGCCTGTACCTAGCCCTAACAATGTTCTAGGGAGTGTTCGAAGCAGATTTCCCATTTTTACTTTACCTGTATACGAAGTAAGTATACGTAAGGTAAAGTATTGTATTCGTGCGGGCCAATTTTCGGCAAACCTCAATTATGAACCGTCATTGCTCCCAGACCTCAAAAGTACTCGGGGGAACATTCTGGGGCCATTCCTTTCGTCAAAAAGTTTTTCCGTCTCCAATCATTTAACCAAGGGTTCATTTCTAGGAATCACGCAAATAAGCAGGTAAAGTTTTGTCCGACCGTGTCGTACCGCTTGTTACTTTACCTGTATACGGAGTATGCGTAAGGTAAAGTATTGTATTCGTGCGGGCCAATTTTCGGCAAACCTCAACTTTGAACCGTCATTGCTCCCAGACCTCAAAAGCGACTGAAACTTGCATATACATTTCGGAAACGTCCACTCTTTCGGAATATGAAAACCATCTCACTTTTTTCCTCCGACGAAAAGTTTGCCCACAGGAATTTTTAGAAGAGGTCAGGTACTCCGTGTCAGTACGTATGTATGTATGTATGTATGTAGCTAGCTATGTATGTGGCATTGACCTGGACGGCGCACTTTTCAACCGATTTTCTTCAAAATTGGTAGTGACCTTTCTAAAATTGGAAGAAATCAGAATCCGGAAGCCCAGTTCCCCCACTTTAAAATTAAGGGGGTTACCCCCCCCCCCCAAACACCCCCAAAAGGTAGAAAAAAAATATTTGCTCAAAATCGGCTCTAACGATTTTGATCAAATTTTTGGCAATTATAGAACAAATAATTACGAATCAAATGATACCACCCACTACCCCCGCATAACTCCCTGGAAGGGGGGAAGTCCCCCCTGGACCTGTAAAAGGGTGAAATCAGTGGATTCAGTGGTTTGTGGTATACGAGTAGTTCTGGATAGGACACATGACAACCACCATACCCGTCACAAATAGTATATGGCTTATCTCGAGCCCCCCCCCCCCCCCTCGGGGGGCAATTTTGAGTGACTTATAAAGTGCGCCTTATGGGGTCTCAAACTGTTCAGGCGAACGTTGTGAAGCAATTTTTCTAAATGTATCCTAGCACCCCACCCCCTAAGGGGGGTAGATTTGAGTGGTTTGAGAAATATGGGTTGTGTGGGCTCAAAATGATCGGGAGATCGTTCTGAGGCAATTTATTTGGTCAAAAAGTTTTTCCGAGCTTCTACATCCACCCCACCTCCTTTTAGGGGGTTGTTTTGGGTGGTTGTCGAAGTATGTCGTGTGGGGTCTCTAAGTACTCGGGGGAACATTCTGGGGCCATTCCTTTCGTCAAAAAGTTTTTCCGTCTCCAATCATTTAACCAAGGGTTTATTTCTAGGAATCACGCAAATAAGCAGGTAAAGTTTTGTCCGACCGTGTCGTACCGCTTGTTTTACTGGTTTTCGAGATACAGCACTTTTCTTGAGGTATGCGATGCTAGCATTTGCAAAACAGTTGCAATAAAAGAAACCAGTGAGAAATTGTGAAATCTGCTTCGAACACTCCCTAGAACATTGTTAGGGTTAGGTACAGGCAAAATGTCTTTCCAACCAAGGGTAAACGTGGAAAATGAATCGCCGCTCACAATGTTAATCTTATGGGCGGCAAAAAATGCATCGTCAGGTATAGCGTCCTCTTAATTATTATTATTAAAAAAAAAAAAAAAAAAAAAAAAAAAAGTGCGTGAGTTTTTTCGAAAAATTATCGCTAAGCAACTAGTCTAGTAGAGTCTTCTGGTTTTTTTCAGTAAGTAAAGAAAAAATTGGTATTAATAGGTTGAAAATTTTTAAGGTTGTGTGACGTCAGAGGGTGTGTGACGCACTTGAACTAGGTAGGTTTTCATGACTTAGGTATACCTTTGAAGTCACTGTGGATCAGTATACTGTCCCACTCCCCGAGCTCGCCACATCTTTACTATTGCAATTAAGTGACGATCTCGCAAAGAATATAAGAAAGTGGTACTATCTACCAGACGGAGCCCACATGGTGCCTGATGCGCACGCGCAATAACTACCTACAGACAGGTGCCTTACCTACCTAAGTTCAGGCACAGATTTGTGCATTGCTCTTGCGTTCTCACCATAGCAATACCTTCACTTTCGTTCCCGTGCCGCTCTGGAGCCCTCACGACACACACCTACCTTCTAAGGCTTATAGTATACCTCACTACTGGATGAGAGTACCTAACGATGCCCATTGTTCTAAAAAAAACAAGGTTTCCAAAAAAAAATTGTTCAAACCAAGAATTAGACTACCATTAACCCCTTTATAATCCCTTTTAACCCCTTTATAGAGCTACACGCGGCCTTGTAGCATGATTAATTCTGATTTATTGTAATTTTTAGTTTGGGAAAAAAATACATTATTATTATTATTATTATTATAAAGGGGTCACAATGATCTAAAAGAGTTTAGCAACGATATTTCACATTTTTGTAGTCTATCTACCCCTGCGTATGACTAAATTACTCTCATCCAAGGGTTAGGCGTGCTATGAAACAGAATCGAACTAAGTATTCCAGTTTTTAAGGCTCTGCTTCAACTGGTGATGCATTTGTGCCACCCATAAGTTTGATATTACGGCATCAAATTATTTTTAACTTCTTCCCTTGGTTGGAGTCTGGGCAGAAATCGAAGCGGTGATTTTTAGACAACGTTAAGGGGGATACAAACAATAGTATCGTCAGTGGTAGGGCTTGAACCCATACCTTAAGTACCCATACTAGCGCCTATACTAGGCGTACAATGGGCATATTATGGGCAAAAATTTTGATTACTTCAAAAATAGGGCCGTGCCTTGTATTGTATCGTAAATGGGATCATAAATAACGCCTGAGCAAGTTAGGTTGGTAGGTACGTACTTCATTAACATTACATAATCGTGGCCTGTTTTAGGCGTTATGGAATCCAGCCTCTTCTCCTCATGTTTTGTGAAGTCTCTTCGTTCTTTTTACTAATTAGAAATATACCAGGTACCTAAATATAGCCCTTCAGGTAGCCCTAACCCCTAAATTTAATTTTTATTTGTATTTTAATTTGTCAAAAAGGTGTTCCGTATGTACGGCACAGGCACCTATACCTGTAAATTTTTAGTAAAGAATTTGAAAGGCATGATCAAATTATTTCCATTTAGCATATTTCTTATAATTTGCACCTTCATACGTATGATGCATATACCATACCATAGCTGAAAAAATTTCTAAAAAAATATCAGTAAAGATTACCATCTGAAATTATTGACGATGGAATGAAGGACAATTCTTTTACTGTGCTAAAGCCAAATATACGTAATAGAATTATCACTTCATCAATTTAAGATATGCTGTGTCATGGTAGAAGGTGAATAGGTGACCAACTATAGCCATACATAGATATTGACTAGCAAGGGTGGGTATTTCACACCAAAAAAAATAATGACAAAAAATTTGGATTTGAACCCCCGTTGTTAGAGTCACCTATCCAGATCTCTACAACAAGGCCACCAAAACTGTTACTATCCATTCTAAAAATTTATGGAACATGCCGAGGTTATACCAATTCAGTTGTACATAATATATTAAATTACGTTCAATGTAGTAACCATTCATCATAATTGACAAAGCTCATTCAAATTATTGTATAAGATCTATCTGGGGCACCTAACTTATTATAAATTAACCACCGTACCTAACTGTAAGATAAGATAGTACTGGCGCATTCAAACCTATTGTGCAACGGAAAAAGTGCAATCTACGATGTCGTGCAATGCTCAGTTCAATTTAAATAGATGTAATCCGGTGTCTAGCTTATGGACTTTTCCAGACTCTTAACTGATATTTAAAAAACCATTTTCAGGTTTGCCGTGGTGTGGCCTGGATACCTTCCGATACTGCAGTCGCATCTTTAGTGGATCACCAAACGTACCTATATAGGTAGGTACTTATCCAATAATAAAACTAGCTCGAAAAACCTTAAAAAACTGTTGAGCGTTGGTTAGATTAAGGGTGCGTCCCACCATGCCCAGTTAAAATTAAACTGGAGATTTACCATGTTAAATTTAACATGGCAAACATAGGACAAACTCTCTAGTTTAATTTTAACTGGGCGTGGTGGGATGCACCCTTAATTAATTTTCTTTTCAGTTAAATGTGCCGTTGTGAGTTCGTTAAAACTTATGTTTTCAAATTTTTCAAAGAAATTAGTTAATTGAGGTTTAATGTCTCTCCAAGTTCTTTCTGTTAGGAAGTTATGGGATGGTTAACTTTTTGGATAAACTGAAGATCGACGGACGCAGGTACTATGCTTATTACTCAGTCTATACCTGACTCTTGGCTGACAGCAACTTCAGATTATTTGGTACTCCCATCTAAGAGAGAGATGGAGTATAGAAGGTTCTTGAAGGTGTGAAATCTGGCATGCCTCCCCGGATATAGGCATGCACCATATTTATCGCTTCCTATTTTTCTAACTTGCTGGTTGAAGCCACGCCTATTTTCGTCTCACCCGAAGTACTTGCCAATAGTGACGTGTACCTTAAACGTTATCAGATACATGCATGAGGTCGAAATTGGCACAGGGCACAGCTACGTGCTAAGTAGGTATAGCGAAACTACGAGGGCAGGCTGAGCAAGTGACGAAAAGTGAGGTTGACGTTTTACGTAATCGTATGCAGTCATGAATATTAGAGCGATTTTCTTCAGGAAAAGTCAGTGAACCGAATCGAACTCTCGCTTAGTAGTGAGAATTGGGAAATAAAACCAGTGAAACTCTGAGACAATATTTTTTGTTTGGTAGGTACAGAAGTAAACGTCATATTTCACTGCATAGGGGGGCCGAGGCATAGTGGGATGGAGGATCCCACCTTTTGTGACCTCTGTATACAATGGGGTGAATTGATCTGAATCAGTTTTGGTGAAGGCTAGGTATAGTATCGCCACTCTGACCTGCCTGTCCCGAGGGAATTCTGTTAACAGTGAACACTGGAGAATGCCCTCGGGCCTGGCAGGTCAGAGTGGCGATACTATACCTATCAGACCTGGGCCAGCCAGGATTTACCGGGACAAATCTCGTCAAATCAGGAGTAGATCCTGGCTCCTCTTGCTTCGTAGCTCCGGGCCACACAACGCTAATCCTGGCCATATTATCTAGTAATGCACAGATGGAAAGTGACCCATGGTGGGAGTTTTAGATAAGAGTTAGCTATGTTACTTGGGGTGCGTCCCACCATGCCGAGTTAAAATTAAACTGGAGATTTACCATGTTAAATTTAACTTTTAAGTTAAATTTAACATGGTAAACATAGGACAAAATCTCCAGTTTAATTTTAACTGGGCGTGGTGGGACGCACCCTTAGTACCTCAAACTTTTTTTTTTTGAATTTCGGAACTATCCCTATCCGAACAGTTTTTAAGTCGAACTGCCCTGCTCCTACCTCGTGTCCTAGTCGGTGGAAAAAACCTCTGAAATGGATGGCGACTTCTACGAATATCGGGATTTCTTATTCAAAATTAGTTTTCAAATCAGGTTCACGAGGGAAAGGCCAGAAGGTATAGATCCGTGTACCTGTCACCACGTGGGTGCGGGGTTAGAAAGGTCACAGTGTGACCCGGGGCAGAAGCCTCTTCGTTATTGAGCTCAAGGTGACAGAAGTTAGCTATATCAGAGTACCTAGATAGATGGCTAATTGCGCAGGTCTGAGAATGGGTGGAACGCTTGGATTTTCCTAAAGCTACTCTCTGAGTCACCATGGTTATTAGAAAGTTCCAGGGAGCCTATGGAACTATCTATACCTGTCGCAGAAGTTATGGGGAGTCAAGAAGAAATTCTGGGGAGGGCGTTTTAAAAAGGTAGGTACTTAGGTATAGGTAAAAACTTATATGACAAAATTTTTTTTAAAGGTTCAGTACCTGCGGAACCACTGGGGTCGACATCAGCGGGAGAAGTCGCCGGTAACGGGGTAGTTATTGCACATATCTGGCAGAACTGAGAATCGTACAATCCTGAAATAACTTTTTACTTTGGAGGTCACCCGCCGAAAGGGTGACCCTGGTCATGGATGCTTAAGTTACGTCTTGTGAGAAGAACTTTAATGTCTAAAAGCTATATCGCTGAAGCAATTTAAAATATGTTTTAGTCTGTATCTAGAGGTAGAAGTCAGCTTATAAACTTGGATGAAGGGTCCATATGGTTCAGCATTGAATAGGTATTAGATCAGGTCTACAGGGTGTTCCCTGATGGGCCTGAATTTCTAACTTGTGAGAACAGTGGTGAGGTGACGACCTGACCCTGTATAAAATAAAAATAAAACACTAGTTTAGGTACCTTGCACAAGACAGGCACAACTATCACAGACAAGCCTCAGCTTTGTAACATAATCTTTATTTCGTTGGAGTTTATATAAGCTAAACTTTAAGTTAACTCGCACTTTGCTGGATATTAATAAATCTGGATAAAAGAATAACGGCGAGTAAATACTCAGGCATTTAAGTGAAATTCAGGTAGGTATAACTACCTACCTACCTAAACTAATCGTTTTAATCGTAGGTCTGTACCTCCTTACATCGTCGGCACCTATGCTCAAGCAAGAGAAATCCATGAGCTCGTAAATGCTGACAGTATACCTGGGTTACCTTCGTAATAAATAAAAATAGGTCCAGTTGATGTCTCGATCTGGATGTCAAGTCTGTAGCTTTTGAGACATAGTACCTACTTAAAGACTCTTGTGACAAAATTAAAAATACAGAAGGTATGACGAGGAATCAGTTACGTAGAATGTCAGAGATGTGGGATGTAGGCATCTACCTACTTATGGCAATCTAACTCACAGACGGCATAAATTTAGTGGCATATTACATAATGCAATATGGGCTAAGGTCCCCCCGTTAACATTTAACATGACGGGTCATATAAGTAGGTACTGAGCGTCAACTTAACACTTTATCACAGCTCTTGCGTAAACTTTTGTGTTACCTCTTGTAACGCTCTTTTTTCCGAAGGGTTCTCACCCGCCATACCGTAAGATTTATTCTTGAAAAGTGCCTGAAGTCAGGTAGGAGATAGGAAGTGACTTACCTGCTGATGTAAAAATTTTACGGATAAAACCTTATCCTGGTTCTAAATGTGTTCATTTTATTCCTAGGGCACCCACTCACAAAAACTCGCGTAGACTGGCGAGGTAGCCTGTCAGATAGACACTGTGGCCCGAAGCTTGGCAGGTAGATAGGTACGGTAGGTACCCGTTTGCACAAGACAGTCACTTCTCCAGCGAGAGTGGGGGCTGTACTCCGCGCCTACTTGGAGTGCCCGTTTCACAAGGACACAATATGTTGATATTATAGGTACCAACGGATTATATTTTTATATTGTGTGGCTATACGTTCCTACGTACCTACTAGTCTGGATGTAGGTAGGAAGAGGTAATTGGTACACGGCTCGGTACCTGTACCTATCATATTTTACCCACCATAATAATATTGAAAGTTGAAAAGTAGCATGTAAGAAGTACTTAAGTAGGCACTCGTAAATAATATAACTAAATATCAATCCAGAACGGAGGAGGACGGTGCGATGTACCTGTACCTACCTAACTTAAATGCCTAAACTGGGCAAGACTTCAATCATAACGTTAGGTACCTACCTACGTACCAAGTGATGCCTACTTCGCGAACCATACAGATTACTTAGTTGCCAAACTAAGCAGACGAAACGAATTTTAGGAGGGATGGGTATCAAAGTAAATCATTCTATAACTTAGGTAACTTCTGATCTTACTAAAAAGTTTGTTTCCCGCCAAATTCTAATATAGATCGATAATCGAAACCAAATCATTCTTTCTATAGTTCGTAAGATTTATTCTTAAAAGTTTTATTGTAATACTAATGTTTACGTAATTTTAGTTATAAAATAAAATATAATATATTTTAATTGCTTTATTCATGTGGTAGATTTAATTTTTCTTTTTAAACTTTTTTTTGGAGATTTTGGACTTGGTTTGTTTTGATTCTTGAGACAGTATTGACTATTGAGAGTATTGAGCGCGAGCCGCGGCCATATTGGCATTTTCCCGGTGCATTTTAGTGCTTGGATTTTAACCTTTTTAGTGTGTTTAATAACATATTTGAGCATTCAAATATGTCAGATCAGGTATAAAGACACCATTTCCATAATAAAATGTATTTGTTTCTATTAGAAGGTTCTGGAAGGTCGTAGGCACGACATTTGCCTGTCAGTAGATAGGCTTTGTATGTGATGCAATCACTGTTCAGAAAAATGCATGCGCCGATCTAAAATCTGAAACGTAGAACAAGTTAACGTTTCAGTAAAGTCTGCACGGTAGGAGTGGTAATATTTTACCGAATTTTTGTTCAAATTGGCGCGCTTTTGTGTCAAAGAAATATGTCCCTCGTTGCTGCTATGGTTAGGGTACGCGAGAGGTGACAGGTGAAATTTTTCGTTTTTTTCGTCAAAGGGCGATTTTGAGATTTTGATTTCATTAGACGTTTCAAGCCATCCTGATTCCAAAAAACCTAATTTTGAGTTTTAAAAATTTTTTGTCGGGACTTAGAATAATTTGCGTGTCCCCTTAGTTTTTCAATCACTCATAACTCTTCTATTTTTAACAATTCGAACTTGGTTTATAAGACTTTTTGGTTTGTCTCTTTGCCATCTAAAACTTCTTCCCCGGAAGTGGGCTTGGGGACTCTGACAGAATTTTGAGATTTTTTTTTTTCACTTTTTGGTCAATATGGTTCAGACAGAAATTGTAGCCAATAAAAAGACAAACAACTATCTTCAATAAACATTTTCAAAATTCTCAAAAATGAGCGGGTAACGGAGATCTGAACTTTTCAATCATTCCTAACTCCTCTATTTTCCAAAATTTTGACTCTGTGGATAAAACTTTTTTTTTGTCTCTTTGCCATCACCGAAATATGTCGCTCGTTGTACCTAAGGGGACCGCCGAAATTATTCCTCTTGAAGTGGGCCAAGACCAAAATATTTGTCATGTTTATTTGCAGGATTGCGATGCTGGGGAAGAAGCGAAGGACAACTGTAAAATCTTCGTCGGTGGGCTAGATTACAGAACTCAGGATGAAGCGCTGAAGAAATACTTTAATCAGTTCGGCACTGTTATCGACTACATTGTCATGAAAGATGCTAGAAGTGGAAGGTAATTCGGAAAGAAAGACTTAGTAACGAAAGGTAGTTAGGTATACCTAGTACGTTCCAGCAAACGGCGATGGAACGAGAAGTTTTTTTGTGCCATTTCCACTTCACACAGTCGCTTGCTAGGTGTCATAAGTTGGCAGACGGGTGGCACCCCTCATGAGACCAGTGCAGGCCTAAAATATCCCATGGCCTAGTGCTTGGTTTATTGTTCGATGCCTAGCACTAAGCAGCTTCTTAAGGTGGCCACATCCGGGGCGTTTTGGACGGCGTCCAGGCTGCAGGGCAGGGATGCGGGGTTTGGGATGTGAACTCAGGGATGGCTGCTGCCCACACACGATACATCCAGTCCCGCATCCCTGTCTTTTTTTGACCAGAAATTGATGAAAACTTGGTTTCCCCATACTTACACCGATTAAAAGCGTGCAGTCGAAGAACTAAAAAATCTCAACCGGACGCTGGACGTAGGATTCATATTAATATTTATTGTTTCAGATCACGGTGTTTCGGATTTGTCACTTTTCTGGAACCTTACATGGTAGACCAAGTATTGCGCACCACCCCGCACGTAATCGATGGGAAGAAAGTTGATCCAAAGCGCGCTCTTCCTCGCGATCTCTGCATCAGGAAAGATTGTAATGACAGGAAGCTTTTTGTTGGAGGACTAGCGAGACACGTTATAACGGAAGACGTAGAAAACTACTTCAGCCAGTTTGGGGAATTGTCAGCCTGCGACATTGTGATTAACAAGGAGACTGGGATGACGCGAGGATTTGGATTCATAGAGTATTTCGACGTCACAGTGGCGGGTAATGTTCTCGGTGAGTTTTTATTCAAAATCTCCTAAACAAATTTGATATAAGCGCAATGTAAGACGTATTTATTTTATGTTATGCGCAAGTAGTGAAACTAAAATGATTATCAGTTTGTTGAAGGGACAATACTTTTTTAATTGACTGAGGATTTCTCTGTGATAGTATGAGAAAAAATACTTTGTTTTTGTTCAGGAAAAATAAACATCACCTCTCACCGTGTCTTCTTAAGGGTCCGCTATACCTGACGGTGCATTTTTTGCCGCCCATAAGATTAACATTGCGAGCTGGTTTTCGAGATACAGCACTTTTCTTGAGCAATTGCATTCTAGCATTTGCAAAACAGTTGCAGTAAAAGAAACCAGTGAGAAATTGGGAAATCTGCTTCGAACACTCCCTAGAACATTGTTAGGGCTAGGTACAGGCAAAATTTTGTGTCTTTCCAACCAAGGGTAAACCTTGAAAATGAATCGCCGCTCGCAATGTTAATCTTATGGGCGGCAAAAAATGCATCGTCAGGTATAGCGTCCTCTTAATTGACTGAGGATTTCTCTGTGATAGTATGAGAAAAAATAGTTTGTTTTTGTTCAGGAAAAATAAACATCATCTCTCACCGTGTCTTCTTAATTGGATGCACTGATAAATCAGTTGTTAATTGTTTGTAGCGATAACTGACCATGAGGTAAAAGGCCGGCACGTGGACGTGAAAAAGGCGATGACCCGAGAAGAACTTCGGGCGGCTGAACGGAGTGGTGTACGCGTCGGAAGGGGCCGTGGAAGATGTAATACAGTTGCACTATTACTGAATTATATGTATACGGTGCTTCGATACTTCACCCACTGTTAGGCTGTTAGCGGTATTGAAGCAGAAAAAATTGCCATCGTAACATTTTGTTGTTCATAAGATTCATACAGGTTAAATTTTAATTGAGGGTCCCAGGTTTATGACTCGCTTTGAGTTCCAATTTTTAATAATTGTTGCAAATTGATCTTGATGTATAATTATTAGTAGGAAGAAGTGTTTCAGATTTCAGTGTAGTATTTCTTTCTTGGTTAGCAGTTAACGGAGTTCAAGCCGCCCTTAATTTACCAAATATTGTTGTATAGGGGGACGCCGAGACTGTTGGCGCAACAGCAACTGGGGAGGAAATGGTCGCTATGGTGGATACAACTACGGCTGGGGCAGCAACTGGGGAGGCGGAATCCCTTGGTATCAGTGGGGATGCCAAGGAGGATACCCCATGTTAGGTATGGGCGATAACGATTGAGTTGACTTAGGGTCCATTCGCACGCTCATATTTATGTTGATACAATTTTTGTCTTCTGACCTGACAGTTTTTCGGCATAATATCTACTGTAGGCGTATAAAATATTTTTTTATTCACTGGGTTGGCAAGTGTTCGTCAGATATTGTGTTTTCTGAATCAGATTAGTTTTGTACAACTTGATGAAATATTTTCGACTATGTAAGAACGTAATCACACGTTCCCCAAATATGAGCGTATAATTGGAAACCTTAGGGTTGAATTCTCGAGGAGGACGTTTCCGTCTTTACCCTCTGTAAACTGGAACCCCGAGGCACGTTTGGACTAAAAATTACGTTGTAAGAGTCAAAAGGAGTCACAAGGTGACCCTCGTTAGTATTTTTACTTTTCCAGTGAATTTTCACACAGGGGAACGGGAGGAAGCAGGAACTGAACTTAAGGCCTCGATAGCCGAGTGGACTAAATGGTCGACTTTTGAGGAGCAGTGAGAGCCGGGTCACACCGGTTCGATCCCGATCCTACCAAAAAGTTTTTCTGCTCGGCATTCACCTCTGATATGTTCAGCATGTCAAGTGAAATGTATATCGAGGCTGTGGTGGTTCGGAACCCACCTAAAACTGTAGGTCCCCATCGTTTACTCGATGGCTGGGGAGATGGTATTTGGTAGTGCTGCCAGCTGAGCACAATGGATAGTTCTTGAAAACGGTCTAGTAGCTGGGCTTGTCCCCCCCAACCCTCTGCTAACTAAAGGAACTGAACTAATCTGATGTGAGTGTGAGTTTTCTCGTAAGAGCACACTTAACACGGGAATGTAGGCTGCGAATGTTTTGCAGACGTCCGTATAAAAAGGTTTTCTGGCACTGCTAATGGTCTTTTTAATTACAGGTGGGTATGCTGCTGGTTATTCGGGGGGCTACGCTGGCTCTGGAGGAGGATACCACTCTTCTGCGTCAGGCAGTAACATGGGTTACAACTCCGCAGGGAACAGTGCGATCGGTTTTAGTGGCGCTACTGACGGAGGGTGCACCTCTAATGGAGGGGGAGACGGCCCTGCTGACGGAGGGTGCACCTCTAATGGAGGGGGAGACGGCCCTGCTAACTACTCTTCCTGCGAGCCACATAGCACATCCACTGATGGAAGCGGTAAATTGCTGCCTTATTGCTGTTTTCATAAACCCGAGTCAAGTAGTTATGGCTACACACCAACTGATTTTTCGTTTCCTTCGCAAATACAACATTTCTAGCGGTGGATTATTAGCATTATTTTTCTTGTTTTAAGGGGACATCCGCTGAGTGATGTTTGTTTATGTTCACTTGATCCAAAACAAAGCACTTTTTCTCATATTGTCATCGAAACTAACCTCCTTATTGCAATAAGAACAGTGGACTTACTTAGTCAATTCTTTTGAGACATAAAGTAAGCAAAAATTCATTAAAATGACTTTTGGTTACTTCACAGTGTTTGCACGACCAAAGACCAATAAACCCACTGACCCGAAATGTGGAGTCTGTTTTGTTGTGCAAACACTGTGAAATAACCGAAAGTCATGTTATTTTTTTTTTTTTTTTTTTTATTTTTTTTAACGCGCGACGTTCAGAGAACATATGCGCCAATGAATTGGCATCCATGTCGGAAGCGGAAAATTTTTCCGTTCCGCCGGGATTCGAACCCGGACCTCTCAGGACACAAAGCGGACCCCTTGACCACTCGGCCACTGAGAGGCACAAGTCATGTTAATGAATTCTTGCCTGCTTTACGTTCTTAAAAGAATTGTCTAAGGGAAAACGACCTTTAATTGACATTTTTTTTTTCGCAGTTGAGTATCAAAACCATGATGACAGCATCATTGAAACATCGGGAGAATACGAATAGTGAGTAATTTATAATAATCAGGGTGGAGTTCACCACTTCTCTAAAGTAAACTATAGTGTCTCCTACTCACTCGCTAGCCAATATGGCGAAAACGTATTTATTTTTATGGGAGTGAACGCCCAGTCGGGCATGACACCACGGGAGTTTCTGGCTGAGGCCGAATAAGAGCGGGCAGAAGCCAGTATATCCATGCCTTAAGCAGAAAACATTTCTTACACCGGGATTCGAACCCAGACGTTTTAGGATCCCTTGAGTGCTCAGCCTCTGAGGGGCACATAAACAGGCTTATTAATTGGAAGTCGTTAATTGGTTTCAGGAGAACTTCGTTAACGTCTGCTGGATCATTGGGTGAAGGCCGACACATCGCCATATTTATGTTGTAAGACTGTATGTAGATGTAGATGTTGTTCGTCTTCCCTGTTAAGACTAAATACGTGTGTGGACTTTTTTTTACAGTGGTACCTACGTGGTTACCTACGCATTTCGTGCAAACTAAGCCACTTATTGATGTGAAAACCGCATAGGTTTATGCTCAATAATTTGTATGAAATGGTTATTTATCTCTAAAACCAGTGTCAACCGACATTCGACATACGATACACTGGTGACATGACAATTCAAAAACCGAAGGAACCGAAAGTCATTTTTCTTTATTTGAAACAGTTAGAGCATCGCTTCATTTAATCAATAAGTGGTTTAGTTCCTATGACACTTTTTGTTGAAAGCCAACTTGTCAACTTAAGTGCCAGTTTGCTAGCCCAAGGTCGAAGTCAATAATCTTAACATTGCGCTAACCTACTGTTAAATTTGATGTAAATTAAGGCACTTTTTTATGTAAAGACCATTCGTAATGATCCTCTCTTACATACCTAAACGAGTTTATGAGTCTGAGCTTAAAAATGCGTTTTCGTACGTGGAAAAAAGTACAGTGTGGACTCGTTTTTGTTTAGGTTAAGCAGTTATTTTTAAGTTGTTTTCTTATTTAGTGGATGTTAGCTGTTGTATTAATATTCATCCAGTTGTTCGGTTACTACTTTAATACCCAGCCAAGCATGAAGGAATGCTTGTAATATTATTTGTAAAACTTTTTTTTTCCTTTTTGAAGGAATATACCGTATAGTCAGGCAACCTATACCTGGAGGTGTATTCCCTTTCTCGAACGCCAGCAAACCCACCCAACTAACACCTTCAAAATTTATTGTAAGAAGATAAGGCACACCATGATGCAATATACGGAGAACAGTTCTTCTTACAATAAATTTTGAAGGTGTTAGTTGGGTGGGTTTGCTGGCGTTCGAGAAAGGGAATACACCTGCTGTTATGGTTTTACCAGTTGCAGTAACCTAAAGTGTTGAAAGTGAGGTATTTGGGTACCTACTTACGATGGGAACTTGTTTACCGGTTGGGGTCCGGGAAAGGGGACCACCGAAATTTTTCTAAGTTTTTTCGTCAAAGGGTGATTTCGAGATTTTCATTTCATTAGACGTTTCAAGCCATCCTGAGTCCAAAAAAACTAATTTTCATTTTTCGAAAAACTTAGAAAAATTTCGGTGGTTCCCTCGAAAAAATTCCAAGTTTTTAAAGTTTTCATAAATTTATATCTCCTTTGTTTTGGCGAATTTTGAGTTACTGTATTAAACTTTTATGTTCGTCTCTGTACTACCTAAAACTTATCTCCCAAGAGTTTTTTTTATAAACCCAAAATTTGAGGCAGAGTCCAACGTCAAATTTGAACGAAATTATTTTTGGGTTTATAAAAAAACTCTTGGGAGATAAGTTTTAGGTAGTACAGAGACGAACATAAAAGTTTAATACAGTAACTCAAAATTCGCCAAAACAAAGGAGATATAAATTTATTAAAACTTTGAAAACTTGGAATTTTTTTCGAAAAATGAAAATTAGTTTTTTTGGACTCAGGATGGCTTGAAACGTCTAATGAAATGAAAATCTCGAAATCACCCTTTGACGAAAATTTCGGTGGTCCCCTTTCCCGGACCCCAACCCGAATTTCAGAACCCCGTCCACCTAGCTGCGCCGCACCGCCGTTGTAGATAGCATAGAGTAGGATGGAGAGCTTATATCGCGTTCCATATCCTACCCATGCTGTCAAGACAAGACCACAGCGCGGCTAGAGGACGGGGTGCTTTATTCCTATGTTTGTATTCAATTTTATACCTATTCTTAATTTAAATAGGTAGGTCATAGGGTGGATTTCATCAGTCCACTTAACAATAACATAAATTGTATTTTACTTAGCTTGTCGGAAGGTTTATAGGATGGTTTCCCTCTTTCCATAAGCTAAACGAATGCTTATAATATTTATACAATTTTTTGTTATCGTTAAGTTGGACTGATGAATGCCAGCCTTATTCAAGTTAGTTTTATCACTCCATTGGAGACTATTTGTAAGTACCTTCCTATGACTGTAACTTACTGTTATTATTATATGTGTGTTTATACTGTAAAAATTGAGTTTAGTTCGAGGATGTTCTGTATAATGTAATAGAAACAGCAAACAGCCTAAGTATAAAGCAGTCCCCTTCTTTTGCTGATATAAAAGCCAAGTATCGGTATTTTTATAGTATCGCCATCCTGACCTGCCTGGCCCGAGGGCATTCTGCACTGTTCACTGTTCACAGAATACCCTCGGGCCAGGCAGGTCAGGGTGGTGATACTATAACCTTTTGCGTCCTGGGCTGATCTATCGCTGGCAGTTGTAGTCCTCCGGGACTTCCTTGGACTTACGCTGTCTGAAGACCCGTTGTCCCTCCCTCTGGTTAGCTTTCTAGCTTGAAGTTTCTCCGACTTAAGTCGCAAAGCAACAATCAGCAGTGCTCCTTTTGTAGTAATCACCTAATTACCTACCTAGCAATGTTTCCATCCCCTGCCATTAGTACTCCATAAAAAACACATCAACTTTATCTTGTATCTAGGAAAGTATGCTTAATAATTTGTGTTGGTTCATAGAAAATTAGCTGTGATGATTGTGGCAATGACATGATGGTCAACACTCAGCAAATCCAGCCAGAGTCCAGACAAACGTTAGCTGTTGGCCAAGTCCCGGTGTTTCTTCCATATTGGGTTCTATTTTTGAAATTTGGCGGTTTTTTTCGGTTAGCTAACCTGATTTTTTTTCAGTTTTTTTTATGTTGCCGTCAGGACAGATCGTGTTGCTTGTTGATATAGCGGTAACGGTTTGACGAAAAAATGTAAGTTTTGTGATTAAATCATTTAGGGTGCCTGTCACCAGTTCTTGTTAAAGTGGTGAGTAAACTAATCTGGAGGTAAAAGTCCTGACTAGCAAAGAAACTGCTATCACCAGTGGTAACTAGTGGTAACCAGTGAGTAAAATATCCTCTAGTCACAACATTCACTAGTCAACGCTCAAGTACTGACTAACTTTCTTAACCACTGACTAGCAGAAACAACATGGCCGCGCAAAATAATTTCTAAAAAATGATAAACCTTGATTTTTTGGACGAAAGCGACGCGGAGGATTTTATTATTGTTTTAAATGTGCCAAGGCAAGGCAACGAAGGCTATTGCAAAGAATTAATTACATCGACACACTGGACGACTTCGGGTTTTTGGAGAGATTTCGGCTCTCCAAGTTGACTGTTCAAACTTTGCTGCGTGCCGTGGAAGAGAGGATATCACCAGCAAGTGAGAGGTATGTACCTATAGGGATCTACTTGCAATATTTTAGCAGGGGAGTACCGTCGGGTACTTAATTGGTCACTGGGCAATTGGTGCGATACCTACTTTAATGTTGACGGGTTTTTATTTGCAGGAATAGGGCAATACCGGCAGTGATGAGGCTTCTCATCACCTTACGGTACTTTGCAACCGGATCCCTCATGTTGGCTTTGGCTGACTTCGCAGGTGTGAGCGAAAGCTCAGCGTCAATGTTCGTCACTCTCGTTTCCGACGCTATCGCACGGGTCTTAGGAGGAACTATAGCAATGCCAGGACAAGAAGAGAGAACCCATGTCATGAGGGGTTTCTACAACATTGCCGGCTTTCCTTGTGTGGTGGGTGCGATCGACTGTACTCACGTCAAGATAAACTTACCTGAGACGGAACTTGCTGAAACATTCAGATGCCGCAAAGGTTATTTCAGCTTGAATGTCCAAACTGTGAGTGACCACACTTTGAAGATACGAAACCTAGTAGCCAGGTGGCCTGGTAGCCAGGTAGCCAGGTGGCCAGGTGGCCTGGTTCAGCCCACGATCAGACAATTTTCAGCAACAGTAGGCTGAAGTACCAGTTGGAGACGGGTCAAATGGGGGATGGGATCATAGTGGGTGATTCAGGGTACACCAATCAAGACTACATGGTTACGCCTATACTAGCAAATCTGCTTACAAGACCGGAATCACTGTACAATGAGGCTCAAATCCGCACCAGAAACGTAGTTGAGCGACAGTATGGAGTGTGGAAGAAAAGATTCCCTGTTTTGAAGATCGGCATCAACCTTCAAATTGAGAAGGCTATGAAGATCATTGTTGCAACGGCCGTGTGCCACAATTTGGCAATTCAGGAAGATTACGCTAACAATCACCTGTTCCCAGAATGGCTCGTAGAGGAGCATGATGTGATGCCCCTTCCACCCCTGCAAGCGAGCTTGCACAACGACCGAAGAAGGCGGCAACTTATTTCAGAGTTTTTCAGTGCGTTGTAAGGGTTGCTACATTTTTTTTCCTTTCTCAAGCCTGCATAATGTCAACTGAATCCCGAACAAAGAAAAACTTGCATCAATATTTAGAATTTATTCATTATATTTTTTTAACTTCGACAGCTCATGCTCCATAATTTCAGTCTTTAATTTGGCCTGCTTTTCTTCCTCCATCAAAATAGCTCTTTGAATGTGCCATTTCTCCTCCTTATTTTTCAGGTGCCGTATCTGTAGGTCAATCAATTCCGTCTTTTTCTGTGTGAATGAAGCCAGAACGCTAGTTTGTACCCTTGACTTAGTGGTGTTGATGCGGCGACGAGTGGGGGTCTCATCAGTTACTATATTGATGCGGCTACCAGGGGGGATGTTGTCAGTTTCCACCACTATTTCCGGTGATGCTCCTGCACTGTTGAGTACTTCATCGTTCACGTTCATGAACACGTAGTCAGTCACGCCTATAAACAGATTGTTTTTCTTAAGTATGACTGATTATTTCAGTCGGACGAACCTAATGCCTCGTTTATCGAAAACATGATGTTCCGAGCAGTATAAGACACTGTAGGTAGATATAGAAGTCACCCATTTTTTCATTTTGTAAACTGCTTCTTAATTAATAAAAATTGTACCTACTGATTGAGCCTTGCAACTACCGGTCGTCCAGAAGTAACCCAGAATGCCCAGATTGTAGGCTTGTAACAGGTCAGCAGGAACATGCAGTCAAATCAAATGGGCAAGTGGTAGTGGCCACATTCCTAACCTGCATTGACATACCTTGCTGAAGTGCAGGATTCACTTCCTGGGATAGTAAGTCCTTATTCCAGGAGGTCCATTTCTCGGTTAGACCATCGCTGTCACACACATTTTCAAGCCCAGTGCAGCTGATCTTGATTAGGTCGCGCACCTTGGCTTCACTGTCCGTTAGCTGCTGGGATCCTCCGCCCATGTCAGGCCCGCCGCCTCCGCCACCACCTGTCTTGTAAAACTCCTTCCTCTCTTCAGCTCCTTTTTTTCTCGCTGCTCGTTTTATCTGGTTGTATTTGTTGGTTAGCATTTCTGTAGTCCTCATTTTTCCAGTCATAGCGTTGTACTCCTCTGTCAGGTCCTTCCATACTTTCTGTTTCCAGGTGACAGAGTCACTTTTTTTATTTTCTAGTGTGACCCGGTTCTTTGCGATAAGGTCAACCAGAATATTCTCCTCCTCTTTACAAAAGTTAGTCGCCCGCTCCCTCTTTTTCTCGGCCATTCTGAAAACGTTGAAAAAAACAATAAAGAACAGGGGAAGTAAGTAACTAGGCACCTAGGCACTGAGGAAATTAGTATTAATTAAAAAAACAAAAGGAGTCCTTGACAGCTTGAGGTTGTTATGAAGTTTCGCTTTATACATATTAAAATAAATAAGTAAAATTAAAATTCACACTTACCTACTTCTTCTGAAAAAATACTCGAGATGTAAACAATAAACACTCAAAACACTCGAAGTTCAAAAACCCGTTTTCTGTTGACAGGCTATGCGACGTTGCCAGGTTGGAGTTTTTGTTGATCAGCAGGTTAGTTAACCTGGAGATCAAAATAATCAGTACCTGCTGGTGGCATAGCTTCAAGAGATAATCTGGAGATTAAAGTTATTCACTAATTAGTTACTCAGGACTTTAACCAACACATTGTGACAGGCACCCTTACTTAAGTAAGCAGGTAGAAGTAAAAGCGCTTTACAACGTTCTCTGTGTCTCCCCTATCGATGCATTTGACCCCAGTCATATCTAGAGCCTGATATTTGGAAAAATAAGTAAAAAATTAAAAATACAATTTTTCTCTTTAAACGTAAACACATTTGCAGAATCATTTATCGAAAATGAAACATTTTAAAATAAGAAATCGGACTAAATAAAGAAACATTAAATCAGTCTAATCATGAAGAAAAATTATTTTGAAATTTCAGAAATTCGTTTTTTTGTTTTGTTATTTTGCATCCCCTGGTGGCATTTTTTACAGCAAAATCTTTTTCCTGCTGCAAATTGTGTTATAAAATGTAAATAAGTGGAGATACTGATATTCCACATTTAAATTTCGTGTATTTCTTTTCAGTTTTTCCTTTCCCGGTCTCAGAGGCTACCAGAGATGATGCAAATGGTAAGATGAATTTTCCAGTGAAAATACCCTCTAAAAGCAATGATTCAGTGGATGCTGGTAACTTAACCGGAGGAAACGGTTGAAAAATTAGGGGTATACCAATGGTAAGTTGAATTGGCTCATTTACCATTTACCTACCATCAACTGGCGATGGATTAACGTTCCATCAATTTAAGACCAAAAATGAAAAAGTAGACTAATTTTAGTTGTTACTTTCTCGCCCTTTGTAGCTAATAGGTAGGTACCTACCTACATGCATGGGCTGAGAAAGTTATGTTATCGTGTAAAGTTTCAATTTTGAGATTTTAGGTTTGCCATGATCTTGGAGGCGAGGCGTAGGTAGATCTGGAAGTTTACTTCCACCCACTAAGTACCTAAGTGCTGTAAAATCATTTCGAATGACGGTCAAGATTTTCAGTTGATCTCGATCCATGCCCTCCAATAATGGAGATATTTTGTTTTGAAAATGAAAGTGATTTTAAAAGTTCTAAAAAATTTGTAATGTTTATTTGCAGGATAGCGGTGATGCGTGTAAACTCTTCGTCGGTAGTTTGGATTACAGAACTCAGGATGAAGGGCTCAAGAAGTTCTATGAACAGTGGGGCACTGTTGTACACTGCGTTGTAAAGAGAAATTCGAAAACTCAAAAGTAAGAAAGAAAGACTTAATAACGATAGATAGTTAGGTATAGTAGGTTCCAGCAAACGGCGATGGAATGAGAAGTTCTCTTTGGCCCCATTCCACGGTCATTTCTTTCACAAAGTGCCACTTGTAATATACCAAATTGAAGGTAATTTCATGAGGAACAACACTATGGCAGTTATTTTACAAACAAGTGTAAATTTAAATCCAGAAATTCTATGGAAAGTTGAGTGACAGTATTTAATGTCCAACTAGGTATGTCCTAGCAAAGCACCAACGTGGGTTCCCCAGCTTCCCCGTGGTTTTCCAATATCTCACATTTCTTCTTGTTTACTGTTGGTAAGTTAATAAAATACCATAAATAGGAGGTTCAGAACACAACATCTTATTTTAGTAGTTTCCTTCGATAAAACACAGTGGTAGACATTAGAAGCGAACTTTGACAACATTGATTTAAACTCTTACAACATTTTACATTTTGCAAGATCCACACAAAACCTCAGGAGGTGGCACTTCTGGCGGCGATTAGCCGTCTTGACCCTCGAGCGGCAACGGTCAGTGTATGTCAGTTACCTCAGTCTTTACCTCAGTTTACCGCAGTTACCTAATTATTACCTCAGTCGCTATTATTATACCTACTATTCGCGTGGTGTTGCCAACCCCCTCTACAGCTGCCGCCTCCACATCATCAGCGGGCCCGCTCGTCCCTGCAGTTCCGGCAGCTAAACCGGTAAGTTGGTTACCCCACGCACCCTGAGCTATCTATTTTGGGTTCAACACTTCCCTTAAAAAAATTGAGTTATGCCATTTCAGCACTGAAAAAACAGTTACAATCGAAACAATCATTGAGAAATTGGCGAATCTTTTAATAGACACTTCGCTAGTGAGAGACTAAAACTAAAGGCTGGATCCCACCATACTCTGGAAAAACATTTAAACCCCCACTAAATTGCAATTAGTTCATGTAAAGACCGAATTTAACGGAGGTTTAATTTGTTGACCGAGTATGGTGGGACGCAGCTTAACTTTAACTTAACATAACTTAACATTAACTAGGTATTCGCGAAATCTGGAGTCATCCCAGCCAACGCAAAAAATAAAAAATAATTCACCACTCCCCGCCAGAAGTTTTAATTTTATGCAGAATTTCATAATGCAGAACAGGGGCGTCATTTCAGTTTTTCTTGGGGGGGGGATGACTACTTCCCAACGTACTCGGTGAACTATACACGAATTTATGCAGGAATTCTTGCGATAAATCTTGCCCTCACAAATCATTTCTGGTTCTTGTTTTTGCAATCAAAACTACTCTTGTTTTGCTTGAACTTTTCGTGCATCACTAGTCACTACTACGGAACTATATCTCGACACCATATACAACGTTTTCTATATGTGGTGCAGTTTCACAAAGTCGGTATACACCGCCTTCTATATGTGGCGCAGTTTCACTAAGTCGACGCAAAAATATAAATTTATCATTATTCAAAGGAAGTGTTAGTTAACACTTCCTTTGAATATCGATATAGTTTTCATTAGCGCGTCACTTTCGTGTGGCGACAATATGGTGTTGCAATTTCCGTATACATACAGAGAACTTAGTCACTACCATTTATACCTATTTTACCTATTTATTATAATAGGTATCTAGGGCATATAGGGCACCTTTCAAAACACTGGATGTAATTCATGGATACGTATGTAAATCATCCTAATTATTATTTTTTTTTTTACGTTTTTCACTGAAAATGTAATTTTTAAAAATGTTCTTGGGGGGGGGGGGGCGACAGCCTTCATGGTGGGCTACAGCCTTCTTTGGGGGGGGCAAATGACGCCCCTGTTGCAGATAAAAAAACTATTCCTCGAAACATTTCCTCGAAAGGGCGTCCTTAACAAGTATAAACAAACAGCACTGACAGTTACTCTTGAACCCTAATGGTACAACAAATGTACTCCTACGTACCTACCTAATAAAAATAATAAAAACATCTGTTTTTCAAGGTTGCAACGCCCCAGAATACTTCTCAGAAACTGTGCACATTAAAAATAGACAACATCGAGCTCTGAAGTAATTAGTAGCGTTATCCAGAGTTAACGTCGACATCACGGGTGGACAGGTGAATGGTCGAGCATTGTTATAGGGGGCTGCGGGAAACGAAGGAGATCGCTGTAGAGAGTCTTCGTCTAGTTTAATGTAATGATACTGATTTGGTCTTGCCTCTGCGGAGTTGGCTGCACCTGACGATACCATAGTTCCGCTTCTGCAATGTATGGGGGAAAATATTAACGAATTTGGATATTTATTTGTTCTAAGTATGCCTATGCCTAGTTCTCGTCAGAAGCTAGATTAATAAATATTAATTGTTTCACTACTTTTTTTACATTTTGTGTGTGCCTAGCTGACCAGTTTCATAACATATTTAACTATTTGTTAAAGAAGTTTCTGACATTAAAAAGTCCCGGGTGTGCAGGGTACCTACTGCAGGAATGTCCTTTAATCTCTTGACATTTTTTTTCCCGTTACCACTCATGTCAGCCCTTGCAGATTTCCAATTCTACAGCTGCTCTCCACTGTAAATCCAACCTTTTCACTTTCACCTTACTTAGTACGTGCCTAGAATCAGTCATGTGACTACCTGGGTAGGGAAGCGGATGGGGGAGACCCGAACCCCAAGTCGGACGCTTGCGAGGTAAAGAAGGCTGGTTGTCGCCATCATCAAAGAGAGTCACACAAGGCGGATCCGACGCCCTCCTCACCACTTTCTTCATGGGGGCTATCGCCACAGCCTGAACAAATCGTATAATTTAAAACAAAATAATTATGATTTGACTTAGCGCTACTTCTGAAACCATCAGGCTTCCCAGGAGTAGGTGTTTAGCTCAGTGCCAACAACAACATCCCTACAACGAACAGGAAATATGATGGTATAGGGATTTTAACCATGTATCTCCAGTGCCCTGATCAATATTTTTACCGAACCCCACACAATCAGTGCTAAATAAAATATTCTACTATTTCAAATAGAAAGAAAATGTCATACACCAAAGAAGATAATGTCTCAGAACAAGTAACGGCCAAATAATAACTGATTACAGATGCACTGCATTTTCAATTCTGTAGTTTAATTCAAGATTTTAATGTCTATTTTCTGAAGAAACTTACGGATATTTGTTCTGAAACACTGAGTGTCTTTTTTAATATGGGATCTAGTTTCATATGTTGTCATTTTATGATCCAGTAGGTAGGTACCAAATTTTTTATGATTTTTTTTTCAAGGATCTTACCTTTTGCAAAGTAAGTACCTACCTACTCTTTTTTTTTATAACGCGTGACGTTCAGAGGACATGCGCCAATGAGTTGGTTTCTTACATGTTCTGGCCAAAGCCGAAGACGAAGTGGCCGAACCCGAATATGTGTGGGCCGAAGCCAATACATCCATGTCGGAAGCAGAAAATTTTCCCGTTCAGCCGGGATTCGAACCCGGACCTTTCAGGACACAAAGCGCACCCCTTGACCACTCGGCCACTGAGAGGCACAAATTTTTTATGAATTTTATACTGAGAAAGATCACTCGATCACAAAATTACAACACATTAAACTAGTTTCTGACGTAAAAAATGTTTCAGAACAAAAACAAACCCAAAAGTTTCCTTCGAAAATGGTTATTAAAAACGGTCAATAAACAAAATTGTCGCTAGCCTTAATATCCACGGACTAAAGGCAATACGGATTATTCGGACACAGCAGTAGTATTTTACCAAGTAGGTATATCTATGTAATACGGAACGGATTTATAAATATAAACCCAGTTACTCACAACGTCGTCCTCAACTAAAGGTTCCCAGGTCCCATCCTTATGGAGCCGTATCTCAGTACAGTTTTTAGGAAGAGACGGTGAACACAGAACATCTTGAAAATATCTGAAAAATTAATAAAATAAAATTGATTGTAGTTTGCTGATTGTTTTCTATAGTTGCAGCACACTATGTAAAAACAATTATTACTGGAACAGACAACTGACGATCTAGACACTCGAAATATCAAAATTCCGGGAGGCAAGTAAGAATTTCCCCAATGTTTTTCCCACAATTTTTCATTTTGCTGGTTTGCCTTATTTTAAGTATTCCCTTGGGCTATTATCAGTAAACACATGAACAGGAAAGGTTTTGAGCGGATTAACAGATACTCTTCCCAACCTTCAGGTGCTTTTTTTTTAACGCGCGACGTTTTGTGAACATATGCGCCGATGAGTTGGTTATTACATTTTTGGCCGAAGCCGAAGGACACAAAGTGGACCCCTTGACCACTCGGCCACTGAGAGGCACATATTCAGGTATTTGACATTAACTTAGGACGCTATAAAGTTACGAAACGTACCCATCTATGACAAGTTGCTTGTAGATAATAGAATTATTACAAACGGGACAGTTCCACTTGGGCTTCTTTTCGTTCATCTGAAAGAAAATAGCGGCGTCGAAGCATTGAAAGTGGTTGCATGTGGACGCGCGACATGGTGTCGTCATCCGTTTCTTCCCCAAGGGACAGGCGAGCGAGAAACGGAGGGTCGTCGCCGTTATGTCACTATCTTCCTTTAGGTGGTTTATTACTGCAACAAGAAGAATTTCATTCAGTACATAGCTCAGATATAGTTATTCGGGTAATCAAGATAATTCTCATAAGAAATCTCAGTGTGCGTCCCACCATATCCAGTTAAGAGATTTTCTTCCATGTTTACCATGTTACATTTCCGAGAAAATCGGAGTTTTTCTCTTAATCGAGTATAGTGGGACGCACCCTTAGTCAGTTCGACAGTCTACTGAACAAGGTTCAGAGAGGAAATTCTCTTTGAAGTATTTTAAGTGTGATTTTTTCTCTTGCATAGTAAAAAAATATATGTATATTTTCCCAGACACAGACCCACAGTACTAACTTGAATACAAGGGTTAAGTGACAACTCACAGGTCACAAACGGTGAGCGCCATCAATGACAGCATCATGACAGCTAACATTTTGTCACAGATGATAGATGATACAGAGACACCACTGTTCCCGCTGTGTACCATATAATGTCAGTGGTGCTGCCTAACAATACTAGGAAAAATAAATATGGAATAAAATAGGAGAAACGCACTCATTGTATGGGTGTAGCGGCTCGCACGGACGCCCCTGTTTTTGAGTTCGTTCAGTAAGTCTTGAGAAGTTTTCTTCATGACGAGTTGGATTGTTAGAAAGTAGTCACGCCCAAAAGTCGCGAAGAATAACATCTCGATTAAGTTTTCGACATCGGGGTTGAGCTTTATGAGATGAGTTATGTCTACTGAACGCTTTAACTCCGGGTCTCCTCGGGAGCCAACCTGTAAAAGTAATCAAACAAGATCACCTATCGGGGTCGAAATTGGAGGTATTGCCAAAAAATGAGTTTTCGAAAAAGTCCCCCCATTTCGCCCACCTACGTTCGATTTCTCCCTTTAACGAACACAACCGAGATTTTAGTCCCTAATATTTTGTTAATTAGTCAAAACAATTTTTTTTGCAAAAATACGGCTCCCAGCGTGTTCACAAGAAAGTGAAATATATATAAACTTTTGAGATCCAGGGGTCATGAAACGAAGAACTGAAGAAATTTTAAAAAGTGAGACTACTGGTACGCCTACGATAGGTAGATTTTTCTTCGAAATCTACCGAAAACAAGCGGTACGACGAACGACACAGTCGGACCAAACTTTACCTGCTTATTAGCGTGATTCCTAGAAATGGTTAAATGATGGGAGCCGGAAAAACTTTTTGACGAAAGGAATGGCCCCAAAATGTTCCTCCGAGTACTAAGAGACCCCACACGACATACGATTTACTTCGGCAACCACACAAAACTACCCCCAAAAAGGAGATCGGGTGGTTAGGAAAGCTCGGAAAAACTTTTTGACCAAATAAATTGCCTCATTTCGCAAACCACTCAAATCTACCGCACTTTAAAGTCCCTCAAAATTGCCCCCCCCCCCCCCCCCCCCCCCTCGAAAAAAGCTATATACCATTTGTGACGAGTATGGCCGTTGTCAGGTGTCATATCCAGAACTACTCATATACCACAAACAACTGAATCCACTGATTCCACTCTTTTAAAGGTCCAGAGGGGACTTCCCCCCTTTTTTAGCGGCCAGGGAGTTATGTGGAGGTAGTGGGTGGTATCATTGGATTCGAAATTTTTTGTTCTATAAATAATTGCGTAAAATTTTATCAAATTTTGAGCAAATATTTTTTTTTTCTATTTTTTCGGGACGTTTTGGGGGAACTGGGTTTCCGGATTCTGATTTCTTCCAATTTTAGAAAGGTCACTACCGATTCTGAAAAAAAATCGGTTGAAAAGTGTGCCGTCCAGGTCAATGCCACATACATAGCTAGATAGCTACAAGGAGAACTGACCTCTTCTAAAAATTCCTGGGGGCAAAATTTTTGTCGGAGGAACAAAGTGAGATGGTTCTCATAATCCGAAAGAATGGACGTTTCCGAAATGTATATGCAAGTTTCAATCACTTTTGAGGTTTGGGAGCAATGACCGTTCAAAAATTGGCCCGCACGAATACAATACAATGGCTTACGTATACTTCGTATACAGGTAAAGTAAAAACTGGTCTGAGATACGGAACGAAAGAGACAACACTCACCCACGGAGGGATGATTTTTGAGTTGACCAAGGCCAATACATGCGGAGGGAGGGAATCCTCCTGTTCACTGGTATTTTCGAGACGGCAGAACCTCAGCAGGATTCGCGGCGAAGGTCCGATGGGTGTTCCGTGGCGCCTGTCTCTCGAGCGGCTGATCAGATCAGCCGTTTTGCGAGTTAAGTGAAACCTGACCCTTACCACTCGTACGGGCTGGTTCTCAGACGTAACTGAAGTTAAAACAATCGAGTTAAAGCCAATTGCGTAAATCACACTTTAGTGTAACGGTTGCAGAAACACTCAGAGTGCTTTTCGTCTTTGCGTTCATTTTGAGGCACTGGTATATATAATACCCTGCACTAATAATAACTAATATTATAGGTACTAATTATATGTCTGTGACACGGTATGACCGTATGACCTTTACTGAGGACGCTAAGTGTAATCTTCCTTCCCTAAGGAAGCTTGGAGAGGTAAGGGTCCCCAAGAATGATGAGAAAGCATACAAATGTAGATACCTAAAGTAGGCCTGAGAATCACTCCCAAGAGGTCACCGAACGGCGATTGTTTGAACCGAACGTCGGGGCTTACAGGGAGTTGGACATACGGATGCACCACTGGTCTGTCCTGTGGCTGATCCTGGTGAGGGCGGTAGTGTTGTTGATGGATTAAACCTGCTCCTCCCTAAACACCCAAGATGTTAATTAAAATTAAATGAGAACAACTGCACTGCAACTCATAAGCCAAACATACGATAAGGTAAATCTGTTCGTTAGGAGGCACTATACTATACGTGGTGACATCCAGCCTAAATCAAATCACCAAATCTACGTGCATCCATATTTCTTGCTTGGAAATATTTTCACTAAAATAGAATGTTGTTTAAAGGTCGTAATTGAGGAAAAATTGTAAATTAATGGCTAGAAAGGGAAGGTTAAATCATTTAAATGATATTTTATGTATCTCAGATTGCGACTGATTAAGTTATTTTGCATACTAGCTAACCTCCCAACAGTGCAAATGGAAGAGAACAGTTTAGGTAAACAGATTAAAAGCCTATTTTCGAAATATTTTTCAGTACTGACTCTTACGCACATTAACTTGCTGCTGGTTAACATAGTCATCCACAATTGCAATCATTCGCTGCAGGATAGTGACGAAATGCCCATCAACTTGCTGCCGGTTAACGACGTTACCCACACGCGCAATAATTTGCTGCAGGGTATTGTCGAGAAGCGCAACAAGTTGCTGCTGAGGAACGTTATCCTCACGCGCATCAAGTTGCTGCTGAGGAACGTTATCCTCACGCGCATCAAGTTGCTGCTGAGGAACGTTATCCTCACGCGCATTAACTTGCTGCTGAGGAACGCCGTAGTATCCCACAAAAACGCTGTTACCGTGGGGCTGCATAGCAGGGGGTTTTTCAGCTATGGGTTCAGCTATGGGTTCAGTGGGTTCAGCAACAGATGGGGGAAGTAACGAATTTTGCAGCTTCGGTCTGAAAAACAATTAAAACGAAACACTTGATTTGAACGGTACGAGTAGTTTGTCCTACTTATCTTTACCGCAGAACCTTAATATCACAAACCCAAATTGGTTTTTTTCTTTGTTCATCGCGTGAGTTGGGAACTGATGCTACGTGGAATTCGCTCCCAAAGAACACAAATGCGAAATAAAGTTTCCTATGTGAATGAGGTTGGGCCAAGCCCAAGTAATCAAGAATTAGGTAGCGGGAACGGGATATGGATGCGTGCAAGAGGTAGATAACAATTTATGAGCCTAAATAAAAGCTACGTAATACTTATACAAGGGAAACATGAGGACTCACTGCAAAGTGGCGTGTAATTCTCGTATTTTTCGTGAAATCCATATTGAGTTCACTGGTAGCAGTTTAATGGATCTAGCCTGAAGCTGAGATTTTCTTCCTTTTTTACTACTTCCAGCAAAATCAAGCAGCTGGTGAAGTTCTGACACGCGAAAAGAAAGAATCATTTGCTGTAACAAGAATCAGGAACGTCAGCTTGGGTATAGTAGGGAGTATCAATAGTGAATGTGAATAATACTTCAGTATGTAAACAATTAATAATATCAATAGGCATCCATCTGAATAAAAATGCGTATTGAATGGTTGCTGGTTCAGTGTTTCGCTTGACATCTCATCTCAATACAATAACGCGAGACTGGCCTCTCGCTGTGTCAGATAGGTTTGATAGGTAGGTATACTTGCCATTTCCGATAGTTTGTTAAGTACCTTGGCAGAACTGATACGGTTAGGGTACGCGAAAGAGGACAGGTGAATTATTTCTAAGTTTTTCTTTGTCAAAGGGCGATTCTGAGAATTTGATTTCATTCTGATTCTAAACAAGGGGTAAGTACGACACGGTCGGACAAAACTTTACCTGCTTATTAGCGTCCCTTGGTTAAATGATAGGAGACGGAAAAACTTTTTGACGAAAGGAATGGCCCCAGAATGTTCCTCCTAGTACTTAGAGACCCCACACGACGTAGTTCGGCAACCACCCAAAACTACCCCCTAAAAGGAGGTTGGGTAGTTGGGGAAGCTCGGAAAAACTTTTTGACAAAATAAATTGTCTCAGAACGTTTCCCCGGGGGGGGGGGGGGGGGGTAACCCCCCTTAAATTTGAAGTGGGGGAACTGGGCTTCCGGATTCTGATTTCTTCCAATTTTAGAAAGGCCACTACCGATTTTGAAGAAAATCGGTTGAAAAGTGAGCCGTCCAGGTCAATCCACATACCTAGCTAGCTAGCTAGTTACATACATACATACATACGTACTGACACGGAGTACCTGACCTCTTCTAAAAATTCCTGGGGGCAAACTTTTCGTCGGAGGAAAAAGTGAGATGGTTTTCATATTCCGAAGGAATGGACGTTTCCGAAATGTATATGCAAGTTTCAGTCGCTTTTGAGGTTTGGGAGCAATGACGGTTCAAAGTTGAGGTTTGCCGAAATTTAGGCCCGCACGAATACAATAATTGGATAAGGTTTACTTTTGCCTTACGTATACTCCGTATACAGGTAAAGTAAAAAATTTGAGAGATTTTTTTCGCCTTTTCGTAATTTTTTTTTGAGCAAACATTAAGCCAGTGTAGAGGCAAAAAAAAATCTCCATCGATCGAACCATTTCGAAAATTTTCAAAATGGTGGATTTGTTAATTTTCAAAAATTTTGAAAATTCCGAAATGGTTTCATTTGAGATATTTTTTTGCCACTACACTGGCTAAATGTTTGCTTAAAAAAGAATTACGAAACAGCGAAAAAATTCTCTCAAAATGTTTTCCGAGTCCACTCACGGACTGAAAATGAAAGAGAAAAAAGTGGGATTTCGGAAAGAAGATTTAGGTAGCAAAGAGACAAACGAAAAAGTCTTATTATAAACCAAGTCCAAATTGTGAAAAATAGAAGAGTTATGAGTGATTGAAAAACTAACAAGCGGTACGACACGGTCGGACAAAACTTTACCTGCTTATTTGTGAGACTCCTAAAAATAAACCCTTGGTTAAATGATTGGAGACGGAAAAACTTTTTGACGAAAGGAATGGCCCCAGAATGTTGCCCCGAGTACTTAGAGACCAAACACGACGTACTTCGGCAACCACCCAAAACTACCCCCTAAAAGGAGGTGGGGTGGTTGGGGAAGCTCGAAAAAACTTTTTTTAAAAATAAATTGTCTCAGAACGTTTCCCCGAGCATTTTGATACCCCACACAACGTACTTTGGAAAGTAACCAAAACTCCCCCCATAAGGGGGGGGGGGGTGGCGAAAAAACATTTTCACCAAATATATTGCCTCAGAACGATCTCCCGATCATTTTGAGCCCACACAACCCATATTTCGCAAACCACCCAAATCTACCTCCCTTAGGGGGTGGGGTGCTTGGATACGTTCAGAAAAACTTTTTGACACAAAAAATTAGTTCACAGCGTTCCCCCGAACAGTTTGAGACCCCATAAGCCGCACTTTAAATGTCACTCGAGATAAGCCATATACCATTTGTGACGGGTATGGCGGTTGTCATGTGTCCTATCCAGAACTACTCGTATACCACAAACCACTGAATCCACTGATTTCACCCTTTTTTAGGTCCAGGGGGGACTTCCCCCCTTCCAGGGAGTTATGCGGGGGTAGTGGGTGGTATCATTGGATTCGTAATTATTTGTTCTATAATTGCCCAAAATTTGATCAAAATCGTGAGAGCCGATTTTGAGCAAATATTTTTTTTCTACTTTTTGGGGGTGTTTTAGGAGGGTAACCCCCCTTAATTTTAAGGGGGGGAACTGGGCTTCTGGATTTTTATTTCTTCCAATTTTAGAAAGGTCACTACCGATTTTGAAGAAAATCGGTTGAAAAGTGTGCCGTCCAGGTCAATGCCACATACATAGCTACATACATACATACATACATACATACGTACTGACACGGCGTACCTGACCTCTTCTAAAAATTCCTGGGGGCAAACTTTTCGTCGTATGACAAAAGTGAGTTGGCTTTCATATTCCGAAGGCATGGACGTTTCCGAAATGTATATGCAAGTTCCAATCGCTTTTGAGGTCTGGGAGCAATGACGGTTCAAAGTTGAGGTTTGCCGAAAATTGGCCCGCACGAATACAATACTTTACCTTACGTATACTCCGTATACAGGTAAAGTAAACAAGCGGTACGACACGGTCGGACAAAACTTTACCTGCTTATTTGCGTGATTCTTAGAAAAAAAACCCTTGGTTAAATGATTGGAGTCGGAAAAACTTTTTGACGAAAGGAATGGCCCCAGAATGTTCACCCGAGTACTTAGAGACAGAGACCCCACACGACGTATTTCGGCAACCACCCAAAACTAACCCCTAAAACGAGGTGAGGTGGTTGGGGAAGCTCGGAAAAACTTTTTGACAAAATCAATTGCCTCAGAACGTTTTTCCGAGCATTTTGATACCCCATACAACGTACTTTGGAAAGTAACCAAAACTCCCCCCATAAGGGGGGGGGGGTGGCGAAAAAACATTTTGACCAAATATATTGCCTCAGAACGATCTCCCGATCATTTTGAGCACACACAACCCATATTTCGCAAACCACTCAAATCTACCCCTCTTAGGGGGTGGGGTGCTTGGATACGTTCAGAAAAACTTTTTGATACAAAAAATTGCTTCACAACGTTCCCCCGAACAGTTTGAGACCCCATAAGCCGCACTTTAAAAGTCACTCAAAATTGCCCCCTCGGGGGGGGGGGGGGGGGGGAGGCTTGAAATAAGCCATATACCATTTGTGACGAGTATGGCCGTTGTCACGTGTCATATCCAGAACTACTCATATACCACAAACAACTGAATCCACTGATTTCACCCTTTTACAGGTCCAGGGGGGACTTCCCCCCTTCCAGGGAGTTATGCGGGGGTAGTGGGTGGTATCATTGGATATGTAATTATTTGTTCTATAATTGTCCAAAATTTGATTAAAATCGTTAGAGCCGATTTTGAGCAAATATTTTTTTCCTACCTTTTGGGGGACTTTTGGGGGGGTAACCCCCCTTAATTTTAAAGTGGGAGAACTGGGCTTCCGGATTCTGATTTCTTCCAATTTTAGAAAGGTCACTACCGATTTTGAAGAAAATCGGTTGAAAAGTGCGCCGTCCAGGTCAATGCCACATACATAGCTAGCTACATACATACATACATACATACATACGTACTGACACGGAGTACCTGACCTCTTCTAAAAATTCCTGTGGGCAAACTTTTCGTCGGAGGAAAAAAGTGAGATGGTCTTCATATTCCGAAGGAATGGACGTTTCCGAAATGTATATGCAAGTTTCAGTCGCTTTTGAGGTCTGGGAGCAATGACGGTTCAAAGTTGAGGTTTGCCGAAAATTGGCCCGCACGAATACAATACTTTACCTTAAGTATACTCCGTATACAGGTAAAGTAAAAACTTGTTAAATTTTCGAGGGGACACGAAAATAATTCCTAGTCAAGAAGGCAAATCATGAGTAGGCCTACCTTCAGTTCACTATTCAGTTGATCATCCATCGTGCGAAGATGAAATGCGTTCAGGCACCTGCCTCACCGTTGTTACCGCAAGTTCCGAAAGAACAAAGGATTACAATAAACTTAGTAGCTAGAGCAATTATCTGAAAATGTTAAATGGATAATGAATCCATAACTCCAGCATAAAAAGAGTTTTTACGCAGCCAAGCTACCGAGCCTATTGATTATTGATCGTGTTTAGCTGGCGTCCGGGCGTCGGCGTCGGCGTTAGCTGGGGATGTTTAGGTTGGTTATGTTGGTCATCATTGGTGACGATACATACGTTATTTCAAAATTTGTGAGAAAACTGTTGTATATTTAAATATTCTGAAATATAATATGTCTTTTTAACGTCATTAGTCATGAGGCTATGTTGTGAATTTACGATCGAGCGATTTTTTTAAATTTAAATCAGACGATAATAAAGGGTCCGACAACAGTCGCACTTAACTTTCTCGCCCCGTATGATTTTTTTTTTTTTTTGGGTGGGGGGATTTTTTTGATAATTTTTTGCGGGCGTAAATTTTAAGCAATCCAAAATCGGTTGAAAATGACCCAAGAGCATCTATCTGAGATCACTTCTACCAAGTTTCATGGCTGTCATTCTATTACTGTAGTCCCAAATGCGTTCCGACCATTCAAAAACGTGGTTTCTCATTCTCAACTCATTTTCAACACTTTTTTGACAAAAACGGCCGTAATTTTCAAGATAACAAAATTCTGTTCGACAAATGTTTAAGTTACGTAGTTTTAAACAAATGTACCGAATTTCATGACAATCGGTCAATATATGTGAATGGCGCCGAAAGGATCGAACTTTGGTCCAGAACGGCCGTAATTTTCAACCAATTCAATTTTAGTTGAAAATGACCTCGAAGCATCTACTTGTCAACACACTTACCAATTTTCAGTGTTATAGATTGAAAAGTGTACCGTCGGCGCTTGTCCGACTAACCAAAAACACGATTTTTGAATTATTTTGGCGGTTTTTTGACAATCGCGGCCGCAATTTTTGAGCAATCAAAAAATCCTTGAAAATGTCCCTCGGCAGTAATTTTAGACATGTCCATACCAAATTTCATCAAAATCAGAAGAACGGTATAGGCGCTAGAGCACTGCACGGACTGACGGACTGACTGACGGACTGACTGACGGACTGACGGACTGACGGACTGACGGACGGACAGACTTTTTCCAGAAACCACTTTTTTGGACTCAGGGGACCCCCAGGATCATGGGAAACCCAAAATCTCAATTTCGAAATTTTGCACGAAAACAATACTTTCTCGCCATATATGGCTAGCGAGAAAGTAAAAACATGTTGGTAGCATTGGATAAATATAACAAAACAACATCAAAATGGCTGCACCATAGGGAAACAGAATTATGCACCTTGTTGCAACACATTGTTATGGGTCTCGTTAAATTAAAAGCTATAAGTTACAAATGACGGTGAAAGTGTGTTGGAAATCTCTCAACATGTTGCCATCACGTGGCTTTTTTAAGGAGGAATCCTGTCCCTTCTTTGAATCCACTGGTGGCTGCCAGAGGCCGTATTGTCACTACCGACATAAAAAGAACGGTACTTATTTTTGTTTTTTTGCTATGTAGGACACACAACTCGATGTCTGGAATCTTGCAGAAGTCATGAGGTTGATATGATAGCGGCTAAGCACTCAGTAGTACCTGGCAATTTTGGTTAAAGGGATCTAAATGATTCCATCTAGTAAGTCCTGGTGCGGGTGCAGTAGTGCCCTAGACATAGCACCGCTCAGCCGATAGCTTTTTGAGAGACTGAGAATACTGCTCTGCAGCCGACACTGCCCTGGATAGTGTCGCTTGATATGTTTTTACGACCCAAAGTCGAACCGATAAGTGTCCGATGGAATGTTGACATCTAACGTTATTGCTGAAGAATAGATAGTCCAAGTCAGGCTGGGAGCGTACCAATTATTCATAATGTCTTGAAGATTTTCAGTTGACGCCGATCCGGATTTGGGTTCCCTATCCTACCATTCGCTAAAAATGCCAATCCGACCCTGAGCATATATTTCCCTGATCAAGAAGAAGTTTTGATCAGCCCTAGATTTGCAAGAAATTATGAGTAATCGGTACGCTCCTAGCCTGACTTGGACTATACCTACCTAGGCACCAAGCTGTGTAATTTGCTACCCATAGCCCTGTGTAAACATTCAGACCCATCTTCAGGTTGTAAGGTACGGTGATAAGGACCCAATGAGTAATCTGGAATCTCTAACCTCTTGCCGCTTTTTGTTTTAGATAATAATCAAGACGCAGAGTACTTCGCATCACTAAGAGAAGCCATTGATCAGTTCCAGTGTAAGTTTCCAATTAAATTCAATGGAATTCTTCCGAATGTTTGTGTCATCTGTCCTATACCTATTCTTATTTGGTAAAGCTTGTTGGCAAAATGGTGGGTGTCTATATATTCGTATTACAAGAAATATAAACACCCCTCCATTTTTTCTAGCTGTGCTTCTTACGTAGAAATCACTCAGTTACCTACCTAGCAGCATGTTTCATCAACCTTTGAAAGTAAATGCCTGAAAATTAGTTGTGATGATTGTGGCAATGAAATGGCGATCAGCAAAACCAGCCAGAATCCAGACAAACCTTAGCTGTTGGCCAAGTATAGGGCTGGTATTCCCTTTCTCTAAGGCCAGAAAAGCACATTCAAAAACAACGTACAGTTACTGTAAGAACAACTCTTCTCCATGTATTGCATCATGGCGTGCCGTGTTTTCTTAAAAAAAACTTGAAGGTGATAATTTAATGTGCTTTTCTGACGTTGGAGCAAGAGAATACCACAGCTGCTGTTGCTTCTTCCAGATTGGATGCTATTTTTTAAATTTTGGCGGTTTTTTTTCGGTTGGCTAACCTGATTCTGTTTTTTAAGTTTTTTATGTTGTTGTCAGGTCAGATCATGTAGCTTGTTGGTGTTGTTGTACCGGTTCGAAGAAAAAATGTATTTCTTGTGATTAAATCGTTTACTTGAATAAGCAGGTAGAAGTGAAAGTGCTTTACCACGTTCTCTATGTCTCCCCCTTTGACCCCAGTCATATCTGGAGCCTGATATTTGGAAGAATAAGTAAAAAAATAAAAATACAATTTTTCTCTTTAAATGTTGACACATTTGCAGAATCATTTATAGAAATTGAAACATTTTCAAATAAGAAATCGTACTAAATAAAGAAACGTTAAATCAACCAGCAGAACGAGTCATTCAAATCATAAAGAAACAGTATTTTGAAAACTCAGAAATCCGTTTTTTTTGTTTTGTTATGTTTTGTTTTGTTGATGGTCATTTTTTAAGCAGCGTGGAGTTGCGTGCTGGACATTTGGCGCTGTAATATCTTTTTCCTGCTGTATATTGTGAGAGAACATGTAAATAAGTGGATATACTGATTTTCCACATTTAAATTTTGTGTATTTCGTTTCAGTTACTCTTGAACCTGTCTCAGAGCCTGTCTGTGAAGATTCACGGTCCGCAAGCTACGACGAAAGGGGAGGAAACGCTGGGCTATTTAAAGTTCCTAAGACCAATGGTAAGTTCAATTGGCTCATTTTAGTTAACTTGTTGCCATTTATCCTCAATGTGCGATGGATTTACGTTAGTTGTAGGTTTCTATAGAAGTGCGCCAGTAGGTAAATCAGTTTTGAAGGTCACGTGATGTAACATTGAAATTACAAAAAATTCACCATAAGAACATTAAATGACGCCGTTATTTATCATTTTGTGACCAACAATGAAAAAGTCAACCAATTTTAGTTATTTTTTCCTGAATTTGTTTGAATGAACCGAATCTTCAACATTTTTTCGACCGAGAGTCTTTTTCAATGCTACCTATTTGGCGCCTTTGAGGAACGAACCTGGAAGAGGGGTTAGAGCGTTTTGTGTTATTAGCGTTGGTGCGTGCTGTGTATAAGAGAGGTAGGTGATACTAGTGCTAGGAATAAGGATGGTTCTCAGAGTCTAGGTGCAGGAACCCAAAAAAGTCACGGTATTTCAACCGAGTGTGCTGTAAGTTATAACTGCATGAGGTTAGGTGTATCGTATTTCCAAAGAAATGTGAGCTATGTTGTAGATGTTGGGGGTCTATTTCACCTAGATTCGGCCAATGTGAAGCCTAAGTTACCTCGACACAAACAATATATTGTTTTGCCTCTCTCCCTATAGCAGTAATTGGATGGGGGGACGAGTCCAGCGTGTAGACCATTTCCTGAATTATCCACCGTGCTCAGCTATCAGAAACCCAGCCCACAGCCCAGATATACATACATTTAACTTGACAGGCTCAACATAATCGAACTGGGGTGATAAGTCAGTATGCCTCTAAAGAGATCCATCTAGATCACTTGGCTATGGAGGCCCACCCATCCCCATACTTGTGCGGATATCATCATATTATAGTTGGGGAGTGGGTGGGGTTTGGGCTTCAATGAAAATTTTGTAGCCCACTTTGGAACTCCTCTCTTTTTGGTTGTTTAAATTCCCTTTTTTATTTTCAGGCGTTGACCGGCGGAAGAGGTTGAAACTCACGGAGTCAGAGACAGTGGATGACGTTTCACACTTGAAAAGTGACGACAATTATTTGTCGAAAGTCGTTGCCGCATCAAGAATAAATTTGCTGAAAAATATAACTGCAGTGAAAAGTCTTGACAAAGAAGCGTTAGACGTTAATGTTGAAAGCGATAACCAAAGTAAAGACTCCCAAATAGGTGACACTGAAGTTAGAGACACTCAGAAGAATAACTCTCTAGTCAAGAACAGGCCCACGATGGACAAATCGGATGAAAACTCAGAGATACCGGAGCCCTCCAGAAGCAAGGAAATCCCGGAAGCTGACACGGACGAGCCGGGACCCTCGACAAAAAGAGAGGAAAACGAAGACAATCCGGGATCTTCTAAAGAAAGTAACGTATCAGAGGAAGACATATTCAAGCCGGGACCCTCAGGAAGAATAGACATCCTGGAAGGAAATATAGCCAAACCGGGACCCTCGACAGAAGATAACCAAGGAGAGGATGACCAAAAGGAACCTTCTCAGAAAACAGAAAAATCCAAGAGAAAAAGAACTGACTCAGATGATAAAAGTAAACGAAGCTCTGATAAATCCAGCTCAAGCTCAGGTACGTTACAACATTGGTTTTTGCAAGGGGTTCCAGTAGATGTCAACCCTTTAACAAGTTTTTCGGAACTGTCACCTTGGCTGAGCCGTTCCTCTCACTGTCAAAACTAAAGTGAAAGATTTACTCTGTAACTTTTTTTTTTGAAGCCGTTTGAAAATAATTTGTTGGACGCCATAAAAGCTGACGGTACTTCTTCATTTGAAGCTATTTAAAGTTGTGCGACTTTCTAAGTTATTTTTTGAACCCTATAATTATCTTCTAATTTCTGAAGGAAATTTGAGTTGTAAACAAACATCAGTCAACTCGTCAAGCTGCCTCAGACCAACCAGATTTATAAAATTTCGTGTCGTAAAGACAGAACTCCATCGAATAAAAAATGGGTATTACGTTATTAAGTTACCTCGAAAATATTTTTCATTTGAAATTTAAGAATTCTGAAGTAGCCTTGAGTTATTTTAGTATCATAGAACTACTCATAAAAGATTCTAGTTCTAATCTCTTTAGGCGTTGGACAAATAAGTGATCCATTTTTTGTTTCAGTGATTGTAACATTATTTACGCTCTATTGTCATCATACTGCCATTTTTGTAATATTTTTTTTAGGCAATGATAGTTTTTTCTCATTCAAGAACGATCTAGATTCCGATCAGACACGAAAAGTGACAGAAATAGTCAAACTCTTGGAGAGGTATCCCAAAAACATTGGTAAGTTTCTAACTATTTCACTCATGATTTATGGCCCCTATCATCATTTCTATTTTAGGAAGTTTTTAGTATTATGAATTTCCACTGTACCTGTATATTAGTAGGTACTCAATGCTAGTGCCACGTCTCTACTCCAACAGGTGGAGGATAAGTAAACTGTGACGCTAATTTTTTCCCTTAAGGCTGAATATACATTCACTATTTTTTTACGTTTGGACTTCAAACTTTGTGAGAAAACTATTGGATATTTAAATATTCTGAAATATAACATGAGTTTTTAACGTCATTACTCATGAGATGAGGCTATGTTGTGATTTCACGATCGGTTAATTTTGGACAATTGATTTGGTGACAAAAATCACTCGATTGTAAAATCACAACATAGTCTCATGAGTAATGACGTTTAAAAGACATATTATATTTCAGAATATTTAAATATCCAATAGTTTTCTCACAAAGTTTGAAGTCCAAACGTGAGTGGAGCTAATTTTAGGTTGTAAGATGTAGGCACTGAAGGGAAGGCAAATCTTTCAAAAACCTTTCCATAGATTCTCCGTAATTTACTGATTTTTCAGAATAAATCGCTATGCCTCTGCGATTATTGGATCATGAGTTATTCTCTTTTTAAGGAGTCAGCACTATTGCGATCGAACTTTGGGGTTGAAAAAGTCATGACCCAAGTCATGTAGATGGGGGATTTCATTTGAACCGTCAGTAAATTCAGGAGATACCCCTTTTTGAATTTTTTAATAGTAGGACGTAGACTCAACTAACAAAGTAAATAACGGTACACTTGAAATAGCAGAAGGCTCAGCGAGTCTAGGTATTCAGCTACTGTGATGATTCATGGTGACTCATACTGTCTGGCTCGTCTTCTTTGTTAGTTGCTGCGCGAAGTTCGCTGAGTAAAGACTGATGTGATTTGTGTTTGTGATTTGTGATGTGAATAAAAGGTACGGATTTTCTCAGAACCACTTCTTTGTCGGACATACATACAGACATCTGTTTTGTGTAAGTTTTATGCAAATTCAGGATAGGTTCAACTTTACTCCGTTTATCCGAAGGTTAGTGCCATGTATAGCTGACACTAACCTTGAGGCTTTGTCGGACATACATACAGACTTCTGTTTTGTGTAAGTTTTATGCACATTCAGGATAGGTTCAACTTTACTACGTGTATCCGAAGGTTAGTGCCATGTATAGCTGACACTAACCTTGAGGTCGGGTCTTCCCCCCCCCCCCCCCCCCCTCCCTCTCACTTGCGTGGTAGGAAAGGGCTTCTGACGTTCTAATTTTTTCTTTTTCAGGCTCTGTACGAAATGTTAGGTTTCCTATTTACAAGTGCATTTTTTCTTTCTTATATTTCAGATATCGTCCGCAATTTCATGCGAAATGAATTGAAAATGAGGTAAGAGAAAAAACTTAAAATTCCTTCACAATGGTAAAAGTTCAAGTATTTTTAATCTTTAAAAAAAAAATTTGGTGTTTTTTAAGACTCAGAATTTTTATTGCTTAGAGCTGATCCGACGATCCTCCATGCCACTTAGCCCGCTAATTCTTTCAAAGAGTGCTTTTTTAATTTAATGAGTTAGACATGACATTAGCTTGTTTCTAAAAAAAAAAGGTAACGCACTTCTGACGTTAATTACAAAAATAGCGTTTAAATTCCTAAATTTTTGTTATTACTTATAATGACTCATGACTTGTGTTGGTACATGTCTCCTATTATTTTTGTAACAGTATAGCTTGTTGGCATGAGTCATACGTCTTCGTGCAGAAGAGTAGTGTTCCTCATGATATACGATCGTCATGATCCATATCATGATGATCGTCATGATCCATATCATGATGATCGTCATGATCCATATCATGATGATCGTCGAGGTTATCTCGATATGACTTAGTCACCCATCACCTGACTCCGTTGCTAATTCTGCATTGTTGTGCAAATAATTTGTCACAAAATAGTTTGATTCGATACACTAAAAGACATTTTTTATGAAAGGCTGGAGGAGAAGTTTTTACCTGCTGAGGTAATCCCGTTCTCTCAACGCCTTACTTTACACCAAAAAAGCGCCACGAATCGTTAACTTTAATGTTAATTTCCCCTCCCTTGTGTTGTAGGTTATCGAAGAGTGCAAGTCGAACTCATATTTTTTCGGTACAAATTTTTATTTGTTCGTTCTCTTTTTTCCAGACGATCAAGTTCACGTTCGTCAAGTCGCTCCAGGTCCTCCGGTGAGAGGAAGAGGTATGTTCATATTTATGAAGTTGAGATCTGACGAAGGGCTACCATAGTTAGTACTTTTCTTCACAGTTACGTCAGTGGCAGTGCGCATACGGAACGTGACCTTGGTTGAGGTTATTCTGAAAATTGGCCAGTTGGTGGTTCTTTGAGGGTACGTCCCACCATGCCCAGTTAAAATTAAACTGGAGATTCGGTCCTATGTTTACCATGTTAAATTTAACTTTTGAGTTAAATTTAACATGGTAAATCTCCAGTTTAATTTTATCCGGGCATGGTGGGACGCACCCTAAATGCTTCTTTCTGCTTCTTAACTGTACCGCTTTACTAACATGAAGTCTAAAGTTCTGGGAGTAAGGTAAGTAAAGCCCAATCTCAGGCAATACCCGGGCCCCTTCCCCGCACAAGCTCTTTGGCCTCGGGTGGCATTCCGAGCCTAAAGGCCTTAAAGGTCACCTCCAGGACTCACCCCGCACAAGCTCTTTGGCCCTCATACCCACGCTCTAGCTGTGCCGCCCCCGCCCGCTCAAGTAAAGCCTAATCGCAGGCTAGTCTCACCCAATAAAAGCTTCGGTTACCTTGACTGGTTAATATTCCTTCTCATTGGTATTGAGTCGGCTTGTTGGAAGCTGATCTTCACTAACATAGGCTGGCGGAAGTTGCCACAAATTTGAATTACGCTTCGTTTTTTTCACTCTATAAAATCGCAAATCGTAGAAAGTCGAAATTTCCTAGCACTGGTAATACGAGAAATATGTGTAACTACGATATTTCTAGCGAAAAGAAACTCTCAACTTTATTCGGAAAGAATTAACAGCTTTCATGTCAGTGCTCTCACTTTCTGGACTTCACCTTTCTTGCTAACTGGCATTATTTTTGCAGCTCATCAAGTATTGCAAAAATAAGAAGCTTTTGCTGCAACTGTTTTCCTTTCCTGAAGCATGCGTCATATGTGGGTACCTCTCTATTTCAGCGAACCTAAGACGAGTCCAAAAAGTTCGGGAGAGAGAACTTCGGGAAAAAGCAGTTCATCGGGAAAAAGTTCCTCCTCGAGCCGGAAGCGAAAACGTTCGCCAGCCAGGTAAGAATTTCGCTCATTTATAAACTGTCGTTCTTCTCACCGCTTTGCTTTTTCCGCCTTTTGTTAAAAATCAGTTATTTTTTACATCTCCTTAAACCGCTTAAACTGCTATTTAATATTCCCCGTTATTACTGTTACTACCCAACCGTGCCTACAACGACCGTCGTTACACCGGGGCCGGCGTCTTAATCGCAGCAGCTTCATCACGGGTAAGTGGTAACAGTAATTTTCCCTAACTACAACTTACAGTCCACTCTATAATTCTCACCGCTTTGCCATTAGTTATAGAAGTGATAATTCTGTTTTGTGGTATTGCAAGATTTTTTTATATCCGGTAACTTTTCATTTTCCGTTACTTCTTTCTGTTGTTTGGGATCTTTTGTGCTTATGTTAATCCAATTTCAATTGGATCTCTGATCTATTTTCCTCTTTGGGAACATCTCAGTTTTATGCTAGATCTGATGATCTAAAGTTAACATTGGGTTTCACCAGTCGAGTTTAACAGTTTGATACATTTTATAAATAAACCAAACAGATTTAGAGGATGGATTAAACTGGGCTGGTGGAAGCCACCGTAAAAAGTATTTCAGTAAATGTTGGTTGTAGCTTTCGTTTTATACCTTTTTCTTTGAATTAACAGAGAGGACGCTGAAGAGAAAAGAGCGATGGTGCAGCTGGAAGGCCCGGAAGGCCCTAACGTCGAAGAATATGGATACGAACAAGAGGGCCAGTATCCTGTTTCTCCACCACCGTTGGCGCCTTCTGTAATGACGTTCTTTTCGTCATTTCCGTCGCCACCTCAAGGTTTCCCACCACATTCTCCCTTACTGGAACTCTACACGCCACCCACAGCTCAATCACCACCGGCTTTTCAGAATTTTCCACCCCAGACCCCTCCACTGTTCTACTCACCACCTGTACTCGTACCTTTACAAAACATTTCAAGTAAGAATTTTTCTGTTGTGTTCCGTTAGAGACTTGTTCAATAAAAAGCATGCTGTTACGTTACATAAAGAAGCACATTTTTAATTAATTTCACTGAAAATAATAAGTATGACAACAAAAAGCTTAAAAAGACCAAGAAAATAAAAACCACAGTAAGACTGATTACTTGAATACTTGCGATAACTCTTGCGATACGCTAAACACATGCTTGGAATATTTATTACAATTTATCTTATCGTTAAACTTGACTGGTGAAAGCCACCCTAAAGTTATATCATGTGAACAGTTCTTCTTTTCCTGTCTAGTTGTTCCAATCATGTTTGGATTATCGGAGTTTAGCCGAAGAGGAGTTGACCGCGGGCTGGGTAAAATAACTTTTTCGTTTTTTAGGACCGAGGATTGCCCCCGTGAGCAATGTGGGGCAGCTGCTGCAGGGGAGGTACCGAGTTCAGCCCTCGGCTGCGCTTGGCAGGCCAAGTGATGCTCCTCGTGTGCAGCATGTTCCACCGTCTGCGGTAAAAAAACAGACAACAAGAAACTTAAGACTTCTCACAAATACGAATAGCTAAACGAAAAAATCATCTCAAAATCGTAACATGCATCTACTTAGTCTCGGAAAAGAATTGTAGAATCGATCGATATTTCGATATGGAGAAAAATAGACCTCTATGAGGACGGTTGAATCGACTTTTATGCTGTTAAAATTTTCAGAGCCCAGCCAAGCCATTTGTAGGAGAGGGATCCATGGCGGTACCAAGGCTTAAGAGACAACCTATGGTTGAACGCATCTATGAAACATTCGTCGAGACAAAGACGTTCCCCACGAGGGCCGAAGCTTGGGAAGAAGCAATAAGTTGCGAAGAACCGATTTTCGCATTGCATAAAGGTTTGTTATGTTATCAAGAAAAAAATTAAAGTTGGACATGGA